>QXEO01001877.1:205000-805000 GCA_007115705.1 Dactylis glomerata | reverse complement strand
TCGGGATGCCTAGCATCTTCAATCTTCGCACATAGTCATACAATATGAGCATATGTTCTTTTACTAAATTATACTTCATCATTTTGCAAACAATCAAAGTTTTAGATATCAAATATCTTTCACTTCTTATTTGTTTCTGAAACAATTCTGTCAGCTCGATGATCACTTTGATTCTCAAACAATTTTGAAGATCAATTTATCATGAAGGCAAACATATGATCTTTAGATACTAAACTTGAATCGTTGCTCTTAGATTAATACAATTTATTAAATCGTATGAAGCAAGCAAGATTTGCTAAAGTTTGCAATAGGACTTAATCTTTAGTCTTGACATTCTAACTAAACGGCACTAGACCAAAAAGATTATCCAGAATTCTATAGTTTCTTTTAACTCAATTTAAGCTAAGTGTCGGTGGGAAACGGTGCCAAAGACTACAACGACTTATACAAATACAACAAGATTTAGTTCAAGATAATTAGTTCAAGTTAATCAAATTACTAATGAACTCCCACTAAATTCAACATCCCTCAAAGTTGTTTAGTGAAGCATGATCCAAATTCACTACACCGAGACCGATCATCACGTGAATGATGTAGCTTTAATGGTGAACATCAACATGTTGATCATATCATCCATATGACTCATGCTTGACCTTTCGGTCCGTGTGTTCCGAGGCCATGTCTGTACATGCTAGGCTCGTCAAGTCAAACCCAAGTATCTCCGCATGTGCAAATACTGGCTTGCACCCGTTGTATGTGAACGTAGAGTTTATAGCACCCGATCATCACGAGATGCTTGAACACGACGAACTTTCGCAACGGCGCATACGAGGGGAGAACACAATTTTATCTTGATCTTTAAGTGAGGAATCATCTTATAATGCTACCGTCGCGATCTAAGCATAATAAGATACATAAAAGGATAAACATCACATGCATATAATTTTATGTGACATGGTATAGCCAATCTCCGCGCCATGATCTCCATCTTGTGCGCACCGGCATGATCTCCATCACTCCACCATGATTGCCTCCACCACGAATAGCAACTACAACTATTGCTAACTACTTAGCGATAAAGTAAAGCTATTACATGGCGTATAAGAAGTTGACACGCAGGTCATACACAATTATAAAGACAACCATATGGCTCCTGCCGGTTGTGAACTCATCGACATGCAAGTCGTGAAAGATTACAAAACATGATCATCGCATACATCACATATATCACATCACATCTTGTGGCCATACCATATCACAAAACACTCCCTGCAAAAACAAGTTAGACGCCTCTACTTTGTTGTTGCATGTTTTACGTGGCTTATGGGAGTAGCAAGCTAAGAATGATTCTTACCTACGAAAAGCCACAACGGTGATATTATGGTTGCTAACATCCGATGTAAGTCCCATGACTACTATAGTGAGAGAAACTGGCATCCACCAGCCGCATGTGTGGAACAAGCCACACGTCAAGTGCGGAGCCGGTCTCGCGAACGCGGTCGCGTAAAGTTGGCCTGGACCGCTTCGATCTCACTATACCGCGCCATAAGAGATACACAACAAGAGGTTTGCAACAGAAAACATCAACGCCCGCAACAAGCATGTTGCGTTCTACTCGTGAAACACATCTACGCATAGATCTAGTTCTGATACCACTGAAGGGTTTCGCAGCATAGTAAATCAAAAATTTTCTTACGGATGCGAACAAGAAAGCCAAGATCTAATCTAGGAGATGTAATCAACGAGAGAGGTAGATGAGATCTTCATACCCTTGAAGATATCGCACAGCGGTAATGTTCAAGAGAACGTGGTTGACGTAGTCGTACTCGCCGTCTCCTCCTCGCGATCCGATCCTACGCCGCAAGTGGCGGCGCCTCCGAGAGTTGCACACGTGCGGTGCAGCGACGTCTCCACCTTCCTTGGTCCAGCAAGTATGGTGGAGAGATAGATTGGATCAGCAGCACGACGGCGTGGTGCTTATGGTGGAGAGTTTCTGCGGCAGGGCTTCGCCTACGCGCAGTCGCGAGAGAGAGAGAGGGAGGGCAGCAGGGGCGGCTAGGGTTTGGGTCTTGGGGTGAGGGAGGGCTGCGCCCCTGCCCCCCCTTATATGGGGGGCTGGGCGGCCAGCTTGGTCCCTCCTCCAATCCCTAGCCGACTTGGATAAGGAAGAGTGGGGGGCAAGATTCCCCCCCTTCCTTATTTGAAGATTCCTTTAGGGTTTCCCCTTGGGCTTGGCCGGCTGGGCCTTAGGGGCCTTGTGCACCTGGCCCAAGGCGGCCAGGGCACTTCCCCTTAGGCCCACGCAGGCCTCCGTCAAGTGGGCCCACGTTGGTCCCACTCCGGAACCTTCTAGAACCTTCCGGTACAATACCGATAAACTCCGAAACCTTTCCGGAATCCAAAAACTGCTTTCCTTTATATGAATCTTATTCTCCGGACCATTCCGGAACCTCTCGTGACGTCCTGGATCTCATCCGAGACTCCGAACTAAAACTCATAAACCAATTATCCATTCTATCCTAGCGTCGATGCACGTTAAGTGTGTGATCCTACGGGTTCGAGAATATGCAGACATGATCTTCTATCAATAATCAATAGCGGGATCTGGAAACCCATATTGACTCCCACATATTCATCGATGATCATATCGGATGAACCACGATGTCAGGATTCAATTAATCCCGTATATGTATTCCCTTCGTCACACGATATTTTACTCGCCCGAGATTTGATCGTCGGTATCGCCATACCTAGTTCAATCTCGTTCACAGCAAGTACTTTACTCGTTCCGTAATCCGATATCACTTCGTGATTAACTCCTTAACCACATGCTTGCAAGCGGTGTTGATATCGATTACCGAGTGGGCCCGAAGTATATCTCTCCGACTTGGGAGGGACAAATTCCATCTCGATACATACAACCCAACAAATACTTTCCGATCACCTGAGAGACACCTTTATTATCACCCTCACATAGGATGACGTTTGATGACCTCAAAGCTTTCTTCCGATACTAGGGAGTTGTATTATCTCATGGTCTAAGGAATACAATACATGACATAAGAAAAGCTTCGCAAAGATGAACACGATGACACGATCTAATTGCTCTGCTTTATTTGGGTCTGTCCATCACATCATTCTCCTAATGATATGATCTCATTATTAATTGACAACTCATGTCTATGGTTAGGAAACCTTAACCATCATTAATCAATGAGCTAGTCCAGTAGAGGCGTACTAGGGACACGGTGTTGTTCATAAACCACACAAGTATTAATGTTTCCGCTTAATACAATTATAGCATGGAGTATAAACATTATCATGAACAAGAAATATGATAATAACAATATTATTATTGCCTCTAGGGCATATTTCCTTCAGAAGTTTCAAACCAAAATTCAAATCAGAACCTAACTCAAACATCAGCCAAACTTTGAATCTGAAACAGTGACAATACCCAAGTTTGAAATATAAATTTTTGCAAAATTTGTTATTTCTTCGAAACAAAAATATCCCTGGAACCCTTGTCCAATATCTTGACAACCCACGGTGGCCGTTTTCAAAAATTTGAATTTAAATTTCTTGCGGGCATTTGATCGAACACGTGGTGGGCAAAAATCTAGAAAATCGGTTCTACTGTGAGCATCGCTGTTCACGTTCGCCCAGGCCCTGTAGCCATGCCGTGGACACTTCCTCTGTCGAGCCCCAGCCCCCTCTGCCCCGACCCCAGGCCGTGAGACAAGGAAGAAAGAAGGAGAAGTCACCCCGACCACGTCCACATGCACCACTGCTCCCCATCGATTCCGTCGTCGCCTTGCCGCGCCACCACGTCCCCGACATCACCACAGCGCACCGTAACCCGCCGCCCATGCCAGAACCACGCCTTGCCCCTCCCACAGCCGACACGCGCGGTGTCCTGGCCGCAGATCCCCTCGCCCCGTGCTCCCTCTCCCGCCTATAAAAGGGCCCCCTGTTGGCCTGAAAAGATGCACACCACCTCCCTCTCCCTCCTAGACATCGTCTCCCAGCAGTTTGCTTCCCAGTTCGAGCCCGCCGGAGCACGCCGAGCTCCAGGACGTGCAGCCGTTCCCAGTGTTCCCGAGCCTCCTTCGAGCCGCCGTCTGGACAGGGTGGAAGAGGAGGAGCTCCTCCGCCGAACTGCGCCCCCCCATCGCCTCTCGTCGCTTCTCCGTCGATCCCCGCCACCGCGCCCTTCCTCGCCGTCGGTGAGTTCGTGCGCCCCGTGTCGAGGAAGAAGATACACGTACGTACCGGTTCGGGTTAGATTAAGTTCTGACAAGCCGGGCCCATTTGTCAGCAAAATGTTTTTTTTGCCTTGCCACCTGCCAGCCTGCAGCCTAGTGGGCCGGCCCAGCTCAGCCTGTGTCCGGCCCGGATAAAAAAAAAGGTTTATTCGAATTCCGATTTTTGAAAAACTCATTCAGATGCTTGCTTAAATTGAATTTTTCCGGAGTTCTACCAACCCAAATCTAGCAAATGAAAATGTTCTGAAAACCTTAGAACATAAGCTATCCATTAGAAGTGGTTTCAACCCAATTAGATTTACAGAATGGTTGCAGTAAAAATAACAAAACAGGAGCTTTTCCACCTTAGAAAATTCATATCAAATCAAATAAAATTCGTAAAAATACAAATCCAACTTTAGAAATTCACAATTAGTGATACCCATCTGTCTATGGCATTAGATCTCATTTTTGAACCTTTTTAAGTAAATGCTAACTACCTATATGGTTAAATAGGCATTTGCCATATAGGATTTTAGTAAACTCAAATCTATAATCGAAATTTGTATGGAACTCTTATTGTTAACCCATACTTCCAAATACCATCTGTAGGTATTGATCTTAGTCTATGTGAGCTTGTAGGAAGTATTTGGAAATTTAATCCTACCTGGTAGTAATTAGAAACTCCAACTTGCACACCTATTTCAAAATAAATGGAAATGATATGGAACCAATTCGAATCAACCACATTTCTAAATGTGATCTATAACCTTGGATCCAAGTCAACTAGGATTCCTAGATTGTACTTGTAGATTCAAACTTGATCACTAAATGTTTGCAAACTAGAAATCAAACAAGTAATTGAAAATAAGACTTTAAATTATGAAACCACCTTGGGTAAACCCTAATCCTAAATATCTACTTGTAGGATACAACCTTGGTCAACAAAGACTTATATAAGATATTTCATGGTTCCAAATCAATGAACCCTACTTAGATACAAGAAACAAATAACCCATCCATATGGATTCAATTAAATCGAAACCACTCTCCATAGACTTCCTAGATCACTTCCCTTACCCAAGTATGGTATTTGAGTAAATAGGTGTTGTTTGTGAATTGTGTGGTGATTGTATGCTTATTTGCTTTCCAACGATTAGACGACAACGAGAGTAAGGAGAATGGATCCCGAAGTCAACCAAGAAATGGAGATGGAGATCAATCAATCAAAGATGAAGATGAAGACTATTTTGACTTTGCCAAGCCAGGCAAGCCATCTTTTGATTCATACTCCCACTACCTAGTTTTAATATTGCATTCTACTTGTTTTAAGTAAATTGCATGATTGAATTGCTAGAGTAGAATGATAGAAGTGTATTGATATCTTGATTATCAAGAGCATCAAGCTGAGTTTATCCAACCCTATTTAGTAGTACTATCACTCAATGTAGTTGCTTAGTCGCTAATAAAAGTTGAGGCTATCTCTGGAGGAACCCCATTTGAAAGGTGGTGACATGAACTTGAAACTTGAATGGGAGATTGCTCCTACAAAATGGCTTTATAAGGGAAGTTAATCTTGCCTAAGAACTATGAAATATATTTCTCATATGGCAACGAGTGATGTACTATGGGAGCCAATTTTTCCGTACAACCACACTACCCCTATATGGGAAGGGGCTTAATCCGTAGCTTGTTTATCTTAGTATGGGAGGCCTTGTATCAAATCTTCATGGAAGGACACCGTGAGCGGTTACTTCTGGACCAAGTGGATTCCACTAACCCGGCCTCCGGGATGGGCAGAACTAGAGGCGCCGGAGCGGGGTTCCGTATCCCGGGCTCTAGGGAAGGATCCTATACTAGGATGAGCAAGTGAAAGGTTTTGTTGGATTATCTGAACCTCGCATACTTTGTGTATGTCGAACCGTGGATTTCTCCCGGCAGATGTATCGAATCTTGTGGGTAAAGTGTACCCCTCTGCAGAGGTTTTCAAACTATTCGAATAGCCGCGTCCGCGGTCATGGACGGTTGGCAAGCTGTACTTGACTTTTGTCAATAATGAAAACAACTTACGGTGAACTTGGTGAATGACATGAATTGAATTGACTTGACTTGACCATGATATTGACACACTTGAAATTCCTCTTTAGATTGAACTTCGAGAACTAAACTTCTTTTCTACCAATGAACATTCTTGGGAAATAAAACTAGCTTTTGCAAATAAACTTAGTGCTTAGTCCACCATATCAACCATGCATATCTCTCTCATCACTCTGTTTATAAGATGGTTTGCGAGTGCATCCAATGTACTCATGGCTGTGTCCCTGGCTATTAACTTGGCCAGACTTGAAGGAGAAAGATCATGAAGGAAGGACATTCAGACGACTGTGCGAATTAGGCTCGTTTCCTACTGTCCGCTTTGCCTGTGCGGTTGAAGCTTGACAATATGGACCCAAAGTGTTATTCCGCTGCATGTTGATGAAATGTAAGGTTTGGTCTGTGCGACCACCTATGTAATCCCCTTTATTTACTATTAATGTCTATGACTATGATATCAACTACGTTATGTATATCGCAACAATGACCCTGGGATTGCGGTGGAATACATAACGGGCACTTCGAATTTGTTATCAAATTTGAGGTCGTCACAACAGTTCCATCTCCTAAATAGCAGTTATCCCTAACATGTTCAACAATCTTCGTAGTTATTTTAAAAGGATGAGGAGCACAAGCATCACTAGAAACATCACATATGGGAGATAAAATATTATCAGAACAGACCTTCTCCACTAAAGCTGGGGGACTAAAAATATCATACTTAACAAAACCAGCTTCCCCAAGCTTAGACTTTTCTATAGCATTAGAATTAATGGTATTCAAAGCATTCGTACTAATAACATTGCTATGCGAAATAAGCTCCAAAGGATTTTCAATTTTCTCTTCAAATCTAAAATCAGGAAAAAGACTAAAGAACTCTTTGTTTTCCATTAAGCCTAACTAGTCAAAATAAAAACAAGAAACAAAAAGATGTAATTGCAGAATCTAAAGGAAATAACTTCGAGCACTCACACAGGAGGATGCGAGTACCTTTTACCTTACCTCCCCGGCAACGGCGCCAGAAAAGAGCTTGATGTCTACGCACTTCTATTCTTGTAGACACTTGTTGGGCCTCCAAGTGCAGAGGTTTGTAGAACAGCAGCAAGTTTCCCTTAAGTGGATCACCCAAGGTTTATCGAACTCAGGGAGGTTAGAGGTCAAAGCTATCCCTCTCAAGCAACCCTGCAATTACGATACAGAAAGTCTCTTGTGTCCCCAACACACCCAATACACTTGTCAGATGTATAGGTGCACTAGTTCGGCGAAGAGATAGTGAAATACAAGCGGTATAGATGATTATAAGTAGTAAATGTGGTCTAAAATAAATATCGCTGCGAGCAAACAAGTAACAAAACAGCAAGTAAACGGTGTGCAATGCTTGGAAACAAGGCCTAGGGATCATACTTTCACTAGTGGACACACTCCCAACAATATAACATAATTGAACAAATAAATAACTTCTCTCCACTATGGTACTCTGAATTACTCTCCTATTGAATAACACTAATCATTGTGTAGTGGCTACAGAAGCACCCCTTAAAGTTCATCAAGTACTTGACAAACACCACTCATAGAGATATCCAAATCAAAGCACAACTCAAGATAGATATTATTGCAACTTAGACCAAGTATTAACACGGTGCACACACTGTCAACATTACACCATGAAAGGAGGAATAGATCACTTCAATACTATCATAGTAATAATTATTCTCATAATCCACAAGAGATCACAATCGTAGCCTAGACCAAGTACCACCATGATGCACGCACTGTCACCGTTACACCATGGCAGGAGGAATAGATTACTTTAATAACACCACTAGAGTACACATAATATCTGAATAATAACATCTACTTGTTCAACATGATACAAAGCTCACGATCACATAAAGATCACATCATGGGAGAGAGAGGTGAACCACATAGCTACCGGTAGAGCCCTCAGCCCCGGGGATGAACTACTCCCTCCTCATCATAGGAGACAGCAAGGTTGATGGAGATGGCGGTGAGGTCGATGGAGACGGCGGAGACGGCGATGGAGATCGATGGAGATGGCTCCGGGGGCACTTCCCCGTCCCGGCAGGGTGCCGGAACAGAGACTTCTGTCCCCCGAAATTCGTCAGTGGCGGCGGCGGAACTACGGAACTCTTTCTGGAAAATTGCCGACTCCCCTAGGGTTTTCCGTCCCGAGGCTTCTTATAGGCGAAGGGGCGATGTCAGAGGTGGCCCCAGGCCTCCTCACACTAGGGTGGCGCGGCCAGGGCCTAGGCCGCGCCAGCCCTATGTGAGGGTGGCCTGTGGCCCCTCTCCTTCCTCTCTTCGGATGTCTGGATGCTCCCGGGAAAAATAAGACTTCTGGCTTTGGTTTCGTCCAATTCCGAGAATATTTCCTGTGTATCACTTCTGAAACACAAAAACAGCAGAAAACAGGGAACTGACACTGTGGCATCTTGTCAATAGGTTAGTTCCAGAAATCGCATAAAAATGCCACGAAGTGTAACGAAACACAAGGCAAATGGTGTAAAAGCAAGCATGGAGCATCAAAAATTATAGATACGTTTGAGACGTATCAGCATCCCCAAGCTTAACTCCTGCTCGTCCTCGAGTAGGTAAGTGATAACAAAAGAAATAATTTTTGAGGTGACATGCACCATCACAATCTTGATCATATATGTAAGCATTGTGAGCTGGGATCAAAGAACTTAAAACATGGGCATGAAAGATATAATCTTGACAATAAGAACTTAGCAACCATGTTGTAACATGAAAATGAACACAAACAAAAGATCATGAAAATGAAACAATGAAAGTCAAACGTGTGTTCAAATCATAAGGAAAAACATGCAAATGGTTTTCAGCTTGTCCTTCATGGAGAGCAAAACATAAATGCATAGGACACCTTCAAGTTTAAGAGGGCGACTAGATACAAATAATTTGAGAACAAGTGAAACCAACAATATGAATGAATGAATGAACTTTGGGACAATGCATATTACACTAAGAATGACAACTATGCTCTCTTAATGGTGCATAAAGAAAGAAGGTGGTGACTCAACATAAAAGTAAAAGAAAGGCCCTTCGCAGAGGGAAGCAGTGATTAAACATGTGCTAGAGCTTTTCATTTGTAAAACAGAGAGATAAAAATTGGTTTTGAGAGGTGGTTGTCTTTGTCAACGACTGGCAATGGGGTTCTTACTATCTTCCATACAAAAATGAAGCAAGTTTTTGAGAGAGAGATTGGCACTTTTGTGCTCTTTTATAAAGCTTGGCACTCCTCCCCACCTTTTTTCCTTTCTCAAACCATGGCTAACCGATTCCATCGGGTGCCCACCAACATTCACATTCCATGGAGGAGTGCCTTTTTTTCTTTCTTTTTTTTTCTTTTTTTTTCTTTTTGGAATAAGCAATATGGAAGATAGCAAATCCGACCACTACGTCCCCATGAGCTGAAAACAGTGTCACAAAACGAGAAGTGTTTTGAAGGTTTTTTGAAAGGTAGCACATGAAAATTTACTTGGAATGGCTTGCAAATACCATGCATAGGAATTTATAGTGGACACAATGGCAAACTTGGTTTTTAGGAGTTGGATGCACGAGTAGAGCTCATACTCAGTACAAAATGAGGGCTAGCAAAAGACTGGGAGCGACCAACTAAGAGAGCAATACCGGTCATAATCATGCAAAGCGACAAAGCAAAATTAAAAGAAGCATAAGATGGCATCAAAAGTCAAAAACTAAATGATCATGAAGGCTATTGGTGACTTTGTAAGAGTCTAACATGTGTGAGCATGCGCCAAGTCAACCCAAATAAAGCATCAAGGAGAAAACCAAAATAATGCTTCCAAACAATAAAAACAACGCATGATTTTTTCAAAGGCTCATTAAGAAATCTTAGTTATTTGAGACAAGTCATGCTACAGAAAAACCACTAAGCATACTATCAAAAAGACATCAAGCATGACATGCAAAAGCCTAGGCCGCAGTCTACACAAGCTCCTTCTTGTACCACTTTTTTGCATAAAGCTTTTTCTCTTTTCCAACCCCATTCAAAAAATTTATAAACACCTCTTTTGATGAAAACCAATAAAGATCAGAGGCAAAAATACACCTTTATAAATAAATATAAGAAGATCTGAACGCAAATCAAGGCGAAAACGAAAACCAAAAGCAGTAGCAGAAAAAGAAGAACACTCGTTTTTTGATAAGAGTGAAAACTGGAGCGTTCTTGGCAAATGAAAAATGAGTTCATATCCTCCAAAAGAAACATGATGTGATCTAACCATTTATTGCAGCAAACAAAACAAACTAACAAAGAAAACTAAAACAACTGATGCTCCAAGAAAAACGCATAGTGCGTGAAGCAATAAAAATATAGTGTCTTGAAAGGTGACCTGATTTTTGCCGATGAAGAAGGGGTGCCTCGGGGGCATCCTCAAGCTTTGACGCGTGTACTTCTTAGATATTTCTTGGGGTGATGCATGGGCATCCCCAAGCTTGAGCTTTTGTCCATTCTTCAACTCATCTCATCATTCTCCAATCCCTACACTTGAAAACTTCCTTCATACAAAACTAAACACAAATCTATTAGCAACATTAGTGCAAGCATAACATATAATCAATCCTCTTTTTGCTTCAGGTTTCAACTAAAAAATCAGCACATATTAAGCAAATACTACTGTAGCAACTTCCCAAAAAGTTCCATGATCAAAATAACTCAAAAGAAAGCAATAAGGTGGCAAACACAAATATTGGCAGAAATCTGTCAAAACTGAACAGCTGACAAAGGTCGAATTTTTGAGGGATTTTCTGTTGCTCAAATCAAAAAGTGTTCAACTAACAAAAGTTTGGATATAACCTGGGGCATATGGACAAGAAATCGCAGGTCCAAAAGATATACAGAGAATTTATACGAATTTTTACGGTGCAGCACCGAAAACTGTTTCAGGACAGCAACATCCCCAAATCTTACCTCACTCAAATTAGAGGTTTCTCTTGGCACAAAAACGAAATAAAAAGGATAAGGAGCAGTTATTACAGTAGTAATAACTTCCAAGACTCAAATAAAATAAAAAGTACTGAAAATAAAACAATGGGTTATCTCCCAAGAGTGCTTTTCTTTAACGCCTTTGAGCTAGGCGCAGTAATTTGCAAAGATGCTCATGTGGGCGCCATATAAGAGCTTGAGGCAAAGGCGCCATATAGGAACTTAAAGCAATAGAGAGCATCAAAAAGCAAATGTGGAACACATTTAAATCTAAACCACTTCCTATGAAAAATAGTCTTGTAAAGAGACAAGTCATGAAAGCGCAAAGCAAAAAGCATAGGAAGGCAAAACAAGTACAACTTCAAAAATTGCAACATAAAGAGGGGAAACTCAATATTGTTGAGATCCATCAAACCATGTTTCCCTCTCTCATAATAACTTTCAGTAGCATCATGAATAGAATTAACAATATAACTATCACATAAAGCTTCCCTATCATGAGCCACATGCATAAAAGGATTAATACTCCCCACATGAACAATAGTAGTAGGAGCAGATTCAACAGAATAATTATTCTCATCACCATAATCATCAAAAACAGGAGGCATATTGTAATCATAACTAGTTTTCTCCTCAAAAGTAGGTGAACTGAAAATATTATACTCATCATCATAACCATCATAAACTAGAGGTTCAGTGTCATCACAAGCTAGAGAACTACTATGTCGCAAAGCATATTCATCAAACATATCATCATAAGAAGGAACATGGATAGCACTAATGGTACAACAATTATTAACCTTAGAATTGGTACCAAAAAGATTTTCAATATCAAAAGTAGAGTGCTTTTCCCAATCATGATCACTAACATAGGTAACAGGCATAGGAACATCATCCCAATCAGAATTATCATAATCTATAGCAGGATCATAACGCTTAGGGGAAGATACCGTGTCCTCTCGCCTTTTACTCCTCTTCTTCTTCTTCTTCTTCTTCTTCTTCTTCATACTCTTCTTACTTTCTCCTTTAGGAGGGAGAGACTTGAAGGGCATCTTCTCCACATATTCTCTAGGAGGGAAAGGCATCTTCTCCACATAATCTGGTTTACTAACAGAAACAACAGAAGAAACTTTGGAGGATTCCTCCTCTCTATTAATAAGATAAAAACATCTATCAGTCCTGTCATAGCTTGGCAAAATATCAAGTTTTATAAAATTCTGAATGTAAGTATTTGCAAGGCAATCTTTAGCACAATAGAGACGACAACCACGAAGGGTGCTATTAATATCAACATCATTCATATCTATCAAAGCAATCTTTCTAGATATCTCTTCACACGCCAAGAATAAAGTGAGCTCATCATGCTGATTGGGAGTAATCTTGTCATCACAATACAAACTTAAGGTACTAGAAGAGTAACTATTAGAGCTTGAGCATTGGAAATTAAAATGACCTATGTCATCGCAATGTTTACAAAGAAAAGGATAAAGCTCACAAACCTTCTTACCGATCTCGCCTATATCCTTGTACCACATTCGGGTTTCTTCATTTGCATGATGGACACAATAATCTTCCTTGCTGTAAATCTGTTCACAAGGTCTATGTACTCCACAAAAATTAACATGCTTATAAGAAATAGGACTTTTAGAAGTTTGAGCATGTTTATTGGAATCATCAACAACAATATCACTTTCTATGCAAGTGTCCTTAAAAGGTTCATGATATACGTCCCCATTTCCTTTAGGAACATTCATATGGGAAGCAAAGGCTTTAAAGCAATCAACCATAATTTGAGGATCAAGACCATACTTAGCACTAAGATCTTAAAAATCAGTAGTTTTAGCAAAAGACTTAATGCAATCAAACTCGCAATTCATACCTGATCCTTTACCTTTGTCACTATCCCAACCTTCAATATTGTTTTGAATTGTTTCAAGCAGATCCCACTTGGTGTCGGGATCCTTGCTTGTGAAAGACCCATCAAAGCATGCATCTAGATAGTCCTTGTAATATCCTGAAAGCCTTGCATAAAAATTATTAATAACAATATTACGGGGAAGATCATGAATAGGACATTTATGCATTAGTAACTTCAATCTTCCCCAAGCTTGGGCAATGCTTTCTCCCTCATGCGGATGAAAATTATAAATGTAATTCCTATCTTTATAAACCTGACTAGAAGGATAGAATTTAGAATAAAAGAGAGGTTCAATTTCCTCCAAATCAATAGATCGGCCATCCTTCAATGTTTTATACCATTCCTCAGCTCTGCCTTTCAGCGAAAAAGAGAATAGCTTCTTCTTAACTTGGTTCATTGAAATACTGATACGTCTCCAACGTATCTATAATTTTTGATGCTCCATGCTTGTTTTTACACCATTTGCCTATTGTTTCGTTACACTTAGTGGCACTTTTATGCATTTTCCGGAACTAACCTATTAACAAGTGCCACAGTGCCAGTTTCCTGTTTTCTGTTGTTTTTGTATTTCAGAAGTGATACACAGGAAATATTCTCGGAATTGGACGAAACAAGTTCCTGAAGTCTTATTTTACCCGGAAGCTTCCAAAGATCCGAAGGAGAGTAGGAGGCGAGGCACCAGGGGCCCACACACAGGGGTGGCGCGGCCAGCCCCTGGCCCACGCCACCACCGCATGAGGCCACCTGGCCCCTCCTCTGACATCGCCCCTTCGCCTATAAAGACCCCCCGACGGAAAAAACCTTAGTACCCGATCAGATTTCCAGAACACATCGCGATCCGCCGCCGCCATCGACCCAAAGATCGGGAGGGTCCAGAAGCTCTTCCCGGCACCCGATGGCGGTCTATGTATTTTGTTGTAATGCCCAGAGTAAATCTCATAGTGATCTTCTTGACATATCACGTTATCTTTATTCTATCAATTGCCCAACTGTAATTTGTTTACCCAGCATGTGTTATTTTATCTATGGAGAGACACCACTAGTGAACTGTGGACCCCGGTCCTATTTACATCATATTGCTATCACCTGTTTACTTTACTCGCACTGTTTACTTTACTCGCATACTATATTGTTTTCCACTCGATACGCTCATAATCTTTGTTTCAAGCAAACTGGTGAGATTGACAACCTCATCGCAAGTTGGGAACAAAGTACTTGGTTGTGTTGTGTGCAGGTTCCGCGTTGCTACTGGCCGAAGACGAGTCAACAAGTATCGTTAAATGGCGCCCTTGTTGGAGTGTTATTAAGCCAGTCTGCATCACCTTCAGTCGTCATTGTCTCTCCTCTCCTGACCGATATTAAACCTTGGTTTCTTAACTGAGGGAAAACTCGCTGCTATACTCATCATACCTTCCTCTTGGGGTTCCCAACGGGCTGGTCATCCACCACGCACAAGGACTGTCTGCTCCCACGTTAACCACACGCCATCACACTCAGCAAATACCTGCACACTGGAACAACTCGCATAATTCATGTATAAAAAGCAAATGGTCACCAGGATGGACAGTTCCATCTCCTAAATAGCAGTTATCCCTAACATGTTCAACAATCTTCGTAGGTATTTTAAAAGGATGAGGAGCACAAGCATCACTAGAAACATCACATATGGGAGATAAAATATTATCAGAACAGACCTTCTCCACTAAAGCTGGGGGCGTAAAAATATCATACTTAACAAAACTAGCTTCCCCAAGCTTAGACTTTTCTATAGCATTAGCATTAACGGTATTCAAAGCATTCGTACTAATAACATTGCTATGCGAAATAAGCTCCAAAGGATTTTCAATTTTCTCTTCAAATCTAAAATCAGGAAAAATACTAAAGAACTCTTTGTTTTCCATTAAGCCTAACTAGTGAAAATAAAAATAAGAAACAAAAAGATGTAATTGCAGAATCTAAAGGAAATAACTTCGAGCACTCACACAGGAGGATGCGAGTACCTTTTACCTTACCTCCCCGGCAACGGCGCCAGAAAAGAGCTTGATGTCTACGCACTTCTATTCTTGTAGACACTTGTTGGGCCTCCAAGTGCAGAGGTTTGTAGAACAGCAGCAAGTTTCCCTTAAGTGGATCACCCAAGGTTTATCGAACTCAGGGAGGTTAGAGGTCAAAGCTATCCCTCTCAAGCAACCCTGCAATTACGATACAGAAAGTCTCTTGTGTCCCCAACACACCCAATACACTTGTCAGATGTATAGGTGCACTAGTTCGGCGAAGAGATAGTGAAATACAAGCGGTATAGATGATTATAAGTAGTAAATGTGGTCTAAAATAATTATCGCTGCGAGCAAACAAGTAACAAAACAGTAAGTAAACGGTGTGCAATGCTTGGAAACAAGGCCTAGGGATCATACTTTCACTAGTGGACACACTCCCAACAATATAACATAATTGAACAAATAAATAACTTCTCTCCACTATGGTACTCTGAATTACTCTCCTATTGAATAACACTAATCATTGTGTAGTGGCTACAGAAGCACCCCTTAAAGTTCATCAAGTACTTGACAAACACCACTCATAGAGATATCCAAATCAAAGCACAACTCAAGATAGATATTATTGCAACTTAGACCAAGTACTAACACGGTGCACACACTGTCAACATTACACCATGAAAGGAGGAATAGATCACTTCAATACTATCATAGTAATAATTATTCTCATAATCCACAAGAGATCACAATCGTAGCCTAGACCAAGTACCACCATGATGCACGCACTGTCACCGTTACACCATGGCAGGAGGAATAGATTACTTTAATAACACCACTAGAGTACACATAATATCTGAATAATAACATCTACTTGTTCAACATGATACAAAGCTCACGATCACATAAAGATCACATCATGGGAGAGAGAGGTGAACCACATAGCTACCGGTAGAGCCCTCAACCCCGGGGATGAACTACTCCCTCCTCATCATAGGAGACAGCAAGGTTGATGGAGATGGCGGTGAGGTCGATGGAGACGGCGGAGACGGCGATGGAGATCGATGGAGATGGCTCCGGGGGTACTTCCCCATCCCGGCAGGGTGCCGGAACAGAGACTTCTGTCCCCCGAAATTCGTCGGTGGCGGCGGCGGAACTACGGAACTCTTTCTAGAAAATTGCCGACTCCCCTAGGGTTTTCCGTCCCGAGGCTTCTTATAGGCGAAGGGGCGATGTCAGAGGTGGCCCCAGGCCTCCTCACACTAGGGTGGCGCGGCCAGGGCCTGGGCCGCGCCAGCCCTATGTGAGGGTAGCCTGTGGCCCCTCTCCTTCCTCTCTTCGGATGTCTGGATGCTCCCAGGAAAAATAAGACTTCTGGCTTTGGTTTCGTCCAATTCCGAGAATATTTCCTGTGTATCACTTCTGAAACACAAAAACAGCAGAAAATAGGGAACTGGCACTGTGGCATCTTGTCAATAGGTTAGTTCCAGAAATCGCATAAAAATGCCACGAAGTGTAACGAAACACAAGGCAAATGGTGTAAAAGCAAGCATGGAGCATCAAAAATTATAGATACGTTTGAGACGTATCACACAACCAAGAACTTTGCTCCCAACTTACGATGAGGTTGTCAATCTCATCGGTTTGCTGTAAACAAAGGAATGAGCATATCGAGTGGAAAGCAATAGTAGTATGCGAGTAAAGTAAATAGTGCGAGTAAAGTAAACAGGTGATAGCAATATAAAGGAAATAGGACCGGGGTCCACAGTTCACTAGTGGTGTCTCTCCATAAGATAAAATAACACATGCTGGGTAAACAAATTATAGTTGGACAATTGATAGAATAAAGACAACGTGCATATGTCGAGAGGATTACTATGAGATTTACTCTGGGCATTACAACAAGATACATAGATCGCCATCCAACTGCATCTATGACTAATAATCCACTTGTGGCGAATCAATCCGATAACTCCACAAGTATTAAGTTGCGAACAACAGATAACTGCATTAAGCAAAGTGTGTAATGTAAACAAAGCATATGCCCTTGGACATATGAATGTTGTTTTCTCCCTAGTGGCAACAACACATCTACAACCTTAGAGGTTTCTGTCACTCCCCCAGATTAAATAGAGGCATGAACCCAACTATCGAGCATAAATACCCCCTCTTGGAGTCAGTAGTATCTACTCGGCCAAGATAGCTAGTAACAATGGAGAGCATGCAAGATCATAAACAACATAGAGATAACATAAGATAATATTCAGTACATCAACTCAATCATAACACCAATATTCATCGGATCCCAACAAACATAACATGTAGAATTACATAAAGGTAGTCTCGATCATGTAAAGCAGCTCACGAGATCTAAACATGAAGCACATGGTGGAGAAGACAACCATCTAGCTACTGCTATGGATCCATAGTCCAAGGTAGACTACTCACTCATCGCGCCGGAGGCAAGCATGGCGATGAAGAAGACATCCGGTGGCGATTCCCCTCTCCGGCAGGGTGCTGGGAAGAGCTTCTGGACCCTCCCGATCTCGGATCAACGACGGCGGTGGATCGCGATGTGTTTCTAGAAAAGTGATCGGGTGTTTAGGTTTTTCCCGTCGGGGGGTCTTTATAGGCGAAGGGGCAGCATCAGAAGTGGACCAGGTGGGGCTCACCATAGGGCGGCGCGGCCAAGCCCTGGGCCACGCCCCCTGGTGGTGAGGCCGCCTCCTGGCTCCTTTCTGTCTCCTCTTCGGTTCTCTGGAAGCTTCGGTAAATTTCTGGATGTTCGGCTTTTGTTTCGTCCAATTCCGAGAATATTTCCTGTGTAACTTTTCTGAAACACAAAAACAGCAGAAAACAGGGAACTGGCACTGTGGCATCTCGTTAATAGGTTAATTCCGGAAAATGCATAAAAATGCCACGAAGTGTAACAAAACACTAAGCAAATGGTGTAAAAACAAGCATGGAGCATCAAAAATTATAGATACATTTGAGCCGTATCACCAATCTCTCTCAAAACTTGCTTAATATGTAAGATAGTAAGAACCCTATTGCCAGTCGTTGACAAAAACAACCACCTCTCAATACAAATTTTTATCCCTGTTTTACAAATGCAAAGCTCTAGCACATGTTTAATCACTACTTCCCTCTACGAAGGGCCTTTCTTTTACTTTTATGTTGAGTCTCCACCTTCTACCTTTATGCACCGTCTAAGAGAGCATAGTTGTCATTCTGAGTTTAATGTGCATAGTCCCAAAATTTATTATTGATTGATTCATGATTATGGTTTTGCTTGTTCTTAAATTATTTGTATCTATTCGCCCTCTTAAACTTGAAGGTGTCTTATGCATTTATGTTTTGCTACTACATGAAGGACATGCTGAAAACCACTTTGCTATGTTTTTCTCTATGGTTGAAACACACACTTGACTTTCAATGCATTATTATTCATGATCTTTTGTTTGTGTTACTTTTCATGTTATAACATGGTTGCTAAGTTTTCATGTTATAACACACACTTGTCGACGCGAGATCGGGAGGGTCCAGGATCTCTTCCTGGCACCCTGCTGGAGAGGGGAATCACCACCGGAGGCCTTCTTCATCACCATGCATGCCTCCAGAGTGATGTGTGAGTAGTCTACCTTGGACTACGGGTCCATAGCAGTAGCTAGATGGTTGTCATCTCCTCCATGTCCTTCATGTTTAGATCTTGTGAGCTGCCTATCATGATCAAGATCATCGTTCTGTAATTCTACATGTTGTGTTTGTTGGGATCCGATGAATATTGATACTTTGTCAAGTTGATTTATGATTTATTATCTCTATGTTGTTTATGATCTTGCATGCTCTCCGTTGCTAGTAGATATCTTGGCCGAGTAGATGCTAGTGACTCCAAGAGGGAGTATTTATGCTCGATAGTGGGTTCATGCCTCTAGTAATCTGGGGGAGTGACAGGAACCTCTAAAGTTATAGATGTGTTGTTGCTACTAGGGAGAAAACAACAATCTTGTGTTCAAGGACATTTGTATTGTTTACATTACACACTTTGCTTAAGGCGATAATCTGTTGCTTGCAACTTAATACCCAACGGTTGCTCGGATGACATCCGGCAGGTGGATTATTAGTCATAGATGCAGTTGGATTATGGTCTATGTATTTTGTCGTAATTCCCAGAGTGAATCTCATAGTGATCCTCATGACATATGTATGTTAGATTTATTCTATCAATTGCACAACTGTAATTTGTTTACCCAGCATGTTGTTATTTATCTTATGGAGAGACACCACTAGTGAACTGTGGACCCCGGTCCAATTTCCTTTTACATTGCTATTACCATTTTACATTTACTCGCTTTATTTACTTTCTTGCAAACTATTACCTTTTACCACTCGATACGCTTAATCCTTTGTTTACAGCAAACCGGTGAGATTGACAACCTTATCGTAAGTTGGGGCAAAGTACTTGGTTGTGTTGTATGTAGGTTCCACGTTGCTGCTGGTGCAAAGCAAAGCCCTGGACGAGGCGCCATATAAATTGTCCGGAGCTGTCGCGAAGCTAGCAAGCATCAACCTTCTGAAGTTTGGCTTTCTCCTACTGGTTCGATAAACCTTGGTTTCACAACTGAGGGAAACTTGCTTCTGTGCTCATCATACCTTCCTCTTGGGGTTTACCAACAAGTTTCCTAGCATCAACTACACGCTAGCGAGACAGCAATCAGAGCGGCACATGGCTTCATGCTCATCCTTGAAGAGTTACACCCAATATGGTGACTTCAGCCCAAATTTTGGGTTCGCCCGTAACTCCAGAGCCAAACGCGCCCGGCGATTGGCAATAACAATGGCGTGGGTGGCGGCGCTCCTCACAGGCGTTGACACGGGGGCACCGCTCAGGTCGAGGTGCCACCCGTTTGGAAGGTGGCAGTCCATTGGCGCGGGGACACCAGATTCGGCCAAAGCGCGAGCCGTACTTTTGGGCCAAAAGATCTGGACATGTGGAATAACCTAGTTACAAAATTGGGACATGTGTGCTAATAGGAGAACCAGACATAGTTTCTTGGGCCTTAGAAGCTTCGGGCAAATTTTCTGTTTCCTTGATGTACAAACGACGTTTGCAAGGAGACTCGTGGCCCTGTGCTAAAACTGTCTGGAAAGCCAGGTTTCCACTTAAAATTAAAATTTTCACTTGGCAGATGGCCATTGGTCGCTTGCCTATCTATGAACATATCAAGCACCGCCATGGCCCTACTGATGGCATGCGCGTCCTCTGTGGTCAAATTGAATCGGTGGACCACATATTTTTCCCTTGTGAGTTTGCTAAGTTCATGTGGAGTGGGATGAGGGTCATGCTTAATGTGTCTTGGAACCCTAGTTCTTTTGCACGATCTTTCCAGATTGTTTCTTCTTTAACACATAAAGGTAGGGTTTCTATTTGGATGCTCTTCGCAACATAGAGCTGGGCACTCTGGCACTTTCGCAATAAGATTGCTATTGAAAAATCCTTTTCCTAACCAACTTGTTGATTGCGTGTTTAAAACTATTCTCTTCCTGCAGGAGTGGTGGCCGCTTCTTAGATGTAAGGACGTAGAAGCTATGAAGATCATGGAGGAGTTGCTGCATAAGCTCTATCAAGACACCTACTCGCCTCCATGAACTTGAGCATCTTTACCTTACCTTAGCTTTATCTTTGATGTTAAAACTTCAAAGTTGCAAGTGTTGCGCACTTAACATGTTGCCTTAGGGCCGTCTTGTAATATTATTTGTTGGTATCCCCAACTGGATAGCCTCGCTGTAAAACTCTTAAGGGCTTCGTTAATTTAAAGTCGGGCAAAGATGCATTCTATCTAAAATAACAACACCCAACACAACGGGGGCGAGCTCAACAAAACAACACAACACCACACACAAACCACACGGAGGTTTAGAGTAAGGCAGGTTGAAGAGATGTGAGCCAAAGATCCACTCCGTATTTCATGGGATGTATTAAGATTAAGTTATACATACACTCAATTATACATACACGGGAAAGCCAAGAAGCAATGCCACTATATGATGGATCTAACTCAATTCAAACACACAGAAGTAATGTCATATTTATTATCCAATAGATGGTGGTCATGGAATGATTTTGTTTCAATTAAAGATATTTTGCGGTTGAAAGTGCCCTAAGAAACCTGGAGGAAAGTGTCGATTGTTACATAACATATCACATGTAAAAATATTAGGAAGGGTAAAAACTGATAAAACTTTTGTTAAATCCGGTAATTACTGTCAAATATATTAAATTAGGGGGTAAAATTTAGAATTCACTCTTTTCATAGTTATGGCAAATGGTGACCTCCAGTTGCAAGATAAATAATGGCGAATGCTAGAACTTTTTTTTCGTAAGTGAAGACCCGAGTTGGCGGGAAACGGAAACCCGGACGCGGCGCCCAAGAGACCAAAAACCACTAAGAGCCTGAAAAAAAAAAGAATCGAACCATCTAGAACCCAGCGTGTGTGTTTGTGTGCTAGGGAAGCAGAGCAAGAGAGCAATGGAAACCGGCGGCGAGGGGGGTGGTGGCGAGGCGGAGAGGAGGGGGAGAAGCGAGCTGGGACGCCTCCTAGAAGCCATTGGATCCTCCGAGGTGCGCCATCTCATCCCCCACGCGACTCCGCAAATCCCTTTCCTCCGGTCCATCTCCATGTCCCCCCCTACTCCGTACTTCCTAGGGTTCAGTT
Source organism: Dactylis glomerata (assembly GCA_007115705.1). Taxonomy (NCBI): domain Eukaryota; kingdom Viridiplantae; phylum Streptophyta; class Magnoliopsida; order Poales; family Poaceae; genus Dactylis; species Dactylis glomerata. Next base: position 783,046 of record QXEO01001877.1, on the reverse strand, counting down.
CGCCTGTCCGAGGCCTCCAGGTCTTGAATCTGCGATCTCCTATACGGGGCAGGCAGAGGTGAGTGTGGAATTCTCGGCCGGGGATGCCGAAGCAGGGGTTTTTAGGTGGAATTTGTGTTCGTCCGTGGGTGTTCTTCAGCAAAGTAAGTTATTTTTTGGGTTTGGGCCGTACGCATTGGCGCATTGGTGCGATTTCTAACTATCGCCTTGTTTCCCCTTCAATTCCGTGTGTGTCGCACTTCTCCACTCGCCGTTTGTGGATATAGATAGTCCGATTCGATTTTATGTGATGGAATCCAATCAAACTGTAACATTCTACTGATCATATGTAACAGGTTCTGGAGAGGAGGATTCCCCTGATCAAGCAGCTTGAAGAGTTCTCTGCAGATGATCTTGGCCTCATACTCCAAGCTCTCCTCGTATCCTTTTTCCCACTCTCATGTTTTATTTTCAGATGAAAGTCTACCCTTTTATTACTTGCCGTCAGAAGTGGTTGCTGATTCACTTTGCCTTAGCTCATTGTTGCTACAATTCACTTGCTACTTCGAGTTGTTGTCCTCCGGTAGTATGTGTATGTTGCCTTAACCGCATTTTAGGCATCTTGGATCGATTCCACATATTCAGGCGTGTCACACTGCATTCTACACAGGTCCATTCTGCAGGTTGCTCTGAAATTCTCTGATTTGGATATAACTGATTATCTGGGGCAGTTTTTCACTCTTGGTGCAAAGGTAGTAGCCTTTTTCTGTAGACAAAAATTTGCCAACTGTCTTTGCTTGTATGCTGTCTTTCTTCCTAATTCCTAAATCAGTGTAATTCTGTTCCAGGCCAGCTCATGGTGTGGGAAACATCTCCAGTGGTCTGTCAAATCCACTGACCAATCTGGAGCAGTCCAAGAGGAAGAGCACAACAGATTACACCTCGAGGTCGTCTGTTAGCGTGTTTGTCTTTCTTTGGACAGAGTTGGATAATTTGATTAACATAAAAAAAATCTTTCTGCATGCATTGCTTCTCCCACATCCAGATTTCTTACAGCCGCAAACTTCCCAAGTTCTAAACCATTTGAACTCAGCCTTATATGTTTTTTTGAAAGAAAAGGGTCGCCCCCCTGTTTCATTAACGAAACAAATGGACTACAGAAGTTCGCAAACATGTGCAACCTTGCACCCCGCAAGGTTCTTATTACAGAAACCAACCAACACAAGTCTGAAAACGGCAAAGCCTCGGCCACACACACTCAGCCTTATATGTAAATTGTAATGAATTTCACCTTAGCTGTTGGGACCTATGAATAACTCTTTTGCATGACCTATGATTATGGATAGCACATCACTGTATCAAGAAATGAAGCTAGATATAACAGAAAGAAAGAAAATGTATAGACAAATCTTGTCATCTGCATTTACTTGAAAATAAATCTCAAATTCGCAAATTTCTTTACTAATCTGATCATTTTTACTATATATACTTCATGTTCTACATGTGGAATTCTCTGAAGTAAGTCTTCCAACTTCATGACTGCAGATTAACTCACTGTCCTTCAGTCTCTCTACTAAGCTCCTTGGTGTTGCAGCAAAATGCATTACTGTACTGGTGCGTTCTTGGTGATTCTGTTAATTTCAGATGATTTAGCCACTGGCCGTAAGCTTAGTTAGTTACAAGTCAACTCTAAAATCATTTGTGGTTCTCGCAGGGATTAGAGGTGGCAGCGGGAGAAGGCGGCAAGGGGGTGACGGAGCAGGAGTGTGTTTTGAACATGTCAGCGGAGGTGGAAGAGCAGCAGTGTGTTTTGAACATGGCAGCGGATCTGGCGGTGGGGCCGAGGACCAAGGGGGTGCGGCGGATGGCGCCATGGAGCCTCACGCCAGTCGTGTCGCCCCCGCCTCAGAAGGCGTCGCGCCGCCGGTGCACGCAGTGCGGGAGGGAGAAGACGCCACAGTGGCGCCATGGGCCCGATGGCCCCGGCATACTGTGCAATGCGTGCGGCCAACAGTTCAAGGAAGGGCAGCTGCTGCACTCCAACTCCCGCCGCCGCCGCCCATCGAAGAAGCGCCGTCTGAGCAGCAAGGAGAACTCGGCAGCCGGCAACGACAAGGGCGCCAGCTTGGATGCCTTCTTTCTCCACAAGGTAGACCCTGGTTCCTTCTCCCACCCATGGACCGGCTGGGATGCTAAGAATGCTTCCTGGTTTTGGTGATTCTTCCAGGGCTTGGAGGTGTCCTGGAAAGCTGAGCGGGCGGAGGAGGAGGAGCTGGAATGGCTTTTCAACAAGGACGCGTTCCCGTCGATGGAGACCATGGCGGTGGAGGTGGAGGAGGCGCCGGCTCTTGACTCGCCACGGGCGAGGACCAAGGGGCGGCGGCGTGTGACGGCGACGGAAACGACATCTCGACAAACCAAGGGGTGGCGGCATGTGACGGCGACCGAGACATCTCGACAAACCAAGGGGCGGCGGCGTGCGACGTCGACGGAAACGACATCTCGACAAGCCAATCTGCTGCCGCACTGTGACTTACGCGCCGAGAAGAAGACCGCGCGCCGGTGCACGCACTGCGCGACGGTGAAAACACCACAGTGGCGCGACGGGCCGGAGGGTCCCTACACGCTGTGCAACGCGTGCGGCGTGGTGTTCAGGAAGAAAGGGCGGCTGCTCCCTGAGTACCGCCCGGCGAGCAGCCCCACCTTCTCGCCGCTGCTGCACTCCAACACAGACCGCCGTGCGCTCCAGATGCACTGCCAGAACAAGACCACCTCAGCCTGCCGCGGTGAGGCGCACGGCGAGCCTATGGAAGGGCAGCTGCTCCCACCGGCCAACGGCCCCGCTTCCTCCACCCCGGTGCAGCGCCAAAGCCCCCTTCGCCAGGAGCGTCTCCAGGGCAAAGAGGAGACCCCGGCCGCCGGTGACGCCACAGCAGAGGCCTGCCGCGGCGAGGAGAAGCTGGAGAGCGTGGAAGAGCAGCTGCTCCCGGAGCGCCCGCCGGTGGACAGAGCCGCCTTCTCCCTGGTGTACCACCGTCGCCGTCGCATGCTCGATCGTAGCCGCAAGAGTGAGGAGGAGACACTCCGGGAGCGCCCACCGGTGTACAGGCCCACCTTCGCCCTGGTGTACCACCGTCGCGTGATCGAGCGTAGCCACAAGAGCGAGGAGGAGACATTCCGGGCCATCGCCAAGGACCGACGCGCCGAGCTCGCTGCCGCGCTCCTCTCCGCCATGGACGACTGATGCGCCGGCAGCCGCGTTCGATCGGCGCGCCTCCTCGCCTCTATGGACATCTGATGCACAAGCAGCACCTCGGTTCCGCCCAAATACGTACGAATGCTTCTTTTTTTTGCCGGTGGATGATGGATGCATATGATCGGAAACTTGGATCAGCATTCAGAATGCTCTTTTTTTTTCAGCGAACATGATTGAGAGGTTTTAGAGTAGTAGGGTTAGTGGCATCTTCCGGGTACTCTTCGTTGAAACCCGTCCTCTTTTGGTCGTAATTTTCGCAACCATCCTACTGCTGCAACAATACTCGTGGGCTCAATCCCAACAGAATTCAGCAGTACTACCTTGATATAATGGCCAAAATTTCTGGCATGCTTCCACCGTACCTTCTCTGGAAACTTGTCCTTAGCTCTGAGGTAGAGGGTTCAGGGAACTACTGTAGCCTGTAAGGCGAAAATGCTGTTTACGAGCCTGTAAGGAAGCATTTCAACTGTACTGCTACCTGAAAAATGGCTTCAAGGTAATGTAGGTATATTGAACTCTACAGACTCTGGTTAATGCAACCTGATGATGAGTATACAATATGAACTTGTTTCTGAAGGAAAAAAACAGTCAAAGTAAGTGTTTTGTAGCCATTTTACAGATAATATAGTTAAACATCTCTAAATGCACGAATCGTGAAATATAATGGGTCAGAGAAAGCATAACAGTCGTTTCTCACGCTCAATTCTCTACAGTTATTTCAAGGACTTGAATTCCCAAAACCACATGGCACCAATCAAGTGAGGTGCAGAAATAGCGTACTTATCTTCTATGAAATTATCACAATGTGTACCTTTAGGACCCAAACTACAGGACAACTGTCATATGAACAAAAGACACTAGATCCCTATTGAACATACATTCTGAACACCAAATTGGCACTTGACATTTTAGGGGTGAAACTGGGCGTGGATTTAAATTAGTATACACATGCTAATTACAATTATGCGCCCGGGGTTTTCACATGATAAGACCTGAAGTAAAAGGACATTGTTATAACCATATGTACGCTGAACCCGGGGTTCTCCGTTCTCCACATAATAAGAGTCTAGCATAGAAAAGAATCTGGTATTTCCACAATGTTTCTACTGCAGATCAAATGCAGAGATCCCCTATCCCGCTAGCCGTACTTATGGCATTTGGGTTTATCATAAAATTCTATTTGGACCCTTTGCATCAAAAGTTAGTGCCATCACTAAACATAAAGAGACAGTTGTCTGGCAAAATACCCAACACCAACAGCATAGGAAATTGCATGTTCTACAAAACGATATTACTGGATGAGTAGTCTTTCGAAGGAAGCATACCTCAATGATGCATTCCATGAAATACAGGCAAGAGGATGCAGCAACAATAAGTCTGAATCCAATACAAACAGAGGTGGAGAAACAAGTTGGCAGAGGGCATACTAAAATAACAGAAGCTTAATTTCAGAGGTCATACATTTAGAACAGAGGCGGAGAAACAAGCTGGCACAAGAGGTCATACTATATTTTAGTTAGTGGCTGTTATAGAGCATTGCAATAGTATCAGATGAATTTAAAACGTAATAATCAAATTCAACTTCAGATATCAGTTGAAAAGCCTGAAGTGGTTTCCAATGGTACAACGTTTTCGTAGTAGTTACTACCATATACATGTGTCCAAAAGGATTCTGAAAACCAAATGGTGCCCAAGTTCTCTCTTTACAGAACCAGCACATCTTTAGGTACCATTTAATCATTACTTTTGTATCAAGTCGTAGACAAGACGTGTAAAATAGTAGGTAGTATGATAGAGGTAGTAAACACCTCTGAAATTTACAATCGGAAATCTACAAGCTGATACAAATTTTCAATGCAGAACAAACATCTATCAAATCATTAAGTTATCATCAACCAATCTTCACTGGATTCTAATACCGAAGATTAGAGATAATATAGTTGTGCGGCTTAGTTAAATGTAAGAATTAAAAAATGTTCAGCTAACCGAAGCAAAGATAACAGAACACTCTTTTGCTAAAATTTTCAGTTCCACTAACTATTACTACCGTGTCACAAACAAACATATATACAGGTCAGAGAAAGAGACGTTAAATGCTGACTTCTCCATTGTTAATTCAAGGACCTGAATTCTCCAAACCACATGTCACCATTCAAGTGAAGTGCAGAAATAGCATAATTATCTTCTACAAAATGATCGAAAAGTGTACCTTTATCCTAACTTCAGGACATTAATTTTTTATGAACTGTCATCTGGATAATACAACAACACCTGTTTAACATACATTATAAACGTCAATTAACACTTGATACTTGAGAGAAAAACTACACATTCTTTTAAATTAACATGCACATACTAGTTACACTTATGCGCCTGGGGTTTTCGCATGATAAGACTTTGAAGGGCGTTATTATAACAATATGTTCTCTAATCTGAGGTTCTCCACATGATACAAGTGTGGCATGCAAATAACTTTAGGCACTTGGCTTTAGCATAAGATTCTGTCTGGGCACTATGTAGCAAAAGTTGGTAGCATGATTAAACTCAAAGAATTGATAGTTTGATACTGTCAGGGAGCCAATTGTCTAGCAAAATACATGACAGCATAGGAAATTACATGTTCTGCAGAAGGATACTGCCCGCACAAGAAGTCCTTCAAAGGAAGAATACATCAATGAGGCATTCCAGGAACTACAGGCAAGAAGATGCAGCAACAATAAGCCTGAATCCAATACATTTAGAACAGCAATGGAGAAGCAAGCTGGCAGAAGGTATATATGATGTTTCAGTAGGTAGCTGTTTTCAGAGCTTTGCAACAGTATCAGTTAAATTTAACATCATCAGTTAAATTAAAAATGTAAATCAAATTCAACTTGAGATATCACCAGAACTTTGAAAGCCCAAGCGGTTGACAATGGTACAATAGCAATTACTGGCATATACATCTGTCGAAGAAGATTCTGAAAACCAAATGGTGACCTCAAGTTTTCTCATTCCAGAAACAGGGCATCCCTAGGTACCACTGAATCATTATTTTGAATCAAGTCTACGCAAGATTTATACTCCATACATAACATTATCCATTTATAATATGCAACAGTAAGACAGCTCTGGACTCTCCATTTACTGAAAATTGGACCAACTGCTCTGGACTCTCCAATCGTGATGAACTACCTCACTTCCCTAAGATTGATCTATAAATAAATTTCTTAGATTTAGCATTACTCATGTTAGACTCTAATGTAGTATATCTAGTGTTTGTTTCTTACTTTCTTTGTCGTTAAATAAATATACTTTATCAATTCTTTATCGTAAGTTCTGTCCAGATCCTATGTATCAAAAATTGGTGGCATGACTTAACTCAAAGAATTGATATGTTTGCTAATCTGAGGTTCTCCACATGATACAAGTCTGGCATAGGAAAGAACTTAAGGCACTTGGCTTTATATAAGTTCTGTCTGGATCCTATGTATCAAAAATTGGTGGCATGACTTAACTCAAAGAATTGATAGTTTGATACTACAGGGAGCCAATTGTCTACCAAACACATAATAGCATAGGAAATTACATGTTCTGCAGAAGGATAGTACCCAAACGATAAGTCCTTTGAAGAAACCATGCCTCAATGAGGCATTCCAGGAAATACAGGCAAGAAGATGCAGCAACAATAAGCCTGAATCCAATACATTTAGAACACCGGTGGAGAAGGAAGCTGGCAGAAGCTATATATGATGTTTCAGTTAGTAGCTGTTTTCAGAGCTTTGCAACAGTATCAGCTATATTCAACATCATCAGTTAAATTATAAATGTAAATCAAATTCAACTTCAGATATCACCTGAACTTTCAAGCCCAAGAGGTTCAGAATGGTACAATAGCAATTACTGGCATATACATCTGTCGAAGAAGATTCTGAGAACCAAATGGTGACCTCAAGTTTTCTCATTCCAGAAACAGGGCATCCCTAGGTAGCACTGAATCATTATTTTGAATCAAGTCTACGCAAGATTTATACTCCGTACATAACATTATCCATTTATAATATGCAACAGTAAGACAGCTCTGAAGTTTCACAATTCAGGTAACTACAAACGGGTACAAATTTTTAGTGCATATCAAATGCCTAACTAATCACTTGACTTCCAAAAGCCCCAACTTAAAACATTCAGAACAAAAAGAATCTCGATGTTCCCCTAAACCTGACAGATCATATGGTCATATGGAGGTGGAAACACAGTACCACTTCTATTCGAGATAACAAGTTCATCTTACAACATCCACACAGACAGAGAAAACGACCTAAACTACCAGCATGCTCGAAGCAACCTAAGAGGAAGTGAACTTGGTGACGGCCTTGGTGCCCTCGGAGACGGCGTGCTTGGCGAGCTCGCCGGGGAGGACGAGGCGGACGGAGGTCTGGATCTCCCGGGAGGTGATGGTGGGCTTCTTGTTGTAGCGGGCGAGCTTGGCGGACTCGCCGGCAAGCTTCTCGAAGATGTCGTTGATGAAGGAGTTCATGATGGACATGGCCTTGGAGGAGATGCCGATGTCGGGGTGGACCTGCTTGAGCACCTTGAAGATGTAGATCTTGTAGGTCTCGACGCTCTTCTTGGCCTTCTTCTTGCCCTTCTTCTCCTCGCCGCCCTCCTTGGCGGCGGTCTTCCCCGCCGGCAGCCGCTTCTCCGCCTTGGGCTTCTTCGCCGCCGGCGCCTTCTCCGCCGCGGGCTCCTCCTCCGCGGCGGGCTTCTTCGCCGCCGGCTTCTTCTCGGCCTTGGGCGCCATGGATGGTGCTGCTGGAGGGGGACGGTGGTGGGGCTGAGCTCGGTGGGGAATCTGGTGGTTGGAATGCGATGGGGAAGAGACGATTTTGACAAAATTAACCTTAATCGTGAATTTAAGCATAAAATAACCTGTTCGCGAAAAGATTTCACAAAATAACCTTTTTTGTAACGCCATACGCCGTGGCTCTAAGCTAGGAAGCATGACGCCACTGGAAGAGGCGTCATACCCCTATGGCGCCACGGTAAAGAGCGTTATGTTTCGTATGACGTGGCTCTCATGCGATTTTGAGGGCCCACGGGCAGGGATGCTTGGCGCCTTGGTCAACGGCTCTAAGCTATAGGGTATGGCGCCGTTGACCAAGGCTTCATACGGGTTTAGCATTATTTCTCCCATCTCGCGGTTCTGCAAGCTGCCCCCACCTCATTAGCCCCCCTCTCCGACCCCGACCCCTTCTCTCTCTCTCCCTCTAACTCTCCTTACTCAAATCCCCCTCAAATCCCTCTCCTTTGGTGTGTTTTCTTCGGATTTCGTTCCCTTTGGTCCCTAGAGGTATATCTGGGCATGGGCAGCCCAGCCCGACGGCCCGGCCCGAAAAATGGCCTGGCCCGTCGGGCCAAAACATGCAGTCGGGCCGGGCCTGGGCAGCAAAAATCAGCCCGATGGCCTAGCTGGGCCTGGGCAAGAAAAATGGAAGATTTTAGGAAGGCCCGGCCCGACAGCCCGACGGCCCGACAGAAAAAAGACTTCACGGGCCGGGCCTGGGCTGAGATTTCCGGCCTGACAGTCGGGTCGGGCCTGGGCCGGCATTTTTTGCGTCGGGCTTTTTTCTGGCCCGGCCCGACCCGGCCCGGCCTAAGAATATGCCCAGGTATACCTAGAGGTAATCTCCCCCATCTCCCTTTGTTTTGTCCAATTAAATTTGAGCACTATGGTTCTTTTTATGGGTATGGTGAAATCCTAGATCTAGTTTAGTAATGTTGATTGTGGTTACTGGGTATGTTGTTTTTAGCAATGGTGATGGTTGTTTATTGGTATGAGGCATTTAGGTGTGGGTAGGGGAGAATGGATGAAGGTTGAAGAGGGGGTGGGGGATTTATACCCCAGTGAGCTGTACTTTTGGGCGGGAAAGAAAGAGCGGGAAAAAAGGGCGGGAAAAATAGCGTGAAAGAAGTGCGGGAAAAAAGGACGGGAAAAAAGGGCGGGAAAAAAGTGCGGGGAAAAGGGGGTAAAACTTCACGAATCAAAGTGGTCGGATTAAAAAAGTGGTCCTTGGCGAAACTTCGCCTCATGATGCCATTCCGCAGCCTCCCAGTAATCCAAGGTGCCATGCGGCGATACGGGGCATCGCGTCAAGCAGCATGACGCTAGCACTGGCGGCGCCAAGCAGATGACCACGACGCCGGCACTTGTGGTGTCATGGTCCTTGGCAAATTTTCGGCCGACGATGCCGTCCGCAGCCATCGAACGGTTCACACATAGGCAAATGAATAGAGCTTGTGCTCTATTGGGTAAACCGAGGTAACTTGCGAGCCTTCTCTTCCCCTTCTTCCGGTTCAGCGTTCTCCCTACCACGACCATCGGACGGTTGAGTCATGATAGTCTTATCGCTTGCCTTCTTGGCTTCCTCCTCACGTGCCTTCTTCTTCCTTGCTTCCTCCTCCTGTACTTCCTTCTTTATTTGTGCCTTGTACTTCATAATGGTCGCGCTCCTTGCTTTTTTAGCTTCTTCACGTTTCTTCTTCTCCTTCATGGCAGCCCACAAGTTATCCCAATGATATTGCTCCCTCCTCTTCATCTCCTTGTCACGCTCTTGTTTCTTCTTCCTTGCTTCCTCCTCACGTGCCTTCTTCTCTTGTATTTTCTTCTACATCGCACTGGGGTCAAAAGTAGGCATGTCCACAAAAGGTTTCTTCCAATCACTAGGTCCGGAATCCGAGTTATTTGCCATACCTACAAAAGCCTGCAGTTATCAAGTTAGGAAGGGATAAATAGAGTAAAATATGATAAGTTAAAAAATGACCACAAAACAAAATAATTTAAATTTGAAGAAACAATACCTACAAAAGCAAGACTACCATCCTAGCCAATAGCCTAAACCATGGCGCTGTGACATGCGGCCAACAACACCACCACCTCCACCATTATGTTGACCATGTATCCCTCTGTGCTTCGATGAAGTGTTCATTCAGTCGGGGGCCATCGGGATGGTTTAGGCCAACCTTCCTAACGCAAGCCGCTGTTATCCAATGGGAGCAAGGGAGGTGGTAAAGTGTTGGCCTCTCACAAGAGCAAGTTCTCCTTTTTAGCCATACCTTAAAAGAAAGCCCACCATGTTGCACACCTCCTCTCATGGTTCCTCCTAGCTCATTTACTTGGTAGATCAATTCCTCTGTATCAAAGCATTCTGACGTTTGCGTGTCGGACTTCTTAGTTTGATACTCCATCCACTTGTGGACCACCGGTGGATACTTATACCTCTTTTTATTCTTGGTGAGTCCTAGGATTTTCTTCTTTGTTTCTTTGCTATATTTAAGAAAATACTCATTCAACTTCTGGAAGGTATATTCCGCTATTGCCGTGACGAGCAATTGTCGGACACCCTTGAGCACACTATTGAAGCATTCGGCCATGTTGCTTGTCATGTCTCCGTACCTCAAGCCTCCATGGTCATAAGCTCGCGCCCACTTCTCCCTCTCCCCTAAGTTCCGTCTAAGAAACTCCTTCCCCCTATCGTTTGTGAGTTCGTACAATCGGTTGTACAATTTGGTAAAATGTCGAGCTGTGAAGGCGAGACAACAATCTTGTAGATCATCCGCTTGCTCCTTGTTCCCACAAGCCCTAAAGAAGTTGGACATGAAATGCCTCATGCACCATCGATGGTGCACACGAGCATACCCTAGAATGTCCTTCTGAACCGCGTTGAGTATCCCCTTGTGGCGGTCCAAGATGATGCAAACCTCTCTTACCGATGCAATAATCTTGGTCCTCACTAGATGCATGAACCACTCCCAGTTATCATTGTTCTCTGCATGACCTTCAATACATTGTGATGTCCAAACCCGGCATTATACCTCCCAACCAATTCACACACATCACTTGGCTCCATCCACTTCAAATCCATCATCACTCTCTCAACAACCTCGGCATACGTCGGACTAGTCGCAAACACCATGGCTACCTCGTCTGGATCAACACAATCGACACTGCCTTTCAAATATGAGGCCTTGTCTATATGATGTACATTCACAATTCTTGCCATCTAGAAAACAATAACAACAACCGAAATGAATCACAACAAGCACACCGTTTCAATTAAACATGTCATACTAATAATAATGTAAAACTACACCTAATCTTAACATTAACCCTAACCCTAACCCTAACTTAATTTTGATTCTCCTAAAACCTAACCTACAATACCCACACCTAAATGCCTCATACCAATAAACAACCATCACCATTGCTAAAAACAGCATACCCAATAACCACAATCAACATTACTAAACTAGATCTAGGATTTCACCATACCCATAAAAAGAACCATAATGCTCAAATTTAATTGGACAAAACAAAGGGAGATGGGGGAGATTACCTCTAGGGACCAAAGGGAACGAAATCCACGAAGAAAACACACCAAAGGAGAGGGATTTGAGTAAGGAGAGTTAGAGGGAGAGAGAGAAGGGGCCGGGGAGGGGAGGGGGCTAATGAGGTGGGGGCAGCTTGCACAACCGCGAGATGGGAGAAATAATGCTAAACCAGTATGAAGCCTTGGTCAACGGCGCCATACCCTATAGCTTAGAGCCGTTGACCAAGGCGCCAAGCATCCCTGCCCGTGGGCCCTCAAAATCGCACGAGAGCCACGTCATACGAAACATAACGCTCTTTATCGTGGCGCCATAGGGGTATGACGCCTCTTCCAGTGGCGTCATGCTTCCTGGCTTAGAGCCACGGCGTGTGGCGTTACAAAAAAGGTTATTTTGTGAAATCTTTTCGCGAACAGGTTATTTTGTGCTTAAGTTCATGATTAAGGTTAATTTTGTCAAAATCGTCTGGGGAAGAGGACGAGGGCAGGGTTGACTATATATGGGTGGAGAGGTCCGCGACGATTGGTCGACTGGTGCATGCCGCGGATCGCTGACGTGGACGGGTGTGATGCTTTGGCGACGTTTTCGTCTGGACGGTTGGGATACGCTTCGGCGCGGATTGGCTCGTGGACCAAAAATTTGTACGCGAACCAAGGCGCTCTGAGATCCCTGTGGATCGACAAGACTCGCTCGAATTGGTACAGGGTTTCACCAATCGGCTCACCGTAGAGGAGCCATGATATTCGTATGTATTAGACTATAATGTAATATATCTCGTGTGTGTTTATTAATCTATCCATCATCAAATAAACGTACTTTTAGATCTTGTCTTAGTCAAATATCTTAAATTTTAACCAACTTTATACTCCCTCGGTCTTGAACTAGATGACACAGATTTATCTAGATTTGTATATATTTATATAATAACCCGCAAAAAAGTATATATTTATATAATAAATTTCTTTTATATTTATATATATCTTAACAAATCTGCGACAAGTATTTCGTGACAAAGAGTACAAAAGGTGACAATTCTGTTTGATGTCATACAGTATGTTGCTACTACTAAATCTAATAGAATTCATCAAAGTTTTAAATTCTTGACTTATTCAGAAGTTAAAAATACACTTATTTAGGGACTAGGAGTAGAAAAAAGATTTGATGACCTGGCACCATGATGTAAGAGCTACTCTAGGAGGTACACACAAATGCCAAAACAAAAAACGTTGATGTTTTGGGGTATTGGGACCTTGACTACCATTATAGGAGGGGCCAAATGACAATAAATGGCAGCTGACGGGGACAACTTGAAGTATGTGTTATGTATGAAAATACAAGTAAACACTACTCCCTTTGTTTTGAAAAGGATGTCGCAAATTTATCAAAATTTGAATGTGTCTAAATGCAGTTTAGTGTATAGATGTATCCATACTTAACTACGGAGGGACGGGGTAAGTAGTATCGACATCCTTTTTGGGGCGAAGGGAGTAAGTAGTATTGTGCTAATTTGAATTTTAAGTTTGGGTCCATGACCCTTTTCGCCTCCACTAAGGTCCGCTAGTGATAAGAACAAGGGTCTACCAGATTAGCGGAACCGTGTTGAGAACAACACAACATTGTGTATAATCTAAAATAGTCTCTCGTGACGTAAATATGAGGTAGGAGGGATGATTTTTTGTGCATATGATGACTCACAAGTGTAGGAGATCTACTATAGTATGAGTGTGGAATCCAGAGGAGCTGAAGGAATTGATTCATAAGTTTGGTAAAATAGCAATAAAAGTTGCAAAGTGTTTTTGGATATAACCTAGATCGTGGGAGTCGCCAGAGCGCCGCGAAAATCCTATGAGCCAACAATTTGATAAAGTTACCTCAAGTTGAGTCCACTGGCGAGTGGCACCGACTAAATCATGGAGGGCTCACATGGAAGAAAATGAACAGAAAATAGAGAAAAGAAAAAAAGAATACGGCCCAATGACATGTGGGTTCCATGTGATGGCTTTCTTTTTTTAGCATGATTTTTATGATATATATATTTTGTGAGAATACTAATTGTACTTTTTTGTTTGCATTTTTCCGTATCTCCTATGGTAGCTAGCTCTTATCCTAATTATACCATTTACACCTTTTCAATACAATAAAAGATCATCCTAATTTTTTTAAATCGTAACAGAATTTTCTTTGTTTTTGTATAAATGTGGTGGTATAACTTTTCAACAAAAAATAACATAGTCAGCAAACCAAGGAGATGCTACTCTAATACAAGCTAATGTTTTATAGAAAAATATCATCAATTCAAATAGGGTCACGTGGAATGTTTTCCATTCTATATCAATGTTTCACTATAGGATTACCTTGTTCTTTCCTGTCAATAATATGCAGATCAAAATCTTAATTAATTACAATAAAAGAACCCATCCAATTAATCTTGACTTTGCATATTTTTTATTTGTAATAGCAGAATAGTGATCAGTGTTAACAATTACTTTAGAATTATCAATGTAACATCTAAATTTATGAGACACAAAGATAAAACCTACAAACTCTTCTTCAGCGATGGCATAGTTTTTGAGAACCATATAGTGTTTTGCTAGCATAATATTTAATAATAAGTTTCTTACCAGCTCTTTGACCACGCATCGTGCCTACTATATAATCACTATCATCACACATAATTTCAACGGGTAAGTTCTAGTAAGGTAGTTGAGTAATAGGTGCATGAGTTAAAGCATTCTTTAAAATTTAAAATGGCTCTACACACTCTTTATTAAAAGCAAAGGGAGCCTATTTTGCAACAAATCACTCATAAGATTATTATAGTTTAGAAAAATCCTTAATAATTTTTCTATAAAAACCATCACAGCCAAGAATATTTCATATACCTCTTATATTCTTTTGATATGGTAACTTCTCAATTGCATAAATATTTTCTTTGTCCACCTCAATACCACTGCAAGGCGCCATGTGTCCAAGAACAATTCCTTCGATGATCATTAAGTGGCACTTCTCCCAGTTTAACACTAAATGATGGTCTTCATAGCGCCGCAAAACTATGTTAAGATTGTCCAACTAATTATAAAAATATGTACCATAGAATGAAAAGTCATCCATAATCACCTCAAGAATTTTCTCACACTAAACAGTGACATCCATGAAGGTTATATGCCCTATAGGAAAATAATAAAGGGTTTATTTGTATATATCATTAGTTCATAATAAGTTTAATATTGTGCTAAAACTTTATCAATTGGAAAATATTGATATACGGGTGGCATTGAACAACCACAGTCCCTAATAAATCTCTATTACTAACTCATTGGTCAACTAATGATCAGTTTCTGGATCATGTGACATTTATGTCAATTGACAATGAGGATCATGTCATTAGGTAAATGCCATGATGGACATACCCAATATTTTTATTGTAACACGATCGTGTCACGATGTTCATATTGCGATAATAAGAAACATTGTAACTTAATACTTAGATCGTGAGATCATATCTAATCACTACTTCCGGTGGGTACTTTGATTGCATCAACCGTCACCAGGTAATGCGGTGACTGAAAAGGTGTCTTTGGGTATTCCAATGGAGTAGATTGAGGCGTATGCATCAATAACGGGATTTGTTCTTCTGAGTGACGGAAAGATACTATGGGCCCACTCGGTGAGATTACATCCAATGTTGCAACATGTGACTAGGTCACGGGGATGGTATATCACGGAAATAAGTAAATGTCAATGTCAGTAACGAGATTGAACTAGGTATGATGATACCGACGATCAAGTCTCAGATATTGCAAGTATCATTGATGTCTATGCACGCTTCTATCCTTGTAGACAGTGTTGGGCCTCCAAGTGCAGAGGTTTATAGAGCAGCAGCAAGTTTCCCTTAAGTGGATCACCCAAGGTTTATCGAACTCAGGGAGGAGGAGGTCAAAGCTATCCCTCTCGAGCAACCCTGCAATTATGATACAGAAAGTCTCTTATGTCCCCAACACACCCAATACACTTGTCAGATATATAGGCGCACTAGTTCGGTGAAGAGATAGTGAAATACAGGTAGTAGTGATGATTATAAGTAGTAAATGTAATCTAAAAAAAATATCGCTATGAGCAAACATGTAACAAAACTAAAAGTAAACGGTGTTCAATGCTTGGAAACAAGGCCTAGGAATCATACTTTCACTAGTGGACACTCTCAACAAAATAACATAATTGAACCAATAGATACTAACTTCAATATGCCACTAAACAATTCTCCAATGGAAAACAAACACTAATCATGCGTAGGGCTACAAAGCACTCCTCAAAGTCCGTATTTCCCCAAACTAGATTGTCCCACACTATCACCATGAACGCACTAGATGGTTCCAACAAACACCAATAATTCATAGAGACATTAACCAAAAAGACACACATAATGCACACACTAGTCACCTTCACATTACGATACAAGGTGTCTTCGGAGTTTACAATAATAAAGCACGGGAGTAGCATAATATCTGAATACTAGCATCTACCAATTCAACTAGATACAAAGCTCACGATCACATAAATATCACATCATGGGAGAGAGAGGTGAACCACATAGCTACCGGTAGAGCCCTCGGCCCCGGGGGAGAACTACTCCCTCCTCATCATAGGAGACAGCAAGGTTGGTGGAGATGGCGGTGAAGTCGATGGAGATGGCAGAGGAGGCGACGGTGTCGATGGAAATGGCTCCGGGGACACTTCCCTGTCCCGACAAGGTGCCGGAACAGAGACTTCTATCCCTCGAAATTTGTCTTCGACGGCGGTGGCGCTGCGGAACTGTTCTGGAAAAACACTGATTGTTTTAGGGTTTTCAGTCCCGAGACTTTTTATAGGTGAAAAGGTAGCATCAGAGCTGGGCCAGGGCGGCCTCACCACAGGTGGGCGCGACCAGGGGCTGGGCCGCACCCCCTGGTGGTGAGCCTGGCTCCTGGCCCCCTCCGCCTCATCTTCGGTCTTCGTGAAGCTTCGGTAAAAATAGGAGGTTCGGATTTTGTTTCGTCCAATTCCGAGAATATTTCCTGTGTAACTTTTCTGAAACACAAAAATAGCAGAAAACAGGGAACTGGCACTGTGGCATCTTGTTAGTAGGTTAGTTCTAGAAAATGCATAAAAATGCCACGAAGTGTAACAAAACACAAAGCAAATGGTGTAAGAACAAGCATGGAGCATCAAAAATTATAGATACGTTTGAGACGTATCAAGCATCCACAAGCTTAACTCCTACTCGTCCTCAAGTAGGTAAGTGATAACAAAAGAATAAGTTTTGAGGTGACATGCACCATCACAATCTTGATCATCTATGTAAGCATTGAGTGCTGGGATCAAAGAACTTAAAACATGGGCATAAAAGACATAATCTTGACAATAGAAACTTAGCAACCATGTTATAACATGAAAAGAAACACAAACGAAAGATCATGAATAATGAAACAATGAAAGTCAAATGTGTGTTCAAATCATATGAAAAAACATAGCAAATGGTTTTCAGCTTGTCCTTCATAGAAGAGCAAAACATAAATGCATAGGACACCTTTAAGTTTAAGAGGGTGACTAGATACAAATAATTTAAGAACAAAGGAAACCATAATCATGAATCAATCAATGATAAACTTTGGGACTATGCACATTAAACTCAGAATGGCAACTATACTCTCTTAGACGGTGCATAAAGGTAGAAGGTGGTGACTCAACATAAAAGTAAAAGAAAGGCCCTTCGCAGAGGGAAGCAGTGATTGCAAGTTTTATAAACCTTCAAAAATTATGGTACTTACTAGCTTTGAGCACTCATTGCCCCCATCATAGGCATCTTGAATGGCTAAAGTAAATGCGAGAACGATTATGAGCATATGCTTGACAAATCATAAGTTGAAAACCTCATGTCCCGTGAAGTAAGAATACCCAAATCTCATGCTACTCGACTTAGGGTCCCAAGCAAGCTCTTGTCATTTTAAGTATAAACGTATCATCGAGAACCACCAATGGGGTACCTCCTTGCCCGATGACATGGAAGAAGCCCACATCAAAATGACAGGACAAATAGACAATGAACACCTCCTGGCGACGCCCCACCATGAGAGGGCGCGGCCCAGGCCACACCATGAGAGGGCGCGGCCCAGGCCCTGGCCGTGCCCACCTGTGGTGAGGAGCCCTTGGTCCACTCCTGATGATGCCCCTTCACCTATAAGAAGCCTCCCGACGGAAAACCCTAAAACAATCGGCATTTTTTCCCAGAACAGTTCCGCAGCGCCGCCGCAGTTGAAGACAAATTTTGGGGGACAGAAGTCTCTGTTCCGGCACCCTGCCGGGACAGGGAAGTGCCCCCGAAGCTATCTCCATTGGTCTCCATCACCGTCTCCGCCGTCTCCATCGACTTCACCGCCATCTCCACCAACCTTGCTGTCTCCTATGATGAGGAGGGAGTAGTTCTCCCCCGGGGCTGAGGGCTCTACCGGTAGCTATGTGGTTCACCTCTCTCTCCCATGATGTGATCTTTATGTGATCGTGAGCTTTGTATCTAGTTGAATTGGTAGATGTTATTATTCAGATATTATGCTACTCTCGTGCTTTATATTTGTAAACTCTAGAGATACCTGGTATCATGGTGTGAAGGTGACAGTGTGCGCATCATGTGTATCTTTTTGGTTAATGTCTCTATGAATTGTTGGTGTTTGTTGAGACCATCTAGTGTGTTCACGATGACAGTGTGGGGCAATCTAGTTTGGGGAAATACGGACTTTGAGGAGTGCTTCGTAGCCCTATGCATGATTAGTGTTTGTTTTCCATTGGAGAATTGTTTTGAGTTGCATATTGATGATAGTATCTATTGGTTCAATTATGTTATATTTGTTGAGAGTGTGTCCACTAGTGAAAGTATGATCCCTAGGCCTTGTTTCCAAGCATTGCACACTGTTTCCTTTTAGTTTTGTTACATGTTTGCTTGCAGCGATTTTTATTTCAGATTACATTTACTACTTATAATCATCACTACTACTTGTATTTCACTATCTCTTCGCCGAACTAGTGCACCCATACATCTGACAAGTATATTGGGTGTGTTGGGGACACAAGAGACTTTCTGTATCGTAATTGCAGGGTTGCTTGAGAGGGATAGCTTTGACCTCTTCCTCCCTGAGTTCGATAAACCTTGGGTGATCCACTTAAGGGAATCTTGCTGCTGTTCTAAAAACCTCTACACTTGGAGGCCCAACACTGTCTACAAGAACAGACGCGTGCGTAGACATCAAGCTCTTTTCTGGCACTGTTGCCGGGGAGGTAAGGTAAAAGGTACTCACATCCTTTGGTTACTAAGTCTTTTAGTTGCTGGTGAGTGCTCGAAGTTATTTCCTTTAGATTCTGCAATTATATCTTTTTGTTTCTTATTTTTATTTTCACTAGTTAGGCTTAATGGAAAGTAAAGAGTTCTTTAGTCTTTTTCCTGAGTTTAGATTTGAAGAGAAAATTGAAAAACCTTTGGAGGTTGATTTGCATGCTAATCGTGTCGTTAGTATGAATGCTTTGAACATTGTTATTGCTAATGCTATAGAAAAGTCTAAGCTTGGGGAAGCTGGTTTTGTTAAGCATGATATTTTTAGTTCCCCAGTTTTAGTGGAGAAAGTTTGCTCTGATGATATTTTATCTCCCATATGTGATGTTTCTTATGATGCTTGTGCTCCTCATCCTTTTAAAATACCTATGAAAATTGTTGAACGTGCTATGAATAACTGCTATTTAGGAGATGGAACTGTCCATCCTGGTGATCATTTGCTCTTTATACATGAATTATGCGAGTTGTTCAAGTGTGCAGATATTTCAATGAACCAATTAAAGAGGAAGCTATTTTCTTTATCACTGAAGGGCAGAGCTGCAAAATGGTATAAAACACTAAAGGATGGCCGACCTATTGATTGGGAGGAAATTGTACCTCTCTTTTATTCTAAATTCTATCCTTCTGGTGAGGTTTATAAAGATAGGAATTATATTTATAATTTTCATTCGCATGAGGGAGAAAGCATTGCCCAAGCGTGGGGAAGATTGAAGTCACTAATGCTCAAATGTCCTATTCATGATCTTCCCTGTAATATTGTTATTAATAATTTTTATGCAAGGCTTTCAGGATATTACAGGGACTATTTAGATGCATGCTTTGATGGGTCTTTCACAAGCAAGGATGTTGACGTCAAGTGGAATCTGCTTGAAACAATTCAAAACAATATTGAAGGTTGGGATAGCGACAAAGGTAAAGGATCAGGTATAAATTATGAGTATGATTGCATTAAGTCTTTTTGCTGAAACTGCTAATTTTCAAGAGCTTAGTGCTAAATATGGTCTTGATCCCCTAATTATGGTTAATTGCTTTAGAGCCTTTGCTTCCCATATTAATGTTCCCAAAGGAAATGGGGACGTGTATCATGAACCTTTTAAAGACACTTGCATAGAAAGTGATATTGTTGTTGATGATTGCAATAAACATGCTCGAACCTCTAAAAGTCCTATTTCTTATAAGCATGTTAATTTTTGTGGAGTACTTAGACCTTGTGAACAGAGTTACGACAAACAAAATTATTGTATCCACCACAGGAATGAAGAAACCCGAATGTGGCACAAGGCTCTAGATGAACTTGGTGAAAAGGTTTGTGAGCTTTATCCTTTTCTTTGTGAATTTTGCGATGACACGGGTCATTTTAATTTTCAATGCTCAGGCCCTAATAGTCACCTTTCTAATCGAATGAGTACCGCAAGTTTGTATTGTGATGACAAGATTACTCTCAATCAGCATGATGAGCTTACTTTGTTTTTGGGGTGTGAAGAGATATCTAGAAAGACTTCTTTGGTAGATATGAGTGTTTTTTATATTAATAGCACCCTTCGTGGTTGTCGTCTCTATTGTGTTAAAGATTGCCTCGCAAATACTTACATACAAAATATTATAAAACATGATGTTTTGCCAAGCTATGACATGACTGATAGATGTTTCCATCTTATTAATAGAGAGAAGGAATCCTCCAAAGTTTCTTCTGTTGTTTCTGTGAGTAAACCAGATTATGTGGAGAAGATGCCTTTCAAGTCTCTCCCTCCTGAAGGAGAGAGTAAGAAGAGTAAGAAGAAGAAGAGGAGTAAAAGGCGAGAGGAAACGGTATCTTCCCCTAAGCATGTTGTTCCTATTGTAGATTATGATAATTCTGATCTTGATGATGTTCCCATGCCTGTTACCTATGTTAGTGATCATGATTGGGAAAAGCACTCTACTTTTGATATTGAAAATCTTTTTGGTACCAATTCTGAAAATTATAAGGTTAATAATTGTTGTACCATTAGTACTATTCATGTTCCTTCTTATGATGATATGTTTGATGAATATGCTTTGCAAAATAGCTGTTCTCTCGCTTATGATGATACTAAACCTCTAGTTTATGATGGTTATGATGATGAGTATAATATTTTCAGTTCACCTACTTTTGAGGAGAAAATTAGTTATGATTACAATATGCCTCCTGTTTTTTATGATTATGGTGATGAGAATAATTATTCTGTTGAATATGCTCCTACTACGATTGTTCATGTGGGGAGTATTAATTCTTTTATGCATGTGACTCATGATAGGGATGCTTTATGTGATAGTTATATTGTTAATTCTATTCATTATGCTACTGAAAGTTACTATGAGAGAGGGAAACATGGTTTGATGGATCTCAATATTAAGTTTCTCCTCTCTATGTTGCAAATCTTGAAGTTGCACTTGTTTTATCTATCCATGTTTGCTATTATGTGCCTCGTTGATTTATTTTCTTACAAGATTCCTATGCACAGGAAGTGGTTTAGATTTAAATGTGCTTCATATTTGCTTTTTAATGCTCTCTCTTGCTTCAAGTTCCTTTATGGCACCTTTGCCTTAAGTTCTTTTCGGGCGCCTATGTGAGCATTTTCTGAAATTACTGCGCCTAGCTCAAAGGCGTTAAAGAAAAGCACTCTTGGGAGATAACCCATTATTTTAGTTTCAGTACTTTTTCTTTTATTTGAGTCTTGGAAGTTATTACTACTATAATAACCGCTCCTTATACTTTTTATTTCGTTGTTGTGCCAAGAGAAACCTCTAATTTGAGTGAGGTAAGATTTGGGGAAGTTGTTGTCCTGAAACAGATTTTGGTGCTGCACCGTAAAAATTCCTAAAAATTCTCAGAATATCTTTTTGACCTGCAATTTCTTTTGCATATGCCCCAGGTTATTTCCAAACTTTCATTAGTTTTACAATTTTTGATTTGAGCAACAGAAAACCCTCAAAAAAATCGACCTTTGTCAGCTGTTCTGTTTTGACAAATTTCTGCCACTATTTGTGTTTGCCTCTCGATCGCTTTCTTTTTGAGTTCTTTTGATCACGGAACTTTTGGGGAAGTTGCTACAGTAGTATATGCTTTATATGTGGTGGTTTTGAGTTGAAATCTGAACCGAAAGGGGTTGATTCACTATTATGTTTATGCTAACGTTGCTAATAGAATTGTGTTAGGTTTTGTATGAAGGAAGTTTTCAAGTGTAGGGATTGGAGAATGATGAGATGAGGTGAAGAATGGACAAAAGCTCAAGCTTGGGGATGCCCATGCACCCCAAGAAATATACAAGAAGTACAAGCATCAAAGCTTGGGGATGCCCCCGAGGCACCCCTTCTTCATCGACAAAAAATCAGGTCACCTTTCAAGACACTATATTTTTATTGCTTCATGCACAATGCGTTTTTCTTGGAGCATCAGTTGTTTTTGCTTTCAGTTTTCTTTTGTTTTGTTTGCTGCAATAAACGGTTTGATCACATCATGTTGTTTTTGGAGAGAGACTTGCTTCGTTTTTCATTTGCCAAGAACACTCCATTTTCACTCTTATCGTTCAACGAGTGTTCTCTTTTTCTGCTACTGTGTTTAGTTTTTGTTTTTCGCCTTGATTTTTGTTCAGATCTTGTTATATCTTTGCATCAAGGTGTATTTTGACCACTGGTACATGTTGGTATTCATCAAAAGAGTTGTTTCAAAAAGGTTTGGATGGTGTTGGAAAAGAGAAAAAGTTTCATGCAAAAAAGTGGTACAAAAAGGAGCTTGTTTAGACTGCGGCTTAGACTTTTTCATGTCGTGCTTGATATCGTTTTGATAGTATGCTTAGTGGTTTTGCTGTAGCATGACTTGTCTCAAATGACTGAGATTGCTTAATGAGCCTTTGAAAAAATCATGCGTTGTTTTTATTATTTGGAAGCATTAATTTGGTTTTCTCCTTGATGCTTTATTTGGGTTGACTTGGCGCATGCTTACACATGTTTGACTCATACAAAGTTGCCATAAGCCTCTATGATCATTTAGTTTTTGACTTTTGATGCCATCTTATGCTTCTCTTAATGATGTTTTGTCGCTATGCATGATTATGGCCGTTATTGCTCTCTTAATTGGTCGCTCCCAGTCTTTTGCTAGCCCTCATTTTGTACTGAGTATGAGCTCTACTCGTGCATCCAACTCCCAAAAACCAAGTTATTCCATTGTGTCCACCATACATACCTATTAGCAATTTGCTATTCCAAAGTACATTTGACTTGCTTTTATCTACCCTTCAAATTAAACTCTTTTTGGTGTTATGCAAAAATTGGTCAGTAAAGCTCTCACGAACCTGATGGCACACTTTACTTTTCTCATTTTTTAAAATTTGACATTGTGGCTCTCTTATGTTGAGTTGTTATGCTTGCAAGTTATAAGTTGGAAATTAGCCAAACCATGCCGTCATGGGGTAAGCTTTCAACATTGCACTTCTTATTTGAGTTGATAGCGTGATCTTTTATTTATGGATACTCACGATGTGAAACAAGTTGGGAATCTTGCGGGATCATAGAGTTTTTATATGTGTTAGAGAAACGTCTGGGCCACCAATCTAAGCCATGCATAATTCATGGTGGAAATTTACAGCATGCCCATAGTGAACATTCGACGACGCATCTCAAAATAAAAAGTTATACCAATGGTAAATAAAAGAGATGTCAAGGTGTTCATTGTCTGTTTGTCCTGTCATTTTGATGTGGGCTTGTTCCATGTCATCGGGCACGGAGGTACCCTGTTAGCAGTTCTCGATGATACCATATACTTACAATGACAAGAGCTTGCTTGGGACTCTAAGTCGAGTAGCATGAGGTTTGGGTATTCATACTTCATGGGACACGAGGTTTTCAACTTATTATTTGTCAAGCATATGCTTCATAATTGTACTCGTATTAACTTTAACCATTCAAGATGCCTATAATGGGGGCAATGAGAGCTCAAAGCTAGTAAGTACCATAATTTTTGAAGGTTCATAAAACTTGCAATCACTGCTTCCCTCTGCGAAGGGCCTTTCTTTTAATTTTATGTTGAGCCACCACCTTCTACCTTTATGCACCGTCTAAGAGAGCATAGTTGTCATTCTGTGTATAATGTGCATAGTCCCAAAGTTATCATTGATTGATTCATGATTTTAGTTTCACTTGTTCTTAAATTATTTGTATCTAGTTGCCGTCTTAAACTTGAAGGTGTCATATGCATTTATGTTTTGCTATTCTATGAAGGACAAGCTGAAAACCATTTGCTATGTTTTTCCATATGATTTGAACACACGTTTGACTTTCATTGATTCATTTTTCATGATCTTTCGTTTGTGTTCTTTTTCATGCTATAACATGGTTGCTAAGTTTCTTCTATCAAGATTATGTCTTTCATGCCCATGTTTTAAGTTCTTTTGATCCCAGCACTCAAAGCTTTACATAGATGATCAAGATTATGATGGTCCATGTCACCTCAAAAATTATTCTTTTGTTATCACTTACCTACTCGAGGACGAGCAGGAGTTAAGCTTGGGGATGCTTGATATGTCTAAAACGTATATATAATTTTTGATGCTCCATGCTTGTTTTTACAACATTTGCCTTGTGTTTCGTTACACTTTGTGGCGTTTTTATGCGATTTCCAGAACTAACCTATTGACAAGATGCCATAATGCCAGTTCCCTGTTTTCTGCTGTTTTTGTGTTTTAGAAAAGCTACATAGGAAATATTCTTGGAATTGGACGAAATAAGTTCAGAAACTCCTATTTTTCCCGGACGAAGGACGAGGACCAAACGGGAGCCGGAGAGGGGCCAGAGGCTGGCCACACCATGAGGGGGCGCGGCCCAGGCCCTGGCCGCACCCACCTGTGGTGAGGAGCCCCTGGTCCACTCCTGACGACGCCCCTTCGCCTATAAGAAGCCTCCCGACGGAAAACCCTAAAACAATCGGCATTTTTTCCCATAACAGTTCCGCAGCGCCGCCGCCGTCAAAGACAAATTTTAGGGGACATATGTCTCTGTTCCGGCACCCTGCCGGGATAGGGAAGTGCCCCCGGAGCCATCTCCATCGGTCTCCATCGCCGTCTCCACCGTCTCCATTGACTTCACCACCATCTCCACCAACCTTGCTGTCTCCTATTGTAACATCCCAAATTTTCAAAAATAAAATTTTCATCATGCATTCATGGCATATGCATTTCAAGATCTTTTCCAAAGTTTTGAATCTTGTTTTTTCATAGAATATTGCTTTCAAATGCCTTTTTACCCCAAATTTTAGAAACAAAAAGGTTTCAGAAAGAAAGTATTTAAAATAAGTTCCATTATTATGGAGCTATTTTATTTATCCTCTAGTAAATTTCTTTTTGAAAACCAAATAGTGGGAAGTTATTAATCATAACTTCCTAGTTAATTGAACCCTATATTTTTAAAAGTTCTTACAAATTATTTCTTTCCATCTTATCACTAAACCTCTAGTTTATGGTTTCTGAAAACACTTTTAAAGACCAGAAGTGGTCAGCTTTAATTTTATTCAAAGCAGAATAGAAGAGCTTCTTCAAAAACTCAAAACAGAAATCAGAACAAAATAGAAAAAGAAAGCAGAAGAAAAAAATAAAAGAAAGAGGCCAGGAGCCCACTTGGGCCACGCCCGGGAAGCCAGCCGGCCCAGCTCACCCGAACCAGCCCGACCCAACCGTCCTTTCCCCCCTCTCTCACCGCCAAGCGGGACCCACCTGTCATCACCCTCCCCGTAAATCTCTCCCCCTCTTCACTCCGCAGTAACCTCGCTAGCGTTACTCCCCCCCAACGTTACTCGCATCTTAACTGGCCATGAAGACCTCCCCTATAAAGCCCAGCACCCCCTCTCCCTTCTCCTCCCTTCCCCTCTCGATTCGGAGCCGCCAGGCTGGTGAAATTCCTCGCCGGAGACCATGCAGGCACGCCGCCGAATTTCATCGGCATCCACGCGGTGAAGCCTCCCCCTTCCCTCTCGAACCTCCCAACCTTCTCCCCTCTCTCTGGCGCGTCGAATGACACCTTTGCCCCGCTTTTTCCGGCAGCTTTTCGAGCTCTCCGACGATCACCGAAGCCGTCGTCGTCTCCAGCCGCACCTCGTCGCCGTTACTAGAAGAGATCGAGGTCGCCGACCACAGATTCGAGATCACCGTCGCCTGCAGAACATCGTCCACCACTCCATCGCCGACAATCGTCACCGGAGCAAGCTCACCGTTGACCACCTGGACGTCCTCGCCGAACCTTGCCTCGCCGGTGAGCCTCCACTATTCCTCTTCATCTCCAGCCCTCAGATCTGCATCGCACGGCTAAGATTAGAAGCCCGGACCGAATCGGTATCGACCAATAGGACTGCGCCACATCGCCCAGGCCAGACAGCCCCCGGTCAATCCAGTCAAAATCGATTTCAAATTCGATTTCAAATTCGATTTCAAATCCCTGTTTTGTTACAGATCTTGTAAAATCGATAGAAAATAAAATACTTAACCAAAAATTACAAATAATACCTCGTTGGAATCCTTAGGATGTGTAGATTACAATACTGCAATAAAACTTGTTATTTTATGGGTTCATTACGAATCTATTGTCAGATCTGAATCGAACCCTCGGTTTCATAATAAATTCATAACTCTTGTTCTATGAGTCCAAATGCTACAAATTTGTAGTCTATGGAATCCTTGGAACATATAGAACACTCCAGAAGCAAAAGTTTTCAAAGTTGGTACGTGCACAAACTTGCTACTGTTAAAAATGTTCAAATCACTATTTTCTCTACCATTTGTTTTCTAAAAACTATTTTTGAGTGAAACCACTTGCAGTGGCTTCAAGTTACTGCCACCTAACCAGTGGTAGCTCAAACTTATTTTTGCAGAACAGTACCAACCAGAACCTATTTTTCAAAAGTGTTACCCTATTTTATCAAATGAACCATTTGGTTAATGCCTTGCTAATTATCAAATAAAATCCTTTCTAACACCACACTTGTTTTCAAAAACATCTTGTTACATCTTATACAACATTTCACACACTCATTTAGTGTGTGAAATTAAAATGACATTTGCATACATGCATACATGCATACATGTCTATGATTGCCATTAGAAATAGAATATTGATTGCTTGATTGTTTGGATTGAATAGATTGTGAAGAGGAGCAAGGCTACTATTGTGACTGTTGTGAGTGTGCAAGCTGTTACCAAGGCAAGTGACACACATGTCCCTTACCCATTTTACTTATGCATTAGTATATTCACCTCTTGTAGTATGCATGATAGGTGATTTTACTCAACTGTTTTATCAAATGCTTAGATCCTAGTAGTGTGTAGCTATCCCTCAAACCCCACCTGTTAGGATGCTAAATACTTTGAAAAATATTGATGCCATGCTGAGATCACTTGAAAAGTGTTTTGTGAATAAATTAAGAACTTCAACTAAAATGAAACACCTGGGTGGATTGGTTTGATAAGAGGAGGCGAGGTAGGTGGGTTCTGGGACGCATGCCTTGTTAAGAGGATGTGGGTTCAGAATACCGCTCGGGATGGCCACCCAGGAACAAAGAGATGGCTATGTCTTCCATGCTTAGTGTACTTCCAGTGCAGCCTTATGATATTATGGGCTCTGTCTTGACTGATTAGATGTGGGAGTGCAACTTGTGTGCAAGAAGATGGTGGTAGATGAATTATAGGTTGGGAACGGATCTTGCCAGTTAGTTGCCCTCTCCTCTAAAAGGTCTCGTTTCATTTTATGTATGGGCATAAAATGAATCGTAAGGTGAAAGTGCACAACCCTTGCAAGGTGTCAAAACTAATCGATTAGCCATGTCCTCGGTTATGGACAATTGAGTCTCTAGACATGGAATGTACGGAATAATCTCATCACCGATTCTGAATGACTAAAATCTGTCTAGAAACCCCTAGGTAGGAACTAAGGACCATACACTCCGAGGGGTGGTGGTGCCTGAGGTTCCAACTTTGTTGAATTGCGCCCAGTGCTACATAACTTGCAACTATGTAGTAATTGGGGGTTATTTCGACCCTTTGAAAATAAAATCTTCGAAATAAAATATTGACTCAAAATAGGACAAAATTGGCTTTATGCAAATCTAGCCCAGAGATCTACCAGCCAAATAGCATGTAGCTAGGTCTTTCACAACCGCCACCAGATATGTGTCATTTGCCAGTACATCATTGTACTGACCCCCATACTTGGGGCTGCATAATCAAATGTGCAGGTTCTTCCGATGAGGAGTGAAGTGTTAGGATCTCGAGTCTACATACCAACATGATTGCCTGTGGCGCATGCTGAAGATGGAGGCTCGCTACCATTTTAGTTCCGTTGTGCTTAAGTTGAACTCTGTTTATCCTTATCGGTTCGTGAGACCAAAGACTTGTAATAATTTGTGAGACTTATGTATCTAAATCTGCGTGAAATCTTGATACTATGCAATGATTACTATATTTTGTACTGTGGTGCTATCATTGATCCAGGGAGTAGCACATAACACAGGTGTTCCACCTTAATCCAGAGGTGGGGCATCACAAAATGGTATCAGAGCATAGTGTTGCCTGTAGGATCGAGACCCTAGGATTGGAAAAACCTTAGGACACAAGTCATATTTCTAAATGTTATGCAAAACGATCATGATCTTATTGTCTTAACCATTTCATTCTTACTTGTATTTCTCTTCTTGTTCTGATCGTTCCTTTTTCTTTTCAAAATGTTGTAGATGGACACCTACGATGAGAGAGTGGTAGCTGGTGAGGGAGATTACCTTTTCTCGGAGGTGCTGCTTGACCTCGCCACCCAGCTTCAGATACCACCTCCGGTTTTCTGTGGGAAGATGCAGTACAAGGAGTATGGTATGGAGAAGTGGTTGATCCAAACCACTATCCAAGGAATACTTGATGAAGAAGGAGAGCCCACGATGGAGTACACCGAAGCATATGTGGACTGGAGGTATTCTGTGGAGATTGCCATGCAGGGCGCCATCGCCCGCATTCGCCACAAGTACAGGACTCTCATTCCACGTCCCTCAGCTTATGGGATGATTGGAGAGCGATCTGTTGGAGGACATGTCGTGGATCGCAGAGGCCAGGAGTTCCACTCCCTTCTGAGAGGCTACCTCACTGAGAGGGAGCGCTGCTTAGTCAATCTGGAAGACATGCTGAAGAAGCAAATTATCAACCAGGACTAGTTCAGAGATCTCATGGATCTTGCCACCAAAAAGATCATGGAGACTGAATCCGCTCTCGTAGTGCTGGATGAGAAGAAGACTCAGTTGGAGAACAAGCTCAAGATTGTTGAAGGACCCTTACAGTTAGGCGGGAAGATTCTCCAAGATGACATCTGGTCTCATCTTCTGGAGAAAACCTTACTGCTGCAGTATGACAACCTGCAGAAGTTAGGAGATGAGAAGGAGCAGGTTGAGGAAGTCAACAATCAGCTGAAATCTGAGAATGAGAAACTAAAGTTGAAGCTTGCTGAGTTAGAAGCAAGTAAGAAGGAAGAGGAATCCGAGGAAGAAGAGGATCCCGAGGAGAGACTCGTGTATTCCTCCAGTGATGGTCTATCCTATGAGGAATGGGAAGCCAAGGCACTGAGAGACCTCAAGAAGGCAGAACGTCGAGCCCCTCTACCCCTCTCATGCCTCAAGAGGGTTAAGAGAGGCTAGTTGACCACCATCATCGTCTTGTATCGTTTGCGATAGCACGTTTGTATTGTCTTACCATGTTGGTATGACAGTACCATCGATCGTTTACTTGTTCAAACTCTTAGTACTTACTTCTAAACTTGTCAAGTTGTACGCTTCAAAGTTTAAAGCTTTTTTTAAAATCAAAGGTTGTATGTTTGTTTATTGTTTGTGGTTGGCTTGTTGTATTGTGCATGGGTAGGATCTTTACTCCTTTAGCTTTATCTGTCTAACACTCATCTATGCTATACCTTACCTCAGATGCCGCCACGACGTGCACCGAACAACAATGACAACGATGGAAACAACAACAACGACACCAATGTGGCAATTCAGCAACTAGTGGCAGCTCAGGCACAGCTGATGCAAATGATGACCCAGTTCTTCCAGACAAATGCAAACAACAATAACAACAACAATAACAATCCTCCGCCACCACCGCCGCCACCCCCACCCCAAGTGGATAGATTGGCAAGGTTCCTGAGGCTGAGACCCAACAAGTTCTCATCTGCTACGGAGCCAATAGTAGCTGATGACTGGCTGCGTTCGGTCAACAAGGATCTGACCACCTGTGAGTGCACTGATGCTGAAAAGGTGCGCTTCACTGCTCACTTACTGGAAGGACCGGCAGCTATGTGGTGGGAGACATACCAGGTTACCCATCCAATAGATGATCTGGACTGGAACACCTTCAGAGAAGGCTTTCGTACTGCCCACATATCCTCTGGCACTATAAATGTGAAGAAGGAAGAATTCTGTGGTCTGCGTCAGGGTGGAAGAACTCTGAAGGAATACATGGATGACTTCTGTGCACTATCCAGGTATGCACCTGAAGATATTGATACTGATGCAAAGAGGAAAGAAAAGTTCCTCAGTGGGCTCAAGGGAGAACTCAAAATACCCCTGTCAGTGGCCTATGCTCCAAATTATCAATCTCTACTTGATCAGGCCATCACTCTGGACAACAACATCAAGAAAGAGGAGAACCGTAAAAGGAAGTTCAATAACAACAAGAGCCATGTGGAACCATTCCACAAGAAGCACCACTCATCTGAGAGCAGTGGTCATGGCAACTTCCACAAGCATGGGAATCGTTTCAACAAAGGAAACGGTAATCACTTCAGCGGTCATAAGCACAACGGAGGATTCAAGGGAAACAGCTCCAGTGTACATCACGGTGGACACAACGGTCAGCATCGCCACAACACTGAACCCAAGAAGGATCTCTCGGGCGTCACTTGCTTCAAGTGCAAGAAGCCTGGTCATTATTCCACCAGCTGCCCAGAAAGCAAGACCGTTGAGCCTGCTAAGCCCAACCCATTTCAGAAGGGCCAAGTGAACCACCTCAATGTGGAGGAGGTGATGAATGAACCTGATGCAGTGATGGGTATGTTCCCTCTCAACTCATCTACAGCATTAGTTTTGTTTGATACTGGAGCATCTCATTCATTCATATCAAGAACTTTTGCAAACAAAAATGGGTTCCCCACTGAAACCATAGGAAAAACTATTAAAGTAAGCTCCCCTGGTGGAGACTTGATAGTCAATGCCGGTTGCAGAGACCTGACTATGGAAATTGGTAAATATAAGTTCCCAACCCATTTAGTAATTCTAGACTCACAGGGTTTAGACATAATCTTGGGCATGGATTGGATGACTACCTATGGAGGAGTCATAGACTGTGTGAACAGAGCAATTACAATCACCACCCCAGAAGGGAGAAGAATTAGATACAAATCTCAACTGGATTTTAATGA
Organism: Dactylis glomerata; assembly: GCA_007115705.1. Taxonomy (NCBI): domain Eukaryota; kingdom Viridiplantae; phylum Streptophyta; class Magnoliopsida; order Poales; family Poaceae; genus Dactylis; species Dactylis glomerata. The sequence continues at coordinate 751,637 of QXEO01001877.1, read as the reverse complement.
TATTAGGCTCAACCATCTTAAGGGGGTTAGCCTAGATGAAGTGCACATAGTGAATGAGTACCCCGATGTGTTCCCAGATGAGCTACTAGGAATGCCACCTGATAGAGATGTAGAGTTTCTCATTGATCTACTGCCTGGCACAGGACCAATAGCAAAGAGACCCTACCCTATGTCCACTGATGAATTGAAAGAACTCAAGAAAAAACTAGCAGAACAGTTAGGAAAGGGATTCATTAGAGAAAGTTCATCATCATGGGGAGCGCCAGTTCTATTTGTTGAGAAGAAAGATAAGAGTCAGCGTTTAGTGATGGACTATCGTTCGTTGAATGAAGTGACCATCAAAAACAAATATCCACTACCAAGAATCAATGATTTGTTTGATCAGTTGGAAGGAGCTAGCGTGTTTTCCAAGATAGATCTTAGATCTGGATACTTTCAGCTCAAGATTAGAGAACATGACATTCCCAAGACGGCCTTCGTCACTAGATATGGCTCGTATGGATATACGGTGATGCCTTTTGGTTTAACCAATGCACCGTCATACTTCATGAGCATGATGAACAAAGTGTTCATGGAATTTCTAGATAAGTTTGTCGTTGTCTTCATTGACGACATACTGGTCTACTCAAAAAGCAAAGAAGATCATGAAAAGCACCTACGTGCAATATTGGAGAAACTCCGAGAACACAAGTTATATGCTAAATTCAACAAATGTGAGTTTTGGCTCAATGAAGTAGGATTCCTTGGACACATTATATCCAAGGAGGGAATTGCAGTCGACCCAACCAAAGTGACCGCAGTAACGGAATGGGAACCACCCAAGAATGTCGGAGAAATTCGTAGTTTCTTAGGATTGGCCGGATACTACCGGAGATTCATTGAGAACTTTTCAAAGATAGCTAAACCAATGACTGAGCTATTGAAGAAAGAAAAGAAATTTGAATGGACCGAAGCTTGTGAAAACAGTTTTCAAGAGTTGAAAAAGAGATTGGTGTGTGCACCCGTTCTGTGCTTACCAGATATAGAAAAGGAATTTCAGGTGTATTGCGACGCTTCTCGTCAAGGTCTAGGAAGTGTGTTGATGCAAGATGGCAGAGTAGCAGCCTATGCTTCTAGACAACTCAAGAAACATGAACTCAATTATCCAACTCATGACCTTGAGTTAGCTTCAGTTGTTCACGCCTTGAAGACTTGGAGACACTATTTGATGGGAAAGAGATGCGAAGTATTTACTGATCACAAAAGTTTGAAGTACATCTTTACTCAGAAAGACCTCAACATGAGACAAAGAAGATGGTTAGAACTCATCAAAGATTACGATTTGAGTTTGCAATACCATCCTGGTAAAGCAAATGTAGTAGCTGATGCCTTGAGCCGTAAGGCCTATGTGAACTGTCTATCAACAGAAGTGCTGCCAGAAGATCTGTGTAAGGATCTAAGAGACCTCAGCTTAGAGGTAGTACCACAAGGTCACGTAGCATCGCTAGTAGTGCAACCAACCCTGATGGACAGAATACGCCAAGCTCAGAAAGGAGATAAAGAGATAGAGAAGATCAAAGAAAACATGAGGAAAGACAAGGCTAAAGGCTTTAGCGAAGATGAGCAAGGAACTATCTGGTTTGAGAAACGGATCTGTGTACCCGATGACCCTGATATTAGAAGATTGATATTCCAAGAAACCCATGAAACCCCATACTCAATTCATCCTGGTAATACCAAGATGTACATAGACTTGAAAGAAAGATTTTGGTGGAGCAATATGAAGGGAGACATTGCCGAATATATAGCCAAATGTGATGTGTGCAGTAGGGTAAAAGCTGAACATCAGAAGCCAGCCGGACTGCTTCAACCACTGAAGGTGCCGAATTGGAAATGGGATCAAATTGGTATGGACTTCATAACTGGGTTACCCCGCATAAAATCAGGATATGACTCAATCTGGGTTGTAGTCGATCGTTTGACAAAGGTAGCTCATTTCATACCAGTGAAGACCACTTACACTAGTGCAAAGTTAGCCGATATCTACATGAAGAGGATTGTAAGCCTACATGGTGTTCCCAAGAGTATCGTGTCTGATAGAGGAACCCAATTTACCTCTCACTTCTGGAAACAACTCCATGAATCACTTGGAACTAGGATGGAATTCAGCACAGCATTCCACCCACAGACAGATGGGCAAACGGAAAGAGTGAACCAGATTTTGGAAGATATGCTGAGAGCATGTGCTCTAGACTATGGGTCTAGTTGGGATGACAACTTGCCTTACGCAGAGTTTTCCTACAACAACAGCTATCAAGCCAGTATTGAGATGGCACCATTTGAAGCCTTGTACGGCAAGAAATGTACTACACCCCTACTATGGAGTGGTGTAGGAGAACGAAGTTTCTTCGGACCTGATATCATTCAAGAGGCTGAAGAAAAGGTTAAATTGATCAAGGATAGACTGAAGATCGCCCAATCTCGTCAGAAGAGCTACGCGGATAGCAAGCGTAGGGAGATCATCTATGAAGTTGGAGACAGAGCGTATCTCAGAGTGTCACCCCTTCGTGGTGTTAAGAGGTTTGGTATTAAGGGTAAGTTAGCACCCCGATTTATAGGACCATTCAAAGTCCTATCCCGCAAAGGAGAAGTAGCCTATGAATTGGAACTACCCGAAATTCTTTCGACCGTACACAACGTGTTCCATGTGAGCCAGCTAAAGAAATGCCATCCAGAGATGTCAGAAACACCGTTGAACGATACGGTACCCCTCGAGGAAGTTCAACTAGAAAGTGATCTAACTTATGAGGAGAAACCCATCAACATACTCGAGATAGCAGAAAGAACTACACGCACCAAAACCATCAAGTTCTGCAAAGTGCAGTGGAGTCACCACACTGAGGAGGAAGCTACGTGGGAACGTGAAGATACCCTTCGAGAAGAACACCCACACCTATTTGCTAGCCTTTCCGAAGCTTGAGGGCGAGCTTCATCTTAAGGGGGTTAGTCTGTAACATCCCAAATTTTCAAAAATAAAATTTTCATCATGCATTCATGGCATATGCATTTCAAGATCTTTTCCAAAGTTTTGAATCTTGTTCTTTCATAGAATATTGCTTTCAAATGCCTTTTTACCCCAAATTTTAGAAACAAAAAGGTTTCAGAAAGAAAGTATTTAAAATAAGTTCCATTATTATGGAGCTATTTTATTTATCCTCTAGTAAATTTCTTTTTGAAAACCAAATAGTGGGAAGTTATTAATCATAACTTCCTAGTTAATTGAACCCTATATTTTTAAAAGTTCTTACAAATTATTTCTTTCCATCTTATCACTAAACCTCTAGTTTATGGTTTCTGAAAACACTTTTAAAGACCAGAAGTGGTCAGCTTTAATTTTATTCAAAGCAGAATAGAAGAGCTTCTTCAAAAACTCAAAACAGAAATCAGAACAAAATAGAAAAAGAAAGCAGAAGAAAAAAATAAAAGAAAGAGGCCAGGAGCCCACTTGGGCCACGCCCGGGAAGCCAGCCGGCCCAGCTCACCCGAACCAGCCCGACCCAACCGTCCTTTCCCCCCTCTCTCACCGCCAAGCGGGACCCACCTGTCATCACCCTCCCCGTAAATCTCTCCCCCTCTTCACTCTATAGTAACCTCGCCGGCGTTACTCCCCCCCGGCGTTACGCGCATCTTAACTGGCCATGAAGACCTCCCCTATAAAGCCCAGCACCCCCTCTCCCTTCTCCTCCCTTCCCCTCTCGATTCGGAGCCGCCAGGCTGGTGAAATTCCTCGCCGGAGACCGTGCAGGCACGCCGCCGAATTTTGTCGGCATCCACGCGGTGAAGCCTCCCCCTTCCCTCTCGAACCTCCCAACCTTCTCCCCTCTCTCTGGCGCATCGAATGATACCTTTGCCCCGCTTTTTCCTGCAGCTTTTTGAGCTCTCCGACGATCACCGAAGCCGTCGTCGTCTCCAGCCGCACCTCGTCGCTGTTACTGGAAGAGATCGAGGTCGCCGACCACAGATTCGAGATCACCGTCGCCTACAGAACATCGTCCACCACTCCATCGCCGACAATCGTCACCGGAGCAAGCTCGCCGTCGACCACCTGGACGTCCTCGCCGGACCTTGCCTCGCCGGTGAGCCTCCACTATTCCTCTTCATCTCCAGCCCTCAGATCTGCATCGCACGGCTAAGATTAGAAGCCTGAACCGAATCGGTATCGACCAATAGGACTGCGCCACGTCGCCTAGGCCAGTCAGCCCCCGGTCAATCCAGTCAAAATCGATTTCAAATTCGATTTCAAATCCCTGTTTTGTTACAGATCTTGTAAAATCGATAGAAAATAAAATACTTAACCAAAAATTACAAATAATACCTCGTTGGAATCCTTAGGATGTGTAGAATACAATAGTGCAATAAAACTTGTTATTTTATGGGTTCATTATGAATCTATTGTCAGATCTGAATCGAACCCTCGGTTTCATAATAAATTCATAACTCTTGTTCTATGAGTCCAAATGCTACAAATTTGTAGTCTATGGAATCCTTGGAACATATAGAACACTCCAGAAGCAAAAGTTTTCAAAGTTGGTACGTGCACAAACTTGCTACTGTTAAAAATGTTCAAATCACTATTTTCTTTACCATTTGTTTTCTAAAAACTATTTTTGAGTGAAACCACTTGCAGTGGCTTCAAGTTACTGCCACCTAACCAGTGGTAGCTCAAACTTATTTTTGCAGAACAGTACCAACCAGAACCTATTTTTCAAAAGTGTTACCCTATTTTATCAAATGAACCATTTGGTTAATGCCTTGCTAATTATCAAATAAAATCCTTTCTAACACCACACTTGTTTTCAAAAACATCTTGTTACATCTTATACAACATTTCACACACTCATTTAGTTTGTGAAATTAAAATGACATTTGCATACATGCATACATGCATACATGTCTATGATTGCCATTAGAAATAGAATATTGATTGCTTGATTGTTTGGATTGAATAGATTGTGAAGAGGAGCAAGGCTACTATTGTGACTGTTGTGAGTGTGCAAGCTGTTACCAAGGCAAGTGACACACATGTCCCTTACCCATTTTACTTATGCATTAGTATATTCACCTCTTGTAGTATGCATGATAGGTGATTTTACTCAACTATTTTATCAAATGCTTAGATCCTAGTAGTGTGTAGCTATCCCTCAAACCCCACATGTTAGGATGCTAAATACTTTGAAAAATATTGATGCCATGCTGAGATCACTTGAAAAGTGTTTTGTGAATAAATTAAGAACTTCAACTAAAATGAAACACCTGGGTGGATTGGTTTGATAAGAGGAGGCGAGGTAGGTGGGTTCTGGGACGCATGCCTTGTTAAGAGGATGTGGGTTCAGAATACCGCTCGGGATGGCCACCCAGGACCAAAGAGATGGCTATGTCTTCCATGCTTAGTGTACTTCCAGTGCAGCCTTATGACATTATGGGCTCTGTCTTGACTGATTAGATGTGGGAGTGCAACTTGTGTGCAAGAAGATGGTGGTAGTTGAATTATAGGTTGGGAACAGATCTTGCCAGTTAGTTGCCCTCTCCTCTAAAAGGTCTCGTTTCATTTTATGTATGGGCATAAAATGAATCGTAAGGTGAAAGTGCACAACCCTTGCAAGGTGTCAAAACTAATCGATTAGCCGTGTCCTCGGTTATGGACAATTGAGTCTCTAGACATGGAATGTACGGAATAATCTCATCACCGATTCTGAATGACTAAAATCTATCTAGAAACCCCAAGGTAGGAACTAAGGACCATACACTCCGAGGGGTGGTGGTGCCTGAGGTTCCAACTTTGTTGAATTGCGCCCAGTGCTACATAACTTGCAACTATGTAGTAATTGGGGGTTATTTCGACCCTTTGAAAATAAAATCTTCGAAATAAAATATTGACTCAAAATAGGACAAAATTGGCTTTATGCAAATCTAGCCCAGAGATCTACTAGCCAAATAGCATGTAGCTAGGTCTTTCACAACCGCCACCAGATATGTGTCATTTGCCAGTACATCATTGTACTGACCCCCATACTTGGGGCTGCATAATCAAATGTGCAGGTTCTTCCGATGAGGAGTGAAGTGTTAGGATCTCGAGTCTACATACCAACATGATTGCCTGTGGCGCATGCTGAAGATGGAGGCTCGCTACCATTTTAGTTCCGTTGTGCTTAAGTTGAACTCTGTTTATCCTTATCGGTCTGTGAGACCAAAGACTTGTAATAATTTGTGAGACTTATGTATCTGGATCTGCGTGAAATCTTGATACTATGCAATGATTACTATATTTTGTACTGTGGTGCTATCATTGATCCAGGGAGTAGCACATAACACAGGTGTTCCACCTTAATCCAGAGGTGGGGCGTCACACCTATGATGAGGAGGGAGTAGTTCTCCCCCGGGGCCGAGGGCTCTACCGGTAGCTATGTGGTTCACCTCTCTCTCCCATGATGTGATCTTTATGTGATCATGAGCTTTGTATCTAGTTGAATTGGTAGATGTTATTATTCAGATATTATGCTACTCCCGTGCTTTATATTTGTAAACTCTGGAGATACCTTGTATCATGGTGTGAAGGTGACAGTGTGCGCATCATGTGTATCTTTTTGGTTAATGTCTCTATGAATTGTTGGTGTTTGTTGGAACCATCTAGTGCGTTCACGGTGACAGTGTGGGACAATCTAGTTTGGGGAAATATGGACTTTGAGGAGTGCTTCGTAGCCCTACGCATGATTAGTGTTCATTTTCCATTGGAGAATTATTTTGAGTTGCATATTGATGATAGTATCTATTGGTTCAATTATGTTATATTTGTTGAGAGTGTGTCCACTAGTGAAAGTATGATCCCTAGGCCTTGTTTCCAAGCATTGCACACCGTTTCCTTTCAGTTTTGTTACATGTTTGCTTGCAGCCATTTTTATTTCAGATTACATTTACTACTTATAATCATCACTACTACTTGTATTTCACTATCTCGTCACCGAACTAGTGCATCTATACATCTAACAAGTGTATTGGGTGTGTTGGGGACACAAGAGACTTTCTGTATCGTAATTGTAGGGTTGGTTGAGAGGGATAGCTTTGACCTCTTCCTCCCTGAGTTTGATAAACCTTGGGTGATCCACTTAAGGGAAACTTGCTGTTGTTCTACAAACCTCTGCACTTGGAGGCCCAACACTATCTACAAGAACAGACGCATGCGTAGACATCAAGTATCCATAAACAAAAGATCACGATATCAACTCAAATAAGTGAAGTGCAATGTTGAAAGCTTTCCCCATGACGGCATGGTTTGGCTAATTCCCAACTTACAACTTGCAAGCATAACATCAACATAAAAGAGCCACAATGTCAAAATTTTAAAAGCGAGAAAAGTAAAGTGTGCCATCAGGTTCGTGAGAGCTTTACTGACTAATTTTCGCATAACACCAAAAAGAGTTTAATTCGAAGGATAGATAAAAGCAAGTCAAATGTACTTGGAATATTAAATTGCTAATAGGTATTTATGGTGGACACATTGGAATAACTTGGTTTTTGGGAGTTGGATGCACGAGTAGAGCTCATACTCAGTACAAAATGAGGGCTAGCAAAAGACCGGGAGCGACCAACTAAGAGAGCAATAACGGCCATAATCATGCATAGCGACAAAACATCATTAAAAGAAGCATAAAATGGCATCACAAGTCAAAAACCAAATGATCATATAGGCTTATGGCGACTTTGTAAGAGTCAAACATGTTGTAAGCATGCACCAAGTCAACCCAAATAAAGCATCAAGGAGAAAACCGAATAAATGCTTCCATATAATAAAAACAACACATGATTTTTCAGAGGCTCATTAAGCGATCTCAGTCATTTGAGACAAGTCATGCTACAGCAAAAACTACTAAGCATACTATCAAAACAATATCAAGCATGGCATGCAAAAGTCTAAGCCGCAGTCTAAACAAGCTCCTTTTTGTACCACTTTTTTGCATGAAACTTTTTCTCTTTTCCAACACCATTCAAACCTTTTTGAAACAACTCTTTTGATAAAAACCAACATAGACCAGTGGTATAAATACACCTTGATACAAAGATAAAACAAGATCTGAACAAAAATCAAGGCGAAAAATGAAAGCTAAATGCAGTTTGAGAAAAAGAGAACACTCGTTGAACGATAAGAGTGAAAACTAGAGTGTTCTTGGCAAATGAAAAACGGAATAAGTCTCTCTCCAAAACAACATGATGTGATCAAACCATTTATTGCAGCAAACAAAACAAAATAAAACTGAAAGTGAAAGTAAAGATGCTCCAAGAAAAACACATAGTGCATAAAGCAATAAAAATATAGTGTCTTGAAAGGTGACCTGATTTTTGCCGATGAAGAAGGGGTGCCTCGGGGGCATCCCCAATCTTTGACGTTGTACTTCTTGGATATTTCTTGGGGTGACATGGCCATCCCCAAGCTTGAGCTTTTGTCCATTCTTCATCTCATCTCATCACTCTCCATTCCCTACACTTGAAAACTTCCTTCATACAAAACTTCACACAATTCTATTAGCAACATTAGTGTAAGCATAATAATAAATCAACTCTTTTGGTTCAGATTTTAACTCAATCACACCACATATTAAAGCATATAATACTGTAGCAACTTCCCCAAAAAGTTCCCTGATCAAAAGAACTCAAAAAGAAAGCGATCGAGAGGCAAACACAAATAGTGGCAGAAATCTCTCAAAACAGAACAGCTGACAAAGATCGACTTTTCAGAGGATTTTATGTTGGTCAAATCAAAAAGTGCAAAACTAATAAAAGTTTGGAAATAACCTGGGGCATATGCACAAGAAATCGCAGGTCAAAAAGATATTCAGAGAATTTTCACGAATGTTTATGGTGCAGCACCGAAATCTGTTTCAGGACAGCAACTTCCCCAAATCTTACCTCCCTCAAATTAGAGGTTCTTCTTGGCACAACAATGAAATAAAAACGATAAGGAGAGGTCGTTACAGTAGTAATAACTTCCAAGACTCAAATAAAAGAAAAAGTACTGAAAATAAAATAATGGGTTATCTCCCAAGAGTGCTTTTCTTTAACGCCTTTGAGCTAGGCGCAGTAATTTGAAAAGATGCTCATGAAGGCGCCATAAAAGAGCTTAAGGCAAAGGCGCTATAAAGGAACTTGAAGCAAGAGAGAGCATCAAAAAGCAAATATGAAACACATTTAAATCTAAACCACTTCCTATGAAAAATAGTATTGTAAAGAGACATGTCATGAAAGCGCAAAGCAAGGAGCATAGGAAGGCAAAACAAGCACAACTTCAAGAATTCCAACAAAAAGAGGGGAAACTTAATATTGTTGAGATCCATCAAATCATGTTTCCCTCTCTCATAATAACTTTCAGTAGCATCATGAATAGAATTAACAACATAACTATCACATAAAACATCCTTATCATGAGCCACAAGCATAAAAGAATTAATACTCCCCACATGAACAATCGTAGTAGGAGCAAATTCAACAAAATTATTCTCATCACCATAATCATCAAAAATAGGAGGCATATTGTAATCATACCTTGCTTCCTCCTCAATAGTAGTTGAACTGAAAATATTATACTCATCATTGTAATCATCATAAATAATAGAATAGCTATCTTCCAAAGCGTATTCATCAAACATATCATCATAGGAAGGAACATGGATAGTACTAATGGTGCAACAATTATTAACGTCATAATTTTCAGAATTGGTACCAAAAAGATTTTCAATATCGAAAGTAGAGTGCTTTTCCCAATCATGATACTAACATAGGTAACACGCATAAGAACATCAGCAAGTTCAGAATCATCATAATCTATAATAGGAGCAACATGCTTAGGGGAAGATACCGTTTCCTCTATCCTTTTACTCTTCTTCTTCTTCTTCTTACTCTCTTTTTTAGGAGGGAGAGACTTGAAAGGCATCTTCTCCACATAATCTGGTTTACTGACAGAAACAATAGAAGAAACTTTGGAGGATTCCTCCTCTCTATTAATAAGATGGAAACATATATTAGTCCTGTCATAGCTTGGCAAAACATCATGTTTTATAACATTTTGTATGTAAGTATTTGCACAAAAATCTTTAACACAATAAAGACGACAACCCTGCAGGATGCTAATATTTTTAAAAATGCTCATATCAACCAAAGAAGTTTTTCTAGATAACTCTTCACATCCCAAAAACAAAGTAAGCTCATCATGCTGATTGAGAGTGATTTTGTCATCACAATACGAACTTGCGGTACTCATTCGATTAGAAGGGTCACTATTATGGCCTGAGCATTGAAAATTAAAATGACCCTTGTCATGGCAAAGTTCACAAATAAAAGGATAAAGCTCATAAACCTTTTTACCAAGCTCATCTAGAGCCTTATCCCACATTCGGGTTTCTTCATTCATGTGGTGGATACAATAATCTTCTTTGTCGTGACTCTGTTCACAAGGTCTAAGTACTCCACAAAAATTAACATGCTTATAAGAAGTAGTACTTTTAGAAGTTTGAGCATGTTTATTGCAATCATCAATAAAAATATCACTATCTATGCAAGTGTCTTTAAAAGGTTCATGATACACATCCCCATTTCCTTTGGGAACATTAATATGAGAAGCAAAGGCTTTAAAGCAATCAACCATAATTTGAGGATCAAGACCATATTTAGCACTAAGCTCTTGAAAATTAGCAGTTTCAGCGAAAGACTTAATGCAATCATACTCATAATTTATACCTGATCCTTTACCTTTGTTGCTATCCCAATCTTCAATATTGTTTTGAATTGTTTCAAGCAGATCCCACTTGACATCAACATTCTTGCTTGTGAAAGACCTATCAAAGCATGCATCTAGATAGTCCTTGTAATATCCTAAAAGCCTTGCATAAAAATTATTAATAACAATATTACGGGGAAGATCATGAATAGGACATTTGAGCATTGGTGACTTTAATCTTCCCCGTGCTTTGGTAATGCTTTCTCCATCATGAGGCCAAAAATTATATATCTGATTACGATCTTTATGAATCTCACTTGGAGGATAGAATTTAGAATAAAAGAGAGGTACAATTTCCTCCCAGCCAATAGATGGACCATCCTTTAGCAACCTATACCACTCTGCAGCTCTGCCCTTTAGTGAAAAAGAGAATAGCTTCCTCTTAACCTGGCTTGATGAAATACCTGCACACTTGAACAACTCGCATAATTCATGTATAAAGAGTAAATGATCACCCAGATGGACAGTTCCACCTCCTGAATAGCAGTTATTCAGAACACGTTCAACAATTTTCATAGGTATTTTAAAAGAACGAGGATCACAAACATCATTAGACTCATCACATATGGGAGATAAAATATCATCAGAGCGAATTTTCTCCACTAAAGCTAGGGAACTAAAAATATCATGCTTATCAAAACCAGCTTCCCCAAGATTAGACATTTCTATAGCATTAGCAATAACGGTGTTCAAAGAATTCATACAAATAACATTGCTATGCGAAATAAGCTCCAAAGGTTTTTCAAACACTTCAAATCTAAATTCAGGAAAGATACTATAGAACTCTTTATTTTCCATTAAGCCTAACTAGTGAAAATAAAAACAAGAAAACAAAAAGATATAATTTCAAAATCTAAAGGAAATAACTTCGAGCACTCACCAGCAACTAAAAGACTTAGTAACCAAAAGATGTGAGTATCTTTTACCTTACCTCCCCGACAACGGCGCCAGAAAAGAGCTTGATGTCTACGCACGCTTCTATCCTTGTAGATAGTGTTGGGCCTCCAAGTGCAGAGGTTTGTAGAGCAGCAACAAGTTTCCCTTAAGTGGATCACCCAAGGTTTATCAAACTCAGGGAGGAGGAGGTCAAAGCTATCCCTCTCGAGCAACCCTAGAATTACGATACAGAAAGTCTCTTGTGTCCCCAACACACCCAATACACTTGTCAGATGTATAGGTGCACTAGTTCGGCGAAGAGATAGTGAAATACATGTAGTAGTGATGATTATAAGTAGTAAATGTAATCTGAAATAAATATTGCTGCAAGCAAACATGTAACAAAACTAAAAGTAAATGGTGTTCAATGCTTGGAAACAAGGCCTAGGAATCATACTTTCACTAGTGGACACTCTCAACAAAATAACATAATTGAACCAATAGATACTAACTTCAATATGCCACTCTAAACAATTCTCCAATGGAAAACGAACACTAATCATGCATAGGGCTACAAAGCACTCCTCAAAGTCTGTATTTCCCCAAACTAGATTGTCCCACACTATCACCATGAACGCACTAGATGGTTCCCACAAACACCAACAATTCATAGAGACATTAACCAAAAAGACACACATAATGCGTATACTAGTCACCTTCACATTACGATACAAGGTGTCTCCGGAGTTTACAATAATAAAGCACGGGAGTAGCATAATATATGAATACTAGCATCTACCAATTCAACTAGAAACAAAGGTCACGATCACATAAAGATCACATCATGGGAGAGAGAGGTGAACCACATAGCTACCGGTAGAGCCCTCAGCCCCGGGGGAGAACTACTCCCTCCTCATCATAGGAGACAACAAGATTGGTGGAGATGGCGGTGAAGTCGATGAAGACGGCAGAGGAGGCGACGACGTCGATGGAGATGGCTCTGGGGGCACTTCCCTGTCCCGGCAAGGTGCCGGAACACCCCCGAAATTTGTCTTCGATGGTGGCGGCGCTGTGGAACCGTTCTGGAAAAAATGCCGATTGTTTTAGCATTTTCAGTCCCCGAGACTTTTTATAGGCGAAAAGGCAGCGTCAGAGGTGGGCCAGGGCGGCCTCACCATAGGTGGGCACGACCAGGGGCTGGGCCGCGTCCCCTGGTGGTGAGCCTAGCTCCTGGCCCCCCTCCGTCTCATCTTTGGTCTTCGCGAAGCTTCGGTAAAAATAGGAGGTTCGGCTTTTGTTTCATCCAATTCTGAGAATATTTCCTGTGTAACTTTTCTGAAACACAAAAACAGCAGAAAACAGGGAACTGGCACTATGGCATCTTGTTAGTAGGTTAGTTCTAGAAAATGCATAAAAACGCCACGAAGTGTAACAAAACACAAAGCAAATGGTGTAAGAACAAGCATGGAGCATCAAAAATTATAGATATGTTTGAGACGTATCAATCACAAAAACAAAGGGAATAGGACATTGATGTTTACGGTTTAATGACAAAAGATCTTCACATGGGTCATTACGGACATCCTGGTCTAGCTAATGATCATTCACCGGAGAGGAGTGTCGGTGATGTCTAGAGTATTGCTGGACTGCTATGGTGTTTTCATGATAGTAGCCAAGCGGGATGGCTAATCGGAGGGGCTCGTCAGAGTGCAGCGACGAGTCCAGCTCGAGATGGGTAGTGACGATACGAGCACATACCCAGGTTTAGGGCCCTCCACGTCGAAGGTAACACCCCTACGTCTTGCTTGATTCTTATTACGAGCACACAGTGGCTACAATGCTCCTTGAGCTGTATGTCCCCTCGGGGAAGAAGATTAGAATGAATCTACCCTATGCTAAGGGTCTAGAACCCCTTATATAGGCAGGGGCCTGGTTACATGGTTCGACCCGGCGCCCGACTGCCGGCTTCATGGCGATGACGCGGCTCTAGGGCCCGTTGGCCCTGCTCCTCCTGCGCGGTGCAGGCTACTTTATAAAGTAGACATGTCCCCCAGCTGTGCATATCCTCGGTATATGCCCCGCATCTTGATACGGTAGCACCTTCGTATACTACCACTGATGATGCACCTGAGCCAAAGGATGAAGGAGTATTTTCATCATATGGATCGAAACAAGAATAAGGAGGTGCAGAACATGCATGGAATTTATGACCAGCGTTGCATGCTTAATTATGCTAGACGTCCTGGTGCTTTGCATGCCTAGACGAGACAGACTAGTGCGGATGTATATAATCATATGCAGATCGATTTAGCTAGTAAGGGCAGAGCTAGCTATGTTCATACATTTTACAAAGGGAAGCCACAAATGATTCAGGCTGGTTTGAAAAGGAGAAAGAGAAAATTAACTTCCTTTTCATATTTTTACCCCGCAAGGAAAATATCGGAGAAGTAATTAGGATGGCTGGATCGTGGTATTTCCTTTATTTGTGTGTGACAGGTTGGGGACTACCAGGTTGATAAATGCATCAAAGGAGGTGCACCAAATTAGGAGTCCTATTTTTTTATTTACTTACTATATTAAATCTAGTTGATTGTCACTTTTGGGTTTTTTGCTTGTGACGAGGGTTGATACGTCTTAAACGTATCTATAATTTTTGATGCTCCATGCTTGTTTTTCACCATTTGCTTAGTGTTTCGTTACACTTTGTGGTGTTTTTATGTATTTTCCGGAACTAACCTATTAACAAGATGCCACAGTGCCACTTCCCTATTTTTTGCTGTTTTTGTGTTTCAGAAAAGTTACACAGGAAATATTCTCGGAATTGGACAAAACAAAAGCCGAACATCCAGAAATTTACCGAAGCTTCCTGAAGTCCGAAGAGGAAACAGAGAGGGGCCACGGGCCGACCACACAGTAGGGTGGCGCGGCCTAGCCCCTGGCCACGCCCCCTACGTGTGTGACCATCCTGGTCCACTTCTGACGCTGCCCCTTCGCCTATAAAGACCCCCCGACGGGAAAACCTAAACACCCTATCAATTTTCCAGAAACACATCACGATCCGCCGCCGTCGTCGACCCGAGATCGGGAGGGTCCAGAAGCTCTTCCCGGCACCCTGCCAGAGAGGGGAATCGCCACCGGAGGTCTTCTTCATCGCCATGCTTGCCTCCAGCGCGATGAGTGAGTAGTCTACCTTGGACTATAGGTCCATAGCAGTAGCTAGATGGTTGTCTTCTCCACCATGTGCTTCATGTTTAGATCTCGTGAGCTGCCTTACATGATCGAGATCACCGTTTTGTAATTCTACCTGTTGCGTTTGTTGGGATCCGATGAATATTGGTGTTATGATTGAGTTGATGTGCTGAATATTATCTTATGTTATCTCTATGTTGTTTACGATATTGCATGCTCTCCGTTGTTAGTAGCTATCTTGGCCAAGTAGATACTAGTGACTCCAAGAGGGGGTATTTATGCTCGATAGTGGGTTCATGCCTCTATTTAATCTGGGGGAGTGACAGAAACCTCTAAGGTTGTAGATGTGCTGTTGCCACTAGGGAGAAAACAACATTCTTATGTCCAAGGACATATGCTTAATTTACATTACACACTTTGCTTAATACAGTTATCTGTTGTTCGCAACTTAATACTCACGGGGTCCTTGGATGATTCCCCGTGGGTGGATTATTAGTCATAGATGCAGTTGGATGACGGTCTACGTATCTTGTTGTAATTCCCAGAGTAAATCTCATAGTGATCCTCGCGACATATGCACATTATCTTTATTCTATCAATTGCCCAACTGTAATTTGTTTACCCAACATGTTGTTATTTATCTTATGGAGAGATACCACTAGTGAACTGTGGACCCCGGTCCAATTTCCTTTACATTGCTATTAGCTGTTTACTTTACTCGCATACTACTATTGCTTTCCACTCGATACGCTCATTCCTTTGTTTACAGCAAACCGGTGAGATTGACAACCTCATCGTAAGTTGGGAGCAAAGTTCTTGGTTGTGTTGTGTGCAGGTTCTGCGTTGCTGCTGGCGAAAAGCAAAGCACTGGACGAGGCACCCTATAAATTGTCTGGAGCTGTCGCGAAGCTAGCAGGCATCACCTTCTTGAGTTTGGCTTTTTCCTACTGGATTGACATACCTTGGTTTCATAACTGAGGGAAAACTTGCTGCTGTATTCATCACACCTTCTCTTGGGGTTCCCAACTAGCCGGTCATTTACATCATCAACACCGCGCCACCAAGGGTTAGCTCGGCAAATGTCCTAGATGAAGGACTTTGGATTGGGGAAAATGCGACAACTAGAGATTCCGGGAGCGAGATTGACACACGATGTACCCAGGTTCATGTCCCCATGGTGGAGGATCGCTACATCCTGCTAGTAATCTAGTATATGATCACAATGGTGTTTACATGATGCCGCTGTAGGCGAAGTTGTCTATCTAATCTATCTTTTCTCTCTAGTATTGCGTGTAATCTGATCTAAGTTGTGTTTCTAGGGGCGTGCCTGCCTGGCTTTATATATGCAACCAGGCTAAGATTTACAAGTGTCCTAGTCGAATATCTATTGACTTTCCTTTCTTTGTCTCCAAGTCAATCTTTGAGTCCTTGTACTTGTCCACTTCCATAATGGGCCGGATCCGGTATACTAATCCGTGGGTACCTGAAGGGCATACCCACGTTTGCTTGTAACTCAAGTTTTGTGTCGGCTGCTACTATAAAGCCATAGGGTCGGTCATTGTAAAATGGGGAGTTGAATTTCGAGTTAAGAATATACAGGGAAAAGGTCCCATGTCGGGGACAACAATATCGTTGGTTTTGCTTGCTGATTCGCAAGGATCTGTTCTGCAGTTCATGGAGTAGATCTAATCTTCTCAATGACTGAGTTTATCTACCATCTATCTCGATCGCCATGAAAGATTGAGCCTAAACCCCCTTTGGATCACGTTGATCCTTATCATATCTTCTCGTATCCTCCTGTTTGAGGCAGCTTTGTGGGGCGGTAGGTGGTGACAACTCCGTGGCTGGCGTCACCCCTGGTCTCCGGCCTCTGACGCCTCGTCTGATACTTGCAAACCTTTATAAAGCGGGTGGTTAGGAACAACTTTATTGCTACCGGCTCACGCTAGCAGCGGGGAGAGTCTGTGCCGACTGCTCATGCAGCCGACCGTAAACGCCAAGCCAGCCATGCTGGCTAGCCCTCAGTCAGTCCCCTGGGACACCAGCCGATAGGTCGTCCTGCCTTTGGCCAACTTGGGGGTCATCCCCACAACACTAGCCCCCGAAACTGTCAAAGTCCCGCGGGGTAAGCGTGGGGCTTTGGCGGGTTCTTCCCTCGCCGGAGCTCGCTCGAGTTCGTCGAAGTCCCAAGGACTCGCGTCTGGCTAGAGGACTGTTCGGCTCGAAATCTTAAAGTGTTGTTGACCGTCTCGAGATGTGTCGGCTTTAATGCCGGACCGTCTTAGAGCTGTCGCACAACCGCCAGTCGGCATCTGGCCTTTCAAAACTTGGGCCTTCAAAATTCGGGCCGGGACACCACTTGTTTGTGTACCGCAGCGTAGCATCCCACCGGTTCCAGGCCCACGATCCTCTGTGGCAACCATGGCGGTTGCCTTCCTGAATCGCCACGTGGCACATGATGGGGGGAGCAGTTACTGAACCGACGCGTGGGGTGGCGCTACTGATCCCACTATGTTGGTCCAACCTTCCACATCATCTGCCACTTTAAATAGATGGACCATTCGAGGGAGAGGTTTACTGCTTGCTTGCATCGTCTCCTCTCTCGCGCGCACGATCTAATCCTTTGCCTAGCTCAGAGTCGCCGATGCGCCTCGCCTAGGGTTTCGGACTCCTCCGTCGTCACCACTCCACTTATCCAGATTAGTACCCGGATGGCTGATATGTCTCAAATGTATCTATAATTTTTGATGCTCCATGCTTGTTTATGCATCATTTGCTTTGGGTTTTGTTACACTTCATGGTGTTTTAATGCATTTTCTAGAACTAACCTATTAACGAGATGCCACAGTGCCAGTTCCCTATTTTCTGTTATTTTGTGTTTCAGAAAGGCTACATAGGAAATATTCTCAGAATTGGACGAAATAAAAGCCGAAGTTCCTATTTTTCCCAACACAAGACGGAGTCCAAAGCAGAGACGGGGGGAGGCAGGGGCCAGCCACACCATAGCGTGGCGCGGCCAGCCCCTGACCCGCGCCACCAGGTGGTGGGGCCACCTGGCCCACCTCCTGTCGCCACCCTTCCGCCTATATATTCTCCTTGACGGGAAAACCCTAAGGGCCCAATCAATTTTCCACGAAACATACTATAAGCCGCTGCCATCATCGACACGAGATCGGGAGGGTCTAGAAGCTCTTCCCAGCACCCTGCCGGAGAGGGGAATCACCATCGGAGGCCTTCTTCATCACCATGCATGCCTCCGGAGTGATGTGTAAGTAGTCTACCTTGGACTACGGGTCCATAGCAGTAGCTAGATGGTCGTCATCTCCTCCATGTGCTTCATGTTTAGATCTTGTGAGCTGCCTATCATGATCAAGATCATCGTTGTGTAATTCTACATGTTGTGTTTGTTGGGATACGATGAATATTGATACTTTGTCAAGTTGATTTATTGATTTATCATCTCTATGTTGTTTATGATCTTGCATGCTCTCCATTGCTAGTAGATATCTTGGCCTATTAGATGCTAGTGACTCCAAGAGGGAGTATTTATGCTCGATAGTGGGTTCATGCCTCTAATAATCTAGGGGAGTGACAGAAATCTCTAAGGTTGTAGATGTGCTATTGCTACTAGGGAGAAAACAACGATCTTGTGTTCACGGACATTTGTATTGTTTACATTACACACTTTGCTTAAGGCGATAATCTGTTGCTAGCAACTTAATACCCAACAGTTGCTCGGATGACATCCGACGGGTGGATTATTAGTCATAGATGCAGTTGAATTACGGTCTATGTATTATGTTGTAATGCCCTAGTGAATCTCATAGTGATCCTCATGATATTTGTATGCTTGCTTTATTCTATCAATTGCCCAAATGTAATTTGTTTACCGAGCATGTTATTTATCTAATGGAGAGACACCACTAGTGAACTGTGGAACCCGGTCCATTCTTTTACATTCATATTTCTGTTTACTATTTACTCGCTTTATTTACATTCTCACAAACTACTATCTTTTACCACTCTATATGCTTAATCCTTTGTTTATAGCAAACCGGTGAGATTGACAACCTCACTGTAAGTTGGGGCAAAGTACTTTGGTTGTGTTGTGTGCAGGTTCCACGTTGCTGCTGGTGCAAAGCTACGCCCCAGATAAGGCGCTATATATAAATTGTTTGGAGCTATCACGAAGCTAGCAAGCATCAACCTTCGGAAGCTGGTTCTTTCTCCTACTGGTTCGATAAACCTTGGTTTCATACTGAGGGAAGACTTGCTGCTATGCTCATCATACCTTCCTCTTGGGGTTCCCAACTGGGCGGTCATCTACACGCCATTAATGACCCCGACGGCTCCCCAAAGGAGCGGCAAGGGCCTCGCCACGAAGGGGGATGCGTCCACTGGCCCATTGCCCAAGGGATCCTGGGAGGGATTGATGCAGTACGGTGTTGATAGTTTTTCACCGTCCAGTTGGGAACCCCAAGAGGAAGGTATGATGAATATAGCAGCAAGGTTTTCCCTCAGTAAGAAACCAAGGTTTATCGATCCGAAGGGGAAGAAGCCAATACGACTGAAGGTGATGCCCGCTAGCTTGTGACAGCTCCGGACAATTTATAGGGCGCCTCATTTGAGCTTTGCTTTGCGAGCGGCAATGTGGAACCTGCACACAACACAACCAAATACTTTGCTCCCAACTTACGATGAGGTTGTCAATCTCACTGGTTTGCTGTAAACAAAGGAATGAGCGTATCGAGTGGAAAATAGTAATAATATGCGAATGAAGTAAACAGTGCGAGTAAAGTAAACAGGTGATAGCAATTTGATGGAAATAGGACCGGGGTCCACAGTTCACTAGTGGTGTCTCTCCATAAGATAAAATAATACATGCTGGGTAAACAAATTACAGTTGGGCAATTGATAGAATAAAGACAACGTGCATATGATGAGAGGATCACTATGAGATTTACTCTGGGCATTACAACAAGATACATAGACCACCATCCAACTGCATCTATGACTAATAATCCACTTGTGGCGAATCAATCCGAGAACTCCACAAGTATTAAGTTGCGAACAACAGATAATTGCATTAAGCAAAGTGTGTAATGTAAACAAAGCATATGCCCTCGATCGTATGAATGTTGTTTTCCCCGTAGTAGCAACATCACATCTACAACCTTAGAGGTTTCTGTCACTCCCCCAGATTAAATAGAGGCATGAACCCACTATCGAGCATAAATACCCCCTCTTGGAGTCACTAGCAACTACTCGGCCAAGATAGCTACTAACAACGGAGAGCATGCAAGATCATAAACAACATAGAGATAACATAAGATAATATTCAGTACATCAACTCAATCATAACACCAATATTCATCGGATCCCAACAAACCAAACATGTAGAATTACATAACGGTGATCTCAATCATGTAAGGCAGCTCATGAGATCTAAACATGAAGCACATGGTGGAGAAGACAACCATCTAGCTACTTCTATGGACCCATAGTCCAAGGTAGACTACTCACTCATCATGCCAGAGGCAAGCATGGCGATGAAGAAGACCTCCAGTAGCGATTCCCCTCTCCGGCAGGGTGCCAGGAAGAGCTTCTGGACCCTCCTGATCTTCAGGTCGACGGCGACGGCGGATTGCGATGTGTTCTGGAAAAGTGATCGGGCCTCTAGGTTTTTCCCGTCGGGGGGGTCTTTATAGGCGAAGGGGCATCGTCAGGAGTGGACCAATGCTCCCTCACACATAGGGGGCACGGCCAGGGCCTAGGCCACGCTGCCCTGTTGTGTGGGGCCCTCGTGGCCCAACTCCGTCTCTTCTTCGGTTCTCTGGAAGCTTCGGTGAAATTCTGGGCGACTGGCTTTGGTTTCGTCCAATTTCGAGAATATTTCCTGTATAACTTTTCTGAAACACAAAACAGCAGAAAATAGGGAACTGGCACTGTGGCGACTTGTTAATAGGTTAGTTCCGGAAAATGCATAAAAGTGCCACGAAGTGTAACGAAACACTAAGCAAATGGTGTAAAAACAAGCATGGAGCATCAAAAATTATGGATACGTTTGAGACGTATCAGCATCCCCAAGCTTAACTCCTGCTCGTCCTCGAGTTGGTAAGTGATAACAAAAGAAATAATTTTTGAGGTGACATGCACCTACACAATCTTGATCATGTATGTAAGCATTGTGCGCTGGGATCAAAAGAACTTAAAACATGGGCATGAAAGACATAATCTTGATAGAAGAAACTTAGCAACCATGTTATAACATGAAAATGAACACAAACAAAAGATCATGAAAATGAAACAATGAAAGTCAAACGTGTGTTCAAATCATAAGGAAAAACATACAAATGGTTTTCAGCTTGTCCTTAATGAGAGAGAGCAAAACATAAATGCATAGGACACCTTCAAGTTTAAGAGGGCGACTAGATACAAATAATTTGAGAACAAGTGAAACCAACAATATGAATCAATCAATGAAAACTTCGGGACAATGCACATTATACTCAGAATGACAACTATGCTCTCTTAATGGTGCATAAATATAGAAGGTGGAGACTCAACATAAAAGTAAAAGAAAGGCCCTTCGCAGAGGGAAGCAGTGATTGCAAGTTTTATAAACCTTCAAAAATTATGGTACTTACTGGCTTTGAGCTCTCATTGACCCCATCATAAGCATCTTGAATGGTTAAAGTTAATGCGAGAACACTTATGCTGCATATGCTTGACAAATCATAAGTTGAAAACCTCGTGTCCCGTGAATACGAGTACCCAAACCTCATGCTACTTTACTTAGAGTCCCAAGCAAGCTCTTGTCATTGTAAGTATATACGTATCATCGAGAACCGCCAACGGGGTACCTCCGTGCCCGATGACATGTGATACGTCCCAAACGTATCTATAATTTTTGATGCTCCATGCTTGTTTTTACACAATTTGCCTATTGTTTCGTTACACTTAGTGGCACTTTTATGCATTTTCCGGAACTAACCTATTAACGAAGTGCCACAGTGCCAGTTCCCTGTTTTCTGCTGTTTTTGTGTTTCAGAGTGATACACAGGAAATATTCTCAGAATTGGACGAAACCACATCCTGAAGTCTTATTTTACCCGGAAGCTTCCAGAGATCCGAAGAGGAGTAGGAGGGGGCCACCAGGGCCCCACACGCAGGGGTGGTGCGGCCAGCCCCCTGGCCGCGCCGGGCCCACGTGAGGGCGCCTGGCCCCTCCTTTGACATCGCCCCTTCGCCTATAAAGACCCCCCGACGAGAAAAACCTAAGTGCCCGATCAGTTTTCCAGAATACATCGCAATCCGCCGCCGCCGTCGACCCGAAGATCGGGAGGGTCCAGAAGCTCTTCCCGGCACCCTGCCGGAGAGGGGAATCGCCACCGGAGGTCTTCTTCATCGCCATGCTTGCCTCCGGAGCGATGAGTGAGTAGTCTACCTTGGACTATGGGTCCATAGCAGTAGCTAGATGGTTGTCTTCTCCACCATGTGCTTCATGTTTAGATCTCATGAGCTGCCCTACATGATTGAGATCACCGTTATGTAATTCTACATGTTTGGTTTGTTGGGATCCGATGAATATTGGTGTTTATGATTAAGTTGCTGTACTGAATTATATCTTTTGTTATCTCTATGTTGTTTATGATCTTGCATGCTCTCCGTTGTTAGTAGCTATCTTGGCCGAGTAGTTGCTAGTGACTCCAAGAGGGGGTATTTATGCTCGATAGTGGGTTCATGCCTCTATTTCACCTGGGGGAGTGACAGAAACCTCTAAGGTGGTAGATGTGTTGTTGCTACTAGGGAGAAAACAACATTCATATGCTCAAGGGCATATGCTTTGTTTACATTACACACTTTGCTTAATGCAATTATCTGTTGTTCGCAACTTAATACTTCTAGGGTGTTCGGATTGATATCCCAGGGAGTGGATTATTAGTCATAGATGCAGTTGGATGGCGGTCTATGTATTTTGTTGTAATGCCCAGAGTAAATCTCATAGTGATCTTCTTGACATATCACGTTTATCTCTATTCTATCAATTGCCCAACTGTAATTTGTTTACCAAGCATGTGTTATTTTATCTATGGAGAGACACCACTAGTGAACTGTGGACCCCGGTCCTATTTCCATCATATTGCTATCACCTGTTTACTTTACTCGTACTGTTTACTTTACTCGCATACTATATTGTTTTCCACTCGATACACTCATAACCTTTGTTTCAAGCAAACCGGTGAGATTGACAACCTCATCGCAAGTTGGGGACAAAGTATTTGTTTGTGTGTGTGCAGGTTCCGCGTTGCTACTGGCCGAAGATGAGTCAACAAGTATCGTTAAACGGCGCCCATGTTGGAGTGTTACTAAGCCAGTCCGCATCACCTTCAGTCGTCATTGTCTCTCCTCTCCTGACCGATATTAAACCTTGGTTTCTTAACTGAGGGAAAACTAGCTGCTATACTCATCATACCTTCCTCTTGGGGTTCCCAACGGGCTGGTTATCCACCACGCACAAGGACAGTCTGCTTCACATCAACTTGGCACCAGTAGCTAATTTTCTGGGCGCCATCAACAAGTAGCAGCTCATTTTCTGGCGCCGTTGCCGGGGAGGAAGAGAAGACTTCTGCGAGGGGAGTTTTTTGCACACACATCCTTTACTTTGTTTTATTGTTTTTCTTTACTTTATTTTATTTTACCTGCATTGCTTTTTATCAAAAACCCAAAAAAATTAGAATCCTTGGTAGTTGTTTTTACTTGTTTACTTTCGTTTTGCTGAAATGGCCAATCCTGAAAACACCAAGTTGTGTGACTTTACTAGCACAAACAATAGTGATTTTATCTGCACTCCTATTGCACCACCTGCTCCTGCTGCAAACTTTTATGAGATTAAGCCTGCTTTGTTGAACCTTGTTCTGAAAGAGCAATTCTCTGGTGCTATTACTGAAGATGCTGCAGCTCATCTCAACAATTTTGTTGAGCTATGTGAGATGCAGAAATATAAGGATGTTGATAGTGATATTATTAAGCTCAAGTTGTTTCCTTTTTCTTTGAGAGGAAAAGCTAAAGATTGGTTGCTGTCTTTGACTAAGAATAGTATTGATTCATGGGCTAAATGTAAGGATGCTTTTATTGGTAGATACTATTCTCTTGCTAAGATTATAGCTTTGCGTAGCAATATTATGAAGTTTACTCAGTTTGATAATGAACATGTTGCTCAAGCTTGGGAAAGAATGAAATCTATGATAAAGAATTGCCCCACTCATGGACTGACTACTTGGATGATTATCCAAACTTTTTATGCAGGACTGAATTTTTCTTCAAGGAACCTACTTGATTCAGCTGCTGGAGGCACTTTTATGTCCCTTACCTTGGGCGCCGCAACAAAGCTACTTGACAACATGATGGTAAATTATTCCGAATGGCACACCGAGAGAGCTCCACAAGGTAAGAAGGTAAATTCTATTGAGGAAACCTCTTCCTTGAATGATAAGATTGATACCATTATGGCTATGCTTGCTAATGATAGGACTCATGTTGATCCTAATAATGTTCCTTTGGCCTCTCTGGTTGCTCAAGAAGAGCAAGTTGATGTGAATTTCATTAGAAACAATAATTTTAACAACAATGCTTATAGGAACAATTTTGCTAGTAACAATTATAGGCCGTATCCTTCTACCAATGGTAATGGTTATGGTAACTCTTATGGTAATTCCTACAACAACACTAGGGCCGCGCCCTCCAAGCTTGCGGTAATGCTCAAGGACTTCATCGGTAAGCAAACTGCTTTTAACAAGTCTGTTGAGGAAAAGTTAGGCAAAATTGATTTTCTTGCTTCTAAAGTTGATAGCCTTGCTCATGATGTTGAACTTCTGAAATTAAAAGTGTTTCCTAATAATGTGAAAGAGAGTAATGTTGTTGCCACCGCTAATGCTATCCAAGTTGGAATTGATGAAAATATTAGATTGTTAGCGGAATTGCATGCCAGGTGGGAAAGAGAAGATGAGATGGCTAGAGAGATGAAGGTATGTACCATTACTACCTCTAATGATGTTGCTCCTAATGCTAGCAATCCTCTTTCTTTGATTGGTGTAGAGAAAACTCCCACTCCTTGTGTTAAAAAGCCTAAAACTGCCAAAACTTTTTCTCAAAAGAGTGCTGAAATTTTTCGGCGTGTGGGAGATGATAGCTCTATTTCTTTTAATGATTTTGATGTTGATGGCTGCAATATATCTGAAGTAATTTTGTTCTTGCAAAAGCTTGCTTTGACTCCCAATGCTAGTTCTTTAAATATTGCTTTTACTAAGCATATTACCAATGCTCTCATAAAGATTAGGGATGAAAAGTTGAAGCAAAAAGCCTCTGTTCCCAAGAAGTTAGAAGATGGTTGGGAACCCATCATTGATATGCATGTTAATGGTTATAATTGCCATGCTTTATGTGATCTAGGTGCTAGTATTTCTATCATGCCTAGAAAGATTTATGACATGCTTGATTTACCACCGCTTGAAAAATGTTATTTTGATGTTCCTATTGCTGATGTTGCTAAGAAAAAACCTTTGGGAAGAATTAATGATGTTCTTATTGAGGTTAACAATAACCTTGTTCCCGTTGATTTTCTTGTTATGGACGTTGAATGCCATGCTTCATGTCCTATTATTTTGGGAAGACCCTTTCTTCGAACTGTAGGTGCCATCATTGATATGAGGGAAGGCACTATCAAATATCAATTCCCACTAAAGAAAGGTATGGAAAACTTCCCTAGGAAAAGAAAGAAATTACTTTTTGACTCTATTCTTAGAGCAAATTATGAGCTTGATGCTTCATCTCTTGATGTTACTTGATTCGCAATTTTCTGCGCCTAGCTCAAAGGCGTTAAAGAAAAGCACTCTTGGGAGATAACCCAATGTTTTCTTTTCAGTACTTTTTCTTTTATTTGAGTCTTGGAAGTCATTACTACTGTAATGACCGCTCCTTATCTTGTTTATTTCGTTTTTGTGCCAAGAGAAGCCTCTAATTTGAGTCAGGTAAAGATTTGGGGATGTTGCTGTCCTGAAACTGTTTTCGGTGCTGCACCGTAAAAATTCGTGAAAATTATCTGTTTATCTTTTGGACCTGCGATTTCTTGTGCATATGCCCCAGGTTATATCCAAACTTTTGTTAGTTGAACACTTCTTGATTTGAGCAATAGAAAATCCCTCAAAAATTCGACCTTTGTCAGCTGTTCAGTTTTGACAGATTTCTGCCAATATTTGTGTTTGCCACTTTATCGCTTTCTTTTGAGTTCTTTTGATCATGGAACTTTTGGGGAGGTTGCTACAGTAGTATCTACTATATATGTGGTGGTTTTAAGTTGAAACCTGAAGCAAATAAAGGATTGATTATATGTTATGCTTGCACTAATGTTGCTAATAGAATTGTGTTTAGTTTTGTATGAAGGAAGTTTTTAAGTGTAGGGATTGGAGAATGATGAGATGAGTTGAAGAATGGACAAAAGCTCAAGCTTGGGGGATGCCCATGCATCACCCCAAGAAATATCCAAGAAGTACAAGCGTCAAAGCTTGGGGATGCCCCCGAGGCACCCCTTCTTCATCGGCAAAAATTAGGTCACCTTTCAAAACACTATATTTTTATTGCTTCATGCATTATGTGTTTTTCTTGGAGCGTCAGGTGTCTTAGTTTTCTTAGTTGGTTTAGTTTGTTTGTTTGCTGCAATAAATTGTTGGACCCCAACAAATTTTCTTTTGGAGAAGATGCCTTGTTTTCATTTGCGAAGAACGCTCAATTTTTAATAAGAGTGAAAACGGAGTTGTTCATGTGTTCTTCTTTTTCTGCTACTGCTTTTGGTTTTCGTTTTCGCCTTGATTTGCGTTCAGACCTTGTCATATCTTTTCATCAAGGTGTATTTTTGCCTCTGATCTTTATTGGTTTTCATCAAAAGAGGTGTCTTTAAAAATTTCAAATGGTGTTGGAGAAGAGAAAAAGCTTTGTGCAAAATAGTGGTACAAGAAGGAGCTTGTGTAGACTGCGGCTTAGGCTTTTTCATGTCATGCTTGATGTCTTTTTGATAGTATGCTTAGTGGTTTTTCTGTAGCATGACTTGTCTCAAATAACTGAGATTGCTTAATGAGCCTTTGAAAAAAATCATGCGTTGTTTTTATTGTATGGAAGCATTATTTTGGTTTTCTCCTTGATGCTTTATTTGGGTTGACTTGGCGCATGCTCACACATGTTAGACTCTTACAAAGTCGCCAATAGCCTTCATGATCATTTAGTTTTTGACTTTTGATGCCATCTTATGCTTCTTTTAATGTCGCTTTGTCGCTTTGCATGATTATGGCCATTATTGCTCTCTTAGTTGGTCGCTCCCAGTCTTTTGCTAGCCCTCGCCTTGTACTGAGTACGAGCTCTACTCGTGCATCCAACTCCTAAAAGCCAAATTTTTCCAAAGTGTCCAGTCCATACATACCTACTAGCAATTTGCTATTCCAAGTAAATTTGACTTGCTTTTATTTTCTCTTCAAATTAAACTCTTACCAGTGTTATGCGAAATTCGGTTAGTAAAGCTCTCACGAACCGGAAGGCACACTTTACTTTTTCCTGTTCTTAAAAATTTGACATTGTGGTCTCTTATGTTGAGTTGTTATGCTTGCAAGTTGTAAGTTGGATTCTAGCCCAGCCATGCTGTCATGGGGCAAGCTTTCAACATTGCACTTCTTATTTGAGTTGATATCGTGATCTTTTGTTTATGGATGCCCACGGTGTGAAATGAATTGGGAATCTTGTGGGGATCATGGAGTTTGTATATGTGTTAGGGAAATGCCGGGCCGCCAATCTAAGCCATGCATAATTCATGGTGGAAATTTGCAGCATACCCATGGTGAACATTCGACGACGCATCTCACAATAAAAAGCTAAACAAAAGGCAAATAAAAGAGATGTCGAGGTGTTCATTGTCTGCTTGTCCTGTCATTTTGGTGTGGGCTTGTTCCATGTCATCGGGCACGGAGGTACCCCATTGGCGGTTCTCAATGATATGCATATACTTACAATGACAAGAGCCTTGCTTGGGGCTCTAAGTAAAGTAGCATGAGGTTTGGGTACTCGTATTCACGGGGCACGAGGTTTTCAACTTATGATTTGTCAAGCATATGCATCATAATTGTTCTCGCATTAACTTTAACCATTCAAGATGCTTATGATGGGGGCAATGAGAGCTCAAAGCCGGTAAGTACCATAATTTTTGAAGGTTATAAAACTTGCAATCACTGCTTCCCTCTGCGAAGGGCCTTTCTTTTACTTTTATGTTGAGTCACCACCTTCTTTCTTTATGCACCATTAAGAGAGCATAGTTGTCATTCTTAGTGTGATATGCATTGTCCCAAAGTTCATTGATTGATTCATATTGTTGGTTTCACTTGTTCTCAAATTATTTGTATCTAGTCGCCCTCTTAAACTTGAAGGTGTCCTATGCATTTATGTTTTGCTCTCTTTGAAGGACAAGCTGAAAACCATTTGTATGTTTTTCCTTATGATTTGAACACACGTTTGACTTTGATTGTTTCATTTTCATGATCTTTTGTTTGTGTTCATTTACATGTTTACAAGATGGTTGCTAAGTTCTTATTGTCATGATTATATCTTCATGCCCATGTTTTAAGTTCTTATGATCCCAGCTCACCAATGCTTACATTTATGATCAAGATTGTGTAGGTGCATGTCACCTCAAAATTATTCTTTTGTTATCACTTACCTACTCGAGGACGAGCAGGAGTTAAGCTTGGGGATGCTTGATACGTCCCAAACATATCTATAATTTTTGATGCTCCATGCTTGTTTTTACACCATTTGCCTATTGTTTCGTTACACTTAGTGGCACTTTTATGCATTTTCCGGAACTAACCTATTAATGAAGTGCCATAGTGCCAGTTCCCTGTTTTCTGCTGTTTTTGTGTTTCAGAGTGATACACAGGAAATATTCTCGGAATTGGACGAAACAACATCCTGAAGTCTTATTTTACCCGGAAGCTTCCAGAGATCCGAAGAGGAGTAGGAGGGGGCCACCAGGGCCCCACACGCAGGGGTGGCGCGGCCAGCCCCCTGGCCGTGCCGGGCCCGCGTGAGGGCGCCTGGCCCCTCCTCTGACATCGCCCCTTCGCCTATAAAGACCCCCCGACGAGAAAAACCTAAGTGCCCGATCAGTTTTCCAGAATACATCGCAATCCGCTGCCGCCGTCGACCCGAAGATCGGGAGGGTCCAGAAGCTCTTCCCGGCACCCTGCCGGAGAGGGGAATCGCCACCGGATGTCTTCTTCATCGCCATGCTTGCCTCCGGAGCGATGAGTGAGTAGTCTACCTTGGACTATGGGTCCATAGCAGTAGCTAGATGGTTGTCTTCTCCACCATGTGCTTCATGTTTAGATCTCATGAGCTGCCCTACATGATTGAGATCACCGTTATGTAATTCTACATGTTTGGTTTGTTGGGATCCGATGAATATTGGTGTTTATGATTAAGTTGCTGTACTGAATTATATATTTTGTTATCTCTATGTTGTTTATGATCTTGCATGCTCTCCATTGTTAGTAGCTATCTTGGCCGAGTAGTTGCTAGTGACTCCAAGAGGGGGTATTTATGCTCGATAGTGGGTTCATGCCTCTATTTCACCTGGGGGAGTGACAGAAACCTCTAAGGTGGTAGATGTGTTGTTGCTACTAGGGAGAAAACAACATTCATATGCTCAAGGGCATATGCTTTGTTTACATTACACACTTTGCTTAATGCAATTATCTGTTGTTCGCAACTTAATACTTCTAGGGTGTTCGGATTGATATCCCAGGGAGTGGATTATTAGTCATAGATGCAGTTGGATGGCGGTCTATGTATTTTGTTGTAATGCCCAGAGTAAATCTCATAGTGATCTTCTTGACATATCACGTTTATCTCTATTCTATCAATTGCCCAACTGTAATTTGTTTACCCAGCATGTGTTATTTTATCTATGGAGAGACACCACTAGTGAACTGTGGACCCCGGTCCTATTTCCATCATATTGCTATCACCTGTTTACTTTACTCGTACTGTTTACTTTACTCGCATACTATATTGTTTTCCACTCGATACACTCATAACCTTTGTTTCAAGCAAACCGGTGAGATTGACAACCTCATCGCAAGTTGGGGACAAAGTATTTGTTTGTGTGTGTGCAGGTTCCGCGTTGCTACTGGCCGAAGACGAGTCAACAAGTATCGTTAAACGGCACCCTTGTTGGAGTGTTACTAAGCCAGTCCGCATCACCTTCAGTCATCATTGTCTCTCCTCTCCTGACCGATATTAAACCTTGGTTTCTTAACTGAGGGAAAACTAGCTGCTATACTCATCATACCTTCCTCTTGGGGTTCCCAACAGGCTGGTTATCCACCACGCACAAGGACAGTCTGCTTCACATCAACTTGGCACCAGTAGCTAATTTTCTGGGCGCCATCAACAAGTAGCAACATGGAACAAGCCCACATCAAAATGATAGGACAAGCAGACAATGAACACCTCGACATCTCTTTTATTTACCATTTGTATAGCTTTTTATTTTGAGATGCGTCATCGAATGTCCATTATGGGCATGCTGCAAATTTCCACCATGAATTATGCATGGCTTAGATTGGCGGCCCAGGCATTTCTCTAACACATATACAAACTCCATGATCCTGCAAGATTCCCAATTCATTTCACACCGCGAGTAACCATAAACAAAAGATCACAATATCAACTCAAATAAGAAGTGCAATGTTGAAAGCTTGCCCCATGACGGCATGGCTGGGCTAATTCCCAACTTACAACTTGCAAGCATAACAACTCAACATAAGAGACCACAATGTCAAATTTTTAAGAACGAGAAAAATAAAGTGTGCCATCCGGTTCGTGAGAGCTTTACTGACCAATTTTCGCATAACACTGGTAAGAGTTTAATTTGAAAAGTAGATAAAAGAAAGTCAAATGTACTTTGGAATAGCAAATTGCTAATAGGTATGTATGGTGGACACTTTGGCAAAACTTGGTTTTTAGGAGTTGGATGCACGAGTAGAGCTCATACTCAGTACAAAATGAGGGCTAGCAAAAGACTAGGAGCGACCAACTAAGAGAGCAATAACGGCCATAATCATGCAAAGCGACAAAGCGATATTAAAAGAAGCATAAGATGGCATCAAAAGTTAAAAACTAAATGATCATAGAGGCTATTGGTGACTTTGTAAGAGTCTAACATGTGTGAGCATGCGCCAAGTCAACCCAAATAAAGCATCAAAGGAGAAAACCAAAATAATGCTTCCAAATAATTAAAACAACGCATGATTTTTTCAAAGGCTCATTAAGCAATCTCAGTCATTTGAGACAAGTCATGCTACAGCAAAACCACTAAGCATGCTATCAAATAGACATCAAGCACGATATGCAAAAGCCTAGGCCGCAGTCTACACAAGCTCCTTCTTGTACCACTTTTTTGCATAAAGCTTTTTCTCTTTTCCAACACCATTCAAACTTTTTATAAACACCTCTTTTGATGAAAACCAATATAGACCAGAGGCAAAAATACACCTTGATGAAAAGATATAACAAGATCTGAATGCAAATCAAGGCGAAAATCGAAAACTAAACGCAGTTCTAGAAAAAGAGAACACTCGTTGAAATTATAAGAATGAAAAACGGAGTGTTCTTGGCAAATGAAAAGCAAGGCAACTTCTCCAAATGAAATTTGTTGGGGTCCAACCATTTATTGCAGCAAACAAAACTAAACTAAACTAAACTGAAAACTAAAAACAACTGACGCTCCAAGAAAAACGCATAATGCATGAAGTAATAAAAATATAGCCTATTGAAAGGTGACCTGATTTTTGCCGACAAAGAAGGGGTGCCTCGGGGGCATCCCCAAGATTTGACGCTTGTACTTCTTAGATATTTCTTGGGGTGATGCATGGGCATCCCCAAGCTTGAGCTTTTGTCCATTCTTCAACTCATCTCATCATTCTCCAATCCCTACACTTGAAAACTTCCTTCATACAAAACTAAACACAAATCTATTAGCAACATTAGTGTAAGCATAACATTGAATCAACCCATTTTTGCTTCAGGTTTCAACTTAAAACCACCACATATAAAGTATATACTACTGTAGCAACTTCCCCAAAAGTTCCGTGATCAAAAGATCTAAAAAAGAAAGCGATAAAGCGGCAAACACAAATATTGGCAGAAATCTGTCAAAACAGAAGAGCTGACAAAGGTCGAATTTTTAGAGGGTTTTCTGTTGCTCAAATCAAAAAGTGTTCAACTAATGAAAATTTGGATATAACCTGGGGCATATTCACAAGAAATCGCAGGTACAAAAGATATACAGAGAATTTTCACGAATTTTTACGGTGCAGCACCGAAAACTGTTTCAGGACAACAACATCCCCAAATCTTACCTCGCTCAAATTAGAGGCTTCTCTTGGCAAAAAAACGAAATAAAAAGGATAAGGAGAGGTTATTACAGTAGTAATAACTTCCAAGACTCAAATAAAAGAAAAAGAACTAAATGTAAAAACATTGGGTCATCTCCCAAGAGTGCTTTTCTTTAACGCCTTTGAGCTAGGCGCAGAAAATTGTGAATCAAGTAACATCAAGTGATGAAGCATCAAGCTCATAATTTGCTCTAAGAATAGAGTCAAAAACTAATTTCTTTCTCTTTCTAGGGAAGTGTTCCATACCTTTCTTAAGTGTAAATTGATATTTGATGGTGCCTTCCCTCATATCAATGATGGCACCTACAGTTCGAAGAAAAGGTCTTCCCAAAATAATAGGACATGAAGCATTGCATTCAGTATCCATGACAAGAAAATCAACGGGAACAAGGTTATTGTTGACCATAATAAGAACATCATTAATTCTTCCCAAAGGTTTCTTCTTAGCAACATCAGCAATAGGAACATCATAATAACACTTTTCAAGCGGTGGTAAATCAAGCATATCATAAATTTTTCTAGGCATGATAGAAATACTAGCTCCTAGATCACATAAAGCATGGCAATCAAAACCATTAACATGCATATCAATGATGGGTTCCCAACCATCTTCTAACTTCTTGGGAACAGAAGCTTTTTGCTTCAACTTTTCATCCCTAATTTTCATAAGAGCATTGGTAATATGCTTAGTAAAAGCAACATTTATAGAACTAGCATTGGGAGTCAAAGCAAGCTTTTGCAAGAACAAAATAACTTTAGATATATTGCAGCCATCAACATCAAAATCATTAAAGGAAATAGAGCTATCATGTCCTACACTCTGAAAAATTTCAGCACTCTTTTGAGAAAAAGTTTTGGCAGTTTTAGGCTTTTTAACACAAGGAGTGGGAGTTTTCTCTACACAAATCAAAGTAAGAGGATTGTTAGAATTAGGAGCAACATCATTAGAGGTAGTAATGGTACATACCTTCATCTCTCTAGCCATCTCATCTTCTCGTTCCCACCTGGCATGCAGTTCTGCTAGCATCCTAACATTTTTATCAATTCTAACTTGGATAGCATTAGCAGTAGCAAAAGGATTATTCTCTTTCACATCATTAGGCAACACTTTTAATTTCAGAAGTTTAACATCATGAGCAAGGCTATCAACTTTAGAAGCAAGAATATCAATTTTGCCTAACTTTTCCTCAACAGACTTGTTAAAAGCATTTTGCTTACAGATGAAGTCCTTGAGCATTACCTCAAGCTCGGAGGGCGTGGCCCTAGTGTTGTTGGAGGAATTACCATAAGAGTTACCATAACCATTACCATTGGTAGAAGGATACAGCCTATAATTGTTACTAGCAAAATTGTTCCTATAAGCATTGTTGTTAAAATTATTATTTCTAATGAAGTTTACATCAACATGCTCTTCTTGGACAACCAAAGAGGCCAGAGGAACATTATTAGGATCTACATGAGTCCTATCATTTGAAAGCATAAGCATAATAGCATCAATCTTATCACTCAAGGAAGAGGTTTCCTCAACAGAATTTACCTTCTTACCTTGTGGAGCTCTCTCGGTGTGCCATTCAGAGTAATTTACCATCATGTTGTCAAGAAGCTTTGTTGCGGTGCCCAAGGTAAGGGACATAAAAGTGCCTCCAGCAGCTGAATCAAGTAGGTTCCTCGAAGAAAAATTCAGTCCTGCATAAAAAGTTTGGACAATCATCCAAGTAGTCAGTCCATGAGTGGGACAATTCTTTATCATAGCTTTCATTCTTTCCCAAGCTTGAGCAACATGTTCATTATCAAACTGACTAAACTTCATAATATTGCTACGCAAAGCTATAATCTTAGCAGGAGGATAGTATCTACCAATAAAAGCATCCTTACACTTAGCCCATGAATCAATACTATTTTTAGGCAAAGACAGCAACCAATCCTTAGCTTTTCGTCTCAAAGAAAAAGGAAACAACTTAAGCTTAATAATATCACTTTCAACATCCTTGTATTTTTGCATCTCACATAGCTCAACAAAATTGTTGAGATGAGCTGCAGCATCATCAGTACTAGCACCAGAAAAATGCTCTTCCATAACAAGGTTCAACAAAGCAGGCTTAATCTCATAAAAATTTGCAGCAGGAGCAGGTGGCGCAATAGGAGTGCAGATAAAATCACTGTTGTTCGTGCTAGTAAAGTCACACAACTTGGTGTTTTTAGGAGTAGCCATTCTAGCAAACTAAAAGCAGACAAGTAAAAACAACTACAAAGGATTCTATTTTTTTTTGGGTTTTTTGATAAAGCGATGCAAGTAAAAATAAAGTAAAGCAAAACTTAAAACAAAGTAAAGGATGTGCATGCGAAAACTCCCCTTGCAGAAGTCTTCTTCTTCCTCCCCGGCAACGGCGCCAGAAAAGAGCTTGATACGGTACGGTGTTGATAGTTTTTCACCGTCCAGTTAGGAACCCCAAGAGGAAGGTATGATGAATATAGCAGCAAGGTTTTCCCTCAGTAAGAAACCAAGGTTTATCGATCCGAAGGGGAAGAAGCCAATACGACTGAAGGTGATGCCCGCTAGCTTGCGACAGCTCCGGACAATTTATAGGGCGCCTCGTCCGAGCTTTGCTTTGCGAGCGGCAACGTTGAACCTGCACACAACACAACCAAATACTTTGCTCCCAACTTACGATGAGGTTGTCAATCTCACCGGTTTGCTGTAAACAAAGGAATGAGCGTATCGAGTGGAAAATAGTAATAATATGTGAATGAAGTAAATAGTGCGAGTAAAGTAAATACGTGATAGCAATATGATGGAAATAGGACCAGGGTCCACAGTTCACTAGTGGTGTCCCTCCATAAGATAAAATAATACATGCTGGGTAAACAAATTACAGTTAGGCAATTGATAGAATAAAGACAACATGCATATGATGAGAGGATCACTATGAGATTTACTCTGGGCATTACAACAAGATACATAGACCGCCATCCAACTGCATCTATGACTAATAATCCACTTGTGGCGAATCAATCCGAGAACTTCACAAGTATTAAGTTGCGAACAACAGATAATTGCATTAAGCAAAGTGTGTAATGTAAACAAAGCATATGCCCTCGAGCATATGAATGTTGTTTTCCCCCTAGTAGCAACAGCACATCTACAACCTTAGAGGTTTCTGTCACTCCCCCAGATTAAATAGAGGCATGAACCCACTATCGAGCATAAATACCCCCTCTTGGAGTCACTAGCAACTACTCGGCCAAGATAGCTACTAACAACGGAGAGCATGCAAGATCATAAACAACATAGCGATAACATAAGATAATATTCAGTACATCAACTCAATCATAACACCAATATTTATCGGATCCCAACAAACACAACATGTAGAATTACATAACGGTGATCTCCATCATGTAAGGCAGCTTATGAGATCTAAACATGAAGCATATGGTGGAGAAGACAACCATCTAGCTACTGCTATGGACCCATAGTCCAAGGTAGACTACTCACTCATCGCGCCGGAGGCAAGCATGGCGATGAAGAAGACCTCCGGTGGCGATTCCCCTCTCTGGCAGGGTGCCGAGAAGAGCTTCTGGACCCTCCCGATCTTTGGGTCAATGGCGGCGGCGGATCGCGATGTGTTCTGGAAAAGTGATCGGGCCTCTAGGTTTTTCCCGTCGGGGGGTCTTTATAGGCGAAGGGGCATCGTCAGGAGTGGACCGAGGCTCCCTCACACATAGGGGGCACGGCCAGGGCCTGGGCCATGCCGCCCTATTGTGTGGGGCCCTCGTGGGCCCACTCCATCTCCTCTTCGGTTCTCTGGAAGCTTTGGTGAAATTCTGGGCGACTGGCTTTGGTTTCGTCCAATTCCGAGAATATTTCCTGTGTAACTTTTCTGAAACACAAAAACAGCAGAAAATAGGGAACTGGCACTGTGGTGACTTGTTAATAGGTTAGTTCTAGAAATTGCATAAAAGTGCCACGAAGTGTAACGAAACACTAAGCAAATGGTGTAAAAACAAGCATGGAGCATCAAAAATTATGGATACGTTTGAGACGTATCAGGGATCTTGGGTGATGGAGAGGAAGATCGAGGTGCTGCATCAAGCCCGGCGGATTCCTGCGAAGGAACTGGTGAGCTGCTGCCCATCCAAGGGCGAGAGGGTGCCAACTGTCGTGGTGTTTTCATGACACTAGCCAAGCGGGATGGCTAATCGGAGGGGCTCGCCGGAGTGCAGCGACGGGTTCGGCTCGAGATGGGTAGTGACGACACGAGCACGTACCTAGGTTCAGGGCCCTCCTTATGAGAGGTAACACCCCTACATCCCGCTTGATTCTTATTATGAGCACACCTTGGCTACAAAGATCCTTGAGCTGTATGTCCCCTCGGGAAAGAAGACTAGAATGAATCTACCCTACGCTAAGGGTCCAGGCCCCCTTATATAGGCAGGGGGCCTGGGTACATGGTTCAACCTGGCGTCCGGATGCGGGCTTCATGGCGATGACGCGGCTCTAGGGCCTGCTCGCTCTGCTCCTCCTGCGCGGTGCAAGCTACTTTATAAAGTAGACATGTCCCCCAGCTGTCTAGGCATGTCCTCGGTATATGCCCCGTATCTTCTCGTATCCTCCCGTTGGAGGCAGCTTTGCGAGGCGGTAGGTGGCGACAGCTCCGTGCTGGCATCACCCCTGGTCTCCGGCCTCTGACGCCTCGTTTGATACCTACAGACCTTTATAAAGAGGGTGGTTAGGAACAACATTATCACTACTGGCTCGCGCCAGCAGTGTGGCCTGTGCCGGCTGCTCATGCAGTCGGCCGTAAATGCCAAGCCGGCTACGCTGGCCAGCCCTCAGTCGGTCCCCTGGGACGCCAGCCGACAGGTCGTCCTGCCTTTGGCCTACCCGGGGGGTCATCCCCACAGCATGAACCGTAAGGTAATATGCTTAAGGGTTCGATGATGTGTGAGATGGTTTTTTGTACATTTGAAATAATTGGAGTATTGACAAGAGAGAGTCAGAAAAGTTCCGTGGTGATCCAAAAGTTGTTCAGAGGATTCTCGGAAGAGTTTCGGAGCAACAAGGATTAAATAAATAAGTAACTGATATTAATTAGTTGAATTAATATTAAATAGATCTATTTCTTTAATTAATAAAGCATTCCACCTTAAATGGGCTCCTCCCAGAGAGAAGCCCACTAAGGCCTAGCCATGCCCCACCTTATTGGATCGGCACCTAGGGTTTTGGAGGTAGGTGGGGCGCCCTAGGGCTAGACACCGGCCCTAGCCTCCCTCCCCCTTGGCCGCCCCTTGGTACCTTGGTGGAGGGGTAAGGGTGCCTCCTTTCCTCCCTATATAAGGAGGCCCTCTGGAGGAGGAGAGACACACAATTCCACGAGTTGGAGCTCTTCTCTCTTCTCAAGTGTGCCTCCCCTCTCTCTCTCTCCACCTCTCCTTCCCGTGTGGCTCCTCGAAGGGCTACGTAGGAGTGAAGGGCTACGTAGGAGCGAAGGCCAACTCCATCGCGGCATGTTGCCGTACTGTGGGAATTTCGGATCTGATCCAAACTGATCAACTTCTGCAATCTTGGCCGGATCAAAGATTCGGAGGTCATCATCGTTCATCATATGTGTACGAGTACTACGAGGTGTCGCCACTTGTGGCACCAAGTCATTACGCCAGTGTTGTCGCAGCATCAAGTTCTTCAACAACCTTGAGGTCGGCTACGTTGGCTTCATCATCAACGCTTGTGCGGGAGCGTAATCCCTGTGTTCGGTCTATAAGGGTATGCCACTGAATCCTTAGCTAATAGTTACAGTATTACTAGTAGATAGATCTTGGATGTTTTGGGGTTGCGTAGATAATAGTTTTTTGTTATTAGTATCGAACCCCAACAATCCATGCATCTTTGAAAGCTAGCAAGATCATTGCATAGACTGAATGGCAGTCTTCTATAAGCAAAAGTATCAAATGGGCAAGTGATCATTCTTGTGAATATGAATTTGAGAAAAACCTAAATAACCATCTAAATGGCAAAAAATGTGAATACTTAGAAATCCTTTCTAGCATTTGATGAAAATAATGATCCTTGCGTGTTGCCTTGTTTAGTTTTCTATAATCATTTCACATTCTATAGCCACTAGTAGTCCTTTGAGGATTAAGTTCATTATCAATGTTAAGTACATTAGCCATACCTCCCCTTTTAGAAACAAAATGAACATGAAAAATCATATACTGTCATCAATATGATAAATAATGCCAAGTTTGATTATTTTTATTGACTCTTTTCTTAGCACTTCTTTTACTTATCTTTTGATTAAGGTGGCGTTGATGATCTTTGAGTCTTCCTCCAAATTAATTTTACGCATGCTCATAGCTGGACTTACATATTTTAAATCCTCAAGAGAATACTCAACAGCTCCATTTCACTTTATTAATTTAAGGCCAAGTTGAAAATGAGTATGGAAAATTGAGGGAAAAGGGTCTAGGGAACTCATTATTTAAAAGGAAAATAAAAAAATATTTACAAATATAAAACTTTTTTTTGCACATACGTGAAGGTGATCTCTACAGACATCTAAAATCTTGTTGATTTTTTATTTTATGGTATGCAAATCACAAAATGTTGCCAATAAGCATTAAAAATTGAGTTTGATCTTCACATTTGTCTTTTTTTGTGCAGGTCACAAATGCAAAATTAATTCAACAACACTTCCAAATGTACTTGCACATTTTTTTCACAATTATTTAAGTGGAGAAACTTATATGCGGTAGTCCCACCCAAGGGCACGTCCTCCATTTGGAGTTTTCTGCAGAAAAGCCATTTATTTAAACATACAAACTTTTTTCTTTATTATTATGGCCAAAGAGCACCACTTTTATGGCATAGTACCTTGCTAAACAATAGTATTGTCTATACAGCGAGCATGATTATGACTAAAATTAGTACTCCATAATTTGTGGCAAATTGGGTCCTGAGGTCAAACACAAACAGGCTACATAGGTAAGAGCAAGTACAGTAAGGTACAGTCAGCTGGCTATAAGGATTTAAATACTATATTTGTGCTGAGTTGGATGAGAGAGAAGATGAGAGAGAAGAAGTGCTGGTTGTAGGATAAGAGCCAGCTGCAGCACGTGTTCCTAGGCACTTTATGAGTGTGTCAAGTGGGCCGTATACTCAAAAAGTAGTACTCTTCTATAGCTAACTATTATACATGTTGGCTATAAGCTAGCTATAGATGACATGGCAAAAAACTTATAGCCAACAACTGACTCTACTGTTTGTCCTTGCTCTAAAGAATGGCAGGTACTAGAACTCCTTTTTGTAAGGCAGCGGTGGAGCTGTGGAGGTGGCGGGAAATGAAAACCCGGAGGCGGCGCCCAAGAGCCATCCGGAGCTCCCAAAAAAAAAGAGAAAAAAGGAACCATCAGCGTGTGTTTTTGTGTGCCAGAGGGAGAGAGAGATGGAAACCGACGGCGAGGGCGGCGGCGGCGGCGAGGCCGAGGGGAGGAGGAGAGGCAAGCGGGGACGCCTCCTAGGAGTCATCGAATCCTCCGAGGTGCGTCATCTCATCCCCTGGCGAGGACTCCGCAAATCCGTTCCCTCCCGTCCGTTTCCATGCCCCCCACCCCCTGCTTCCTAGGGTTCGTTCTGTTCGGTCCGAGGCCTCCAGGTCTTGAATCAATGTTCTTTTATACAGGGTAGGACAGATTGAGTGCCGAATTCGGCCGGGGATGCCAATTGGAGACCCGGAATCGGGTGTTTATAGGTGGGGGTTTAGTGTTCGTGGATGTTTTTTTTTTGACAGAGTTCGTGGATGTTCTTCTTCAGTAAGCTACGCCGTACGCATATTGGTGCCATTCTAACTCTCGCCCTGTTTTGCTGAACTTTTCCCTTCCATTCCGTGCGTTGCACTTCCCCACTCGGCCATTAGTGCATAGATAATGTGTGTGACTCGATTTAGTGTGATGAAATCCAATCAAAGAGTAACGTTCTAGTGATCATCATATACAGTAGCTTCTGGAGAAGAGGATTTCCCTTATCAGGCAACTCGAGGAGTTCTCTGCATATGATCTGGCCTGATACTCCAAGGTCTTCTCGTATCCTTTGCCAACTCAGATGATCTGGGCTAAGCTGATTGTTGTTTCCTGGTAGTATGTCTATGTTGCCTTAACACCAATTTAGCCATCTTGGATCGATTCCACATGTTCAGGTGTGTCACACTGCACGCTACACAAGTCAATTCTGCAGGTTGCCCTGAAATGCTCTCATTTTGATATAACTGATTATCTTAGGCAATTCCTTACTCTTGGTGCAAAGGTAATTTTACATCTGGGCTAAGTTGATTATCTCGGGCAAGTTACGCCTGACGTCGCTGGAACTGCACCTTTAGTCTTGATTGATTAGCTTGCTGTGTATCTTTGGATAGAGCTGAATAATTGGGACAACAAAAGAAATATCCTTCTCCGTACCTAATGCTTCTCCCACATCCCGATTTGTTACAGCCTTCAACTTTCGTTCTAAGCCAAATGAACCCGGCTTATGTGTAACTAGCATAATACCCGTGCGTTGCAACGGGCTGATAAAATAATAGATGGCTCTAACGGAAAATAGAAGATTGGATCTTTAGAATCACAATTTTATTTTAACTGTTAGGCGTCGCCACGCCGGTTCTCATTTTTCTTTAAAATCAGTGGAACGTCGCAGCCTTGCATGGCAATATTATTTTATTTTGCCCTCTCACACAACTCCGATGCTTGATCGATTCCATTCAGTAATTCGTATATATTTTGTTATACCGACGCTTATTGAGTTTGACATCAACAGATCCGATTCACACGTTGAACAACCGATCCAAAAAAGCACAAGGTATATGAATGGTTACATTCCACATGGTTCCTATTGGATGGTAAATGTAAATCGTAACATCCTAGCACACCTATGGGCTTCGTATATTTTTTTTTGCACTAACCACATAATAGTGGCCCCTATGAAAGTTTTGTTTTCAAGGCTTATTAGTTTTGTACGTGTTCAGATTTGCATGTGCTAGAAATTTTGAACGAAAGATACATGCGTGTACCAAAATTAGGATAGGAAAAACGCATGCACGCAGGGCTTGCATAGAGCTTCCCAAGTTAGACCAGCTCTGAGGCTTGGAAAAGAAAGGAATGTTAGGAGATTTTAAACTACCACGGTTCATGCCAAGAATATTCCACAAGGAAGGCGTCAGGTGCACGATCCTCACCACGCCCATCAACGCAGCCATCATCCGCTCGGCCGTCGACCGTGCCAACGACGCCTTCCGTGGCACCGGCTGCCCAGAGATCGATATCTCCGTGGTGCCTTTCCCCGACGTCGGCCTACCGCCAGGCGTCGAGAACGGCATCCCCGGGTGACCGCCTCAAGCTCTTTCAAGCGGTGACGCAGCTCCGGGAGCCTTTCGACCGGTTTTTGGCTGACAACCGCCCCGACGCGGTCGTGTCGGACAGTTTCTTCCACTGGTCCGCGGACGCCGCCGCGGAGCACGGCGTACCGCGCCTCGGATTCCTCGGCAGCAGCTTGTTCGCGGGGGCCTGCAACGAAAGCATGCTCCGCAACAACGTGCTGGAGCCTGCCGCCGACGGCCCCGACGCCCTGGTTTCCCTGCCCGGGCTGCCGCACCGTATCGAGCTGAGGCGGAGCCAGATGATCGACCCCGCGAAGCGGCCGGACCACTGGGCAATTCCCTAGCGCGTCAACGCCGCCGACCAGAAGAGCTTCGGCGAGGTGTTCAACAGCTTCCAGAAGCTGGAGCCAGACTACGTTAAGCACTACCAGGCGATGCTCGGTCGCCGCGCGTGGCTCGTCGGCCCGGTCGCGCTCGCCAGCAAGGACATGGCCGGAAGAGGCGCCAGCGCGCTCTCGCCGGACGAGGACAGCTGCCTGCGGTGGCTGGACACCAAGCAGCCTGGCTCGGTGGTGTACGTCTCCTTCGGCACGCTAACCAGCTTCGCGCCGGCGGAGCTCCGCGAGCTCGCTCGCGGCCTCGACCTCTCCGGCAAGAACTTCGTGTGGGTGGTCGGCCGCGCAGGCCCGGACTCTTCAACAGAGTGGATGCCCGAAGGTTTCGCCGACCTGAGCGCCCGCGGCGACCGCGGCTTCGTCATCCGAGGCTGGGCGCCGCAGATGCTTATCCTGAACCACGCGGCCGTCGGCGGGTTCCTTACGCACTGCGGCTGGAACTCCACCCTGGAGTCCGTGAGCGCGGGCGTTCCGATGGTCACGTGGCCACGGTTCGCGGACCAGTTTAACAACGAGAAGCTCGTCGTGGAGGTGCTCAAGGTGGGCGTCAGCATCGGCGCCAAGGACTTCGGATCGGGCATCGAGACCCACGAGGTGATCGCCGGCGAGGTCATCGCTGAATCCATCGAGAGATTGATGGGCGACAGCGAGGAAAGCGACGCGATTCAGAAGAAGGCT
This sequence comes from Dactylis glomerata, assembly GCA_007115705.1. Taxonomy (NCBI): domain Eukaryota; kingdom Viridiplantae; phylum Streptophyta; class Magnoliopsida; order Poales; family Poaceae; genus Dactylis; species Dactylis glomerata. The sequence continues at coordinate 708,835 of QXEO01001877.1, read as the reverse complement.
AAAGATCTCGGTGCTGAGGCAAGGAGAGAGAAGGGCTTCTATTTCTTTTGGCTGCTGCGACCGGCGGTTTTATTGACGTACGAAGTTGATCGATAGAAGTCTGTCCGGTTTTATTGACGTACCAAAACGGGTTTTTGACGTACCACGGTTTTTTAACCATCACGTCCTCAAGCTGTATTATTAGTTTAGATCCTTAGTATTGTTTATAAGCTTTATAAAGTACTCGAGAAATGAAGCTAGATATAATTGAGTTTGACATTAGTGTTACAAACTCAGTTAGCTAACAAGGCAACTCTAAAATCATCGTCCTGTTTCTGCGTTGTGGTTTTTGCAGGGCTTTGAGGTGGCGGCGGGAGAAGGGTGGCAGAGGGTGGCACAGGAGGAATGTGTTCTGAACAAGACCGACGATGCTTTCCTGACATTGGAGACCATGGTGGCGGAGGTGGAACCGGTGCAGGCCCATCAGGTGGTAGGGATGCGGCCGGGGACCATAGCGACATGGAACCTTGCGCCGGTCCTGTCGTTCCCACCTCAGGCGTCGCGGCGCTGCGCATCAGAGAAGACGTCAAGGTGGCTCCAGGGCCCAGATGGCCCCGGCACTCTGTGCAATGCCTGCGGTCAACGGTTCAAGAAAGGACGGCTGCTGCAGTCCAACTCCCGCCACCGTTCGAGCAGCATTGAGAACTCGGCATTCGGCAACAACGTGGCGGCACTGGTTGAAGCGCTGCCCTGCAGTGTGGGCGCCAGCTTGGATGCCTTCTTTGACCAGACGGTAGACCCTGGTGGCCTGGTTCCTCCACCCACACATGGCCAGCTGCGATGGGTTAGATGCTAAGATGTCGTCCTTTTTGCAGGGCTCGGAGGTGGCTAGTGAAGAAGCTGGACCTGAGCGGGCGGCGGATGAGGAAGAGCTGGAATGGCTTTCGAACAAGGATGTGTTCCCGTTGGTGGAGACCATGGCGTTGGAGGTGGAGGCGGAAGAGGTGTGGGTTCTTGAGGCGCCACGGGAGAGGACCAATGGGCGACGACGTGTGACGGAAATGGAAACGACTTGTCGACAAGCCAGTGTGCGGCACGTTGACTTGTGCGCCAAAAAGGAGACGACGGCGATGCCAACCGTGCACCGGTGCGCACACTGCGGGGTGGAGAAAACACCGGAGTGGCGGCAGGGGCCAGAGGGTCCCCGCACGCTGTGCAACGCCTGCGGCATTGTGTTCAGGAAGAGAGGCCGGCTGCTCCCTGAGTACTGCCCGGCGAACAGCCCCGCCTTCTCGGCGCAGCTGCACTCGAGCACATACAGCCGTGCACTCGAGATGCACCGACGGAAGGAGACGTCAGCCACCGCTGTGGCCTGCCACGGGGAGGTGCGCTGCGAGCTTACGGAAGCCCAGCTGCTCCCACCGGTGAACGGCCCAGCTTCCTCCTCACCGCTGCAGCGCTACAGCTCCCTCTTCCAGAGCGAGGACGAGACCATTGCTGCCATCCGCGCCACAGCTGAGACACGAAGTGCCGAGCGCGCTGCGGCATTCCTTGCTGCCATGGACATCTGATGCACCTGCAGGCCCGCAGTCCCGCTCAAATACGTGCAGCTGATTTGTTTTTGCCGATTGATGACGATGGAGTGATGAAGCCATTCAGATGATCGGAAACTAGCATATTCAGCCATTAGCTGTTCTCTCGACTTGTTCTGAATGCTCATTTTGTCAGCAAACATGATTGAAGGGCGTGAGAGTAGTAGCGTCTTCCGGGTATTCTTCGTTGAGTCAAGTAGAAGATAGACAATGAAAAGTGGAAATGCACTTCTGATGCCATTTGTATATGCTCCATTTTTTTGTAAAAAACAAATTTTAAAACGTCAAAAAAATTTAGAAAGAATATTCGGCTGTATATTCCCACATGCTATGCGCTGATGCAAAGTTTTATGGAATCGGTTTTGTGGCCTGTGCAAAAAAGAGAAAAAAAGCCTCGCGAAAAGGCTTATTTTAGCACCAAATTCTGTCTTTATACATGAGCCATATAAGGGTTTTTCTTGAAACGACTTCGGGAGCATATAGGACATGAAGATGTACACGATAACATGAGAGCATCTACACCCAGAGCCAAAACGTCTTGTCGGGTTCTCTTTTTGGCTGTAAATTTTGCAACCATCCTGGTGCTGCAAGCAGGCTTGTGGGCGCAATCACAGAAAATTAAGCAGCACGTCCTTTCTATCATGACCAGGAATCTCTCTGGAATGCTTCCGCCCTCTCTCGAAACTGGTTGTTACTTGTTAGCTCTGAGGTAGAGGGGAGTATGATGTACCATGCAAGGAATCATCCAAGTGTAGTGCACCCTGAGAAACGACTCCAGTGAGCACAAAACACCAACTGATAAATGAGTTATAACTGACTCCCTCTATAAGAGAATGTGAGACTAAAATCAAAAGGGGCGGAATGATCACAAGCCACTTAAGAAAACCTCTATGCAGAAGTGAAAGAAATGGGAAATTGAGTACAGGCTTGTTGGAGAAAAAAATAAAAAAATAGATAAATTTGATGTTACCTTCATTGCGGGAATCTTTGCCCCTGTAGGACAACTCTGCATAAACCAGCTTGCACAGACTCATCTGGAAATTTACATGTTCCAGACGCTATGAATATACGGTTAGGAGAGAAAAAAAAGAGAGCTACACAAACACATATGAAATATACTACTCCCTCCGTTCACTAATATAAGACGCTAATATAAGACGTTTTAGTAAACTGATTTAGTTTGCCATAACGTCTTATATTAGTGAACAGAGGAACTAGTAAAGATAGACTTGTAACTGAAAGTAGAAATTGGCAAGACACAGGGAAAAAGTTTACCAATAGCATCCGCCAGTACCGCCTTCCAGGTTGATTCCTTACGTGATAATCCTAACAATAAAAAGATGATTATAACTAAAAATATGTGTTGATTAATCGTTTACTACAACAGCGTTTGTAAGGAAGATAATACAATACTGTGGAGCAACATACCTACAGAATTTCCCTCACAGTGACTTGAAGATGGCAGGCTAGACAAATCAAAGAATATACAGTTGCCTGAATGTTAAAAACCAAAAACAGCAAACCAAACAATGCTTTAGTATATATAGTGTACCTCCTCTTGTTCTGAAGGTAGAATTTGGCAATATAAGAAGCTGGAGTTCGTCCTATTTCCTTTATGTGATGCCTCTGGTGAGAACTAGAGAAGATCACAGACTCAGAAATCAAGCATACACTTGACAGAGTAAGGTGTAACAAGATCAATCAGATTCAGAACATGAGTGAGGATTTAGGTTGAAGGGCCTAGCATACCAGGATCCGATGGGGAGAATGTTGTGTGGCTTGTCTCGGCAGTTGGGCAACCGGACCAGGTCATTGAACTCAGGAGTCCTAGTGATCAAACCCTTGGCAATTTCCGCAGCCTTATACCTCACGAGGTACCAGTTGAGGGAGGTCCTGTATTAGAGGAAGAAATGTTCAAAAACTGGAGGTCCTGTATGCGGAATCAAGTCAATTGATCAGGTAGATAAGAATCAATCACCGAAGATCCTTGCGGCGGAGCATGGTCGAGAGCATGAGGGTGAGCTTCACAGTGCCGCGGTCAGAGATTGGGTACTTCTTAAGGTTACGCTCATACTGCTCCGCAATCAGAGCTCCTTCCGGTTCGCCGGCAGCGATGGAGTGAAGGGTTTTGTGCACCTGGAGGAAGTTGAAAAAAACAAGACCCTCGCTGCCAAGTGTGTGGACAGACGGCACAAAGCCCAAGACATACTTCATGGCATTGTCCCACTGGCCCAGCAAAACAAAACGCTTCAGGTGCTCGATGCTGAAAAACACATTCGTTTCCTGGACAAACCTGAACGTGTGTGCAAAGAATCAGAACCACGCAGAACATATTTTAGCATTTAGCAAGTAAGAAACAGAGGAAGTGAGGTGTGGTTCTTACGCTTTGAAGGTGGAGGCAGAGCTGTGCCACCGGAGGAAAGCGAGGAGACGGCGGTGACGAAGCCGAGACACACAGGGGTACTCCAGTGGATGCCGCACTTGCTTGCGCTTGGCGGTGAAGGAGACCTCCATCATGCTGGGGTTACCAGATGATGATGACTCTCGCTTGCAATTTTGGAATGCTGGGGTAGGGTGGGTTGGCCAATTGGGGGTCAGGTTCCAAATCTGAATAGCTCCTTCTTGTCTCCAATCTAATTTATTCACTAGTGATACACTGGAGCAACAATAAATAAATGTACAGTTACCTTTATTGCAGGAATCTTCAAATGGATGCTCATCTTGGACAACTTGGTTCATACCAGCTCGCACAGAAATATCTGGATATTAAAATAAGTTCCAGACGCTATGAATAGACCATTACGAGAATAAAGAGGACTATAGAAACAAATCGAAAATAGTTTAGTGCAGATAGCTTGTAACTGAAAAGTAGGAAATTAACAACAGGCAGACACAGGGGAAAATAACTTTACCAATAATATTTGCCAGGAAGTCTATTGCCCTAGATGATAACCCTGACAGCGAGCATGCTTATAATTAATCGCAGAGTATAAGATGATTACAAGGAAGTTAATAACATAGTATCAGAAAGTATACCTAACGAACTCCCCTCAGAGCGACTTAAAGATAGCAGGCTAGACAAAGCAGAGCATATATGAGTGTCTGGATGTCAAAAACCAAGAGACATCAGAATCAAAGAGAGGTTTAGTTATGGTGTACCTCTTCTTCTTCTGAAGGTAGAATTTTGCAAGATCAGAAGAAGGAATTCGGCCTATTTTCTTCACGTGATGCCTTCGATAATATTATATGAACACAAGGTACAATCAAATCACAACAATTACCAATGAAACTGAAAATCAATTGTGTACTTATTGAGAACGTGACTAGATCGCCCGGATTCGGATCAAGCTGACCTGCAGGAGCCGATGGGGAGAATGTTGTGTGGATTGTCTCGGCAGTTGGGCAACCGGACCAGGTCATTGAACTCAGGAGTCCTAGCGATCAAATCCTTGGCAATTTCCGCGGCCTTGTATCTCACGAGCTGCCAGTTGAGGGAGGTCCTGTATTTGAGGAAGAAATGTTAAAAAAAAAAACTGGAGATTTATACTACAGTAGCATGCGGAATCAAGTCTATAGTCTGGTTAAGATGAATCGATCACCCATAAATATCGAAAAATAACACAGTTGAGAAACACAATCGATCATTTGTCTGTTATCCTGGAACTTAGTGTGGAAGGGGAAAAATCAGTCACCTGAGCTGCTCGGAGCGGTGCAAGGTAGAGAGCATGCAGGTGAGCTTGTCGGTGCCGAGGCCAGGCTTGGGGTGCTCCATGACCTCGCGCTGAGACACCTGCGTCATCACCGTGCCGACGGCGATGGAGTGAATGACTTTGTGCAGGTTGAGGAAGCAGAAGACGAGCCTTCCCTCCTCGCCGAGGAAGCTGACGGCGGGCACGAAGCGGAAGAGGTACGCGATGGCTTCGCCAAACTGGCCCAGCCTCGCGAGGCGCTGCAGGTGCGCGACGCTGAAGAACACGTTGGTCTCCTGCGCCAACCTGAACGCGAGTGCACAGGGTAGATCAGAGCCACGCAAAGATATGCTAGCAATCAGGAAATCGAGTAGATTTAGGCGTGGTCGTACGCTTCGAATGTGGAGTTGAAGCCGTGGCGCGAGAGGAAAGCGAGGAGGCGGCGACGACGGAGCCGCGACACGCATAGGTAATCCAGAGAATGCACGGAGGAGAGCTTCCGCTTGCGCTTGCCGGAGCAGCACCGGGGGCCGGATCCGGTGCCGGGAACCCTCATCACGGCTAAGTTGAGGTTTTGTCTGATGGATTGGCCGATTGGGGGTCAGCCCACATATATACTACCCACGTTCCCCTCCCCTCCTCTCCTCCTCTCCTCTCCTCTCCTTCCTATCCTGCCTTCCCCTGGCAACGTATCCTGTGAAACCGAGCAAACCTAGGCGCTGAATGCACCAAGGATTTTGGGTTGCTGGATGCACAAACGACGGACAAGATATGGGCTGCGGGTACACTTCGCAGAAACCACCTTGTATTTTATCAAAATCTGCCTACATTTTTTTTCTCAAAGCGGTTTCATGACGGACAAAATATGGGCTATGGATGATGGTTTAGGCTGCTCTGCGTTACCGAGACCAGCTCAAAAGGATTGTATGTATCATTTTTGTTATAAAAGCGATAGGCAATAACGAAGAATGAAAAAAAAACACAGCACAGAGACATAAGATTTTAACGTGGAAAACCCTCTCCAACAAAGAGAGGTAAAAACCACGGGCGCCAGCCAGCAAAACTTCACTATATCTGGTGTATGTTTACAAACGCCGTGGGCTATCTTATGATGCGATGAACCCTAGCCGGCGGCTTACAAGGAGTATATATAGACGGTGGCAACGATCCATACCGCTCCACTCGGCCCAAGCCTCCGGCGACGGGCCTCGCTCCGCTCGTCAGAAGTTGGCCTCTACTTTATAGAATTTGGATCAGAATATAACAATTTTGATGTAGAAGTTGGGATAACACCCTATTGTAGAAAAAAACTTGGGAACAACTCAATGGCGTTTCTCAAACGTGGTGGTTCGAGGGTTAGAAAGACAAAGACCAAGGATCACCTTCGGCTTGCGGGTGCTATGTTGTTTGATACCAACACAACAAATACCCTCAAAGAATTTCAGCGACGCTTTAGGATGAACAATGAGTTGTTTATAGAGATTGTGTTTAAAGTCGAGGAGCATGATGATTATTTCATGTGCAAGAAAGACTACACTTAATTATGTGGGGTCCTCATCCATTTAGAAATGCATGGTTGCATTGCGGTGTATTGTTTAAGGAGCTCCTCCGGGTGCACATGATGACTACCTATGCATGTTTGAGATCACATGCCTCGGCAGTCGTGGCAGTATTTGGGACAACCTATCTACAGCATTAAATGAAGAAGATATAGATCCTGCCACAAAATGCAAAAAAATAATTGCCTAGGTTGTTTGGGAGCAACGATTGTATGCATTTAAGAGTGAAAGAATTGCATATTTGCTTGACAAGGATTATATAAAGACCATATCGAAGAGTGCAGTATGATACTGCTTGAAGCTTGTGGCAGATCATGACCTCTGAATTTAATATTGAGGATATACCAAATGGGTATACCAACGACGTAGTCATAAACCGGCAAGCCTGGGTGGCCCATAGATGGTGGTAAGGCCTATGGCCTAACCGGGCGACCCAGTTGTTGAAGGCCCATGTAGGATTCCCGGACAACAGGAGCTCATGCGGATTCCTCAAGATAGGCCCATGGCGGATTGGCTTGTAGCACAAGACATAGTCTAGGAGTTAGTCTATATCCGCCCCGGTTCCGCCGTGATGCCCACGCGAGACGCCTTTATAAGCCGGCATGGAGGAGCCCTTGAGGCAAACAGACAATCACATCATTGTAACCGAGCTCTTATTGCCATTATAGTGAATTATAGCAACATGTAGGGTTCTGCCATCGTTGCGGGATCTGAAGCTCGGTAAACCCATGCTACTCCCACCCCGGATCACTCCGTTGTGTTCACCCCTCTCCACAAACCTCCATACACCTATACGGATAGCAGATCTGTTGATAGAACCATGATAGTTGGCACCCATCGTGGCGCATTAGGCGTCAGGAGTGCGGATCCATGCGAGATCCGCCTTCGCAGGCATCGGCGACACTATCACCATCGGGCGCATCCTCTACGATTCTGACTTCCCCATCGTCCCAGAGGATAACCTCTGGGTTTCGGCTAGAAAGAACCCGACCCAAATCTTTGTCGTCCTGATCAGAGATATTCACATCTTCATCGGAGAGACAAACCCTACCACCACCATGAAAACCAATTTCTAATGGATTGGTACGGTCGAAACCCCCATGCGGACCACTTTCGAGCTGGATACCAAGGAGGGACGGTCCAATCTGGAACTTTCTAAGTCATCTGTATTTAATCTACAAGTCAACCCCACCCAACGCGCCTTAGAGGTAGAGGAAGTGGGAAACCACTACGGATCCACCATGACTCGCCAGGCGTTAGAGACGCAGTGGGATCATCTTGTTGCTTTTATAGGCATGAGTACAGGATCTGCCTCCAATGGAGATGGTAGCCCGAGCGAGTCTATCCTTGAGGCACTTAATGAAACTGGTGAGTCGGAAGATTGCGACAAAGGTTACGACTCCGAGGAGTGTGATGCTGCCATGAAGGAATTCAGGCCGAGCTCGCTCTCGAGGAGTTAGAGAAGAAGCAAGCCATCGCTAGGCAGGTATTCGTGACCAACAAGGGAGATGATGGAGGCCAAGCAACTGCCAATCCGCCAGCACTAGCAACTAAGGACGCACAGGCCTCTGGAGCGTAGGACAACCCGCCTCCGGCCACCACCATGACCAATGATGATCTGCTAGAGATACATGGCGGAACGAGACCGGCGCAGCCCGCCATCCCATAAGAATGATGCCCTGAAGAATTCATCACCCCGACGGACAAGATCATCTATGGCACCTTAGGAGATCCAATCACCCGGAATACTTCAAGGACGTGACCGATCTAGAAAAGAAGCGACGCGATGTCCTGAAGGGGGCGAAGCGCATCGAGAAGCTGGGCAAGAAGTTGAACAAGGACATGACCAAGGCGCAAGACGCGCTCAAGAGCGTAAAATATTGGAGGACAAGTACGTCGGCCTCCTCCAAGGAAACAACAATGACGGCGGCGATCCATAGTTGATAGTTGATACGGAACCTAGAGTTCATTGTACCAACCGTCGAGACGCTAGCCAAGATGTACATCAAGAGTCCACCATATGTAGATAAAAACCGTGATGAGGTCATGGCAACCCCATGATGACCCACAAGTATAGGGGGTGTATCATAGTACTTTCAATAAATAAGAGTGTCGAACCCAACGAGGAGCAGAAGGTGTTGATAAGTGATTTTGATCAAGGATTCACTATAAATACTAGCAAACGGGTTTTCAGGAGTATTTAGTAATGCAAGTAAATAAAGTACGAGTAAATAAAAGATAATAGTAATAATTGCTGCAAGTGGCCCAATCCTTTCTAGAGCAAAGGACAAGCCGGTTGTGTAACTTATGATAACCAAACGTTCTCGAGGACACACGGGAGTTTCTATCAAGTGCTTTCGCTTCATACCGCTAAATAATCTTTATTGGTTTTATAAGTGTTATGGGGGTGAACCTGTGCTAGCGCACTACCCTTACTAGGATAAATACACACTTGTGATTATACCCCTTGCAAGCATCCGCAAATACAAGAAAGTAATTAAGATAAATCTAACCATAGCCTTAAACTCTCAGATCCTACGCTCCCTGGTGCAATAGTTTCCCAACGGAGGTTTAGGTTTCTGTCACTCCATCAACCCCACAATTGGTGGCCAAATACACAATGCATCTCACTAGGCCCATAAATGGTGAAGTATCATGTAGTCGACGTTCACATGACACCACTAGTGAAATGGCACCACAACAAATAAATATCAAATCATTAAATATTACTCAACATAATTCCACTGCTAACGACTTGACTTCTCCCATGTCCTCAAGAACTAAACAAACTACTCACAAGACATCATATGGATCATGATCAGAGGTGAAATAATGGTAAATAACAATCTAAACATAAACCTTAATTCAACGGTTCCACTCAATAGCATCAACCACAAGAGTAATCAACACCGGGAAAGTTTCCGCTAAGAATTTAACAAGATTCAACTCAAGATGTTACAGCGGGATGGCATGGTGTTGGTGGAGATGAAGGTGCTGGTGATGGAGATGATGATGATGATCCCGATGAAGTCCGGTGCGATGAAGACAATCTCCCCTCTCCGGGAAGGAATTTCCTTGGTAGATTTCTGCCTGTCGGAGAGCTTTCCTCTCTCTGGTGTTTTCAGCCCCGCAGAGGTGGCGAAGTCTATCTCTGAGCCCCCCCTTGACTTAGGTTTTCGGGGACGATGAAATACGCGAAGGGGCGATGGCAGAAGTGGGCCAGGGGGCTCTCACCACAGGGCGGCGCGGCCAGGGGCTGGGCCACGCCCCCTGGTGGTGAGGCTGCCCTATGGCCCCTCTCGCCTCCTCCTTCTAGCTTATTCAGTCTTCTAGTAAAATATAATTTTCTGGTATTTTTTTGGAATTTTCCTGATCTTCGAAATATGGTGTCTTGATGATCCTTTTTCTAGCAGAATCCTGACTCCGGCAGCAAATCCTCCAATGATCATCAAACATGTAAAAACAGAGAAAACAACATAAGTATCATCTCTAAATGCAAAATATATCAATGAATAATAGTAAATTATGATACAAAATAGTGATGCAAAATGGCCGTATCAACCCCCCAAGCTTAGACCTCGCTTGTCCCCAAGCGAAAACTAAACTCGGTAAACATGACCACAGGTTTATGGAGTGAAGTGTCGATAATCAAAATACAGACAAGAAGCATCACATTCACCAAGGTACAAGTTATAATAGACAACAACTTCCCTTTATAAGATATAGACTTGCAATAAGCAAAAGGGAATCACAAATAAGGATGCATAAGGTAAACTATAATTGGTGATGGCAAACCTTAGTTCTTGGTCAGAGAACAATGAACAAACTATACTTATTTTTGAACGGAGCCTTTTTAAAACAGAGCTAATATAGAAAAAACCATATGCTCAACAAAACAAACTTTTTGCATTCATAAAAAGCTTTCAAAGATACGTTCCTTCAGACAAAAGCATTGTACTAACAAAAGAAGTTAGTAAACATGATTAAACGGATCAACATATGGATGAGTGAAACATAACAGCTCAAATGCTTGCTTGAGATAGAAGGGAATAGGTTGACTCAACATGAAAGTAAAAGACAGGCCCTTCGCAGAGGGAAGCAGGGATTAAACATGTGCTAGAGCTTTTCATTTGTAAAACAGAGGTAAAAGTTGTTTTGAGAGGTGGTTGTTTCTGTCAACAACTAGCAACGGAGTTCTTGATATCTTCCATACTAAACAAGTGAGAGCGGTTTCGAGATGTTGATTAATTGGCACACTAGTGCTCTTTTATAGCTTGGCACTCCTCTCCACCTTTTCCTTTCTCTAACCATGGCTAACCGATTCTATCAGGTGCCAACCAACTTTCACATACCATGGAGGAGTGCCTTTTTCTTTTCTTTTTGAGATTACAATGGTCTGACCAGCTCCTTGCAAAATTAATGACGAGCAGATGAAGCTGCCTAGTCGAGGGGTACTTAATTTAGTATGGAAGATAACAAACCCATCCACTACGTCCTCATGAGCTAAAAACAGTGGCACAAAATGAGAAGTGTTTGAAGGTTTTTGAAAGGTAGCACATGAAAATTTACTTGGAATGGCTTGAAATACAATGCATAGGAATTTATGGTGGACTCTTCGGAAGTAACTTGGCTTTTGGGAGTAGGATGCACGAGAAGTATTCCCTCTCAGTACAGGTTTTTGGCTAGCAAGGCTGGGTAGCAAGCATAAGAGTTGCATGAAACAAACAAATATACATATAATAAGAACAATCATGCAAATTTCCTTGAAGGTACAACGATTTTAACTTTGATAATAATAATGCTTATAAGCCAAACATGAAGGAAAACTAAAGTGATGTAACTACAAACACTTCTTTCTTCTTTTCTACTCAACCTCAAGGTAATGTTGCTACTGACCAAGCTAAGTTTGCCAAAACTAACTAAATTTACTCATGCTCCCAAAGTGATACCAATACTAATCAACAAGACTAATCATATAAGAAACATTGCAAACTAAAATAAAGTGTGCAGAAAGTAAACGATAAAACTTCTCATTAATATTTCATTACCGCAACTCACACCAAGGAATACATAGATAACCAACTAAGGAGGATACTTCCACACTGCAAACTATTTTATAAGATAACTTATCTATTCATGATATGACTCTACTTGAAAAGTAAATGAGTAAAAGATAATGATGTGATACCGCGGCACTCCCCCAAGCTTGGAACAAGCCAAGGGGATGCCAATACCGATGACGAATTACTCCTTCGGTGGTGGTGGGACCACCCTTGGTTTAATGAAATATTCCATCATCCTGCGAAGCCTGAGATTCTCTTCTTGAAGTATCTGTATCTCCCTCTCCAGAATTCGGTATTGGGCACAAAGCTCTTCAGTGACCAGCATACCCTCTTTTATTATAGGCATGAAATTTAAATCCAAGACTGGAAACATTGGTCCCCGCATATCATGAGAAAAGGCACGTCCGGCGTTCATTGACCCTACAAAAGTAGAGTTTCTCGCCCTTGATTTTCCAGCTTCCTGTTCCTCTTTTAGCTAGGGGTCTTCTTCCCTATGCCTCTTTCCCTTGTCGTCGCTTGAAGAAGCCATGGTGCTCTCAAAACTTAAGATCAACTCCTGACAAAAACAGCTCAAAACAAAACACGACGAGAAAACGATATACAGACCATCAGGTAATCCGGGGGATTATATAGGCAAAAATTATACATCGAGACGAAATCACAGGAGGAAACCGGGACGGAAACGAGCTCCGGGGTGGTCTCACCACAGGGCGGCGTGGCCTGGGGTGGGCCCGCGCCCCCTGGTGGTGAGGAACCACCGGACTCCGTCTCGTGCCCATTTTCGTCTCGTGATTTTTCATATTTAATAAAAACAACAAAAATATTAATAGAAAAGTCTTTCGCGAACCTTTTCTGACTAGAACTGTTACCTATTCAAAAACGAACTCTGCAGGTTCCTGCAAATTGTCCTGGATGAATTCCTCCGGCGAAACTGTTTGAATAACATCAGCATCTTCATTATAAGAATCTCCAGCAATATAATGTTTGAGTCTTTGCCCATTCAACACTTGTGTAGTGTCATCTTTCAACGAAGCAATCTTTATCGCACCTGAGCGGTATACTTCCACAATAACATATGGTCCTTCCCATTTAGAGAGTAATTTTCCTGCAAAAAATCTGAGACGAGACCTATACAATAGAACTTTCTCACCAACATGAAACTCTCTTTTAAGAATTCTCTTATCATGCCATTGCTTGACTTTCTCTTTGAAAAGTCTGGCATTCTCATAGGCTTCGTTTCTCCACTCATCTAGAGAACTCAAATCTAACAACCTTTTCTTACCGGCAAGTTTAAAATCCCTATTAAGCTCTTTCACTGCCCAAAAAGCTTTTTGTTCTAATTCTAAAGGCAAGTGACACGCTTTTCCATAAACCATTTTGTAAGGAGACATGCCCATGGGGTTCTTATAAGCAGTTCTATAAGCCCATAAAGCATCGTTTAACTTGCTAGCCCAATTTTTCCTAGATCTATTGACAGTCTTCTACAAGATAGACTTGATCTCTCTCTATTTGAAAGCTCTACCTGCCCACTAGTTTGGGGATGATAAGCAGAAGCAATTCTATGATTAACGTCATATCTAGCAAGAGTTTTTCTAAAACCACCGTGAATAAAATGAGAACCTCCGTCGGTCATAAGATACCTAGGCACACCAAACCTAGGAAAAATAATATCCTTAAGCATTTTTAACGAGGTCTCACCATCGACACTCTTTGTCGGTATGTCTTCTACCCACTTGGTAACATAATCAACAACAACAAGTATGTGAGTATAGCCTTTTGAAGGAGGAAAAGGACCCATAAAGTCAAATCCCCAACAATCAAATGGTTCAATAACAAGAGTGTAACTCATAGGCATTTCATTGCGTCTAGAAATATTACCAACTCTTTGACATTCATTGCAAGATAAAATATACCTTCTAGCATCTTTAAAGAGGGTTGGCCAATAAAAACCTGATTGTAGAACCTTTTGTGCGGTTCTATCTCCAGCATGATGTCCTCCATAAGCGCTTCCATGGCATTTTCTCAATATTTCTTGTTGCTCATATTCTGGTACGCATCTTCGCATAATACCATCAACTCCTTCTTTATACAAGTGTGGGTCATCCCAAAAGTAATGCCTCAAATCATAAAAGAATTTTCTTCTTTGCTGAGCTGTAAAGGTTGGAGGCAAATACTTGGAAACAATAAAGTTAGCATAATCAGCATACCAAGGAAGGTCTCGCGAAATTACATTTATTGAAGCCAACTGTTTATTTAGAAAACTATCATTAACAGGAATAGGATCAAAAGAAATATTTTCCAATCTAGACAAGTTGTCAGCCACAGGATTTTTAGCACCTTTCCTATCTACGATATGCAAATCAAACTCTTGTAAAAGTAACACCCATCTAATAAGTCTAGGCTTAGCATCCTTCTTAGTCATAAGATATCTAATAGCAGCGTGATCAGTATGAATAGTAACTTTAGAATCAACAATGTAAGGTCTAAACTTGTCACATGCAAAAACAACAGCAAGAAACTCTTTCTCAGTGGTAGCATAATTCTTCTGAGCAGCATCAAGAGTCTTACTAGCATAATGAATAACATTTAACTTATTATCTACGCACTGTCCAAGAACAGCACCAACAACAAAATCACTAGCATCGCACATAATTTCAAAGGGCAAATTCCAATCAGGTGGTTGAACAATAGGAGCAGTAGTTAAAGCCTTCTTAAGAGTTTCAAAAGCTTCCTTACAATCATCATCAAAGACAAATGGTATATCTTTTTGAAGAAGATTAGTAAGAGGCTTTGAAATCTTAGAGAAATCTTTAATAAACCTCCTATAGAAACCAACATGACCAAGAATACTACGAATACCTTTAACATCTCTGGGACAGGGCATCTTCTCAATTGCCTCAACCTTTGCTCTGTCAACTTCAATACCTCTTTCAGAAATTTTATGTCCAAGGACAATTCCTTCATTTACCATAAAGTGGCATTTCTCCCAATTAAGAGCAAGATTAGTTTCTTCACACCTCCGCAAAACTTTATCAAGATTGTGCAAACAATTATCAAAAGAAGTTCCATGGATGGAGAAATCGTCCATGAAAACCTCCACAATTTCTTCACAAAAACCATGAAAAATAGCAGACATGCATCTTTGAAAAGTAGCAGGAGCATTGCGTAAACTAAATGGCATACGTCTATAAGCATAAGTTCCATAAGGACAAGTAAAAGTGGTTTTCTCTTGATCTTCTTTTTTAACAGCGATCTGAGAGAAACCGGAATAACCATCAAGAAAACAAAAGTGCGTCTTCTTAGATAACCTCTCTAGCATTTGATCTATAAATGGTAAAGAATAATGATCTTTCTTGGTAACTTTATCAACCTTCCTAAAATCAATGCACATTCTATAACCAACTACTACCATTTGAGGAATAAGCTCGTTATTCTCATTAGGCACAACATTCATACCTCCTTTCTTAGGAACACAATGAACAGGACTAACCCATCTACTATCAGCAATAGGATAGATAATACCAGCATCAAGGAGCTTCAATACCTCATTTCTTACCACTTCCTTCATCTTGGGAATTTAGCGGCGTTGATGTTCGACAACTGGCTTTGCGTCTTCCTCCATATTAATAGCATGCTGACATAAAGTGGGAGAAATCCCTTTTAAATCATCAAGAGTATATCCCATAGCTCCTCGATGTTTCCTCAATATCTCTAATAACCTTTCTTCTTCCTTTCCTGAAAGCTTAGAACTGATAATAACAGGATATATTTTCTTGTCATCTATATAAGCATATTTAAGATCATCAGGTAAAGGTTTAAATTCAAAAACAGGATCTTCCTTAGGTGGTAAAGTGGTACCAAGATCCTCCACAGGTAAATTGTGCTTGATCAACGGTGGTTGATGAAAGAAAATATCGTCAATCTCTTCTCTTTCCTTCTTGTAAACATCACTTTCATGGTCCTCCATGAATTGCTGCAAAGCATTATTAGGAGCAAGAGCAATAGAAGCAAGCTGTTCAACTCAAAAAATTTCATCAGGCATGTCATTTTCATAAGAAGTCTTAGCAAACTTGGAAAAATTAAACTCATAAGAATCTACATTAAACTTAGTGAAAATTTTCTCCTTCTTACAGTCTATCACAGCACCACAAGTATTCAAAAAGGGCCTACCAAAAATAATAAGACAAGTTTTACTAGCTTCCATACCAAGTACTAGGAAATCAGTGGGATATTTGGTCTTACCGCAAAGAACTTCCACATCTCGAATAATACCCAGAGGCCAAACAGTCTCTCTGTTAGCAAGCTGAACAACCACATCAATATCTTCAAGTTGACAAGGGCCAATCTCACGCATAATTTCTCTGTAAAGCTCTAAAGGAATGTCGCTTGAACTAGCACCAATGTCGCATAAACCATAATAGCAATGATCTCTAATCCTGACAGAAATAACAGGAACACTTGTTTTCCTATGCCTTTTAGGATGTGAGATAATGTTAGAAGCATCTTCACAAAATAGAATATATTCATCCCCTACATCTTTAGCAACAAGGTCCTTCAATATAGCCACAGGAGACTTAATAGTAATTTGCTCATCAGGTTCTACAGCTTTCTTAGTACTTTTATTAGACACACTTACCAAAATAGAATACTCTTTTACCTTAGCAGGGAAAGGTGTCTTCTCAAAATAAGGTTCAGGCACAATGCTATCAACAGTACAAACTTCAGTAGCTGCAGCAGGAATATGACTAATAGAATCTTTATAAGGCGCATGATATTTGTTCCAATCTATCTTTGGAACATCAAGATAAGAGGCAAAAGCCTTAAGACAGTTAGCAAGTATTTGAGAATCAAGACCATAAGCAGTGCTAACATTATGAAAGTCACCGGTTCCCATAAAAGTTTTAATGCATTCATAATCATAATTTATACCTGACCTCCTACCTTTGTCGTTCTCCCATCCTTCAGCATTTTCTTGAATACGGTCAAGGAGATTCCACATAGCATCTTCCTTCATATGAGTAAACGATCCAAAAAAGGAAGCATCCAAATAATCCTTATCATGAAGAGCAAGCCGCGCATAAAAATTATCAATAACAATATTATTGGGGAGCTCATGAATGGGACATTTGAGCATTAGTAACTTCAATCTCCCCCATGCTTGGGCAATACTCTCTCCATCATGAGGCCAAAAGTTGTATATTCGATTACGATCTTTATGAATTTCACTTGAAGGATAAAATTTGGAATAAAAAAGAGGCACAATTTCCTCCCATGCAATAGATGGACCATCTTTAAGCAGCCGATACCACTCCTCAGCTCTGCCTTTCAGTGATAAATAGAATAGCTTCCTCTTGACCTGGCTCGGTGAAATACCTGCACACTTGAACAACTTGCTTAATTCATGTATAAAAAGTAAGTGATCACCCGGATGGACAGTTCCATCTCCTGAATAGCAGTTATCCATAACACGCTCAACAATTTTCATAGGTATTTTAAAAGGATCTAATTGAGCAGGTGGTTTCTGGTTCATCCACATGTGCAGCAGTGGTAGTAGTGTTCCCAAATAGGAAACCAAATGGAGAATTCTCCATAGCAAAATAAAATAAAAATAAAAGACAAATATAGAAATAATATTCACAGCGACGGTTACCTTTACCAAATCCACTCTTCAATAGCGCTTCACTCCCCGGCAACGGCACCAGAAAATAGTCTTGATGACCCACAAGTATAGGGGGTGTATCGTAGTACTTTCAATAAATAAGAGTGTCGAACCCAACGAGGAGCAGAAGGTGTTGACAAGTGATTTTGATCAAGGATTCACTGTAAATACTAGCAAACAGGTTTTCAGGGGTATTTGGTAATGCAAGGAAATAAAGTACGAGTAAATAAAAGATAATAGTAATAATTGCTGCAAGTGGCCCAATCCTTTCTAGAGCAAAGGACAAGCCGGTTGTGTAACTTATGATAACTAAACGTTCTCGAGGACACACGGGAGTTTCTGTCAAGTGCTTTCGCTTCATACCGCTAAATAATCTTTATTGGTTTGATAAGTGTTATGGGGGTGAACCTATGCTAGCGCACTACCCTTACTAGGATAAATACACACTTGTGATTATACCCCTTGCAAGCATCCGCAAATACAAGAAAGTAATTAAGATAAATCTAACCACAGCCTTAAACTCTAAGATCCTACGCTCCCTGGTGCTATGATTTCCCAACGGAGGTTTAGGTTTCTGTCACTCCAGCAACCCCACAATTGGTGGCCAAATACACAATGCATCTCACTAGGCCCATAAATGGTGAAGTATCATGTAGTCGACGTTCACATGACACCACTAGTGAAATGGCACCACAACAAATAAATATCAAATCATTAAATATTACTCAACATAATTCCACTACTAACGACTTGACTTCTCCCATGTCCTCAAGAACTAAATGAACTACTCACAAGACATCATATGGATCATGATCAGAGGTGAAATAATGGTAAATAACAATCTGAACATTAACCTTAATTCAACGGTTCCACTCAATAGCATCAACCACAAGAGTAATCAACACCAGGAAAGTTTCCCCTAAGAATTTAACAAGATTCAACTCAAGATGTTACAGCGGGATGGCGTGGTGTTGGTGGAGATGAAGGTGCTGGTGATGGAGATGATGATGATGATCCCGATGAAGTCCGGTGCGATGGTGACGATCTCCCTTCTCCGGGAAGGAATTTCCCCGATAGATTTCTGCCTACCGGAGAGCTTTTCTCTCTTTGGTGTTTTCCACCCCGCAGAGGCGGCAGTGTCTATCTCTAAGCCCCCCTTGACTTAGGTTTTCGGGGACGATGAAATATGCGAAGGGGCGATGGCAGAAGTGGGCCAGGGGGCTCTCACCACAGGGCGGCGTGGCCAGGGGCTAGGCCGCGCCCCCTGGTGGTGAGGCTGCCCTGTGGCCCCTCTCGCCTCCTCCTTCTGGCTTCTTCAGTCTTCTGGTAAAATATAATTTTCTGTTATTTTTCTGGAATTTTCCTGATCTTTGAAATATGGTGTCTTGATGGTCCTTTTTCCAGCAGAATCCTGACTCCGGCAGCAAATCCTCCAATGATCATCAAACATGTAAAAACAGAGGAAACAACATAAGTATCATCTCTAAATGTGAAATATATCAATGAATAACAGTAAATTATGATACAAAATAGTGATGCAAAATGGCCGTATCACCCCAGCGGAGAACATCGCAGCTGCCAGGGAGCTATTGGAAAACAACCGATCCCTAGCAGCCATGGACACATTTGTCAAACTGATGACCAAGGCATTGGCTCAATGGGAGAGAGCCACCTCATCGTGAAGGCTTGCCTCCGATGCTAGTTTGTGCCGATCCAGTACCACCACCAAAACCCGGGGAGGTGCATATGATGATGCTCGACGTGATAATGAATCTTGTATCAGATCCACGGAGATCCAAAGGAGAGAAGCTCGTAACAAGACCGACGCTATCCCAATATCCTCCGATGACAAGCCACGTGGCAAAGGGCCACAGAGAAACCCATCACCTCCTCACAAGAACTACCCCACGCCTAGCAGGCACTATCCTGACAAAGCTGCTCCCCGCCATAAGACCAACATGCCACCACCAAAGTACAAGACATTCGAATATGCGCCGACGAAGGCAATAGAGGACAAAGCCGTGACACTGGTCGTAGAGACGAGCCGCCACGGGGGCAAGCTAGCCGGGATGGCAGATCCAAGCAAAGGGAAGAAGATCATCACAATGATGAAACGTGACACAATGGCAAAAAAGGTAAGGATCGTGGATCCCGCCGCAAGGACAACAAAGGGCAAGGCTCCCGACGGCATGACGAGAAAGACCACAAAGATTCAGGTCCACATCATAATGAGGGAAGCCATCGTAGCTGTAGAGATCAGTCGCAGGACGTTGAGAGCAAAAAGAGGCGTGGCCCATCCCCATCACCACCAAGCAGCCCCCATGGCGGCGGCGGACCGGCTTGGTCCCATAGCTCCAAAAAGAATTCGCCACATACCAAGAAAGATGTCTATGACATGTGCACCTGCTTGGTCGAAATCGCCAAGTCCTAGACGGCATTGTTCCTCCGACCCAAGTGCTTTGGCAAGAAAATCGGCAATGATCCCATCCCATATGGGTTCAAGATCGAGAAAAATAACCGCAAGTACAATGGAGCCGATAGACAGCTAACTTGGCTACAAGACTAATTCAATGTAATACAGTTCGTTAGAGGCTCTCCCAACGTCACGGTCCGCTATTTGCCCGTGTTGCTATTCGGCACCGTGCGGCAGTGGATCAATGACTTGGCATAAAACTCCATCCAAACATGGTTCGACATTGACATTGCGTTCACCCAATACTTTGAGGGTACCTACAAGCAACCTCACAACATCGGAGACCTCCAATGGTGTCGGAGAGCAGACGATGAGACCTCAAGGACATTCCTTACGCGGTGGCTGGATATGAAAAACTCTTGCGAAGGAGTCATTGACGAATCTGCCATCCTCGTGTTCATCGATAGTCTGGAGAGAGGCCAACTGCTCCGCCATCGCCTGTTACGAGAAAGGAATGAAGGGAAACTCACCCTAAATTCCATGATCTCCATCACCAACAATCACGTGGCTGCCGATGACGATGCCCATGAATCATTAAAGGCATCCACCATCCAGAATAATGGACAGCGGAACAACAACAAAAAACAGAAGAGACCGCCTGAGGAGCAGCACATGCCGGATATGGTGGCGACAACCTTTTCTGAAAGAGGCTAAGGCGGCCAACGCGGCCGGGGATGCAGTGTCAGCACTGGCAAGCAGCGGAGCACTCCAGCTCCTGCCGCTGCGCCAAGTGCTCATGTGTCCTACAATGAATACTGCGACATGCCATGCTTTGCCCATCGGGACTCAGCGGGAAAATGCAATCACACCAACCGGACCTGCAAGTTTTTCAGTGACCTCAAGCCGGACCAAGAAGCAGGCTACATGTGCACTCAGTGTACAAGACCTCGTGGCAAAGGAAAAGCGGACAAGGACAAGGAATCTGAGGATGGCAGCCATATGGAAGAAGATCCCGTGCCCAAGACCTCAGAAAAACCTAAGGCTGGTGCTAGCGGGTCAAACCCATTCAAGAACCCCGAGAAGGGAGCATACCACACCTTCCTTGGAGCTCCCACGGCTAAGGCACAAAGGGTTGCCATGCGCTCGCTCAATGCCAGAGTGCCCAAAATCTGCCAGTTCATCCGATGGTCCGAAACCCCGGTACAATGGAGCCACGATGATCATCCAAGGCACATCCCAGAAGGATACTATGCCATGGTGGTCAACCTCCTGGTTGAGGGCTACGAGTTGACCAAGTGCCTTATGGATTGCGGCAATAGCCTAAACATCATGTACGCGGAAGCGCTCACCAAACTTGGCATGACCAAGACCCAGCTTTGTCATAGGGCTGTCACTTTTTATGAAGTGGTCCCTAGCCGCCACCCTTCGGCAATGAAAAGAATTTCTATGAAGAGCCCATAACCTTCGGGGTGGTGCCCTTTAAGAGTACATACAACATGATATTTGTCCGCCCTGCCTTCCACAGTTTCCATGTCAGACCGTGCTACATCAACAACCAGCTGAAGATGCCAGGACCCGATCACCATCTATGGCAGCTTTAAGAAGGCAAAGGAGTGTGAGGAGGGAGAAGACCCTTCCAGAGGCTGTCTTTTTCAGCGAGGAGTTGAAGGAAATCCATGCCACCATAGACCCCCTCAGAGATGTCGGCATCCAAGCAGGAAGTATCCGCCTCTCCTCCAATCTTCAAGCCTACAATTGAAACCAAGCAGGTGGAACTTGTTGTCAGTGATGCCGCCAAGACCATCTCCATCAGGACCAATCTCAGTCCCAAATAGGAAGACGCGCTCGTCGAGTTCCTCTGTGAGAACCAGGATATATTCGCATGGCAGCCAGCTGACATGACCATGTTGGGGTTCGAAGCAGAAAACAAATTTTTTCCTACAAACCTTTTCTCCATGATCTATTCTATGTAGTTGTAAGGTAACGAAGCAGCGACGATGTTCATACCTTTGAAGGCCGAAAGCGGGAAATATGTTCCTGCACAAACTTTCTCAAAGAAGACAATCGAAGCTGACGTCAAGGTCATATAGTCGAACAGGTCAATGAAGATGAGTGCCATAAGTGCAGCACCTCCGAGGGATTACACACATATGGTCTATAGACGTCCTCCGGTCTCCAGTCCAGCAAAGCAGTGGAAGAAGGACTCGGACCGGAAATCTAGCAGTGGGATGACGTCCGGCTTGAGGAGTTTCCTCTAACTCCCGGGCACGACTCCAAACATGGGAGCCATGCCAGAGAGGATAGGATGGAGAGATGGGATGAATGAGCCAAGATGGCCAAGGGGATGGGTTTATATAGGTGGAGGGGTATGTAGCACCTCCACCACATGCCCCCTCCCCAAGGGAGGGGAACCCTAGCCGTCGGCCGCTAGGGGAAACCCTAGGGTGCCTTGGCTTTGCCGCCGGCCCCTAGGGCTGCCCTAGGGCGCCTTGGCCCATAGCCCTTGGCCGGCCTCCCCTAATGGGTTGCCACAATGGTGGCCCGTTAGGGGTTAGCTCTTATTAATTAATTATTAATTATTATTAATTTCATTTTAATATTTAATTCCATTTATTAAATACTAAACACATTAAATAACAATTACTTGCAAAATTCTCTCATCGGAACATTTTTGGTAATACCTGGAACCTTTCTGGTGTCTCCTAGAACCCTTCCGATATTACTCGAAACATTTTTGATTAACTCCTTATCATTTCCATTAATTCTGAATCAATCCCTAAGCGTTGTATACCCTTCAGCGTGACACGCTATGGGTCAGGGAATACTCTTGACATGATCGAGACACCTCTTGAATCAATGATCAACAATTAGCTCTGGAAAGCCGTGCTGACCCTGTGCATTCCACAATAACATCTTTGTTGATCTGTAAACATTGTATCTCGTTCCCTTCGTCTCGTGATACTAGATCTTGTCTGAGGTTCGATCAGCGATATCTCTATATCGTGTTCATCCTCATTATCAACAAGTCTATTTACTTGTTCTCATGACATTGCATCCTCTGTGACCTAGTCACACGCTTGCAAGCTTCGTAGATGCAACTGTCACCGAGTGAGTCCAGAGTATCAATCTGTCACGTGGATGGACAAATCCTGCTCTTGGTGCACATGCCTCAACATACCCCATTAGCATACGAGAAGACATCTTTTCAGTCAATCGGTTAAGGAAATGATGGTTGATGCAATCAGAGCAGCCGCATGATGTAGTTATTAGATGTCACCTCACAGTCTAAGGATTAGGTTACTTTGTTTCTTAGTTAATTGCAATGTTGAACCTTGGTGACTGATCTCATTGCAATAATAGTGCTGGGTGTGTGTCCATTATGGCATTTGCTCAATGGCATGAACCTCATTGTCAATTAGACATAAATGTCACATGATCCGGAAACTGATCATCAGTTGACCAATGAGCTAGTAATAGAGGTTTACTAGGAACTCTGGTTGTTTAATACCACACGTGTATCAGTGTTCTCCGACTGACACTGTTATAGCACGATATTAAACTTATTATGAACTAAATGAAATATGCAAATAAACCATTTATTATTTTATTCTAGGGCATATCTTCTTCAGACCGGAGTACCTAGGGAACTTGCCGAGCACGCATTAAAAATCCTACCCGGCTCCAACCGGTAAGACAAGCAATGAGACGCTTTGAAGACGAAAAGCAGTGGGCTATAGCCAATGAGCTATCCAAGCTCCTTAAAGCTGGCTTTGTCAAACAAGTCATTCATACCAAGTGGGTAGCTAAGCCGGTACTAGTTCCTAAGAAGAACACCAAAGTTCTGCGCATGTGTGTTGATTACACTGGCATGAACAAAGCGTGTCCTAAAGATTATTTCCCCTTGCTTTGCATTGACTGAGTCATTGACTCGACGGTGGGATCAGAGTTGCTATGCTTCTTAGATGCATACTCCGGTTACCACCAAATCAAGATGAAGGAGTCTGACCAGCTTGCTACCTCGTTCGTCACGCTCTATGACACATACTGCTATGTAATGATGCCCTTCGGCCTGAAAAACGCAGGAGCAACCTACCAGCGCACTATGCAAAAGTGCTTGGCGGATCAAATTGGTCTCAATATCCACGCATACATGGGCGACGTCACCGTTATGTCCAAGAAGAAAGACAACCTCAGAGCAGATCTACAGGAGACCTTCAACAACCTACGGAAGTACAACATGATGCTCAACCTCACGAAGTGCATCTTCAGGTGCCGACAGGACAACTCCTAGGATTTATTGTCTCCCACCACGGAATTGAAGTCAACCTAGAGAAAATTAAGGCCATCCTTGACATATCCCGGCCAAATGATCTGAAGGACGTACATCGACTCACAGGTTGCGGCAGTTGTGAGCAGATTCATCATTTGCCTTGGCGAGAAGGCCATGCCACTCTACAAGCTGATCAAGAAATTCGACGAGTTCATCTAGATCGATGAGGCAGACGCTGCACTTAAGGATCTGAAGAGTGTTATCCACTGCACCAGTCCTAGCATCTCCCGAAGACCAAGAGCCCATGTTACTATACATAGCGGCAACCAACAGGGTGGTCAGCATCGTGATCGTGGTGGAACGGAAGGAAGCGGCACAGGAGTACGACATACATCGCCCAGTTTACTACGTTAGCGAGGTCCTGACAAAATCCAAGCAGCGCTACCCCGAGTCCCCACTACCAAAATCTGGCATACAGAGTGTTCCTAGCTTCACGTATGATCAGGCACTACTGTTATGACCACAAGATGATAGTTGTGAGCAAGGCTCCACTAAACTACATCATCAACAACATCGATGCTACATGACAAGTTGCAAAGTAGGGCATCGAACTTGCCACCTTCGACATCGACTACAAGCCTCGCACCGCCATCAAGTCTCAGTGACGAGGGTTAACTCGACAAATGTCCTAGATGAAGGACTTAGGATCGGGGGAAGAGCAACGACTAGAGATTCCGAGATCGAGATTGGCACACGATGTACCCAGGTTCACATCCCCGCGGTGGAGGATCGCTACATCCTGCTAGCAATCTAGTATATGATGACAGTGGTGTTTACATGGTGCCACCGTAGGCGGAGTTTTGTATCTAGTCTATGTATAATCTATCTTGTATCTCGATATCTAAGTTGTAAGTTGTCCCTCTAGGGGCGCCCCTGCCTTGCTTTATATATGCAACCGGGCTAAGGTTTTACAAGTGTCCTAGTTGAATACGGATTAGAACCTTCCTTCTTCGTCTCTAAGTCATCTTTGAGTCCTTGTAGTTCTCCACTTCCTTAATGGGCCGGACCTGATATACTAATCTGCGGGTACCCAAAGGGCATATCCATGTCAGTAGCCCCCGAGAGTCAATTCGAGTTGCAGACTCGGGTTGAGTCTCAAAACTTCAATCTTTGACTTCTTCAATCTTTGACTTCTTCAATCTTTTAACTTCTTCAATCTTTGACTTCTTCAATTCTTCTACTTCTTCAATTTTTGACTTCAATTCTTCGACTTTCTGAAATCTTCGGGTTCCTAAATCCGCTCTCCCGATGGGAGTAAATATCGAGTCGATGTTTCTGGTGCTTGCCACCGATAATGGACTCGAAATTTTCTTCCTTGTTTTTCTCGAAATAATTTTTCATCTTCAACTTGATCAATCTTTCGACTTCTTCAAATCTTCGATTCTTCGATTTGGTCTTTCGACTTATCTTTTATCATAATGTCTCGCAAGGGGTTTTGATGAACAAGCCTGACAACTCTGACGGATCAAGAGGCCAGTTAACTGCCGGAGCAGATACTTATCACCTACTTAAAATTCAATCCCCTTGGACTTGAATTCGGGAAACCGGTCAAACCCATTCTTTTGCCGCATTGAGGACTTACAAAGAATGAATCCCAGTGGTTCTCAGGGTACCCAGTGCGTCCACCAGGATTTTCTTCGCGTCGTAGACACGAATACGTACCAGCAGAGCGCATCCATGTGCGTATACCGGGCCACATATGACGGATCCTGGGGTCTTACCTTTGTGATATATTTCAATCATGGCATTCGAGTTTTATCG
Source organism: Dactylis glomerata (assembly GCA_007115705.1). Classification (NCBI taxonomy): domain Eukaryota; kingdom Viridiplantae; phylum Streptophyta; class Magnoliopsida; order Poales; family Poaceae; genus Dactylis; species Dactylis glomerata. The sequence goes on along the minus strand of QXEO01001877.1, from coordinate 682,790 downwards.
CGATGACGCAACTCGAGAATCATATGTCGCAGCCTTGTTTGACTGTTATAGTGTACAAAATATTTGGGTTATTTAACCTTGATTAATAAAAACTCGCTCCCGATAGGAGTAATGACGATTCCTGAAGCTTCTCTCGCCTTCATCTCTGTAATATTCATGAAAAGACATTTTCGGGTGCGCGCTCAGCGCTCCCGATGGGAGTAGCCCCCGAGGCTATGGTCGGATACTTGTAGTCGATCATAGGCTCAAATTGTATTACTCGATGAAGTTTAACTCCTGTTGAAGGACTTGATGATTTTGTCGACTCCTGCAGAAAATATGAATAATTGTGAAATACTTTGTCTCTCGAAGAAATATTGCGTTTGCATATTGTAATGATGATGTAGTATGTAAAATAAAAACTCGATATTTTTTATGCAATTTTATTGCTCGTACGTAAGATCCTTTCGTTAGCCTGATGCACTTCACGGCTCGATCAGCTACTCAGGTCAGACGTAATGTGATGCGTTTGGCGCATTTGAATTTCAAGATACTTGCTAAGTCTTTTCGTTAGCCTGACGCTCAAGATTTTGTGCCTTGCCAACCGTTAGTCGAGCTTCATGCGACTGTAAACTAAATTGACAAGTATTCGACAAGGAACGCCAGCTACTAGGGCTTTCGCAATTTTTTCGAAGTCAATGATATGCAAGATAATTTTTCATGGCGGAGCCCCCGAGTGTTGGGTGCGGCGAAAGTAAATGATAATTGACTCTTGGAAGAGGAAAACTTAGCTTTTATCGGGTGCGCCGTTGTCGGCGCGGACGTAGTCGATGATGTAGAGGTAAGCGAGTTGTTGTCGTAGAATCACAACCACGATCGGAGACGAAGCTGTTGTCGAGCCCCCGAGCGTTGTTGGGATCATCGCGTTGCTGATGTCGATGAAATCGTAGGTCTTAAATACGAGCTTTCGCACTTAGGAGCGAGTTGATGTCGAGCCCCCGAGCGTTGCCGATAGTTTGCGCGAGTGCGCAGCGACGAGCCCCCGAGCGTGGCAAGCCGCAGTCGATGCAGATGTAGTCGAAGTAGTCGAAATATTTTTTTTCTCTGGGTTGTCCGCTGTAATTCACCGGTATATATTGCTGCTGATTGATATCTTGAGTAGTCTTCTCATGTACATATGTACAAAGCTGGCATCTTGAGAGATTTTGTTTCCTTGTCTTGGACGTTGCGTCGTAACTTTGTATAGAACTCGGTCTACACTTTGAATTTGACAGCTAATTTCTTCACGGAACTTGATTCGATACGGTATCGACTAGAGCATGCCGAAAATAAAATCTGCTTCCGACGTGAATATGCGCAGCTTGATTGGATCTTGGAGACCGTGCTTAAATTTTCTTCATGATCCATGGCTTGCCTTTGCTCTCCGCGCAGTAATTTCCTTCCATGAGACTTGGCTGCGGTGGTTGATGCTTGATTTGCGACTACTATTTTCTCTCTTTGCTCCATGTATCGTTGTAATGTACATGATGTCGACCTTTGACGAAATTTCTTTTTGCTGCCGCCTCACGTAGTGATTTGATAGATCGGTTCCGTCGGAAACTTTAATCTTGTTCGTGATATAGCTTGATGAAGTTGAAGGCATTGAAGCAGACGATCTAGCCAGAAGCGATCGGGCTGCTGTCGGCAGCCACAGAATTTGCTGATCTTGTCGACAAAAAAAGTTGAAGGATCCCGCCCGGATAACAAAATCCAGTCACCGTGATCCCCACGGTCGGCGCCAATTGACGAGGGTTAACTCGACAAATGTCCTAGATGAAGGACTTAGGATCGGGGGAAGAGCAACGACTAGAGATTCCGGGATCGAGATTGGCACACGATCTACCCAGGTTCACGTCCCCGCGGTGGAGGATCGCTACATCCTGCTAGCAATCTAGTATATGATGACAATGGTGTTTACATGGTGCCGCCGTAGGCGGAGTTTTGTATCTAGTCTATGTCTAATCTATCTTGTATCTCGATATCTAAGTTGTAAGTTGTCCCTCTAGGGGCGCCCCTGCCTGGTTTTATATATTTAACCGGGCTAAGGTTTTACAAGTGTCCTAGTCGAATACGGATTAGAACCTTCCTTCTTCGTCTCCAAGTCATCTTTGAGTCCTTGTAGTTCTCCACTTCCTTAATGGGCCGGACCCGATATACTAATCTGCGGGTACCCGAAGGGCATATCCATGTCACTCAGGCTTTGGCGGAATTCATGGCGAATTGGAAGGAAGCCTAGGAGACTATGCCCATCCTAGAACCGGAGCATTGGGTGATGTACTTTGACGGATCAAAGATGCTACACGGCTTGAAGGCTGGAGTAACCCTCGAATCCCCAGAGGGAGATGAGTTGAGCTAGGTGCTCCAAATCCACTTCCCCACCACCAACAACATTGTAGAGTATGAAGCGCTACTGCACGGGCTACACGTTGTAAAGGAGATTGGCGTTAAGCACATTATGTCCTGTGGAGACTCCGACCTGGTCACCCAGCAGGTGGTTGGCACATAGAAGGCTCGGACGAGGTCATGGCGGCCTACGGAGACGAGGTGGACAAGATGGCCAAAAACTTCATCGACTACGACATCAAGTACGTATGAAGAGAAGACAACATGGTGGTCGACACCCTGTGCAAGCTAGGATCAAGCCGCAAGGCGATTCCACCAGGAGTGTTCCTTGAGCACCTGCACATACCATCAGTGAAGATGGCGGATCTAGAATCCAGAACTTGCTAGCTCTCCAGTCCTGGCCGTGATGCATACCAATCCGCCATGGACAGAGCCATAACTAGGGTATCTAACGAACAAAAAACTACCTGAAGACGAAGTCCAACGGGGGGAAATCAAGCGTAGAGCAAAAGGCTACACAATTATTAATGGCCAACTCTACAAGCTAAGTACTTCAGGAGTATTCATGCGGTGCATATCCCAAGTGGGCGGAATTGACATACTAAGGGAAATCCACGAAGGCGAGTGTGGGCATCATGCCGCCGCCAGGTCCTTAGTAGCAAATGCATTCCGCCATGGATTCTACTAGCCTACAGCCAAGGCAGATGCAGACCAGATTGTGGAGCTTTGTCAAGGTTGCCAGATTACTCAAAACAAACCCACATGCCAGACCATCCCTATAACATGGCCTTTTGCACTCTGGGGGCTAGACATGGTGTGACCGCTGAAAACAGTACCTTCGGGTTTTACGCGGTAGTGCTTGACAAATTCACGAAGTGGGTTGAAGCTAAGCCTATTAGAAAGCTTTATAGCAAAACTACCTTAAAGTTTGTCAAGGAAAATGTGGTGAGATTTGGTATCCCACATAGCATCATCACCGATAACGGCACTGACTTGTCTCAAGGAGAAGTCGAAGAGTACTTCCATCACAATGGGATCCGCCTTGACCTTGCATATGTGGCTCATCAATCCAATGGTCAAGTTGAACGAACCAATGGACTAATTCTGTCCAGTATCAAGCCATGCCTTGAAGCACCGCTACATAGAGCAGGAGGGTGGAAGAGTTGCCATCTATGCTGTGAAGTCTAAGGACTACCCCAAACAGGTCAATAGGCCTCACCCTGTTCTTCCTGGTATACGGAGCAGAAGCAATCCTCCCAAGTGACGTCCAGTACGACTCTCCGAGAGTTGAGGCCTATGAGGAGGAAGATGCAGAGAATTCCAGGCAACTATATGTAGACCTGCTCAAAGAGGAAAGAGATTTAGTAGCCTAGCGATCCGCCATCTACCAGCCAAACTTGCACCGCTATCATAGCCACCGCGTTCGACATCGCTCGTTTAAAGAAGGGGACCTGGTGTTATGCCTTAAGCAGTAGAAGAAACACAAACTATCTCCGCCTTGGGAAGGACTCTTCATCATCAGCAAAGCTCTACTGAACGACTCCTACTACCTTGTTGATATTCGCGAGCTAGATAAGCGACCCAGTAAGAAGCGTAAACAAAGAGACTCTGATGATGTCTACGACGAAACAGATCATCCATGGAACATCGCACATCTACGTCCTTTCTACACTTAGCATATGTTCAAACTATGTAATAGGCGTATCTACATGATCAGTGAAATAAAGCATGTGGATCACTCTTGATTTTTTCTAAGTCTTTTACCTCCTTTATTGTTCATTTAGATCATATAGAATCTTTGCACAATTGTGACCTGCACTTGTGTCTTTTAAATCCTTTATGGGCAGTTCGCGTGGGCATCGCCCCGCTCCAAATCTCGGCGTCGTGCGGCCCTCCGCCAGCGTCGTGTGCGCTCGACAAGGGCTCCCACATGGTCGCAGCCTCAAGCTCGAGAAGGGTGCTGCCCTTTCGTCCTCCGCCGGTCGCGGCTGCCAACGTGCTGGACACCAACGAACTAGCAGCCAGCCTGGGGAGGGGCGGACAGAAATATGCCGGCTCCTTCTCGAGCAGCTCCACCTCCCTGTTAAATTGTTCGCACATGATTGCCTAACCTCCATGTTATTTTTTTTGAACAAGCCATGTTAATTTGTTGATGCGATGACGATGACCTCCATTTTTTCTTTCATGCTGCAAAGGAAGAGCGGCATTGCTACCATAGGTCTACGACTGTGCTACTATAGGCGGATGGAGGCGCTACATTGTCCGACGGTGTTGCTATCATCTTGGCGAAGGTGTTGCAAATGGTAGACGACGTTGCTACTGTAGATCGACGGCGATGATACTATAGGCCGACGATTAGTCGATGGCGGAGGTGATGTAAACGGTAGATGGTGATGCTACGTACGTTGATTGGTACTACTTTTGACGATGCTCCATCTTGCTACAAGCCTCGTGATTTTTGGATTTCTGCTATGGCCAACATCGATTTGCTACATACCTTTTTTTTGCTATAACCGTCCTGTGGTTTTGTTGCAATTGTATACAAATGTTGCTATGTGGCCTCAGGCAATGTCTCCGGCGAAGTTAGTTTTGCTAGGACAACACTTCTTTTTTCTCCAGCGATGTCTCCGACAAGGTCAGTTTTGCTACAATAGCGTACGAGGTCTCCAACGACATCTCCGGCGTGAATCGTTTCTTTGTTTTGTGTGTGAATCGTTTTTTGCTACAAAGAAGCAGAAGCATAGCTATTTTTGCTACATGGAGGCATTTGCTAGATTTAGTAAAAAAAAAATTGTTATAATAATTTTCTTTTGCTCTGAAACAAAACTTTTTTTACTTTATGAAAATAAAAGTGGAATTGAGAATATTAAAGTCTTATTTACTTCTAGGGTATTTGAAGGGATTATAGGGGATTATTTCGTATCCCAAAATATCCTCGGTAGGTTGTTTACTAGACCGGGTTTAGAGGGTATAATCTCGAGATATCCCACAAATCCTCTCGTGTATTTTTTGGTTAGAATAAAAACTCTCCACTATAGTGAGTATTTTTTATAAAGAGTATTTGAGAGTGTTGGGTTAGGTGAAACAACAAATCTCCGCATATACCCACTTCTGTTGAGGATAAAAATATCGAAGAAGTAAACAAGGAGTAAACGGAACACGTGTCAGGCTGTCCACCGGGGATCGGGGAGTTTGATCCCGGGGGACACTCAGTCCTCCCCAGCTTTTCTCGATTCCTCGTTCTGTGGAACCGTCATCCGCAGGAATTTCGCTTCGTTCATGTTTGAACAATACTCGGTTTACCTGCAATCAGTTGGATTGCTGGGAGAGTATTCTCGTACGGAAAAGGGATAAGCTTTTCGCACCCGTTAGGTCACTTGCCACTGCTGAAAATCAGCTACTCTTGCTTCTGAATCTGGACACAGCTGATAGGATCAGAAAGCTTGAGTCAAGATGGCGCTGCAAAACATTGGTGCTTCCAACAAGGATGATACCTTCTACAGGTACAAGATGCCCAAGATGTTAACCAAAATAGAAGGCCGTGGTAACGGTATCAAGACAAATATTGTGAACATGGTCGATATAGCAAAAGCACTTGCCAGGCCAGCTTCATACACAACAAAGTACTTCGATTGTGAACTTGGGGCGCAATCTAAATTTGATGAAAGGACGGGAATTTCCATAGTTTATGGTGCTCATGACACGGCAAAGCTGGCTGGTCTAGTGGTCTTCTTGAGAACTTCATCAAGAAGTATGTCCAGTGTGCTAAGTGTCACAACCCTGAGACAGAGGTCCTCGTCTCTAACAAGCAGACTATTTATCTGAATTGTGCTGCATGTGGCTTCCTCTCTGGTGTTGACAGGAGGGACAAACTCACTAATTTCATCTTGAAGAATCCACCAGAAGAGAAGAAAGGAGCCAAAAAAAATGAGACCCATGGGCACTAGCACCCAGGGCATTGTTTTTAAGAAGAAGCAACATGAGCACCATCGGGGAGTCTGGGGACTCGAACCCGGGTCGGCCAGGCGCGCACCCGCAGCCCTTGCCAACTGGTCTATGACCAGTTCTCAGAAAAAAGGAGCCAAAGACAAGAAAGCTATGAGAAGAGCTGAGAAGGAACGGCTGAAAGAAGGCGAGGCTGCTGATGAGGAGATGAAGAAACTTCTTTTTGTTTGCGAAATGAGATGAAGAAACTCAAGAAGGATGCAAAGAAGAAAGGCAGTTCGTCCAACGACAATAGCGCGAAACGTGTGGCTACAAAGAAGGCTGCTGGTGGGGGCTGTGATGAAGAACATGCGACCTCACCAACTCACAGTCAAGATGCTGATTTTGCAGCTGCTGAAGGTGACAATGTGGAGTGGAAAACTGATACGTCAGCAGAGGCTGTGAGGAAGCGCATGCAGGAGCAGCTCAGTGCGGCAACTGCCAAAATGGTTATGCTTTCCACCAAAGACACAGAGGAGCAGAAAATGACTCCATATGATGAACTGGTTGAAGAGATCAAGGATATCTTGGGCAAGGCTGCCACTGCAGCTCAGCTCAAGGTCGTGATGTCCACCTCAACCTTGCCCGCCAAGGACGTGATGGATGCTATCTTTGAGGCGCTCTTCCATGGGGCTGGCAAGGGGTTTGCAAATAATGCCGAGAAGAACATGGAGTACCTTGCAGCCACTGTGCCTGATGAAGGAGCCCAGATGATACTTCTCCAGGCTGTTGGGTCCTTCTGCGGCAAGTGCAGTGCCGAGGCCCTGAAGGAAGATCCTGTAGTCCTGAAGGTCCTCTACGAGGGAGACATCCTCCAGGAAGAAACCATTGTGCAGTGGTATGATGAGGCTGTTGCTGCTGGCAAGTACTTCCAGGCTGTGGACAGTGCCAGGGGGTTTGTGGAGTGGCTACAGAGTGCCGAATCTGATGAGTAAGAAGTCATGCTTTAAGTTGTCTTTTGATAGTGTTTCAAGTGTCATTGATGTCTTTCAGATCAGTATTTGAAGTGTCGGATGTCTGCGTTGGTGTTTAAACCCTTGAGTCAATGGTTGGTTCTGTGTTTATAGTCAGTTAAAGACATTATCTGTGGTCTGTTGTGTCTTAGCACTAACTATTTAAGTTGGTTTCATTATATTCAGAATGCTATGAAGTTTGAGCATATATCTGCTCAGAATGTATGTGTGCATATGCGTTCATATGCCACAAGATTATACAAACAACAAAGTGACAGTAACTTGCAACAAGGATGACCTGAGCCACGATATTATTAGTATTAGTAACAAAGCCAAAGTGAGCACAAAACACCAACTTCTAAATGAGTTATACAATTGACTCCCTCTATAAGAGAATGTGAGACTAAAACTGAAAGGGGAGGAATGGTCACAAGCCACTTAAGAAACCCCTATGCACAAGTGAAAACAATGGGAAATTGATTACAGGTATGGTGGAACAAAAATAAATAAATAAATAAAGATACAGTGCCTGAATGTTAAAAACCAAAACCAGCAAACCAAACTTTAGTTGTAGTGTACCTCCTCTTCTTCTGAAGGTAGAATTGGCAATATCAGAAGCTGGAGTTCGTCTGCTTTCCTTCATGTTATGCCTCTCGTGAGAACTAGAAAAGATTACATACACAATGTATAAGTCACATCAATTACCACTAAAACTGAAATCAACCATACACTTGACAGAATAAGGTGTGACTAGATCGATCAGATTCAGAACATGAGCGAGGATTTGGGTAGAAGGACCTGAGGCAAGGGCGGACCCAAGAATTTTTTGAAGCCCGGGCAAACTCTTAGTTTAGAGACTAATCATGGTAATTTTTCCTTTAATGAACAGTATAATTAGCCTTCCCGGCCGGCCGGAAGCCCGGGCGAGCGCCGGGTAATAGGGGCCTTGGATCCGCCTCTGACCTGAGGAGAATGTTGTGTGGCTTGTCTCAGCAGTTGGGCAACCGCACCAGGTCATTGTACTCAGGAGTCTTGGTGATCAAATGCTTGATAATCTCTGCAGCCTTGAACCTCACACGCAAGACCAGTCGACGGAGGCTCTGTAATCTGCATTACAAGAAGACATGTTCAAAACCTGGAAACAATGCTATACTGGTTGCAGAATCGTGTCAATTGATCCGGTAGATAAGAATCAAGCACCGAAGATACTTGTGGCGGAGCATGGTCAAGAGCATGACGGTGACCTTCACAGTGCCACTGTCAGAGTTGGGAGTACTCTTCTTAAGGTTACGCTCATACTGCTCCGCCATCAGAGCTCCGCGCGGTTAGCCGATGCCGATGGATTGAAGGGCTTTGTGCACCTGGAGGAAGTTGAAGAAGACACCCTTGCTGCCCAGCACGGGAACAGACAGCACGAAGCGCAATACATACTTCAGTTCATGGCATCATCCCACTGGCCCAGAAAAACAAAGCGCTGCTGATAAAACACATCCGTTTGATGGACAAACCTGAATGTGCGTGCAAAGTAAGAATCGGAACCACACAGAACATATTCACTAGTGATACACTGGGTCAGGTTCTTATATAAATCTGGGGTCCCTTTGTTCACTAGTGCTACACTGGAGCAACAATAAATAGACCTTTATTGCAGGAATCTTCAAGTCGATGCTCATCTTGGACAACTTGGTTCATACCAGATCGCACAGAAATATCTGGATATTAGAAATAAATTCCGAACACTATGAATAGACCATTACAAAAGTAGAAATAGAACAAACAAATCGGAATTTTCAGTCTCAGGTCGCTTGTAACTGAAAGTAGGACATTAACAACGACACAGGGGAAAAGAACTTTACCAATAATATTTGCCAGCAAGGCTGTTGTCCTACATGATAACCCTGACACTGAGCATGCTTATAATTAATCGCAGAGTATAAGATGATGACAAGGAGGTCAACATAGTATCAGGAATTATACCTAAAGAACTCCCCACAGAGCGACTTGATAGCAACCTGGACAAAGCAGAGCATATACATGAATGTCTGGATGTTAAAAAACCAGAGACATCAGAACTAAAGAGTGATTTAATTATGATGCACCTCCTCTTCTTCTGAAGGTAGAACTTTGCAAGATCAGAAGCAGGAATTTGGCCTATTTTATTCATGTGATGCCTTCAATGAGAACTAAATGTTATGAACACAAGTACAATCAAGTCACAACAGTTACCAATGAAACTGAAAATCAATTTTATATTTCTTGAGAACGTGACTAAATCATCCGGATTCGGAACAAGAGTGAATATTCAAGTAGGAATAGAAAGGAAAACATCTGTTTACATGCTGAATTCCCTACAGTTATTTCATGGACTTGAATTCTCCAAACCACATTGCACCATCAAGTTAAGTGCAGAAATAGCATATTATCTTTCAAAAAACTGATCACAAGGTGTACCTTCAGGACCCTAACTTCAGGGCATTAACTTTTCGGAACTGTCATATGAACAGAAGGCACGGCATAAAATGCTTAATATCATAGAAAATACATGGTCTACAAAGGATATTACTGGACAAGAAGACTTTTGAAGGAAGCATACCTCAACGAGGCATTCCAGGTAATACAGGCAAGAGGATGTAGAAAAGAGAAGCCTGAATCCAAGACATTTAGAACAGCAGTGGAACAGCAAACTGGCACAACAAGTGATCCTAAAATAACAGAAGCTATATATGATGTTTCAGTTAGTAGCAGTTAAAATTAAATTGCAAAACAGATTCGACTTAAGACATCAGTTCAATTTTGAAGGCTTAAGTGGATCACAATGGCACAATAACGATTGTAGAATTATTACCATGTGAATATGTCCAAAAAGATTCTGAAAGCCAAATGGTGCCCTAAAACTTGGTCCTTCATGGTATAGATATGCTGTTTGCAGCAGTCTCATATAAATGTAAATTCAAGGCAAACTCTGCCTTAAATTGCACCACGTTCACAAAAGTTGTCACAAATCTAAGGGTGGTGCCCTAGTTTTTTCAATATCTGCAGGTAATGACCCGTTAAGCCATTCTAGATCCTTCAGGCAACAACAACACCTGGTAATCCTTCGGATTTCAGTGTTAATTTCTCGACATTCTTCATTGAAGACATTCAATCTAGAGAATCATACGGAGGTGGAAACACAATACCATTTATACTATTCAAGATAGCAGTTCATCTTACAAGCATCCCAACAGACAGAGAAAGGGACCTAAACTAGCAGATGCACTTAGGAGGAGGTGAACTTTGTGACGGCCTTGGTGCCCTCGGAGACGGCGTGCTTGGCGAGCTCGCCGGGGAGGACGAGGCGGACGGAGGTCTGGATCTCCCGGGAGGTGATGGTGGGCTTCTTGTTGTAGCGGGCCAGCTTGGCGGACTCGCCGGCAAGCTTCTCGAAGATGTCGTTGATGAAGGAGTTCATGATGGACATGGCCTTGGAGGAGATGCCGATGTCGGGGTGGACCTGCTTGAGCACCTTGAAGATGTAGATCTTGTAGGTCTCGACGCTCTTCTTGGCCTTCTTCTTGCCCTTCTTGCCCTCGCCGCCCTCCTTGGCGGCGGTCTTCCCGGCCGGCAGCCGCTTCTCCGCCTTGGGCTTCTTCCCGGCGGGGGTCTTCTCGGCCTTCTCCGCCGCGGGCTCCTCCTCCACGGGCTTCTTGGCCGCCGGCTTCTTCTCCGCCTTGGGGGCCATGGATGATTCTCTGGGGCAGAGGAGAGGAACGGGATTCGCTGGAAGAGGGAAGAAGAGGTGGGGAATTGCAGATGCGATGTGACGATACCAGGAGGGGGCGGTATATAGCAGGAAGGCGGTGGGCGATGATTGGTGGAGCGTTGCATATCGCGGATCGCTGACGTGGACGGTTAAGATGATTTGGTCTGGACGGCCGTGATACGCTGCGTCGCGGATTGCTCCGGTGCTAAAAGTTGTGTGCGCTAGCGGAGGCGGGAAACGGAAAACCGGAGCGCGCCGAGCGAGCAGGGGCGGACGGGAATGGTCGGCGGCGATGCGGCGGCGGGCATTAGGAGAACCGAGCTGGGATTCCTCCAGGAAGCCACCGGATCCTCGGAGGTACTCCATCTTGTCCTCGTCAACCTCGAGTTTTGTTTTCGTCCACTCCATCCCCATGCGGCCACGCCCCTAGGGTTTGGTTTAGCTTGGACCCAGCCTTCCGGGCCTCGTCGCTTGTGATTTTCGTTGTTTCCGCGCACATCTTAATTCGTGTTTCTGCTAAAACTAAATATTTGGAATCGGATGCTTAGGTTGAATTTAGTATTCGCGATGCCCTTCAGTTAGCCTGGGTGTCAGACCATGAGAAAGGGATGGGATAGATCTCTAGGAGTGTATTCAATATAAATTGAGAACAGGGTCCTTGCAGAATTGATCGATAAAGCACTAGCTCGGCATATAACGCAACATTTTTACTGTAATGGAAACAACATGATTAACTAGCTGTACAACGGCAATGTAAAAACGACACAGTAACTTCGCTGACTTGATCTCGTGTCGATCGAAGCAACGATGGCCATACGATAACTGACGGATAACACTGCACTGTCGTCTTCAGTTTAACACTTGCATCTTCAGACTTAGGTGATGGGATCTGACACTGGGCCTATTGAGGAAAACTCCGTATGCATTGCTCAACCAATTGGTCTAACAGTAACTAACCCGAGCACAGCAACTAGGGGCAAATTTTCTTTGATGCCGTGATGGGGTCCAATGTTATGCTAGTGTTCTACCTGTAACTGTCGTAGGTTTCATGAATTTATTATGTCTTTCTAAGAATTTTCCCTTATTCGCCAACTTGAAAGTTGCTCTCAGGTTTCTTCTCATAATCTGGGCCTAATAATACTCCATTGTCTTTTCCTAACCTTTCCACTTCATTCTGTTATTTTGATATGTTTCCTTTGTTATATGAGGGATATATGTCTTGCCAATTAGAGAGAAGTTGCTGATTCAGTTCAGCTTAGTTGATTGTTGCTTTAGATAACTGCTGGTATACTTGCTATTGCTTTCTTTTGGGGAATGATATCTCAACAGCATTCTAGGTATCTTGTGCTGATCCTGCATTTATCACACTACATGCCACACAAGTCAATGTTGCAGTTTTTTCTGAAACGCTCAGATTTGAAAACAACCATTTGTCTGGACCAGTTTGTTATTCCTTTTGCAAAGTCACTTGTTATGTTTTCAGAAAGAAATCTGTTGAGATTCCCTATCTTTTACTATTTTCCACTTATTTTTTATACATTGTCTCCATTTTGTTAACTGTTTCTGCCAAAACAGAGTTATATGTAACAAATTCCGTATCTTTTGCTTCTTCTTTTTTTGCTTGGATCCGTGTCCATTTGGGAGTTTGGGGCTTCGGCCTGGAATGTTAAGACATGAGATACATTGTAACAATTTCCTAAGTTATTCATGAGATGTATTGTGACAATTTCCACAAATACTGCACTTGACCTTTTAGTTCCGTGATAATTAGAATGAGTTTAACTAGTTTACTACTGCAGAATCCCATCATGTGAATATATAATACTATGCTACTTGATGCGTGTTAACTTTACCTTTTAGCATGTACAAGTGATAAACGCTGCAGCTTGTATGCACTGGAGAAACTTATTATATTAGCTATTTTATTCAAGATTGCAGTGATGTATTTCTTTTGCGTGGCATAGTTTTTTTACGTGTGATGTTTCCATAGATGGAATTATGGAAAAGAGGGGTTAAGCAAAGTATTTTGGGATGTTGTAGCCCATATAATTTTAGACGTATGCCATTCACATGAGTTATTCCATTTTCAAATGCCTTTTTAAACTCATGTTGTCTTGTAATTTTTGTTTATAGAAATGCCCTGACGGCAAGAAACTTAGACATGCTCCTCTTGATAATGAGTATAAAGTGAGAATCGTTACAAATGAGCAAGCAGTGGTACTGGATGCAATACCTGATGTTGGAACATCCCATGTTAAGCTTGAAGAAGATGAGGCTGGTTCTGGTTGTGAAGGGTTTGGCTGCAATGCTTCTACATCTATTGATGGCAAAGTCGAAAAGAAGAGATCCATGCAGTATTCACCTAGTCCTACACCATCAAAGAGAAGGCATGACCAAGATTCTTGCCTTCAGCGTTTTTTAGACTTGGTTGAAAAGAAGTCACGCAAGAATTCTGAGGAGGCGGAGGAGATCGCACAAATGTTGAATGTGGTGATTGAGGATGGGGCCAATAAAGGAAGTGTTGTGTATTCCTATGCCACACAACTCTTTAAGAAAAAGGAGATTCGTGATATGTTCAGTATTTTTGAAAAACAAGATGGAAGGCTTGAATGGCTTGAGAGGACATGGGATCCGGTGAGATGGGAGGTCAGACGAATGATGCACATGGTCGTTGAGGATGGTGTCAAGGTAGGGAGTGACGAGTATTTCTATGCCTCACAACTCTGTATGAAAAAGGTGTGTCGTGATGTGTTCACCACTTTGAAGACACCAAATGCAAGACTTGCATGGATTAAGAGGACATGGGAGCAGCAGAAGCATTAGCTTCATTTTATTGTATTTTTATATGTTATATCTGATTTGAACCTTTTTTGCATCATCAAATGAACTTGTAATATATGTCGTGGGGATATTTGACACTATCTTGCTTATTTATAGGCCTCATTCAAACGTGTAATATCATGAACTTCTGAGACCTTGTGAATTTGTAGTTATGTTTAAACCTGTGTAGCTGATGTGTTGATCCCCTGTGTTTTTTTTTTTTTTGGTGTGTGTCTGTGTGGAAGATGTGATCCTCAAATAGTCAAATTCTAAGGAACCAAGTGAGCAAGATGTAGTTGCGTTCGATGGCAAAGGTTATTGTCTCTTTTTGCATTTGCTAGTCATGCATCTCTAGTTTGTTACAGGGTCTAGGAGGCCAAGAAGCGTACAATTCTAGACAGGGATCCAGTGAGTTGAGGAAATGATGGAGACTGCCAAGGAGTTCCACAAGATGTTGAGGTAGTCATTTTTCTCTTGCTACATGAAACACTGTTGAAGACATCTGGGCTGAGCTGCTGATGTTAATTCCTGTCATGTGTTCAGAGAAACATTAGCACTCCTTTCCTGGATAAATTACCTTAGTCTAACAGTAAGCACAAGGTTTGCTCGATAACTTGGCCCTTGGTTTGCTGTTTTAGTTCGGGTATGTTTCTCTTTGTTACGTAAGGAGTATCTCGCCAATTTAACGAAGTTGCTGATTCAGTTCGCTTGGAAGGACTCTTGACAGCATTTTTGCGCGACACGTTACTCCAGTTTGGTGGGTTTGCAAGTCAAAAACAAGTTTGGTCTCGCAGTCGAGTCCGAAGTCTGCTTGAGCTGTCAGTTTTGCGTACTCCAGGTTGTTCGGATTGGTCTGAGTCGTTGTCGGAAACTGAATTCGGCCCGGTTTCTAACTGAACCCCGATGTATATATAACTGGCGAGGCGAGCTTCCCCGCCACCACCGGCCACCAAACCCGAGCTCGATCTGCAGACGGGAGCAAGAATCGATCGGCAATCATGGCAAGCTCGTCCGAGGAAGGTTCGGAGCCTTTTGATAAATTTGCAGCGGCGACCAGAGTAAGCCAGCTCGTGAGTTTGGAATTTTTGACGCATCAGACCACCTGCGCGCCAGTGTAATGTCAAAAAGGACCACGTCTGAAATTTTTTGGCAAAAAAGACCACCTGGCGGTGGCGGCACGTCGACACGTGGAACGTGCCGCCTGGGCCAACGACGGCAAGGGGGTGCCGCCATCCCCACAGTCGGCATGTCTGCTGCCGTCGACGGCCGTTAGAGGAGGTGGGCCATGCCGCCTGGGCCGGTGCCGGCAGGCTGAGGTGGCACATGCTGCCACCTTGAAAACTGGCACACTGGGAACTGGCAGACAACGAATCCCCACCCTAAACGGCGATGATTCCCACGTTGACCGGGGTGTTTTTTAGGCGGGAACGGCCGAATTTGCGTGTACATGTGATATGCAATCTGTGCTATTTTTATCTGTCTATTCGATGCTTTGATACACTGTTTCGTACAGTAAATAGACTCGCAGCTCTCCTTTTAAAGGCTGCAGCATCACTCAGCTCTCTCTCGCTCCGTTCACTCATTCACTCAGCTCTCTCTCTCTCACTCATTCACTCAGCTCTCTCTCTCACTCATTCAATCAGCACTCTCCCGTACTCCATCACCGGCTGTCTCCTCTCTAATGAGCTGAGTTGTGTTAGTGTTTAGCCTAAGTAGATGGTATTTGGGAGCTAACATTGCAAATGAAGATTCACAGATGAAGAAGTAGAGCTGCATGTCGTATGAAGGTAACATATGTCAAATGATTACTTATATTATTGCATGTTAGTTTTAGATTTAGGCATGTATCATATTATTAGCATGGAGAGTGATAATTATGATATTATAGTTGCATGTTTTCCTACTTGGTAATGAAGCATAGATTATTTGTACATGCATTCTAACAAAATTAATGATTTTATGTGGTAGGTGGATTGTAGTATGAATACGATATCACTGTTAGTACATGCAAATTGTGTGCCGCCTAATTCCAAGTGGAGCAATAGTCATTGAAGAAAAGGTATAAACCTCATGTCATATATATTTTTGGTCCTATAGTAAAAGTGTGATTTGTGAATAATTTGGTTGTATATATATTTCAGGTGAAATTTGCTACGAACGTGAGTTAATTATTGGTTATTGGAAATATTCGGTCGCATAAAAAGTTGCGGACCGAATAATAAATTATTGGTTATTGGAAATATTCGGTCGCGTTCTTGAAGTTGAGGTATAAAATTTATCTCATACAAAGTGTGAAGTATTTATTTTGTTGTAGTGCATCCCATGTAGTTATGTTGGTAGAATAGTAAAGTGAAGTAAGTTTATTCCGTTAGTGATTGCATGCATGAAAGAATAATTAATTGTATGCAAAAATTTCGGTCGCACACTTGAAGTTTAGGCAGGTCTAAAAATTATCTCTTAAAAAGTGTGAAGTATATTTTTGTTATAGTGTACCCCATTTAGTTACGTTGGTAGAAAGTAAAGTAAAGTAAGTTTATTCTGTTAGTGATTGCATGCATGGAAGAATAATTAATTATATGCAAAATATAAATTACGTCAGCAAATTATATGCAAAATATAAATTACGTCAGCTAATTATATGCAAAATATAAATGTAGCTTCCGTGTTACTAATGTCCATTTTAAATTTATGGGGTAGGTACGATGGAAAATTTATTAGTGTTCTATGGAGACGTGGTATGCGAGGGAATTTTTGGGCTAGATGTGTCTCGGTACGAGTCTATAAATGTTGTAGTAAGAGACATGAAGAACCTAGATTTTGCGGAAGTGAGGAAATGCATCCGGGTGCAGTTTGGTCCTGAGATGCGGGGGAAGAAGATGACCGTTGAGGCCGTCATATGTGTGGGAGGGGATGATGGGACAGCTCCCCGTTGGGGTCTGCGGGAGGTGAAAGGAAATAACTCATGGAGGACATACATGAGGTTTGCAACCACGCCAGGCGCCGCTATGTTTCAAAGGCCGATGGTGTATGTGCAGTTTGTCTCTCCTAATGATGAGCCTGGATGCAGTAACGGCGCTCTAGAGGCGTAGCTAGCCATCACAGGCGGCCCCAGCAGCGGCCGATCGGAGCCGATGGAACTTGAGCTTGTGCTCGACCCAGGCTATTGGTCTGCGGTCGTTGACATAAGTGAACGTATGGAGGGATTACCGGAGGCCCTAGATGATGACGATGATGATCATTCTTCTGGGTCATCATCGTCAGAGGAGGAAGGTGTTGGTCCATCTTAGAGGGCGGTTGCAGGACCGATGCCCGAAGACTTTTTGCAGACTATGACCATCCGCAACGAATATCACTCTGTTGCGGGCCTCGGTGAGGCTAGTCTGGAGGTTGGGCATAGTTTCCCAGATAAGGACTCCGCTGACCAGGCAATAAAAAGATATGCATTGTCCATATCTCGGCAGCACAGAGTTAAACAGTCTGATAAGACTGAGCTGAAAGTCGTCTGCCTTTTCTTGCCCGAGGGTTGCCAGGGTAGAGTGATCACTCGTTGGATCCGTGGTGTATGTCAGCCATGGGTGATCAGGAAAATTGTACCCCATAGCTGCGAGCAGGTTGGAACTCTTGTAGATCATTGCAATGTGACCGCGAAGTATGTGTCACATATAATGTCAGCGGCAGTGGAAGAAGATATTAATATGGGTATTAAGAAGCTGCAAAAAGCTGCGGAAGACCGAATTGGCTACAACGTCAGCTACGGTAAGGCTCGGCATGCCAAGGAGGACATTTTTGAGAGGTTGTATGGCACATATGAGGATGCATATAACTACGCCCCTAGATTGCTTAATCAGATATGTGTAAGTAACCAGGGGACTGTAGTGTTCTTGACACAGTGGATAACGGAGAATTGCCCCGACTTATACAAGTGGGCACTCGCTCATGACTCAGGGGCTCGGTACGGCATAATGACCAGCAACATGTCAGAGGTCTATAACGGCGTCCTCAAAGGGGTTCGAGCCCTCCCTCTTACAGAACTCATTACTGAAACTTGGAACCGTACTCTGTCGTACTTTGCAGACAGAGTCCAGGTTGCCAATGCACTAGTCGGTATAAACAAGCCATGGTGTGAAAAAATGCAGAGGTATCTGGATGAGAAAGCAGAAAAATCCAGAAGTCATGGGTGTAGTCTGGTCGATGCCCTTAGGAATAAATGGTTGATCAATGTTCGAGCGAAGTTTGTTCACGGCCACCACAGGGGAGCACGAAAGCATGCTGTCACTCTTGGCCCCAACACATATGAGTGCACCTGCAACAAGCTCAAGCTGCTAGGCTATCCATGTAGTCATGTCCTCAGGGCGGCTGCCGAACAGAAGATCAGCGTCGAGCATTACATATCTCCTTATTTCAGCACGTTCAGTCTTCTTAACACCTGGAATGGTAGTTCTGGGCCTGGGGCATAGATGAACACTACAGGGATGTGTGCAAGCAAAGTAATATCATATATGTTCCAAATTCGGCGATGCTTAGAACCGATAAGGGACGCCGACCATCTCGACGTCATAGGAACGACATGGACCATAGCCAATCTGGAGAACCGCGTCAATGTCGCATTTGTAGGTGCGCTGGACACCCACGCAGGGAATGCCCCTACCGCAGCTAGTCATTTCGAATATTGTATTTTCCTAGCTTGGATGTAATGTAATAAATTTCTATTATGTATCGGGAACTTATTATGTAATGAATTTAGTTTGTAATGAATTATGTATTTGTGTTATGTAATGAGTTCAATTCTTATTTGTATTGAATGTAGTTTGTACATAATTTATACTAAGTTTTGGCAATTTTATTTGTACTAACTAAATTTCATCTGACTACAGGATAATATGGCACAACTACCATCCCTATTACATCAATCAATTGATGATGGGCACCGCTGCCACATTTGGTTGGATCCTAGTACACATGTGCACCCGCCTCCAACATTTAGGCTCCGAACCATTAAAAGCCGATGGAATACAAATGCTTTCTATGACACGTACCTTCAGGCTTACGGACTTCTTCCATACTCGAGGTTAACAGATGTTGAGGCTAAATTCATGTTAGACTCATCTCTGCAATCAGCACTAGTAGATCGCTGGAGACCTGAGACACACACTTTTCACTTACGTTGTGGGGAGCTTACGCCCGCACTTAAGGATGTGTCACTGATCACAGGTCTACCAATCTGCGGTAAGCCTTTGGTCCCTACCGCATTTTCTAGTGATTGGCCAGACGATATTCGAGTGCGCCTAGACACGAAAGTGCCCAATTCAGGTGCTCGTGGTGGTAGAAGACCAAGGGGTGTCCCAATGAATTGGTTAACAGAACTTTACCATGAAATACCGGGTTATGCAATAGAGGAGACGTTGAGGAGGCATCTATTCGCGTATTTGCTGTTTCTTTTTGGTATGATGTTCCCGTCGGCGCACGGGGATGTTTGTCTCCCTAGTCTAATTAAGATTGCCGAGGAGATAGTAGATGCTCTATTACCTACAAGCCCCCCATAGAGCTTTGGTTTTGCTTTGCTAGCTCATACTTATAGGGGTTTATGTGATGCTACCAGGAAGAAAGGTGCTAGTGGTTATACACTTGTTGTTCCCTATGAGTTTTTGCAGCTATGGTCATGTGAGTACATACCTGTTGGTCGTCCAGTTATGAAGAATAAAATTCACCCTTATAATAGTGCCACACAATATAAACATGGGCCTCTTACTATGGCTAGCCGGTGGGTTCATGTCCACAAATCATGGGCCACAAATATTATACGCGGATGCTACCCTGAATATCACAACAAGTTTGAGCATCTGGAGTGGTACAATGTCATATGGAATCCATGGACGCGTGAAAAATTTGAGTCCATCTGGGATGATCAGCAGCCAATAATTGACTGTGTCAGAGACCATGCGTACTGGATGACTCGCTGCAACCTACCTTTTATTTGGATGGTTGAGTCATATAACCCCGAGCGTGTTATGCGTCAATTTGATCTCCATCAGGATGTGCCCCCACCAGTACCCAGACAGCTCGAACATGCCATACATAACTAAGATTTCTACACAATGGTCTGGAATAATTAACATTACATGAACACTATTTAATTCAAATTTTTGTCATTTAGGCAAGACAATAAAGAAAAGAATTGTTATGATGGCGCACATATAATCGGCGTTGGATTGAAACGTGAAACGATAACGCGTTGACTAATTGTGTACAAGAAGAAATGTAATCTGTATTTTTAATATTTTATTTGTGAGTCTAAATATGACCCTTTACTATGTCTAATATATTTCCCATTTTGCAGACCATACAATTTAAATACAACTGCAATATACAATCAGTGGTACATCCATAACACACGTACCCTGCTGTCGGGTCCTCTGCCTACAGAGCTTACACAGGACGAGCAAGTGCGTGGACCAGAAATCTTGTCATCGGCGTACCATCGTGACAGTACGGTACTGATTGTGTTCTAATTAATCGTGTTCTAATTAATCATGGCCTAATTAATCATGTCCTAATTAATCGCATTACTTATTAATCGTGTTAATTTATCATGCCATAATTAGGTCCTAATTGTGATACATGCGGCTCGAAGAATTACGACAAATCGCTTTTGATGTGCAAAGAGCTATGCAACATCAGAACTTAAATACACAGGAAGGGAAGAACATATTTAGACGTATTTTCGCTACTGCCGCAAGCGGACTTCGGCGTTTAGGCTGCACCCGTCTTGATGATATTATTGCGCATCATCGCGAAATGCCTGAAGCGCCTTCGTCTAGACCGAGTCTTGCGTGACCCAGTGAGCCGCGACTTAGTACCACACCAATGACACATCCCCGACAAGACTCATCACTACTACAACGTTCACATTCGCGCCTAGGATCTCAAAGACGTGCTGCTAGACAGGTAGTATGGAACAACCTCTTTTTTCACATGTCGCATCCCCGACAAGACTCATGACTACTAAAACATTAAATTTCATAGACAGTAACAATTTCTTTTTTCAATGATTTTGCTAGGAGGAGCCAATTACTATGCCAACTGTTACCCCATCTGGAGGAATGGACTCGTACACGGAACTCAGTTATTCTCAGAGGGACAACACCATACGGGTATGTCAACTCATATTATGTCATTTCTTGTCTGCGCTAGTAGATCTTCCGTATTACTTATTATTTTTTGATGTGCGCAGGAAAATATTTGGCCTGCGTGGGATTCAATGGCTTCTGATGTTGGCCATAATATGTCACAAGCACATGCGACGTGGGATCAAGGCGAGAGTTCACAATGGTTCTATACCACACAAGTATATGCATATATCTGAACTAATTACACCTTCTTAACCTCATTAACGCGTCAATTTTCTAATATTTTCTATAACCCTTAGGAAACTATTGATCCGACGTGGGACGATATGGGACCTGGTATTGGATACACCATGGCTCCACCACAGGGATTTGAGCATATGCTGCGACAGGATAACACCGATTTTTTTTCATCTGTCCCAGACTTCTTTTCGTACGATCCAGCTAGCACATCTGGGAGCTTAATCCCTCCACCCTCAGGATCTCAGCACGTGCTTCATACTCCTCCGCCACCACCTGACACACAACCAGAAGAGGACGAGCGGCAGTACGGCCGAGGCCACCGTGAACCTCATCCCCCACGTGAACGTCTATCGCCTTCAGGACGTCGGCACAGGCAGCCCAGACCTCGCCGACAAGGCTAACATAATTTGTGTACGTCTATTTATATCTATGTTACTATTTTCAGCTATGTAATAGACGCATTTCTATGTTCGTTTCTATGGGACAAATAAATGTGCTTTCAATCACTTATTACGATAATATGGCCTGCCATACATTTGCTTGCAACAAAAATACAGCATAAACTACAAGTAAGATACACATGTCACTAGGCTTCAAATTAAGATACATTACAATGTTTCACTAATCGAATAAATGCTTGCCCGATGATGCTGCGTTAGATTTGGCTTTCATTGCTTTAAATCTAGCAGCCGATCGAGGCATGAAGTCATCACAACTATCCTCATCGGAGGCTACCGTAGTCTTGGCCTTGCAACCTGATGTACTTTTGGCCTTCGACGTTGACGTCCTCTTGGCCTTCAACGATGCAGCACTCTTACCCTTGGATTTAACAGGCGCAGGCATGAAGTCATCGTCATCATACTCATCATATGCTGCCTCCGCTAGAGCGTCAGCATATGTATTCGGGCGGTATAACCCACCCTGCACTGGATCAAATATCTTATTCAGCCAGGCAAAGTGCTTGATTCTTCTATTGAGAAACTCTGCGTCATCAGGATAGTGATGCATATGACAAATAGAAAACCGGATAATGTCAGTAGTACTACAAATAAATCTTACGGAATGTAAAGTCCGCAAAAAATTAAATATTACCTGTATGTGCAATGTGTATATTTTTGGCAGCATCATGATTTCAGTTGAATCAGTATTGATCCAACTTTGAAAATCAAGACCAGCC
Organism: Dactylis glomerata; assembly: GCA_007115705.1. Classification (NCBI taxonomy): domain Eukaryota; kingdom Viridiplantae; phylum Streptophyta; class Magnoliopsida; order Poales; family Poaceae; genus Dactylis; species Dactylis glomerata. Next base: position 660,386 of record QXEO01001877.1, on the reverse strand, counting down.
TCAATATTTTTGAGCTCAACCACTCTATTCCACCTTGCTTGCTGCCTTAATAGTTCTTGGCGTACCTCTTGTATGCTCCTCTGTGGGAGCTGCATCATCGGTAACCATACACCTATCTCTGCTACGTGGCTATCTTCAATGATTACCTCCTAGAAAGACATATACCTCTAATCTCACAAAATATTCCGGTACGACTCAGGATACAATGGGTCATCTCTGGGTGGAAATCGCGGTTAGAGGGATCAAAGAAAGGAAGAACATCCGACATGGTTGGAGGCTATACTGATGCAACAAACCCATGGGTGAGAGGGGGGTTTTATAGCCTAGCGAAACCTGCAAATGGCGGGAACATATGGCGGGAAAAAAGAGCGGGAAAATATGGCGGGAAAAAGAGCGGGAAAAAATGGCGGGAAAAATGTGCGGAAATCTTTGTACCAGCTTTAATTAAAATACATCGATCTTTCAGGCAATAAAACATAACATGATAGGTGATGAATAAAAACAACATTTTAAAGTAAGATACATCTGGATGCGGAAATAAAAATACAACAGAAATTAAGATACAAACTGGTACAATAAACAACAACGCATTTTAGTCCTGAGTCCACCGTGGCCATTTTCTGGTGGCATCACCACGCTTTTCTGCTGCTTCTGCTTGAGCAGCCCTTTCCTTCTTTCTCTCCCTCTCCGACTCACGAATCTGCTTGCGTCGCTCTTCCTCCGCCTCCCTACGGCGTTTACCTTCTGCGATTCTCTGGCGCTTCTCCTCATTGTAAGCTTCTTGCGCCGCTTTCCTCTGGGCAGCCTCCTCCTCTTGTCGCTCCTCCTCCTGGAAGCGTTCTCAAGCCCTACGCTGCCTTTCTTCAATCTGACGCAACGCCCAAGCCGGCTGCTCCGTGTCGATCCAATGATACCACTGGCAGAGCGGCGACGGCGACTGCAACAAAAATAATCTTACTAATACATCTAAATATAACACGAGCAAATCTGTCATCTCATGAAACTTTAATCTTACCGGAGCACGATAAAATAGCAGTGAAGACTCCGGAGGATCATGCGCATGATTGGCACACATGAAAAATTGCATGCCCATCCTGTCCGAAAAATCAGTCGACTCCCTAACCTTCGCTATGTCGACGCACCAGCATCGTGCGGCTTCCATTCCCTCCGGTAAACTAGCGTACTTCATTTTCTTCGGCCTTAGGCCCTGGTCGGTGTAAGGCAAACTCATAGCAAGTTCAATATATCAGAGTACAGATAGCTGTGGAGAAGACTGATCGACTGCACGACGAATGCCTTCTTTATATAGACCCCGATTAGTGCTTCGGGTAAGCGAAAACATTAGCAAAAGTATGTATCGTCGGTGGTCTATTTTCTGTATCAAACTGTGTACCAAACAGTGTATCAAAGCTGTCTATCTATCATCGCATGCAACGAAAGCAACGGAAGCAACGAATCTGCATCGCCTCGGAGTCAGCGCCGTTTGTCGGGGTATCTGCGGAGATGCCGGAAACCGCACTGGCGGCACGGCCCGCCAATCACGCCCGCCAGCGCTGGCCGAGGCCACGTAGACTTGCCGGAAATGGCCGAGGCGGCAGGTCCCACCTGCGCTAACGGCCAGCGACGGCGTCACCTGCCACCAGACATGTCGGCTTTGGGGATGGCGGCACCCCCTAGCCATCGTTGGCCCAGGCGGCACGTTCCACGTGTCGCCTGACCAGATGTGCCGCCACCGCCAGGTGGTCTTTTTTGCCAAAAAAAATTCAGATGTGGTCCTTTTTGACATTTCACTGGGGCAGCTGGTCTGTTTTGTCAAAAATTCGTGAGGTTGATCATGAAGAACAAGCACTCCCCAAAGGCGGTGGCGGCCGCCCGGGCGGAGGCAATGTCCCTGTCGCAGGCCCTGGGAAGAAACACCGCCCGGATGGAGCAGGAGAATTCTTCCACTGAAAATCCCGCCACGGCCGTGGCGGTGTTGTTGCCTGCTCCACGGGAGAAGGTTCCCCTCGAAACCATAGACGATGTGCAGGCGGCCGGAGAAGCCTTCTTCGGTCAGGCGCCAGTAGTGCCGGAGAAGGAGGAGAAGTCGGAGAAGAAGAAGAAGTATAGGAGGGTGAGGCTATCCAAGACGGATCTCGATTACATCCTCTCGTACAAGAGCAGCCCTTTTCCTCATCCGCCGGCCTCATTCCTCACGGACGAAAAGCTCATCCTCGACTGTTATCCGTTCCCCAAAGTGCAGATTGTAGATTACTTCACCCTAATGTTCTCTGCTTTCGATGGCGCGGACGACGAGTTCCTGGAGATGCAGAAGAGGGTCCGTGAGGAGTACAAGAAGAAAGGGTACGCTCATCACTGGGTCACCGACGACGAAGATGAAGCCCCTCCGTCTCGAGCTGCAAGGAGGGCTCGCCCAGGGGTCATGAAGCACAAGGGTGGAACCAAGAAGCTCAACTGAAGAGATGATATTTGTCAGCTTTAGGCGATTGTATACTGAAACTAGTGCCTCTTGAATAAGCTGACTAGGCTTTACAAGCTTAGCCTATCTATGTATTATGTAAACATGTGTGCTTATATTTTGTAATGGAACAGAGAGTAGGAAATATGTGGATATCCGAACTTCGAGAAATACATCATTTGTCTCTTGTCCCATTTACATTCCACAATTCATATGTGCAAGTATTGTTATATCTTGTGTATATTTTGAATTGCTAGCTTGTACTTCTCGTTGCTATTTTGTTGAGCTATGGTGCTGGTGCACATAGTTGGGATTAGCATATTCCAGATTTGTACTTTAAATGTATCCTTTATTTTAATTTTGGATTAGGATAAAGCCAAATCCTAGGAACTTTTAACTCTCTTATTCACTCCCCTCCTCTTCTAGGTGCCATCTTCGTTCCTTCAGCTCGCTGGCAGGAATATCTTCTCGTGAAACTCACGTTGGCTAGCTATGAACCTCTATCTAGGGTTGTGGCTTTCAATTGAGAAGAAGAGAAAGAGGAATTGTGGATCTAGGGTTGGACCCGAACTCCATTTAACCGATTTGGCAATTTTTCAATTTACTACACACTAAAAACTCACAGGGGTTAGCACAAAAATACCAGTCCTTGATAATTCGCCACATGAACTATTTCTCAACAAAATCCCCTCTTGGTATAGTCAAACCACATCAGCGAAAATGAGCTCCCTAAATAGATATTGAACCGGTATACTCATGTATGAGAGTTCAGTGACCAATTTGATATATTTTAGAAGTTCACAGTTCAAATTACTCATCGATCCAGAGTTTAGTAACTAATGGTGTGTTTCCTCTTCCACCTACATGGCTACACCAAATGAGTCACCTCCATCTAACAAAAATTCAAAAACAAAGCGTACTCTAGTTTTTTACTCCTTCCGATCGGAAAAAGTCACCAACACTTTTTTCCGTTCCAAATGAGTGCTCCCTCCGGTCACTGTTACTTGTCCTATACGTATATATCCGAATATATTTTATTGTTTGGATATATCTATTAGGGTTGGTAATAGTGGTCGGAGGGAGTGAGGTTGGGTGGTTAGGAGGGTGGTTGTACCCCCAGCCCATCAGAGTTCAAACCCCATATTTGACATCTGCGTGTCTTATAAAGGCGGAATATTCTTTCAGTGGGAGGCGACGTTCCGTCGACAGCGAGGCGCCTGTGGTGACTTCGTCAATTTTAAGACTTGATCCGCCGGCTCAGTCTTTCGGAGGTCTCATAGGGGTAGGGTGTGCGTATGTGCGTTCATAGAGGTGAGTGTATGCGCGTGTATATGAGCGCTTGCATTTGTACTGTGTTTCTAAAACAAAATTATGATTTTTTAGGGCGTACTCCAGTTTGGTGGGCTTTGTCCGCAGTCCAGATCGGAGGAGTCCAAGGTGCGTTTGGGCTGTCAGCTATGTAAAGTGCTCCAGTTTCACTTTCGGATTGGTCTCGAGTCCTTGTCGGAAACTGAATTCGGCCCGGCGAAAGGGGTTGCCCAATTTATAAACTGGCGGCGACGTCCCTGCCTCTTTCCCCACCACCGGCTACCAACCAAACCCGACCTCGATCGATCTACAGGAGCAATAATCAAGAATCGATCCGGCGATCATGGCGAGCTCGTCCCAGGAAGGCTCCGGGCCTTTTGATAAATTTGCAGCGGCGACCCGAGTAAGTGAGCTCCTAAGGGTAGCCATGAAGAGCCAGCACTCCCCGAAGACGGTGGCGGCCGCCCAGGCGGAGGCATTGTCCCTGTCCAAGGCCCTGGGGAGAAACGCCGCCCGGGTGGCTCAGGAAAATTCCTCCATTGAAACTCCCGCCGTGGCCGTGGCCTTGCCGGCTCCACGGAATAAAGATGTGTTCGGTTTTGGAACTGAGGGGGACGGAATGGGATGGTTCCATTCCTAGGGCATGGAATGGTTCCGACCCTGTGTTCGGTTTGGACAAAAAATTATCACGGAACCGTTCCATCCCTGTGTTCGGTTTTGGAATGGGATGAGAATGGAATGGAATGGAGTGAGCATGGAATTATTCTAAACTCGATTATTTATTTCCTAAATTGGATTAATTATTACTAAACTTAATTAATTAGTGCTAAACTTGATTAATTATTCTTAATCTTGATTAATTATTTCTAATCTTAATTAATTATTGCTAAACTTGATTAATTATTGCCTAATCTTGATTAATTATTGCTAAACTTGATTAATTATAGCTAAACTTGATTAAATTAGAGGGAGGCACTGTGCCATTCCACCTTGTCCGGCCGATTTGGGCGGACGGGTGCATTTCGCATCTCTGGCGAATATTCCCTTTCGTGGAACGAGGCCATTCCATTCTATTCCGGAACCGAACACGAGAACGCCTCCTAGGAACGGAACCGTCCCATTCTATTCCCTCACATTCCAAAACCGAACACACCCTAAGGTTCCCCTCGAAACCTTAGGATGTGTTCGGTTCCATAACAAGGGGGAATGGAATGGAATGGTTCCGTTCCGAGGTCACGGGACGGTTCCGACCCCGTGTTCGGTTCGGAAAAGAACGAGGAACGGAACGGTTCTATCCCTGTGTTCGGTTTTGGAATGGGATGAGAATGGAATGGAATGGAGTGAGAATGGAATTATTCTAAACTCGATTATTTATTTCCTAAATTAGATTAATTATTACTAAACTTAATTAATTATTGCTAAACTTGATTAATTATTCCTAATCTTGATTAATTATTTCTAATCTTAATTAATTATTGCTAAACATGATTAATTATAGCCTGATCTTGATTAATTATTGCTAAACTTGATTAATTATAGCTAAACTTGATTAAATTAGAGGGAGGCACTGTGCCATTCCACCTCGTCCGGCCGATTTGGGCGGACGGGTGCATTCTGCATCTCTGGCGAATATTCCCTTTCGTGGAACGAGGCCATTCCATTCTATTCCGGAACCGAACACGAGAACGCCTCCTAGGAACGGAACCGTCCCATTCCATTCCCTCACATTCCAAAACCGAACACACCCTTAGATGACGCGCTGGCGGCCGAAAAGGATTTGTACGCCAGTCTGGTGCCAGCATATGAGGAGAAGCCGGAGAAGAAGAAGTATAGGAGGGCGAGGCTGTCCAAGACGGATCTCGATTATATCCTCTCGTACAAGAGCAGCCCTTTTCCTCATCCGCCGGCCTCATTCCTCACGGACGAAAAGCTCATCCTCGACTGTTATCCGGTCCCCAAAGAGCAGATTGTAGATTACTTCACCCTAATGTTCTCTGCTTTCGATGGCGCGGACGACGAGTTCCTGGAGATGCAGAAGAGGGTCCGTGAGGAGTACAAGAAGAAAGGGTACGCTCATCACTGGGTCACCGACGACGAAGATGAAGCCCCTCAGTCTCGAGCTGCAAGGAGGAGGGCTCGCCGAGGGGTCATGAAGCACAAGGATGGAACCAAGAAGCTCAACTGAAGAGATGATATTTGTCAGCTTTAGGCGATTGTATACTGAAACTAGTGCCTGTTGAATAAGCTGACTAGGCTTTACAAGCTTAGCCTGTCTATGTTATTATGTACTAAACATGTGCTTATGCTGTAATAATGGAACACCTTTTTTATCGAGTAGATGTGCTTTATGGCAGTAATCACGGTGTGCATCACAAACGCAAGCATATATATCACCCTAGTCACAGGTCAATCTGAGAATAGCACTGATAAGGCATAAGCTCTAGTAATCACACCACATTTCGATAAAAACGTAAATGGTTCCTGAAAACACACATAGCAGCTAGCATGTGCCGTACTACTCATTTACAACATCACCGGACATAATCTAGCAGTGCAATAGTTACACATAAAGTGCAGTAAGATAATCTAAGGTGGTTAGAATAGAGTTCTAGAGAAGATTTAGACATGGAAGCTGCTCATCATCCTTAATCAGTTCAGTTGCATTAGGCTCCACTGTGCATGTCCTGAGCAATCTGCATATAATGATGCAACTGGTCAAGTTGATCTACTTGCCCACAGATCATTCAGTTCCATGATCCCGAACACGAATTCTAACACCACAAGACACCATACGACAAAGACAATGCTTATCAAAGCCGGGGGACGTAGCCATGGATGTTGGTCTCCTGCAGCGGCTGAAGCTTGTACTCTTGCAGCTGCGGTGAGAGCTTCAGAGCCGTCATTGAGGACTCGGCGTCCTGGCCGTAGATCTGCTCACCAACATTCCACATAGGGAACAGCTTTGGGTTGATAATGTCAGCAGCCTGGCTCTGCTGATCCCTCACCGGATTCTTTTGACAGGCACAAACAAATTCATCAAGGTTAAATTAAATTGGACCATAGATGTCGTCGTGGTAAAACAACAGATGTCATGGAATGGCTTAAATGGGGGCCGAACTAGATGCTGGAGGATTCGGGAGAGGGGAGCGAGCTAAGAAGCACGACAGAAAGGAACACAGATCTATCCAGGTTCGGGGCTCTCGTAAGGAGATAACACCCCTACTCCTGCTCTACTGGTTGTATATTTGGATCGATGGAGTACACAACAATGGAGTTTTCAAGCTCTCTGTGAGAGGAGAAAGATAAACTATGAACTGAAAGACTAAGGAGTGACCAACCCTTGGCTAGGGCTCCCTGTGCCACCTTATATAGTGGTGGACAGGGTTACAACGGTCATACACATGCATATGACACTGGCTATAGTCCAAATAGGACGAGGTGACGATGGCTGCCACCCTTGACTTTGCCCCTGATTGCTCTCGATGGGACTCACCATCCCTGTACCTTGTACTTGTTTCGATTGTGACCTTACCACCATAAGGTAAGGACTGTACTTTGGCACAGTGATGGTTGTTAGACCACCATTGTGCACCCTGTCATCATAGTCTGCCTCCATACTTGGATGTTTCCTTCCTTGATTGTAGGGATATGACACCTTGGTTGACTTCTGTATCCCTGATATAGCCGTTGGCCATATCCTGGACCTATATGCCGGACCAACGCCCCCTTGGTCGGGTAATCCGGCCTCACCTGTTCCTGCATAATATATCAACAAAGTTAGGCCGGCATATCTATACATACGCCGGCATACCTCTCCAAGTATCCGGTATATCTGAACACCGGCCGGGATACGCCTTATATGCCGGTCTGGCCAATATTCTTATATTCCGGCCAGACCCAACTTTGGTCAACCATCACCAAGTCAACCTTATTGCTTATATCTTTCTAGTCTCTTGACCCTACCGGGGGTCATCCCCCCGACACTAGTCCCCGAAGCTGTCGAGGTCCCCCAGTCTTAACTGAGGGGCCTTGGCAGGTTCAATATAATATCTCTTTTCTAATATCCCGGCTCTTGAATATACGTCGGTGACCATACTATATGTCGGCTCCTCTTCCTCTCTAAACGTTTAATCCGGCCGGTTCCAAAGGTATTCCAGACAAGATTCGTTTCACGCACGGTCATGCCGGCACATAGCTAAGGCTTCCTCGAGAAGCCAAGTCCGACAGTTTCCATCGAAACTTGCAACTGCCCTGCCATTACGAACGATCACATGAAGTGACGGTTCATAGCGCACTTAATGCCTGCCATCATTGCCTAGTGGCACGGTTACAGAAACCGCCGCCCCACTCCATGCCGCCACGTGGCGATCTTCCGCATAACCGGTATAAATAGGGGAGCAGGGGGTAACTTGCTCGTTTTACCCCCCATCTTCTTCTTCCTCTGCCTCTCTGCCTCTAGCGCTCATCCGCCGGACCAAGGAACAGAGAACCAGCGCCGCCGTCGTTTTGCTTCACACCGGCGCTGGTGCTCACCGTCCATCTGCTTCATCTTCGATGCCGCCGATCGTTTTCCTCTCCCGAACACTGCCGGAGGAGATTGGATCTTCACCCGCACACTCGCCGCCGCGCCATTGCCGCCACACGAGCTTCTGTAAGTTCTTCTCCTTCTGACTTCTTCTTTCTTCTTGCCTCTCTGTAGCTTTGCACTGGCATGCCTATTTGCTTAGATCACTTTTAGCTTCTCTATTTAGCATCTTACTGGTTCGGTTTGCATTGCCAGTAATCTTCCCAGGAAGTTCTTAGGTGTTCTTCCCGTAGGATTTTACTCATAATTATTTCCGATTTTAACTGCGCTGGTAGATCTTCTTTTCCTGCTAACTTCTGGGAGATTGGTATGCCGGAGAGACTAACCTCCCTCTTTACCCTGCTCCTGATAGGACTAACATCATGGGACTCCGGCTCTCACGCCCTGTTCCGGCCACCAAGATGGCTTCGTCCAGCATGACGGCCACTTCCGCGTCGGAGGAGGATAACTCGGCCCAGCTACAAGGTCGCTCCGGCTGGGAGGGGTCAGAGGTGACCCCGGCCGACATATCCTGGATCACCACAACGAGAAGAGTCCCGGCCGGTGTAGCATGCCGGCTACCTGCGGGAGAGACCGTGCCGACACCTGAACCCGGCGAACGCGTCGTATTCATCTCCCACTTCGAGCGGGGCTTTGGTCTGCCGGTGTCAGACTTCTTCCGGGATTTCCTTGATACCTATGACTTGCAGCCTCACCATATCCCGGCAAATGCGGTGATGATCTTATCTGCCTTCGCCGCTTTCTGCGAAGGCTTTGCCGGCATAGAAGCCTTCACCCAAGCTTGGGCGAAATATTTCCAACTGCGCAAACAAGTTATCCAAGAGCCCCGGACCAAGGATGACCCACCGGAAACGGCTCAGGAGAAGAAGGACCGCCCCATGACCCAATGCGGCGCGGCCACCATAATGTCCCGGAAGGGCTCAGACTTCCCCAAGATAGAGCTGCTAGAGTCCTGCAAGAAGTGGCAGAAGAGCTTCTTCTATGTCAAGAATACCACAGACGTTGATCTGCTCAATCTGCCGCCATTCGTGGACGAGCCACCCTTGGAGATGAAGAATTGGACATATAACCCAAAGAACACAGTGATGCCGGTTAATGCCCTCCACCGGGTTAAGGGCGAACTGCGGGATGCCGGCCTCACTCCTCAGGACATAGCGGCTTGCTTTATCAGCCGGCGCGTCTCTCCTCTCCAGCGCCGGTCTCACAAGATATGTCAGATGAGTGGGCCCATGGACCCTACCCAACATTCCACACATGAGCTGAGCCCGGCCGATATTCTGCGGCGGGTTAAAGATATATGCAAGTCTTCGCAAGTGACTTTTGCCTGGGGGCTCGAGCCTTACAGCCGGGACCGCCCCGCCCCAACGGTAAACCTCTCTAACCGATATTTCAATTTCTCGCCCGACATCTCAATACTTACGCCGACATACTGATGTTTGCCGACCTAATCATGCTTGATCCGACATATTTATATTGCCGTCATACTTCTTGTTTCTGATCAATTGACTTTGTCCTATGCAGAAATTCAGCTTTCAGAACATGGAGAATTCCCGGATCAAGATCGCTGCAGACCGCACCGTTGCGGGTGCAGAAGATTCGGATCATTGGGACAAGCTGCCGAAGAACACCCGTGCTGCTTCTGCCACGGGTAAGGCCTCCTCATCCCGGCATTCTACTCAAGACCGGAGTGAGGATGATTCTGACGAGGAGATCCTGATGTATTATGACCCAATGCCACTTGCTTATGCCTTTCCTACCACACCTCTTGCCTATTCTATGCCGTCCTCAGCTATCCCGGATGAGGAAGTCGTCGACGCTGCTCCTTTGAACCAGGGCCCTCCCTCTACCGGTGGACGTGCCGGCCGGAAGCGCGGGGTTAAGCCCCAGGCTGAGCCGACTGCTGGTGCCAAGTTGATGAAGTAAATAACCGGCCCGTTGGGAACCCCAAGAGGAAGGTGTGATGAATATAGCAGCAAGATTTTCCCTCAGTTAAGAAACCAAGGTTTATCGTTCAGGAGAAGAGCAGACAATACGACTGAAGGTGATGTGGACTGGCTTAGTAACACTCCAACAAGGGCGCCGTTTAACGATACTTGTTGACTCGTCTTCGGCCAGTAGCAACGCGGAACCTGCACACAACACAACCAAATACTTTGTTCCCAACTTGCGATGAGGTTGTCAATCTCACCGGTTTGCTTGAAACAAAGGGTATGAGCGTATCGAGTGGAAAGCAGTAGAAGAATGCGAGTAAAGTAAACAGTGCGTGTAAAGTAAACATGTGATAGCAATATGATGGAAATAGGACCGGGGTCCACAGTTCACTAGTGGTGTCTCTCCATAAGATAAATAACAGATGCTGGGTAAACAAATTACAGTTGGGCAATTGATAAAATAAAGATAAACGTGATATGTCAAGAAGATCACTGTGAGATTTACTCTGGGCATTACAACAAAATACATAGACCACCATCCAACTGCATCTATGACTAATAATCCACTTGTGGCGAATCAATCCGAGAACTCCACAAGTATTAAGTTGCGAACAACAGATAATTGCATTAAGCAAACTGTGTAATGTAAACAAAGCATATGCCCTTGAGCACATGAATGTTGTTTTCTCCCTAGTAGCAACAGCACATCTACAACCTTAGAGGTTTCTGTCACTCCCCCAGATTAAATAGAGGCATGAACCCACTATCGAGCATAAATACCCCATCTTGGAGTCACTAGCAACTACTCGGCCAAGATAGCTACTAACAACGGAGAGCATGCAAGATTATAAACAACATAGAGATAACAAAAGATATATTTCAGTATAGCAACTCAATCATAACACCAATATTCATCGGATCCCAACAAACCAAACATGTAGAATTACATAACGGTGATCTCAATCATGTAGGGCAGCTCATGAGATCTAAACATGAAGCACATGGTGGAGAACACAACCATCTAGCTACTGCTATGGACCCATAGTCCAAGGTAGACTACTCACTCATCGCTCCGGAGGCAAGCATGTCGATGAAGAAGACCTCTGGTGGCGATTCCCCTCTCCGGAGGGTGCCGGGAAGAGCTTCAGGACCCTCCCGATCTTCGGGTCGACGGCGGCGGCGGATCGCGATGTGTTCTGGAAAATTGATCGGGTACTTAGGTTTTTTCCGTCGGGGGGTCTCTATAGGTGAAGGGGCATCGTCAGAGGTGGCCCGAGGGGCTCTCACACATAGGGGGCGCGGCCAGGCCCCTGGCCACGCCGACCTGGTGTGTGGGGCCCTCGTGGCCCCCCTCCAACTTCTCTTCGGATCTCTGGAAGCTTCCGGGAAAAATAAGACTTCAGGAACTTCTTTCGTCCAATTCCGAGAATATTTCCTGTGTATCACTTCTGAAACACAAAAACTGCAGTCACTGTGGGGACTTGTTAATAGGTTAGTTCCGGAAAATGCATAAAAGTGCCACGAAGTGTAATGAAACAGTAGGCAAATGGTGTAAAAACAAGCATGGAGCATCAAAAATTATAGATACGTTGGAGACGTATCAAGCATCCCCAAGCTTAACTCCTGCTCGTCCTCGAGTAGGTAAGTGATAACAAAAGAATAATTTTTGAGGTGACATGCACCTACACAATCTTGATCATATATGTAAGCATTTGTGAGCTGGGATCATAAGAACTTAAAACATGGGCATGAAGATATAATCTTGACAATAAGAACTTAGCAACCATGTTGTAAACAAGCAAATGAGCACAAACAAAAGATCATAAAAATGAAACAATGAAAGTCAAACGTGTGTTCAAATCATAAGGAAAAACATACAAATGGGTTTCAGCTTGTCCTTCATGGAGAGCAAAACATAAATGTATAGGACACCTTCAAGTTTAAGAGGGCGACTAGATACAAGTAATTTAAGAACAAGTGAAACCAACAATATGAATCAATCAATGAAAACTTTGGGACAATGCACATTATACTAAGAATGATAACTATGTTCTCTTAATGGTGCATAAAGATAGAAGGTGGTGACTCAACATAAAAGTAAAAGAAAGGCCCTTCGCGGAGGGAAGCAGTGATTGCAAGTTTTATAACCTTCAAAAATTATGGTACTTACCGGCTTTGAACTCTCATTGCCCCCATCATAAGCATCTTGACTGGTTAGAGTTAATGCGAGAACAATTATGATGCATATGCTTGACAAATCATAAGTCGAAAACCTCGTGTCCCGTGAATACGAGTACCCAAACCTCATGCTAGTTACTTAGAGTCCCAAGCAAGGCTCTTGTCATTGTAAGTATATATGTATCATCGAGAACCGCCAACGGGGTACCTCCGTGCCCGATGACATGGAACAAGCCCACATCAAAATGACAGGACAAGCAGACAATGAACACCTTGACATCTCTTTTATTTGCCATTTGTTTAGCTTTTTATTTTGAGATGCGTCGTCGAATGTCCACTATGGGTATGCTGCAAATTTCCACCATGAATTATGCATGGCTTAGATTGGCGGCCCAGACGTTTCCCTAACACATATACAAAATCCATGATCCCCGCAAGATTCCCAATTCATTTCACACCGCGGGCATCCATAAACAAAAGATCACGATATCAACTCAAATAAGAAGTGCAATGTTAAAAGCTTGCCCCATGACAGCATGGTTGGGCTAGTCTCCAACTTACAACTTGCAAGCATAACAACTCAACATAAGAGACCACAATGTCAAATTTTTAAGAACAAGAAAAAGTAAAGTGTGCCTTCCGGTTCGTGAGAGCTTTACTGACCAATTTTTGCATAACACTGGTAAGAGTTTAATTTGAAGAGAAAATAAAAGCAAGTCAAATTTACTTGGAATAGCAAATTGCTAGTAGGTATGTATGGTGGACACTTTGGCAAACTTTGGCTTTTAGGAGTTGGATGCACGAGTAGAGCTCATACTCAGTACAAGGCGAGGGCTAGCAAAAGACTGGGAGCGACCAACTAAGAGAGCAATAATGGCCATAATTATGCAAAGCGACAAAGCGACATTAAAAGAAGCATAAGATGGAATCAAAAGTCAAAAACTAAATGATCATAGAGGCTATTAGCGACTTTGTAAGAGTCTAACATGTGTGAGCATGCGCCAAGTCAACCCAAATAAAGCATAAAGGAGAAAACCAAAATAATGCTTCCAAACAATAAAAACAACGCATGATTTTTTCAAAGGCTCATTAAGCAATCTCAGTTATTTGAGACAAGTCATGCTACAGCAAATCCACTAAGCATACTATCAAAAAGACATCAAGCATGACATGAAAAAGCCTAAGCCGCAGTCTACACAAGCTCCTTCTTGTACCACTATTTTGCATAAAGCTTTTTCTCTTTTCCAACACCATTTGAATTTTTTTTAAGACACCTCTTTTGATGAAAACCAATAAATATCAGAGGCAAAAATACAACTTGATGAAAAGATATGACAAGGTCTGAATGCAAATCAAGGCAAAAACGAAAACCAAAAGCAGTAGCAGAAAAAGAAGAACACTCGGTGAAAAATTGTAAGAATGAAAACGGAGTGTTCTTGGCAAATGAAAACGAGTACATCTCCTCCAAAAGAAATTTGTTGGGGTCCAACCATTTATTGCAGCAAACAAAACTAAACTAACTAAGAAAACTAAAACAACTAACGCTCCAAGAAAAACACATAGTGCATGAAGCAATAAAAATATAGTGTTTTGAAAGGTGACCTGATTTTTGCCGATGAAGAAGGGGTGTCTCGGGGGCATCCCCAAGCTTTGACGCTTGTACTTCTTGGATATTTCTTGGGGTGATGCATGGGCATCCCCAAGCTTGAGCTTTTGTCCATTCTTCAACTCATCTCATCATTCTCCAATCCCTACACTTGAAAACTTCCTTCATACAAAACTAAACACAAATCTATTAGCAACATTAGTGCAAGCATAACATATAATCAACCTCTTTTTGCTTCAGGTTTCAACCCAAAACCACCACATATATAGCATATACTACTGTAGCAACTTCCCCAAAAGTTCCATGATCAAAAGAACTCAAAAGAAAGCGATAAAGCGGTAAACACAAATATTGGCAGAAATCTGTCAAAGCAGAACAGCTGACAAAGGTCGAATTTTTGAGGAGTTTTCTGTTGCTCAAATCAAAAAGTGTTCAACTAACGAAAGTTTGGATATAACCTGGGGCATATGCACAAGAAATCGCAGGTCCAAAAGATATACAGAGAATTTATACGAATTTTTACGGTGCAGCACCGAAAACAGTTTCAGGACAGCAACATCCCCAAATCTTTACCTCACTCGAATTAGAGGCTTCTCTTGGCACAACAATAAAATAAAAATGATAAGGAGCGGTCATTACAGTAGTAATGACTTCCAAGACTCAAATAAAAGAAAAAGTACTGAAAATAAAACATTGGGTTATCTCCCAAGAGTGCTTTTCTTTAACACCTTTGAGCTAGGCGCAGAAAATTGCGAATCAAGTAACATCAGAAGATGAAGCATCAAGCTCATAATTTGCTCTAAGAATAGAGTCAAAAAGTAATTTCTTCCTTTTCCTAGGGAAGTGTTCCATACCTTTCTTGAGTGGAAATTGATATTTGATGGTGCCTTCTCTCATATCAATAATGGCACCTACAGTTCAAAGAAAAGGTCTTCCCAAAATAATAGGACATGAAGCATGGCATTCAACGTCCATAACGAGAAAATCAACGGGAACAAGGTTATTGTTAACCACAATAAGAACATCATTAATTCTTCCCAAAGGTTTCTTCTTAGCAACATCAGCAATAGGAACATCATAATAACATTTTTCAAGCGGTGGTAAATCAAGCATGTCATAAATTTTTCTAGGCATAATAGAAATACTAGCACCTAGATCACATAAAGCATGGCAATCAAAACCATTAACATGCATATCAATGATGGGTTCCCAACCATCTTCTAACTTCTTGGGAACAGAGGCTTTTTGCTGCAACTTTTCATCCCTAATTTTCATGAGAGCATTGGTAATATGCTTAGTAAAAGCAATATTTAAAGAACTAGCATTGGGAGTCAAAGCAAGCTTTTGCAAGAACAAAATAACTTCAGATATATTGCAGCCATCAACATCAAAATCATTAAAAGAAGTAGAGCTATCATCTCCTGCACTCCGAAAAATTTCAGCACTCTTTTGAGAAAAAGTTTTGGCAGTTTTAGGCTTTTTAACACAAGGAGTGGGAGTTTTCTCTACACCAATCAAAGTAAGAGGATTGCTAGCATTAGGAACAACATCATCAGAGGTAGTAATAGTACAAACTTTCAAATTCCTAGCAATCTCATCCTCTCTTTCCCATCTAGCATGCAATTCTGTTAACAATCTAAGATTTTCATCAATTCCAACTTGGATAGCATTAGCAGTAGGAAAAACATTGTTCTCTTTCACATCATTAGGCAACACTTTTAATTTCAGAAGTTCAACATCAGGAGCAAGGCTATCAACTTTAGAAGCAAGAATATCAATTTTGCCTAACTTTTCCTCAATAGACTTGTTAAAAGCGGATTGTTTTACCATGAAGTCTTTGAGCATGGCTTCAAGTTCAGAGGGCGCGGCCCTAGTGTTGTTGTAGGATTTACCATAAGAATTACCATAACCATTACCATTGGTAGAAGGATACGGCCTATAATTGTTACTAGCAAAATTGTTCCTATAAGCATTGTTGTTAAAATTATTGTTTCTAATGAAATTCACATCAACATGCTCTTCTTGAGCAACCAAAGAGGCTAAAGGAACATTATTAGGATCAACATGAGTTCTATCATTAACAAGCATAGCCATAATGGTATCAATCTTATCACTCAAGGAAGAGGTTTCCTCAGAATTTACCTTCTTACCTTGTGGAGCTCTCTCGGTGTGCCATTCGGAGTAATTTACCATCATGTTGTCAAGTAGCTTTGTTTCGGCGCCCAAGGTAAGGGACATAAAAGTGCCTCCTGCAGCTGAATCAAGTAGGTTCCTCGAAGAAAAATTCAGTCCTGCATAAAAAGTTTGGACAATCATCCAAGTAGTCAGTCCATGAGTGGGGCAATTGTTTATCATAGATTTCATTCTTTCCCAAGCTTGAGCAACATGTTCATTATCAAACTGACTAAAATTCATAATATTGCTACGCAAGGATATAATCTTAGCAGGAGGATAGTTTCTACCAATAAAAGCATCCTTACACTTAGCCCATGAATCAATACTATTCTTAGTCAAAGACAGCAACCAATCTTTAGCTTTTCCTCTCAAAGAAAAAGGAAACAACTTGAGCTTAATAATATCACTTTCTACATCCTTATATTTCTGCATCTCACATAGCTTAACAAAATTGTTGAGATGAGCTGCAGCATCTTCAGTACTAGCACCAGAAAATTGCTCTTTCATAACAAGGTTCAATAAAGCAGGCTTAATCTCATAAAAGTTTGCAGCAGGAGCAGGTGGTGCAATAGGAGTGCAGATAAAATCACTATTGTTCGTGCTAGTGAAGTCACACAACTTGGTGTTTTCAGGAGTAGCCATTTCAGCAAAACTAAAAGTAGATAAGTAAAAACAACTACCAAGGATTCTAATTTTTTTTGGGTTTTTGATATAAAACAATGCAAGTGAAAATAAAGTAAAGCAAAACAATAACAAAGTA
Source organism: Dactylis glomerata (assembly GCA_007115705.1). NCBI lineage: Eukaryota > Viridiplantae > Streptophyta > Magnoliopsida > Poales > Poaceae > Dactylis > Dactylis glomerata. The sequence goes on along the minus strand of QXEO01001877.1, from coordinate 643,385 downwards.
AACGATGTGCGTGCAAAAAACTCCCCTTGCAGAGGTCTTCCACTCTTCCCCGACAACGGCGCCAGAAAATTACTTGCTGGTGCCAAGTTGATGAAGTAAATAACCGGCCCGTTGGGAACCCCAAGAGGAAGGTGTGATGAATATAGCATCAAGATTTTCCCTCAGTTAAGAAACCAAGGTTTATCGTTCAGGAGAAGTGCAGACAATACGACTGAAGGTGATGCGGACTGGCTTAGTAACACTCCAACAAGGACACCGTTTAATGATACTTGTTGACTCGTCTTCGGCCAGTAGCAACGCGGAACCTGCACACAACACAACCAAATACTTTGTTCCCAACTTGCGATGAGGTTGTCAATCTCACCGGTTTGCTTGAAACAAAGGGTATGAGCGTATCGAGTGGAAAGTAGTAGAAGAATGCGAGTAAAGTAAACAGTGCGAGTAAAGTAAACAGGTGATAGCAATATGATGGAAATAGGACCGGGGTCCACAGTTCACTAGTGGTGTCTCTCCATAAGATAAATAACACATGCTGGGTAAACAAATTACAGTTGGGCAATTGATAGAATAAAGATAAATGTGATATGTCAAGAAGATCACTATGAGATTTACTCTGGGCATTACAACAAAATACATAGACCGCCATCCAACTGCATCTATGAGTAATAATCCACTTGTGGCGAATCAATCCGAGAACTCCACAAGTATTAAGTTGCGAACAACAGATAATTGCATTAAGCAAAGTGTGTAATGTAAACAAAGCATATGCCCTTGAGCACATGAATGTTATTTTCTCCCTAGTAGCAACAACACATCTACAACCTTAGAGGTTTCTATCACTCCCCCAGATTAAATAGAGGCATGAACCCACTATCGAGCATAAATACCCCCTCTTGGAGTCACTAGCAACTACTCGGCCAAGATAGCTACTAACAACAGAGAGCATGCAAGATCATAAACAACATAGAGATAACAAAAGATATATTTCAGTATAGCAACTCAATCATAACACCAATATTCATCGGATCCCAACAAACCAAACATGTAGAATTACATAACGGTGATCTCAATCATGTAGGGCAGCTCATGAGATCTAAACATGAAGCACATGGTGGAGAAGACAACCATCTAGCTACTGCTATGGACCCATAGTCCAAGGTAGACTACTCACTCATCGCTCCGGAGGCAAGCATGGCGATGAAGAAGACCTCCGGTGACGATTCCCCTCTCTGGCAGGGTGCCAGGAAGAGCTTCTGGACCCTCCCGATCTTCGGGTCAACGGCGGCGGCGGATCGCGATGTGTTCTGGAAAATTGATCGGGTACTTAGGTTTTTTCCGTCGGGGGGTCTTTATAGGCGAAGGGGCATCATCAGAGGTGGCCCGAGGGGCTCTCACACATAGGGGGCGCGGCCAAGTCCCTCGCTGCGCCGCCCTGGTGTGTGGGGCCCTTGTGGCCCCCCTCCAACTTCTCTTCGGATCTCTGGAAGCTTCCGGGAAAAATAAGACTTCAGGAACTTGTTTCGTCCAATTCTGAGAATATTTCCTGTGTATCACTTCTGAAACACAAAAACAGTAGAAAACAGGGAACTGACACTGTGGCGACTTGTTAATAGGTTAGTTCTGGAAAATGCATAAAAGTCCCACGAAGTGTAATGAAACAGTAGGCAAATGGTGTAAAAACAAGCATGGAGCATCAAAAATTATAGATACATTGGAGACGTATCACCGACACACAAGAGGCAGAAGATTGGCGTGCCCCAACCCAAGAGGCAGAGACCTGTTGCCTCGGGGTAAGTTTCTTCCCTTTAAATTATCTCCGACATATTTCTCCTTTTGATTATTAACTTGGAATTTTCTCTCTTTCAGGGCTCCTCTTGCGCCGGAACACGCTTCTAGCTCGAGTGCCAGCCCGAATGTTGCAAAGCCGGCGTCTCCTGCATGCCCCAACATACCAGACACCAGCCACACCACCTCTCCGACGTCGGCATCTTCGCCTGCGCCCAAGAAAGCCTCTTCCCCGGCGAAGGATGATCCTCCGCCGGAACAAGACTACTCTGCCCCCGACGTCCACATGGACTCGGGGGCTCAATAGGATAATTCTGCTCCCGACGTCGACATGGACACGGGGGCTCAACCAGATGCTCCTAACACCGGCGCGCCTGCCAGCGGCGCCAGAACTACTGAAGATGCCGGCGCAGGCGACAAGAGTGCCGGCACAGAGAAAGGAAAAGCCCCAGAAGTACCAGAAGTTCGGACTGACCCGACACCTGCTTCTGCTGGACAAGCTGCACTGGCCGCGCCGGAACAACCGGCACCCAAGACTCCAACAGCTGAAAAGACCGCTGCCCCAGCCAAAACCTCTGTCCTGGCCAAGTCCGGCACTACCAAGATAAAGCAAATCATCAGGACCGGGACACAGTCTACTGCAACTGCGCCGGCACCTGCTAAACCTGCGCCTTCCAGCTCTGCCATGACACTACACTTTGGCAAGGCAGCAGCCCGGCCCAGCTTCTTCGAGACGCCGGAACTTGAGGGCCACGTCTCTCTGCTGACCAAAAGTGACAAGAGCCTTGGATCCCTCAAGGAATACTGCACAAAATGGAATGACGCCGACTTCATGGACACTGCTAGTTCCAGGAAGAAGAAATTGGCCGAAGCTTCGGCCACTGGCAACCCTGCTGCTATACTGGCTGCCAAGCCCATTCCTATTGCCAGCGAGCTTCTCAGCATCCAGCAGAGGCTTCATCTTTTGGTCGACGCCACCAACGTAAGTATTCTCCTTATATATCCCCAGTCCCCGAAAATGTCGGTTGTCCGGGATATAGACATCCGGGATTTTCAATTACTCACTTAGCTTTTTTCAAATCCAATTATCCGACATATAAGCTCGCTCCGAGCTTCAAATCCTAGTCACCGAGGGCCGGGATAGGTGCGCAGCACCTGTGCCGGGTCTTCAAAAAACTCAATCCTGATATAACTTTCAAATCCACTTGACCGGCATATAAGCTCGATTTGAGCTTCAAATCCTAGTCACCGAGGCCCGGGATAGGTGTGCAGCACCTGTGCCGGGTCTTCAAAAAATGAACACTTGGTAGAATTTTACACCTAACTGATATGCTAGATTTCTCTCATAACACTTCAAATCCTAATACTTTTGCAGCGCATGAACAACACACGCGCCGACCTGTATCATGATCTGGTCTGTGAACACCAGAAGTTATCCGACGAACACAGCAAACTTCGGCAGAAACTGACCCAGAAAGGTAAACTCAGCCGACATACTATTATATGCCGGACTATTCTCCTCTCCTTTACTTCTCAATACACCTCTTGCCGGCACATCTTAATATGCCGATACATAACCTTTTAACGACATTTTGTAGCTGTTGCTGAAGAACAAGTCACCGAGCTTCTTAAGAGGGTGAAGGAGCTCACAGGTATGCCGAATCCTGCTATTCTCCAAATAAACACTTTGTACTTCAAATCCTTCAAATTCTTTCTTATTCCTCTAACTTCAAATCTTTTTGACTTCGAATCCTTGCAGATGAAAAGGCTGCACTGGAAGCACGCCACCAGGACTGTACACCCTCAGTGGATGTGGCCAAGCAGTTGGACGACCGGGATGCCGCCCACAAAGCTGAGGTGGAGCAGTTGAAGGGTCGGGTTGCTGAGCTTCTGGAGGAGAAGGAACAGAGGGAGGGCCAACTTAAGAAAGCCCAGGAGCTGCTTGTCACTTCAGAGACCGACGCATCCAACGCCCACGCAGAACTGGATGGCTTGAAGGAGCAGGCCACCAAATGGGAAGTTGCAATTGCCCAGCTCAATGCCGAACTCGCCAGTAAGCTTCAAATCCTTTTCCTCTTATCCTGCCCGACATACCACGATCTTTTCTGGCATACCCTTTATGCCGACATATACTCCTGCTGCTAACATACTCTCTATTTTTCAGCCATGTTTCCTGCTTCCGTCGAAGACGTTGAGAAGGCTCTGCAGGTGGATCGGGTGAACCGGAATGTTCCGGTTGACTCGCCCAACTGGGACATGTCAGAACAGCTGGTGGCCCTGCAAGCCCGCAAGAAGGCCATGGCATCTTATACTGAAGATCTTTTCCTTGGTGCTCAGGAGGCACACTCTGCCCTCTGGCCGGGACAAAGAACTCCTACTGACCCTCTCGACCTTGGCAATGATCTGCAGCTCTCCAAAGTTCGCCTCAGGCAATGGCGGGATTCCGGCGCAAGGGTGGGAGCTGATGAAGCTCTCACTTACTTCCTCTCATGGTATGAAAAGGCTGACTTGGAGATTCTGCGTACTGTGCGTGAAGGATCTATCTGGACCACGGATCCGGAACATATCCGGCGTCGGCAGGAATTGGCCCACAGCTATGTGGATTATGCCGACACCGAAGCCTTTGTCCGGGACATCCGCGAGCCGGAGAAGGAGGCCGATGCTGAGGACGTCGAGGGCTCAGACTCCAGCCAGGATGAGGAAGAAGCTGAAGACACCAACACCAAAGCTCCGGAGCAAGGCTCTGCCCCGGCTGGAGGTGATGGCTCTATTCCCTTTGCTGGATCCGGCACCCCCGAGGCCGACATTTCTACTGCCACAGCTCCACCTGCCGGCGGCTCTGCCTCCACTCCTGCCCCTTGAACTTTGCAGCATCAAAAACTTTAACTTTTATCAGATCCCTGGTATGCCGGGTGCAATTGTAAGATATACTTTATTTCCTTTTGGTTTGCTACCTGAACAAGTTTTAACTTGGTTTGCTTGTTTATGAATGCCGGATCATCTTTTGGCTAAGTCACCGAGTTTGTTTTCCTGTTTCCCTAACTCCACAACCTTGGCTACTTGTCTACCTCATTTGGCTTTTGACTTATGAATCTCAAGGTTGCTTCATTAAACATACAGTACTTAAACTTTGAAACCTAGACCTCAGATCATCCGATACTCCAAATTTGCAATACAACAAATGTTGGTTCGCTCGCTTTATCTTTCCTTAGCCGTTTTCCATGTGTAGACAATCTCCGACATCTACTCTTGCTAGCCATGAAGCCGGGTTTCGGACAGCAGCTGAGTCGAAGAGCGGCCTTTGGTGCCGACACATTACTAGGCCGACATAGGAAACATTCGAATCAAGCCAGCCGACATAAAAATGAAAAACTGAATATAGACAACAATATATACCGGAGGCAGTGCCCGAACTCCTCGGGATGCCGACATAAAGCAAAATGGAAATACATACATTATGCTGCTTAGGAGTAAAAGGGACGGAGTAGGGCTATGTTCCATGGTCGCTTGGTTTCTTCTCCGGACCTGTCCACCTTGTCCTTCTTGGGGGCCTGCGCATCTATAAGATAGTAGGCATCATTGTGCAGAGCTCTGCTCACAATGAATGGCCCCTCCCACGGAGGAGTTAGCTTATGTCAGCCCGCTGTGCCTTGCTTTAACCGGAGCACTAGATCTCCCTCTTGGAATCTCCTTGGATTCACCTTCTGCGCATGATAGCGTCTGAGGTTCTGCTGATATACTGTTGTTCTTGACAGTGTTGTCTCTCTTGCTTCTTCTAGAAGATCAACATCATTTTCTCTGGCTTCTTTAGCCTCTTCCTCAGTATATAGCACCACTCTTGGTGCATCATGTATTACATCTGTTGGAAGCACAGCTTCTGCTCCATACACAAGGAAAAATGGCGTATAACCTGTTGACCTATTCGGAGTTGTCCTCAGGCTCCAAAGTACTGCCGGCAATTCATCTAGCCAACATCCCGGAGTTTTCTCCAATGGCTCTATCAACCGGGGTTTTATGCCGGATAACACTGGTCCATTTGACCTTTCCACTTGGCCATTGGTGCAAGGGTGAGCGACCGACGCAATGTCTAGCCGGATTCCCAGCTCCTCACAATATCTGGCAAATGGCCCTTGGGCAAAGTTTGACCCGTTGTCAGTGATGATGCTATGAGGAACACCATATCTCAAGATTATATCTTTTAAGAACTTCACTGCTGTGTGGCCATCACACTTGCTTATGGGCTTCACTTCAATCCACTTGGTGAACTTATCCACCATGACCAGAATATGGGTCATCTTTCCCCTTGCCGGCTTAAAAGCCCCGACCATATCCAGGCCCCAAACAGCAAAGGGCCAGGTTATCGGGATAGTCTTCAACGCTGATGCCGGCTAATGAATCTGGTGGGCATACATCTGACACCCATTGCATTTCCGGACCAAGTCTTCTGCCTCTTGCAGTGCCGTCGGCCAGTAAAACCCATGCCGGAATACTTTCGCCACTAATGGTCTGGATGAAGCGTGGTGACCACACTCCTCCTGATGAATTTCCCGTAGCATCTCCAGGCCTTCAGCAGATTCAACACATCTCTGCAACACTCTGGTGGCACTTCTCTTGTATATTTCCTTGTTTATGATGGTATATCCTTTGGATCTCCTTGTAACCCGGCGTGCCTCAGTTTCATCCATCGGCACTTGACCATCCACTAAGAAATCCATGATAGGACGCGCCCATGAGGGCACTTCCCTGACAGTGAACACTGCTTGATCTATCTCTATCATTTCGACCGACACATAATTGATCTCCATGGGCCGCGAAGTCCCCGGGACTGAGGGATCAGTCCCCAGGTATGCCGGAGCAGTCCCCGGGTATACTGGCACAACCTCTTGGTACATTTTGCCTTTGCCTTTATCTCTGCTCCAGAATACTGCACTCACTGCATATGTCGGCCCAGTCCCCGGGACTGAGAGAGCAGTCCCCGGGTTATCTGAACTGGCTCCGGCATCTATCTCCATCGGAACTGCATCCTCTGGGCTTGGCTTGACATATATGGACGATGACTCTGGCAAAGGCTTGATTGATGGCTTCCTCAAATGCTCCAGCGAAATGCCGGGCGGGATTGACTCTCGGGAAGATCCTAACTTGGACAATGTATCGACCGCTTCATTCTGAGCCCGGGGGACATGCCGGAACTCACAACCCTCGAAGTAACCACTCAACTGCAGCACTAGGAAACGGTAGGATCCCATGTTCGCATCATGCGCATCCCATATGCCGGAGCACTGCTGAATCACCAAATCTGAATCACCGAAACACATGATCCGGCGAATGCCTATGTCCTTAGACACCTTCAGGCCATGCACAAGTGCCTCATACTCCGCCACATTATTTGATGCTGCAAAGTGGATCTGCAGAACATATCTCAACTGGTCATTTTTGGGTGAAGTGAGAACCATGCCGGCACCCAAACCATGAATAGTTTTGGACCCATCAAAATGCATTCTCCAATAGTTTGCATCTGGCAGCGGTGGCTCATACTGTATCTCGGCCCAGTCAATGAAGAAATCAGCCTACACCTGTGACTTGATAGTATCCCTCTTGTCATACTGAGGTGTATATGGTGACAACTCTATTGCCCATTTGGCTATCCGGCCACTGGCATCTTTGTTGCTTATGATTTCTGAGATAGGGGCCTCCGCCACTACCCAGATTGGATGCTCCTGGAAGTAATGCTTGAGCTTCTTGGCCGCCATATAGACACCATATGTCATCTTCTGATAAAGGGGGTAGTTTTGCTTCGAGGTAGAAAGGACTTCACTTAAGTAATATACCGGCCGCTGCACGGTTTTGCCTCCTTCCTCTCGCTCTACTACCACTACTGCACTGACCACTCTGTTGGTTGCCGCTATATAGAGCAACATCGGTTCCCTGGGCATCGGAGATGCTAACACTGGCGTTGTTGACAACATCTGTTTCAACTCCTTGAAAGCTGCATCTGCTTGCGCCGTCTAGACAAATGTGTCGGATTTCTTCATCAACTGATATAACGGCAAAGCTTTCTCTCCCAGCCGGCTTATGAAATGGCTCAGGGATGCAAGGCACCCAGTGAACTTCTGTACTTCCTTCAAATCTATCGGCGGCTTCATTCTCTCTATGGCACGAATTTTGCCGAGATTTACCTCAATACCCCAGCTGGAAACCACGAAACCGAGTAACTTGCATGCCGACACACCAAAGGTGCACTTAGCCGGATTCAACTTCATCCGGAATCTCCTCAGATTTGCAAAGGTTTCCCAGAGGTCATATATGAGAGTCTTGCTCTCCTTGGTATTTATGACGACATCGTCGACATATACCTGCACATTTTTGTCTATTTGGTCATGCAAACACTTTTGCATACACCTCTGGTAAGTTGCGCCGGCATTTCTTAAACCGAACGGCATAGTGAGATAGCAATAAGCCCCGTACGGGGTGATAAAGGATGTCTTTATTTGATCCGGCTCATACAAAGGGATCTGGTGGAAACCAGAATAGGCATCTACAAATGATAATAGTTCACATCCAGCTGTGGAATCAATCACTTGATCGATCCGAGGGAGCGGGAATGGATCTTTAGGGCATGCCTTGTTCAAGTTGGTGTAATCAACACACATCCGCCATACTTTCACTATGGAGGGCTCATCCTTCTTCTTTCCCACCAAAACCGGATTAGACACCCAATCCAGATGCAGTACTTCCTTGATAAAGCCGGCAGCTAAGAGCCTGGCCACTTCCTCCCATATTGCTTTCCTCCTATCATCTGCATTCCGCCGGAGTGGTTGCTTTACCGGCTTTGCATCCGGCCTTACATGCAGTGCGTGCTTAGCCAGCTCCCTCGGCACACCTTGCAGGTCTGAAGTAGACCATGCAAAGATATCCCGATTCTCACGGAGGAAGCTGATGAGCTCGCTTTCCTATTTGGGGTCCAAACCTACGCCGATCAGAGCGTAGCGCTCCGGGAAAACCTCATCCAGAGGTACCTTCTTGACTTCCTTGCCCACTTGAAAAGAAGTGCCGCCACTTGGGTTTGTCATGCTCGGCAAAGGTTTGCCGGCCACGACCGTTTCAGCAATCTCCACTGCTCGCTTGAGCCTCTTATTTTCCTCTGCTATGATCAGGGTCTCGGCCAGATTAGATCCGGCCGTGGCACATGCCATTGAGCGCTTGTAATCACCAATGATGGTAATCACTCCTCTGGGCCCCGGCATCTTCATATTCAGATACGGCACATGCGTAGAGGCCATGAACTTCGCTAGTGCCGGCCTACCCAGCAACGCATGGTAGGGGCTATCCAGATCCACCACCTCGAACATGAGGTTCTCCACTCTGCAGTTATCCCGGTTGCCAAACATGACATCTATCCAGATTTTGCCCATCGGCGCACATGAAGGCCCCAGCACAATGCCGTGGAATGTTGTCTTGCTTGGCTCCAGCATATTCTCCTTGATGCCCAGCTTCTGCATCGTATCATGGTACATAATGTTGATGCTGCTTCCATTGTCAATGAGGACCTTGCTGAACCTCACATTGCTTGCCGGCCCGATGAACGTCGGATCCATTACCAGAGCATATCCGCCGGGGTTTGGCATGATCTTGGGGTGATCTGCCCTATCCCAGCCAATGGCCTGGTCAGACCAGTACATCAACTTTGGGACTGCCGACATAACGGCATTTACTTCCAAACTCCGCCGGTACAAGCTTTGCTTGTCTGTTCTTTCAGTCTCAAAGACCATGTAGCTCTGATCGTGCTCCTTGTATTCATTCCGGCCTGCTCCTGGGCCTCCGGCACAATACTCCGGATTATAGCTCTGATCTACTTGATTTACGCCGGCATTTCCGGCATTGCTCTGGTTTCCGGGATTAACCGGCCTGGGCGGGACTGCAACTGTATTTGCACCTGTCAACGGCGATTGAGCTACCGGGATAGGTGGTCTTGCCGGCCCAAAAGGACCTGCACGACCCGCCAATATGTCGTCCAGCCATGAACAGTTTCTGGTCAAATGATTCGCCGGCTTTCCCGGCTGGAATGTGTGAAACACACAAGGCTTGTCCATGGCCAAACCCACTGTATACTTTGGCCATTGCTTCTTCTGGCCGGTGCCGCCACTGGCATTCTTGTTGATCCAGACATTCTTTTTTTGGAAGGGCTGCGGTTGTTGCTGCTGCTGCTGGGGCTGCGGATAGCCCTCATATCTCGGACGCTGGCTACTGCCGGCGCCCCTTGCTCTTCCTCCACGGCCGCTACTTGTGCCGATCCATACCGATAATCCGGTCTGTCATCTCTCCTTTTGTTTCGGTTATCAGGGCGATAGAACTGCCCCGATCCCCCGGCGTTGTTGTTGTTCCGCTAGGTCTGCCCCTGTCCTTGTGAATCAAGGGTGGGCTGCATGGGATCTCCCAGTGCATAACTGTCAGCAATCTTGATTGTTTCGGCCAACATGGCTGGCATTTCCCTCTGAAGCTTTTGCCACAACATGGTGCCATGCCGGCACCCATGAGCAAACCACATGATGGCCTGCTGCTCCACAACTCCTTCACAGGAATTGCGCAACGTGCACCACCTAGTCAGGTAGTCATGGTCGGTCTCATACACTCCTTGCCGGCAGTTAGCTAGCTGCTGCGGACGGTTGGGCCTCTTGTATGTACTGGTGAAGTTTGACACAAACTGCTCTTCGAAATCAACCCAGCCGTTGATACTTCCGGCCGGCAGATTATTCAGCCATATCCTGGCTGGTCCTTCAAGCATCTGTGGCACATATCGTACCGCCCATCTGAGGTTTCCTCCGGTGATGTTCACCGCAGTGGAGTAGTCTTCCAACCAATCTTCCGTCTTTGTACTGCCGTTATATGTCCTCGCGCCACGCGTGAGCTGAAAACAGTAAGGTACCGGCTCCCATAATCCGGGGTCCAAAGCACATAGGACCCGGAGCTCCTTGTCTCTCTACCAACTCTGACTGGTGAATTCTGTCCAGCTTGAAGCGCACATCATTTGCGGCCAAGGACCGAGGTCCGAGCCGGGACGCGATTGGGCCTGCAATCATCTTTTGCTGCTGCTGCTCCGGCTGGTACTGCTCGTTCTGCTGGCCTTGCTGATACTGCTGCTGAAACCCGTCCTCGCAAGGGCGGAATTCCCATCATCTTCCCGATGTCTCGGCTGACCCGCGCCTTGCTGCTGCGCCGCACCTCCGGCGCCCTACTGCTGACGCCGGGCTGCACTGTTACTCCGGCCACCACCGGCTGAGCCTGCTCCTTGCCTAGCCGGCACATCCTGGCCGACCTTCTTGCTGCCGACATCCTTATCAGCTTGGCCGGCACTCTTCTGAACTATCGCTTGTTTGCCGGCGATTGCCGGATCATACACCTGGATCTGCTTGTCCTGGCGGCCAGAGGTCACACTTCCGGCATACCGGGCGCTTGGATGCGGGGACGAAGCTTGGCCCTTCAACCTCGCGCCGGCACCTCCCACCGACGCAATGTACTGGGATGCACCGGCACCTGGGTTTGCCTTCTTAAAGGCCTCCTGCTGCTTAGTAGCTTCAGACAAAAGATGGTTAAGCCGGGCTTGCTGCTCGCGCAGTGCTTCGCCGGATAAATTAGATAAGTCCTTAGCTACTTCTGCTGCTGCTCTAAGGTTCTTCACTGGTGAGCTATAGATTACTTTAGGTACAGTACCAGTTGCACTATGACTCTTAGCTCTAGCATCTTTACCTAGCTCAGTGTTAAGATCTCTACCTCTAGTTCTAACTTCCTCTATTCGGCTAGGCCGGGTTACCACATGAGTAAAACAATGGGTTGCCTCATACTCACAGAGTTGTCGGTTAAACCGTTCGCGCTCTTGATGCATGGCCAGGGCCTCGTCGCAGAGGGCCTGGCGAGATCCCTCCAGGACCTCCCTTGTCTGCTCCGGATCATCGCCGGATCGCACCGGCTCAAGAAGCCGATCGATGATGGGGAGAAGGGGCTGGCCCCTAGCCGGCACGCCGGAAGTGCCGGCCAGGTTCTCAACACGCTCCAACGGAGGACGCACCGACCTCTTGGCCTTCGGCGGCTCCGGGGGAGTATCTGCTGCTGCTGCTTTGCCGGCATCCTCCGCCGACGACACGGATGTGCCGGCCATCATCATCTCTGCCGACTCTACTGGGCGAGCGCTACGCCCAGCGTGAGACAGCAGATGCAACGGAGGATCCGCCGCCGCCAGCTCCTTCTTCTTGCAAACCCTCTCAGTCCTCACATACACTTCATGGGAACTGAAAGACATGATCCGGCCATCCCTGGGGAACGGTCGGCCGCCTAGACATCCGGTGTTGTCACTGATGAAGCTGAGCGAGCCTAGCCTCTGGACGAGACCAGAGACCACACGCACCACCGACACCGCTATCATGGACCCCGTCCGAATGAAGACTCCGCCCAGCATATCGATCTGCCCTACGGTGGGCGCCAAATGTCGTCGTGGTAAAACAACATATGCCATGGGATGGCTTAAATGGGGGCCGAACTAGATGCTGGAGGATTCGGGAGAGGGGAGCGAGCTAAGAAGCATGATAGAAAGGAACACAGATCTATCCAGGTTTGGGGCTCTCGTAAGGAGATAACACCCCTACTCCTGCTCTACTGGTTGTATATTTGGATCGATGGAGTACACAACAATGGGGTTTCCAAGCTCTCTGTGAGAGGAGGAAGATGAGCTATGAACTGAGAGACTAAGGAGTGACCAACCCTTGGCTAGGGCTCCCTGTGCCACCTTATATAGTGGTGGACAGGGTTACAACGGTCATACACATGCATATGACACTGGCTATAGTCCAAATAGGACGAGGTGACGATGGCTACCACCCTTGACTTTGCCCCTGATTGCTCTCGATGGGACTCACCATCCATGTACCTTGTACTTGCTTCGATTGTGACCTTATCACCGTGAGGTAAGGACTGTACTTTGGCACAGTGATGGTTGTTTGACCACCACTGTGCACCTTGTCATCATAGTCTGCCTCCATACTTGGATGTTTCCTTCCTTGATTGTAGGGATACGACACCTTGGTTGACTTCTGTATCCCTGATATAGCCGTTGGCCATATCCTGGACCTATTTGCCGGACCAACGACCCCTTGGTCGGGTAATCCGGCCTCACCTGTTCCTGCATAATATATCAACAAAGTTAGGCCGGCATATCTATACATACGCCGGCATACCTCTCCAAGTATCCGGTATATCTGAACACCGGCCGGGATACGCCTTATATGCCGGTCTGGCCAATACTCTTATATTCCGGCCAGACCCAACTTTGGTCAACCATCACCAAGTCAACCTTATTGCTTATATCTTTCTAGTCTCTTGACCCTACCGGGGGTCATCCCCCCGACAATAGAATTGTCCGAGGAAAATTAAGCTGGGAAGTGTTACCATGTGGAACATGTAGTTACTCTGGTCCTCGGGAATGTGAATCTCCTATCAGAATGGATTAAACAAAGTCCATCAAAACTCAGTTCATGAATCGAAGGTGTGGTAAACTGGTAATACAGTAGATGGTGCGATGCTGAACAATCAGTGCATCTGATTTCGCATACCCTGTTGTGCATCCCGAGCAGCTGCTGGTCAAGTAGCTGTTGCTGCAAAAAATTGATTAGGTTGTGAGCATTAGGGTCTGAGGAATTTATTGTTTCGTATATTAAAATAACCGAGAAATAATTACAACATGTTATTGGGTCGTTACCTTCCTCAGATGAACTTTATACAGAGAGAATTCAATCTGCTGCTCAAGGTTACTCACATCTTGTAGAGTCAGTGAATCCAGGTCCTCACCCATGTACTGTCTCATGATGATCTTAAGCCTGTTGCTCTCATCCTTCATCCTTGTCATCTCATGGATGATTTTCTTCATGAACGAAAATGAAGATTATTAGGTAGCACAAGAGCTAATTGGTTTATAAACTAAACTGGTCTACCTGCTGGATGTCCATCTCATCAAAGCAGGTGCTCGGGGCTTTCAGATATCTGTCAAAGATATTTGCAATCCTGCAACACAAAAAAGAAGCAGGGGTTACTTGATCATCACTGGTTCTTCATAAAGTTCAAAGAGTATTTTCTAGTTAGTTAAAAAATAGTTACAAACTTCTAACTGAACCTTGACTTCATTACTAAAACGTCATTGCAGAACATGCTGGAACCTTGCAGGATATCAAAACCGAAGTTCTCAAGAAAAACACATTGCGAAAAGTTGCACAAGACCAAGAGAACATACAATAGAACATTATGACAGTTCGAGAACGACATTATGAGACCTAGAGATCTGATCATACCCTTCTTCTTATTGACTCCGGTGAACAAGCTCACCTAGGAAATAAATCACATTTCTCTTTCGAACTTTCATGGCTCCGACAAGAGGGGTTTTTTGATTTAGTTTAGAGGGAATGGAATAGTGTTGGTTCTCAATATAGCCCAATGGAAAATTGGCAATCTAAGATCAGACATGTGAGAAGTTTCCTTCATGGATGGGCCAAAAATTTAAGTAGTGTCTATAAGATGGAAAAAGTTTGTCTTATGAACCTAATAGATTTATTGGACACAAGGGCCGAAACCACCCCTCTAAATGATGATGATCCTAGAATTTTGAGAAAAGCTAATGATGATTTATCAAAGTTAAGAAGAGACGAGGAAACTAAATGGGCACACAGGGCTAAAGTAAAGCATGTTCAAGAGGGGGGAAACAACACAAAATATTTTCTTTTAATTGCTAATGGTAAACATAGATTAAAGAAAATATTTCAACTAGAACAAGAGGAAGGTACAACAGTTGGTCAAGACAACTTGAAGACCTATATTTCTGAATTCTATAAAAATCTGTTCGGGCCTCCAACTCCAAACCATTTTGGTATGATTGAAACAATGAATAATGACATTCCGCAACTTTTCGATGAAGAAAATAGAATTTTATCAAGTATTTTTTTCAGAAAAAGAGGTTCATGATGCTATCATGCAAATGGAGAATAATAAAGCACCGGGGCCAGATGGCTTTCCAGTGAAATTTTATCAAACGTTTTGGGAAGTAATTAAATCTGATTTCATGGCCATGTTTGAGGCATTCCAGCGGCATGACTTGCCCCTTTTTCATATAAACTTTGGAACTATTATCTTATTGCCAAAAAAGGAAAACGCGGTTCAGATTCAACAATACCGTCCGATATGTCTATTAAATGTTACTTTTAAAATCTTTACAAAGGTGAGTACTAATAGGGTGACAGCGGTAGCCCACTCTGTAGTCCGACCAACTCAAACAACTTTTATGCTAGGATGCCACATATTAGAGGGGTTGTGGTGCTTCCCGAGACAATACATGAACTTCACAGAAAAAAGATGGATGGTGTGATTTTAAAAATAGATTTTGAAAAAGCATGTGATAAGGTACGTTGGAATTTTTTGCAACAAGCACTTTGCATGAAAGGTTTCGATCCCAAATGGTGTAGATGGATACAAGAATTCATCACACAGGGTAGCGTATGAATTAAAGTGAATGATGATATTGGACATTATTTTCAAACTAGAAAAGGACTTTGGCAAGGCAATCCTTTGTCTCCCATTTTATTTAATATAATAGCAAATATGCTTGCAATCATTATTAACTGGGCTAAGGAAGATGGTCAAGTAAGTGGTCTGATACCACACCTTGTGGATGGGAGGTGTACCTATTTTACAGTATGCCGATGACATAATTATATTTTTAGATCATGATTTAGAAAAAGCTCTAAACATGAAGCTAATTCTTTGTATCTTTGAAAAACTATCTGGGCTTAAAATTAACTTTCATAAGAGTGAGGTTTTCTGCTTTGGAAAAGTGAAGGAAGAGGAAGATCAGTATAGGGCATTGTTCGGTTGTGTATCTAGGACTCTCCCATTCAAGTATTTGGGGATTCCTATTCACTTTCGAAGACTTATAAATGGTGAATGGAAGCCGCTAGAAGATGGATTTGAAAGAAAACTGAGTAGTTGGATTGGAAAACTACCAATGTTTCTATTGTCTTTTTTTAGATTCCTAAAGGGGTACGAAAAAGATTAGACTTCTTTAGATCATGCTTCTTCTGGAAAAGCGATGGGCAGAAAAGAAAATACAGACTCACAAAATGGAATATTATATGCCGGCCCAAGGATAAGCGGGGTTGGGAATTGAGGTTTTAGAAATAAAAAAACAATGCCTTCTTAGCAAATGGCTTTTTAAAAATACTTAATGAAGAGGGAGTATGGCAAGAACTCCTACAGAATAAATATTTGCATTCAAAATCTTTAGCCGAAGTGGCAATGAAACCTAATGACTCACCTTTTTGGAAAGGTTTGATAAAGATGAAAGACGAGTTCTTTAGCAAAGGTTCTTTTAATGCGGGGAATGGCCTGGAGACTAGATTTTGGGAGGATACATGGTTAGGAAGCAAGCCTCTAGCACAACAATATCCTTCTCTTTACAATATTGTGCAACGAAAACAAGTTTTTGTTGCAAATGTTCTTAACCATAATCCTTTAAACATCTCTTTTAGAAGAAACCTTTCCGATAATAGATGGACACCCTGGTTGGAATTGGTACAACGGCTCATGAATGTGCAACTAAATAATGAAAAGGACACTTTTGTGCGGGGGCTAACCAACTCAGGTCAGTTTACAGTCAAGTCTATGTATTCAGACCTTCTCAATAACAACACAAAAATTTAAAGAATTCTTCACTTGATTGCATGCTCAATGTGTGGGTTGATACGTCCATTTTGCATCACTATTTTGTATCATAATTTACTGTTATTCATTGATATATTTCATATTTAGAGTTGATACTTATATTGTTTCCTCTGTTTTTACATGTTTGATGATCGTTGGAGGATTTGCTGCCGGAGTCAGGATTCTGCTGGAAAATGACCGTCAAGACACCATATTTCGGAAGATCAGGAAAATTCCAGAAAAATACCAGAAAATTATATTTTGCCAAAAGACTCAGGAAGCCAGAAGGAGGAGGCGAGAGGAGCCAGGGGGTAGGCTCACACATAGGGGGCGTGGCCTGGCCCCTAGCCGCGCCGGCCTAGTGTGAGGCCACCCTGGCCCACTTCAGGTCTTGCCCCTGCGCGTACTTCATCGTCCTCGAAAACCTAAGTCAGGGGGGCTCAGAGATAGACACCGCCGCCTCTACGGGGCGGAAAACACCAGAGAGAGAAAAGCTCTCCGGCAGGCAGAAATCTGCCGGGGAAATTCCTTCCCGGAGAGGGGAGATCATTGCCATCGTCATCACCATCGCACCGGACTTCATCGGGATCATCATCATCATCTCCATCACCAGCACCTTCATCTCCACCATCACCATGCCATCCCGCTGTAACATCTTGAGTTGAATCTTGTCAAATTCTTAGGGGAAACTTTCCCGGTGTTGATTACTCTTGTGGTTGATGCTATTGAGTGGAACCGTTGAATTAAGGTTTATGTTCAGATTGTTATTTACCATTATTTCACCTCTGATCATGATCCATATGATGTCTTGTGAGTAGTTCGTTTAGTTCTTGAGGACATGGGAGAAGTCAAGTCGCTAGTAGTGGAATTATGTTGAGTAATATTTAATGGTTTGATATTTATTTGTTGTGGTGCTTGATACGTCTCCAACGTATCCATAATTTTTGATGCTCCATGCTTGTTTTTACACCATTTGCCTAATGTTTCGTTACACTTCGTGGCACTTTTATGCATTTTCCGGAACTAACCTATTAACAAGTCGCCACACTGCCAGTTCCCTGTTTTCTTCTATTTTTGTGTTTCAGAAAAGCTACCCAGGAAATATTCTCGGAATTGGACAAAATAAGTTCCTGAAGTCTTATTTTCCCCGGAAGCTTCCAGAGATCCGAAGAGGAGACAGAGTGGGGCCACGAGGTGGCCACACACCAGGGCGGCGTGGCCCAGGCCCTGGCCGCGCCCCCTATGTGTGAGACCGCCTCGGTCCACTTCTGACGATGCCCCTTCGCGTATAAAGACCCCCCGACAGGGAAAACCTAAGTACCCGATCAATTTTCCAGAAACATATCGCGATCCGCCGCCGTCGTCGACCCGAGATGGGGAGGGTCCAGAAGCTCTTCTCGGCACCCTACCGGAGAGGGGAATCGCCACCAGAGGTCTTCTTCATCGCCATGCTTGCCTCCGGAGCGATGAGTGAGTAGTCTACCTTGGACTATGGGTCCATAGCAGTAGCTAGATGGTTGTCCTCTCCACCATGTGCTTCATGTTTAGATCTCATGAGCTGCCCTACATGATTGAGATCACCGTTATGTAATTCTACATGTTTGGTTTGTTGGGATCCGATGAATATTGGTGTTATTATTGAGTTGCAATACTAAAATATATCTTATGTTATCTCTATGTTGTTTATGATCTTGCATGCTCTCCGTTGTTAGTAGCTATCTTGGCCGAGTAGTTGCTAGTGACTCCAAGAGGGGGTATTTATGCTCGATAGTGGGTTCATGCCTCTATTTAATCTGGGGGAGTGACAGAAACCTCTAAGGTTGTAGATGTGCTGTTGCTACTAGGGAGAAAACAACATTCATATGCTCAAGGGCATATGCTTTGTTTACATTACACACTTTGCTTAAAGCAATTATCTGTTGTTTGCAACTTAATACTCATGGGGTGTTCGGATGATATCCCCGCGGGTGGATTATTAGTCATAGATGCAGTTGGATGGCGGTCTATGTATTTTGTTGTAATGCCCAGAGTAAATCGCATAGTGATCTTCTTGACATATCACGTTATCTTTATTCTATCAATTGCCCAACTGTAATTTGTTTACCCAGCATGTGTTATTTATCTTATGGAGAGACACCACTAGTGAACTGTGGACCCCGGTCCTATTTCCATCATATTGCTATCACCTATTTACTTTACTCGCACTGTTTACTTTACTCGCATACTATTATCACTTTCCACTCGATACGCTCATACCCTTTGTTTCAAGCAAACTGGTGAGATTGACAACCTCATCGCAAGTTGGGAACAAAGTACTTGGTTGTGTGTGTGCAGGTTCCACGTTGCTACTGGCCGAAGACGAGTCAACAAGTATCGTTAAATGGCGCCCTTGTTGGAGTGTTATTAAGCCAGTCCGCATCACCTTCAGTTGTTTGTCTGCTCTTCTCCTGATCGACATACCTTGGTTTCTTACTGAGGGAAAAGACTTGCCGCTGTGCTCATCATACTTTCCGCTTGGAGTTTCCCAACTGCCTGGCCATAATCATCATCAACTACACGCTAGCCATCAAGCCCTTTTCTGGCGCCGTTGCCGGGGAGGAAGTAGAAGACTTCTGCGAGGGGAGTTTTTCGCACGCACATCCTTTACTTTGTTTTAAGTTTTGCTTTACTTTTTTTTAGTTGCATCGTTTTATCAAAAACCCAAAAAATTAGAATCCTTGGTAGTTGTTATTTCTTTACTTTAGTTCATTATGTTGTTCCCTAAGTACGTTTTGGAGGACCTCTCAGTAGGTAGTGGTTTGATTATTGGAAAAAGTAACATTGAGGAGTACTTTAATCACATTAGTATGCATAAGGAAGTTGAGGAAAAGTCTTTGGTTGAGCTTGCTCCAAGTATTGAAGTTGCTTCTGCTTATTTAGTTCACATGTTAGAAGCTAGGTTTGCTAGCCTTAATCCTTTTATGCAATACATATTCCTTAAGCTTCATGAAATTGAAGATCCTGAGAAGAAAGCTTTTATCTTGGAAACTTTGCGCTTAGAATTTAAAGATGTTGCTATTGAAACTAGGAAAGTGCTTAAGTGTTTTAATAAACTCGGTTCATCTATAAAGGTTATTAGTACAAACAATGATGGAACCGAAATACCTATACCTAGCAAGCTCTTGGGATTATATGAAGCTTTCGAAAATAATTTTGACTAGATCTGTCCCAAAAATCTTTTTAGTGATTTGAGTGAACCAAAGCGTGATCACTGATGTCTACGCACGCGTCTGTTCTTGTAGACAGTGTTGGGCCTCCAAGTGCAGAGGTTTGTAGAACAGCAGCAAGTTTCCCTTAAGTGGATCACCCAAGGTTTATCGAACTCAGGGAGGAAGAGGTCAAAGCTATCCCTCTCAAACAACCCTGCAATTACGATACAGAAAGTCTCTTGTGTCCCCAACACACCCAATACACTTATCAGATGTATAGGTGCACTAGTTCGGCGAAGAGATAGTGAAATACAAGCGGTAGTGATGATTATAAGTAGCAAATGTGGTCTGAAATAAATATCGCTGCGAGCAAACATGTAACAAAACAGCAAGTAAACGGTGTGCAAATCTTGGAAACAAGGCCTAGGGATCATACTTTCACTAGTGGACACACTCCCAACAAATATAACATGATTGAACAAATAAACAACTTCTCTTCACTATGGTACTCTGAATTACTCTCCTATTGAACAACACTAATCATTGCGTAGGGCTACGAAGCACTCCTCAAAGTTCATCAAGTACTTGACAAACACCACTCATAGAGATATCCAAATCAAAGCACAACTCAAGATAGATATTATTGCAACTTAGACCAAGTACTAACACGGTGCACACACTGTCAACATTACACCATGAAAGGAGGAATAGATCACTTCAATACTATCATAGCGATAATTATTCTCATAATCCATAAAAGATCACAATCGTAGCCTAGACCAAGTACCACCATGATGTACGCACTGTCACCGTTACACCATGGCAGGAGGAATAGATTACTTTAATAATACCACTAGAGTACACATAATATCTGAATAATAACATCTACTTGTTCAACATGATACAAAGCTCACGATCACATAAAGATCACATCATGGGAGAGAGAGGTGAACCACATAGCTACCGGTAGAGCCCTCAGCCCCGGGGATGAACTATTCCCTCCTCATCATAGGAGACAGCAAGGTTGATGGAGATGGCGGTGAGGTCGATGGAGACGGCGGAGACGGCGATGGAGACCGATGGAGATGGCTCCGAGGGCACTTCCCCGTCCCAGCAGGGTGCCGGAATAGAGACTTCTGTCCCCCGAAATTGGGCTTCGACGGCGGCGGCGCTGCGGAACTGTTCTGGAAATTTTGCCGACTCTCCCAGGGTTTTCCGTCCCGAGGCTTCTCATAGGCGAAGGGGCGTCGTCAGGGGGCAGCCAGGGGCTCCTCACACCAGGGTGGCACGGCCAGGGCCTGGGCCGCGCCACCTATGTGTGAGGGCGACCTCTGGCCCCCCTCCGGCTCTCTTTCGGTCTTCAGGAAGCTTCCTGGAAAAATAAGACTTCTGGAACTTGTTTCGTCCAATTCCGAGAATATTTCCTATGTAGCTTTTATGAAACACAAAAACAGCAGAAAACAGGGAACTGGCACTGTGGCATCTTGTCAATAGGTTAGTTCCAAAAATCGCATAAAAACGCCACGAAGTGTAATGAAACATTAGGCAAATGGTGTAAAAACAAGCATGGAGCATCAAAAATTATAGATACGTTTGAGACGTATCAATCACAAGGGGTCTTCAAAAACTTATGTGGATGAAATACAATATCTTATTGACAAGACCTCTGCAGTTGATCTTAAAGCTTCTTCTAAAAATACTTGATTCGCAATTTTCTGCGCCTAGCTCAAAGGCGTTAAAGAAAAGCACTCTTGGGAGATAACCCAATGTTTTATTTTCAGTAATTTTTATTTTATTTGAGTCTTGGAAGTTATTACTACTGTAATGACCTTTCCTTATCATTTTTATTTCATTGTTGTGCCAAGAGAAGCCTCTAATTCGAGTGAGGTAAAGATTTGGGGATGCTGCTATCCTGAAACTGTTTTCGGTGCTGCACTGTAAAAATTCATAAATATTCTCTGTATATCTTTTGGACTTGCTATTTCTTGTGCATATGCCCCAGGTTATATCCAAACTTTTGTTAGTTGAACACTTTTTGATTTGAGCAACAGAAAACCCCTTAAAAATTCGACCTTTGTCAGCTGTTCTGTTTTGACAGATTTCTGCCAATATTTGTGTTTGCCGCTTTATCGCTTTTTTTAAGTTCTTTTAATCATGGAACTTTTGGGGAAGTTGCTACGGTAGTATATACTTAATATGTGGTGGTTTTGGGTTGAAACCTGAAGCAAAAGATGTTGATTATATGTTATGCTTACACTAATGTTGCTAATAGATTTGTGTTTAGTTTTGTATAAAGGAAGTTTTCAAGTGTAGGGATTGGAGAATGACGAGATGAGTTGAAGAATGGACAAAAGCTCAAGCTTGGGGATGCCCATGCATCACCCCAAGAAATATCCAAGAAGTACAAGCGTCAAAGCTTGGGGATGCCCCCGAGGCACCCCTTCTTCATCGGCAAAAATCAGGTCACCTTTCAAGACACTATATTTTTATTGCTTCATGCACTATGTGTTTTTCTTGGAGCGTCAGTTGTTTTAGTTTTCTTTATTAGTTTAGTTTTGTTTGCTGTAATAAATGGTTGGACCCAACAAATTTCTTTTGGAGAAGTTTCCTTGCTTTTCATTTGCCAAGAACGCTCTAGTTTTCACTCTTATAAAAAACCGAGTGTTCTTCTTTTTCTGCTACTGCTTTTGGTTTTCATTTTCGCCTTGATTTGCATTCAGACCTTGTCATATCTTTTCATCAAGGTGTATTTTTGCCTCTGATCTTTATTGGTTTTCATCAAAATAGGTGTCTTAAAAAAATTTCGAATGGTGTTGGAAAAGAGAAAAAGCTTTATGCAAAAAAAAGTGGTACAAGAAGGAGCTTGTGTAGACTGCGGCTTAGGCTTTTTCATGTCATGCTTGATGTCTTTTTGATAGTATGCTTAGTGGTTTTGCTGTCGCATGATTTGTCTCAAATAACTGAGATTGCTTAATGAGCCTTTGAAAAAATCATGCGTTGTTTTTATCGTTTGGAAGCATTATTTTGGTTTTCTCCTTGATGCTTTATTTAGGTTGACTTGGTGCATGCCCACACATGTTAGACTCTTACAAAGTCGCCAATAGCCTCTATGATCATTTAGTTTTTGACTTTTGATGCCATCTTATGCTTCTTTTAATGTCGCTTTGTTGCTTTGCATGATTATGGCCATTATTGCTCTCTTAGTTGGTCGCTCCCAGTCTTTTGCTAGCCCTCGCCTTGTACTGAGTATGAGCTCTACTCGTGCATCCAACTCCTAAAAACCAAGTTTGCCAAAGTGTCCACCATACATACCTACTAGCAATTTGCTATTCCAAGTAAATTTGACTTGCTTTTATTTTCTCTTCAAATTAAACTCTTACCAGTGTTATGCGAAAATTGGTTAGTAAAGCTCTCACGAACCGGAAGGCACACTTTACTTTTTCTTGTTCTTAAAAATTTGACATTGTGGTCTCTTATGTTGAGTTGTTATGCTTGCAAGTTGTAAGTTGGATACTAGCCCAACCATGCTGTCATGGGGCAAGCTTTCAACATTGCATTTCTTATTTGAGTTGATATCGTGATCTTTTGTTTATGGATGCCCGCGGTGTGAAATGAATTGGGAATCTTGTGGGGATCATGGAGTTTGTATATGTGTTAGGGAAACGCCTGGGCCGCCAATCTAAGTCATGCATAATTCATGGTGGAAATTTGCAGCATACCCATGGTGGACATTCGACGACGCATCTCAAAATAAAAAGCTAAACAAATGGTAAATAAAAGAGATGTTGAGGTGTTCATTGTCTGCTTGTCCTGTCATTTTGATGTGGGCTTGTTCCATGTCATCGGGCACGGAGGTACCCCGTTGGCGGTTCTCGATGATACGCATATACTTACAATGACAAGAGCCTTGCTTGGGACTCTAAGTGGAGTAGCATGAGGTTTGGGTACTTGTATTCACGGGACACGAGGTTTTCAACTTATGATTTGTCAAGCATATGCATCATAATTGTTCTCGCATTAACTCTAACCATTCAAGATGCTTATGATGGGGGCAATGAGAGTTCAAAGCCGGTAAGTACCATAATTTTTGAAGGTTATAAAACTTGCAATCAGTGCTTCCCTCCGCGAAGGGCCTTTCTTTTACTTTTATGTTGAGTCACCACCTTCTATCTTTATGCACCATTAAGAGAGCATAGTTGTCATTCTTAGTATAATGTGCATTGTCCCAAAGTTTTCATTGATTGATTCATATTGTTGGTTTCACTTGTTCTCAAATTATTTGTATCTAGTCACCCTCTTAAACTTGAAGGTGTCCTATGCATTTATGTTTTGCTCTCCATGAAGGACAAGCTGAAAACCATTTGTATGTTTTTCCTTATGATTTGAACACACGTTTGACTTTCATTGTTTCATTTTCATGATCTTTTGTTTGTGTTCATTTTCATGTTTACAACATGGTTGCTAAGTTTATATTGTCAAGATTATATCTTTCATGCCCATGTTTTAAGTTCTTATGATCCCAGCTCACAAATGCTTACATATATGATCAAGATTGTGTAGGTGCATGTCACCTCAAAAATTATTTCTTTTGTTATCACTTACCTACTTGAGGACGAGCAGCAGTTAAGCTTGGGGATGCTGATACGTCTCCAACGTATCCATAATTTTTGATGCTCCATGCTTGTTTTTACACCATTTGCCTAATGTTTCGTTACACATCGTGGCACTTTTATGCATTTTCTGGAACTAACCTATTAACAAGTCGCCACAGTGCCAGTTCCCTATTTCCTGCTGTTTTTGTGTTTCAGAAAAGCTACATGGGAAATATTCTCGGAATTGGACGAAACAAGTTCCTGAAGTCTTATTTTCCCCGGAAGCTTCCAGAGATCCGAAGAGCAGACGGAGTGGGGCAACGAGGTGGCCACACACCAGGGCGGCGCGGCCCAGGCCCTGGCCGCGCCCCCTATGTGTGAGACTGCCTCGGTCCACTTCTGACGATGCCCCTTCGCCTATAAAGACCCCCCGACGGGAAAAACCTAAGTACCCGATCAATTTTCCAGAAACACATCGCGATCCGTCGCCGTCGTCGACCCGAGATCGGGAGGGTCCAGAAGCTCTTCCCGGCACCCTGCCGGAGAGGGGAATCGCCACCGGAGGTCTTCTTCATCGCCATGCTTGCCTCCAGAGCGATGAGTCAGTAGTCTACCTTGGACTATGGGTCCATAGCAGTAGCTAGATGGTAGTCCTCTCCACCATGTGCTTCATGTTTAGATCTCATGAGCTGCCCTACATGATTGAGATCACCGTTATGTAATTCTACATGTTTGGTTTGTTGGGATTCGATGAATATTGGTGTTATGATTGAGTTGCTATACTGAAATATATCTTATGTTATCTCTATGTTGTTTATGATCTTGCATGCTCTCCGTTGTTAGTAGCTATCTTGGCCGAGTAGTTGCTAGTGACTCCAAGAGGGGGTATTTATGCTCGATAGTGGGTTCATGCCTCTATTTAATCTGGGGGAGTGACAGAAACCTCTAAGGTTGTAGGTGTGTTGTTGCTACTAGGGAGAAAACAACATTCATATGCTCAAGGGCATATGCTTTGTTTACATTACACACTTTGCTTAAAGCAATTATCTGTTGTTCGCAACTTAATACTCATGGGGTGTTCGGATGATATCCCCGCGGGTGGATTATTAGTCATAGATGCAGTTGGATGGCGGTCTATGTATTTTGTTGTAATGCCCAGAGTAAATCGCATAGTGATCTTCTTGACATATCATGTTATCTTTATTCTATCAATTGCCCAACTGTAATTTGTTTACCCAGCATGTGTTATGTATCTTATGGAGAGACACCACTAGTGAACTGTGGACCCCGGTCCTATTTCCATCATATTGCTATCACCTGTTTACTTTACTCGCACTGTTTACTTTACTCACATACTATTATCACTTTCCACTCGATACGCTCATACCCTTTGTTTCAAGCAAACCGGTGAGATTGACAACCTCATCGCAAGTTGGGAACAAAGTACTTGGTTGTGTGTGTGTGCAGGTTCCACGTTTCTACTGGCCGAAGACGAGTCAACAAGTATAGTTAAACGGCGCCCTTGTTGGAGTGTTATTAAGCCAGTCCGCATCACCTTCAGTTGTTTGTCTGCTCTTCTCCTGATCGACATACCTTTGGTTTCTTACTGAGGGAAAAGACTTGCCGATGTGCTCATCATACTTTCCGCTTGGATTTTCCCAACTGCCTGGCCATAATCATCATCAACTACACGCCAGCCATCAGTGCTATTTCACTAGTGGTGTCATGTGAACGTCGACTACATGATACTTCACCATTTATGGGCCTAGTGAGATGCATTGTGTATTTGGCTACCAATTGTGGGGTTGCTGGTGTGACAGAAACCTAAACCTCCGTTGGGAAACCATTGCACTAGGGAGCGTACGATCTTAGAGTTTAAGGCTATGGTTAGATTTATCTTAATTACTTTCTTGTATTTGCGGATGCTTGCAAGGGGTATAATCACAAGTGTGTATTTATCCTAGTAAGGGTAGTGCGCTAGCACAGGTTCACCCCCATAACACTTATCAAACCAGTAAAGATTATTTAGCGGTATGAAGCGAAAGCACTTGACAGAAACTCCCGTGTGTCCTCGAGAACATTTGGTCATCATAAGTTACACAACCGACTTGTCCTTTGCTAAAGAAAGGATTGGTCCACTTGCTGCAATTATTACTACTGTCTTTTATTTACTTGCACTTTATTTATTTGCATTACCAAATACCCCTGAAAACCCGTTTGCTAGTATTTACAGTGAAACCTTGATCAAAACCACTTGTCAACACCTTCTGCTCCTCGTTGGGTTCGACACTCTTATTTATCGAAAGTACTACGATACACCCCCTATACTTGTGGGTCATCAAGACTATTTTCTGGCACCGTTGCCGGGGAGTGAAGCGCTATTGAAGAGTGGAATTGGTAAAGGTAACCGTCGCTGTGAGTATTATTTTTTACTTTTGTCTTTTACTTTTATTTTATTTTGCTATGGAGAATTCTCCATTTGGTTTCCTATTTGGGAACACTTCTACCACTGCTGCACATGTGGATGAGCCACCACCACCACCTTCTCAAGTAGATCCTTTTAAAATACCTATGAAAATTGTTGAGCGTGTTATGGATAACTGCTATTCAGGAGATGGAACTGTCCATCCGGGTGATCACTTACTATTTATACATGAATTATGCGAGTTGTTCAAGTGTGCAGGTATTTCACCGAGCCAGGCCAAGAGGAAGTTATTCTCTTTATCATTGAAAGGCAGAGCTGAGGAGTAGTATCGGCTGCTTAAAGATGGTCCATCTATTGCATGGGAGGAAATTGTGCCTCTCTTTTATTCCAAGTTTTATCCTCCAAGTGAAATTCATAAAGATCGTAATCGGATATATAACTTTTGGCCTCATGATGGAGAGAGTATTGCCCAAGCGTGGGGGAGATTGAAGTTACTAATGCTCAAATGCCCCATTCATGAGCACCCCAATAATATTGTTATTGATAATTTTTATGCGAGACTTACTCTTCCTGATAAGGATTATTTGGATGCTTCTTGTTTTGGATCATTTACTCATATGAAGGAAGATGCTAAGTGGAATCTCCTTGACCGTATCCAAGAAAATGCTGAAGGATGGGAAAACGACAAAGGTAGGAAGTTAGGTATAAATTATGATTTTGAATGCATTAAAACTTTTATGGGAACCGATGACTTTCATAGTGTTAGCATTGCTTATGGTCTTGATTCTCAAATACTTGCTAATTGTCTTAAGGCTTTTGCCTCTTATCTTGATGTTCCAAAGAAAGATTGGAACAAATATCATGCGCCTTATAAAGATTCTATTAGTCATATTCCTGCTGCAACTAATAAAGTTTGTATTGTTGATAGCATTGTGCCTGAACCTTATTTTGAGAAGACACCTTTCCCTGCTAAGGTAAAAAAGTATTCTACTTTGGTAAGTGTGTCTAATAAAAGCACTAAGAAAGCTGTAGAGCCTGATGAGCAAATTACTATTAAGTCTCCTGTAGCTATATTGAAGGACCTTGTTACTAAAGATGTAGGGGATGAATATATTCTCTTTTGTGAAGATGCTTCTAACATTCTCTCACATCCTAAAAGGCATAGGAAAACAAGTGTTCCAGTTATTTCTGTCAGGATTGGAGATCATTGCTATTATGGTTTATGTGACATTTGTGCTAGTGCAAGTGCCATTCCCTTAGAGCTTTACAAAAAAATTATGCATGAGATTGACGCTTGTGAACTTGAAGATATTGATGTGGTTGTTCAGCTTGCTAACAGAGAGACTATTTGTCCTCTTGGTATTGTTCGAGATGTGGAAGTCCTATGCGGTAAGACTAAATACCCCACTGATTTTCTAGTACTTGGTAAGGAGGCTAGTAAAACTTGTCCTATTATTTTTGGTAGACCCTTTTTGAATACTTGTGGTGCCGTGATAGACTGTAAGAAGGAGAAAATTTTCACTAAGTTTAATGGAGAGTCTTATGAGTTTAATTTTTCCAAGTTTGCTAAGACTTCTTATGAAAATAACATGCCTAATGAAAATTTTCGAGTTGAACAGCTTGCTTCTATTGCTCTTGCTCCTAATAATGCTTTGCAGCAATTCATGGAAGATCATGAAAGTGATGTTTTCAGTAAGGAAAGAGAAGAGATTGACGATATTTTCCTTCATCAACAACCATTAATCAAGCACAATTTACCTATGGAGGATCTTGGTACCACTTTGCCACCTAAGGAAGATCATGTTTTTGAATTAAAACCTTTACCTGATGATCTTAAATATGCTTATATAGATGATAAGAAAATATATCCTGTTATTATTTGTTCTAAGCTTTCAGGAAAGGAAGAAGAAAGATTATTGGAGATATTGAGGAAACACCGAGGAGCTATGGGATATACTCTTGATGATTTTAAAGGGATTTGTCCCACTTTATGACAGCATGCTATTAACATGGAGAAAGACGCGAGGCCGGTTGTGGAGCATCAACGCCGCTTAATTCCCAAGATGAAGGATGTGGTAAGAAATGAGGTATTAAAGATCCTTGATGCTGGAATTATTTATCCTATTGCTGATAGTCAATGGGTTAGTCCTGTTCATTGTGTTCCTAAGAAAGGAGGTATGACTGTTGTGCCTAATGAGAATAACGAGCTTATTCCTCAAAGGGTGGTAGTTGGTTATAGGATGTGCATTGACTATAGAAAAGTTAACAAGGTTACTAAGAAAGATCATTATCCTTTACCGTTTATAGATCAGATGTTAGAAAGGTTTTTTAAGAAGTCGCACTTTTGTTTTCTTGATGGTTATTCCGGTTTCTCTCAGATTGCTGTTAGGAAGGAAGATCAAGAGAAAACCACTTTTACTTTTCCTTATGGAACTTATGCTTATAGATGCATGCCTTTTGGTTTATGCAATGCTCCTGCTACTTTTCAAAGATGCATGTCTGCTATTTTTCATGGCTTTTGTGAAGAAATTGTGGAGGTTTTCATGGACGACTTCTCCGTCTATGGAACTTCTTTTGATAATTGTTTGCACAATCTTGATAAAGTTTTGCAGAGGTGTGAAGAAACAAATCTTGTTCTTAATTGGGAGAAATGCCACTTTATGGTGAATGAAGGAATTGTCCTTGGACATAAAATTTCTGAAAGAGGTATTGAAGTTGACAGAGCAAAGGTTGAGGCAATTGAGAAAATGCCCTGTCCCAGAGATGTTAAAGGTATTCGTAGTATTCTTGGTCATGCTGGTTTCTATAGGAGGTTTATTAAAGATTTCTCTAAGATTTCAAAGCCTCTTACTAATCTTCTTCAAAAAGATATACCATTTGTCTTTGATGATGATTGTAAGGAAGCTTTTGAAACTCTTAAGAAGGCTTTAACTACTGCTCCTATTGTTCAACCACCTGATTGGAATTTACCCTTTGAAATTATGTGTGATGCTAGTGATTTTGCTGTTGGTGCTGTTCTTGGACAGCGCATAGATAATAAGATGAATGTTATTCATTATGCTAGTAAGACTCTTGATGCTGCTCAGAAGAATTATGCTACTACTGAGAAAGAGTTTCTTGCTGTTGTTTTTGCATGTGATAAGTTTAGATCTTACATTGTTGATTCTAAAGTTACTATTCATACTGATCATGCTGCTATTAGATATCTTATGACTAAGAAGGATGCTAAGCCCAGGCTTATTAGATGGGTGTTGCTGTTACAAGAGTTTGATTTGCATATCGTAGATAGGAAAGGTGTTGAAAATCCTGTGGCTGACAACTTGTCTAGATTGGAAAACATTTCTTTTGATCCTATTCCTGTTAATGATAGTTTTCCAAACGAACAGTTGGCTGCAATAAATGTAACTTCGCGAGACCTTTCTTGGTATGCTGATTATGCTAACTTTATTGTTTCCAAGTATTTGCCTCCAACCTTTACAGCTCAGCAAAGAAGAAAGTTCTTCTATGATTTGAAGCATTATTTTTGGGATGACCCACACTTATATAAAGAAGGAGTTGATGGTATTATGCGAAGATGCGTACTAGAATATGAGCAACAAGAAATATTGAGGAAATGCCATGGCAGTGCTTATGGAGGATATCATGCTGGAGATAGAACCGCACAAAAGGTTCTACAATCAGGTTTTTATTGGCCAACCCTCTTTAAAGATGCTAGAAGGTATGTTTTATCTTGCGATGAATGTCAAAGAGTTGGTAATATTTCTAGACGCAATGAAATGCCTATGAGTTACACTCTTGTTATTGAACCGTTTGATTGTTGGGGATTTGACTTTATGGGTCCTTTTCCTCCTTCAAAAGGCTATACCCACATACTTGTTGCTGTTGATTATGTTACTAAATGGGTAGAAGCCATACCTACAAAGAGTGCCAATGGTGAGACTTCGTTAAAAATGCTTAAGGATGTTATTTTTCCTAGGTTTGGTGTGCCTAGATATCTTATGACTGACGGAGGTTCTCATTTTATTCATGGCGGTTTTAGAAAAACTCTTGCTAAATATGATGTTAATCATAGAATTGCTTCTGCTTATCATCCCCAAACTAGTGGGCAAGTAGAGCTTTCAAATAGAGAGATCAAGTCTATTTTGCAGAAGACTGTCAATAGATCTAGGAAAAACTGGGCTAGCAAGTTAAACGATGCTTTATGGGCTTATAGAACTGCTTATAAGAACCCCATGGGTATGTCTCCTTACAAAATGGTTTACGGAAAAGCATGTCACTTGCCCTTAGAATTAGAACACAAAGCTTTTTGGGCAGTGAAAGAGCTTAATAGGGATTTTAAACTCGCCGGTAAGAAAAGGTTGTTAGATTTGAGTTCTCTAGATGAATAAAGAAACGAAGCATATGAGAATGCCAGACTTTTCAAAGAGAAAGTCAAGCAATGGCATGATAAGAGAAATCTTAAAAGAGAGTTTCATGTTGGTGAGAAAGTTCTTTTGTATAGGTCTTGTCTCAGATTTTTTGCAGGAAAATTACTCTCTAAATGGGAAGGACCATATGTTATTGTTGAAGTGTACCGCTCAGGTGCGATAAAGATTGCTTCGTTGAAAGATGACACTACACAAGTGGTGAATGGGCAAAGACTCAAACATTATATTGCTGGAGATTCTTATAATGAAGATGTTGATGTTATTGAAACAGTTTCTTCGGAAGAATTCATCCAGGACAATTTGTAGGAACCTGCAGAGTTCGTTTTCAAATAGGTAACAGTTCTAGTCAGAAAAGGTTCGCGAAAAATTCTTCCTTTAATATTTTTGTTGTTTTCACTAAATATGAAAAATCACGAGACGAAAATGGGCAGAAAAAGGAGTCCGGGTGCTCCTCACACACAGGGGGCGCGGGCCCACCCCTGGCCATGCCGCCCTGGTGTGAGAACATCTCGGAACTCGTTTCCATCCCGGTTTCCTCCTGTGGTTTCGCCTCAATGTATAATTTTCGCCTATATAATCCCCCGGAGTCCCCGAGGTCTGTATATCGTTTTCTCGTCGTGTTTTATTTCGAGCTGTTTCTGTCAGGGGATTGTTCTCAGCTTTGGAGTTGCGATGCCTTCGTCCGGTCCATCCGAGGAGAACCCTCTTGCAGATATCATTAATCCGTATATGAGGGAGCTGAAGATGCATCCGAAGGAGTTATTGCTCAAAGATGGGGAGTTGCAGATCAAAGATGTCCAAGTCTCCAAAGGGGAAGGAAGTCTCAAAGCCAGGATGGAAGCACTGGAATAAGAAGTTTTTAAATACAAGAAGATGGCGGAACGCGAGATGGACATCATCCATAGGATTAATCAAGAGCTTGTTACCAAGTACAAGAAGGAGACTACAGAACTCTGGAAGGACATCTTTTCGCTCCATGAGACCACTAACCAATTACAAGCACAACTCTACGACTTGCAGAACCAAAACTGTGAGTATGAAGCTAGATTTCAACAAATGAGTGCTGCTGCAAGTTTCAGGATATTGGAGACCAAGACATCCTTCCTTGACGGGGGACCTCTGCCTTGGAAGTACGATGATGATAAAGACTCACCACCACCACCAAAGGAGTAATTCGTCATCGGTATAGGCATCCCCTTGGCTTGTTCCAAGCTTGGGGGAGTGCCGCGGTATCACATCATCACCTTTTTACTCATTTACTTTTCAAGTAGAGTCATATCATGAATAGAGAAATTATCCTATAGAATAGTTTGCAGTTTGGAAGTATCCTCCTTAGTTGGTTATCTATATATCCCTTGGTGTGAGTTGCGGTAATGGAATATTAATGAGAAGTTTTATCGTTTACTTTCCGCACACTTTATTTTAGTTTGCAATGTTTCTTATATGATTAGTATTGGTATCACTTTGGGAGCATGAGTAAATTTAGTTGGTTTTGGCAAACTTAGCTTGGTCAGTAGCAACATTACCTTGAGGTTTGAGTAGAAAAGAAGAAAGAAGTGCTTGTAGTTACATCACTTCAGTTTTCCTTATGATTGGCTTATAAGCATTATTATTCTCAAAGTTAAAATCGTTGTACCTTCAAGAAGGTTTGCATGATTGTTCTTATTATATGTATGTTTGTTTGTTTCATGCAACTCTTATGCTTGCTACCCAGCCTTGCTAGCCAAAGACCTGTACTGAGAGGAAATACTTCTCGTGCACCCAACTCCTAAAAACCAAGTCACTTCCAAAGAGTCCACTATAAATCCCTATGCATGGTATTTCAAGCCATCCCAAGTAAATTTTCATGTGCTACCTTTCAAAAACCTTCAAATACTTCTCATTTTGTGCCACTGTTTTTAGCTCATGAGGACGTAGTGGATGGGTTTGTTATCTTCCATACTAAATTGAGTACCCCTCGACTAGGCAGCTTCATCTGCTCGTCACTAATTTTGCAAGGGAGCTGGTCAGACCATTATAATCTCAAAAAGAAAAGAAAAAGGCACTCCTCCATGGTATGTGAAAGTTGGTCGGCACCCGATGGAATCGGTTAGCCATGGTTTGAGAAAGGAAAAGGTGGGGAAGAGTGCCAAGCTATAAAAGAGCACCAATGTGCCAATTAATCAATCATCTCGGAACCGCTCTCACTTGTTTAGTATGGAAGATATCAAGAACTCCGTTGCTAGTCGTTGACAAAAGCAACCACCTCTCAAAAACAATTTTTACCTCTGTTTTACAAATAAAAAGCTCTAGCACATGTTTAATCCCTGCTTCCCTCTGCGAAGGGCCTGTCTTTTGCTTTCATGTTGAGTCAACATATTTCCCTTCTATCTCAAGCAAGCATTTGAGTTGTTATGTTTCACTCATCCATATGTTGATCCGTTTAATCATGTTTACTAACTTCTTTTGTTAGTACAATGCTTTTGTCTGAAGGAATATATCTTTGAAAGCTTTATATGAATGCAAAAAGTTTGTTCCGTTGAGCATATGGTTTTTGCTATATTAGCTCTGTTTTAAAAAAGGCTCCATTCAAAGGCTAGTATAGTTTGTTCATTGTTCTCTGACCAAGAACTAAGGTTTGCCACCACCAATTATAGTTTACTTTGTGCATCTTTATATGTGATTCCCTTTACTTATTGCAAGTCTATATTATATAAAGGGAAGTTGCTATCTATTATAACTTGTGCCCTGGTGAATGTGATGCTTCTTGTCCGTATTTTGATTATCGACACTTCACTCCATAAACCTGTGGTCATGTTTACCGAGTTTAGTTTTCGCTTGGGGACAAGCGAGGTCTAAGCTTGGGGGGGTTGATACGTCCATTTTGCATCACTATTTTGTATCATAATTTACTATTATTCATTGATATATTTCATATTTAGAGTTGATACTTATGTTGTTTCCTCTGTTTTTACATGTTTGATGATCGTTAGAGGATTTGCTGCCGGAGTCAGGATTCTGCTAGAAGAGGACCATCAAGACACCATATTTCGGAAGATCAGGAAAATTCTAGAAAAATATCAGAAAAATATATTTTGCCAAAAGACTCGGGAAGCCAGAAGGAGGAGGCGAGAGGAGCCAGGGGGTAGGCTCACACATAGGGGGCGCGGCCTAGTGTGAGGCCACCCTGGCCCCCTTCAGGTCTTGCCCCTGCGCGTACTTCATCGTCTCCAAAAACCTAAGTCAGGGGGGGCTCAGAGATAGAAACCGCCGCCTCTGCGGGGCGGAAAACATCAGAGAGAGAAAAGCTCTCCGGCAGGCAGAAATCTGCCGGGGAAATTCCTTCCCGGAGAGGGGAGATCATCGCCATCGTCATCACCATCGCACCGGACTTCATCGGGATCATCATCTCCATCACCAGCACCTTCATCTCCACCATCACCACGCCATCCCGCTGTAACATCTTGAGTTGAATCTTGTCAAATTCTTAGGGGAAACTTTCCCGGTGTTGATTACTCTTGTGGTTGATGCTATTGAGTAAAACCGTTGAATTAAGTTTTATGTTCAGATTGTTATTTACCATTATTTCACCTCTGATCATGATCCATATGATGTCTTGTGAGTAGTTCGTTTAGTTCTTGAGGACATGGGAGAAGTCAAGTCGCTAGTAGTGGAATTATGTTGAGTAATATTTAATGGTTTGATATTTATTTGTTGTGGTGCTATTTCACTAGTGGTATCATGTGAACGTCGACTACATGATACTTCACCATTTATGGGCCTAGTGAGATGCATTGTGTATTTGGCTACCAATTGTGGGGTTGCTGGAGTGACAGAAACCTAAACCTCCGTTGGGAAACCATTGCACCAAGGAGCGTAGGATCTTAGAGTTTAAGGCTATGGTTAGATTTATCTTAATTACTTTCTTGTATTTGCGGATGCTTGCAAGGGGTATAATCACAAGTGTGTATTTATCCTAGTAAGGGTAGTGCGCTAGCACAGGTTCACCCCCATAACACTTATCAAACCAGTAAAGATTATTTAGCGGTATGAAGCGAAAGCACTTGACAGAAACTCCAGTGTGTCCTCGAGAACGTTTGGTCATCATAAGTTACACAACCGGCTTGTCCTTTGCTAAAGAAAGGATTTGGCCACTTGCTGCAATTATTACTACTGTCTTTTATTTACTCGCACTTTATTTATTTGCATTACCAAATACCCCTAAAAACCCGTTTGCTAGTATTTACAGTGAAACCTTGATCAAAACCACTTGTCAACACCTTCTGCTCCTCGTTGGGTTCGGCACTCTTATTTATCGAAAGTACTACGATACACCCCCTATACTTGTGGGTCATCATGGGTCGACCACAACTCAACTCATGAGTCCATCATGACCTACGCATAGAGTCATATCTTGAATTCTACTCTTGTAATCAAACTCTCGATATCTTAAACCACCAGGGTTTAAACACATAAGCAAGAGCATGGCTACAATTGAGTTCTACACAAGAACTCCATCTTCATTTATTCTTAGATCATATCATATTCTTCTATTCAAAGTGATGATCTTGATGCCAATACACAAGGTATATCTTTATCTTCATGGCATCCATACCTTGAATCGAACACATGGACTTCGAGCAATACTAATGGAATATTACTACATATAAACTCAAGGAACATATTAGCCCATAGGGATTGTCACCAATTACCAAAAACACACTTAGGGGCAATGTACCCTTACAACGGGTTCATGGGATACCTAGTACCCGGAGACATAAAGTATCATGGGCTCCAAAATCCACTCTCAAGAGTGGGCTACTAGAGGTCGTACTGCGAACAGTTACTCTTGACCCATGCTGAGGGCGGCCGTGCCGAAGCATGGTTAGCTAGGATTGCTATCATCAGAGAGTCCTATTCCAAACAATCCGTCTAGGGCGTTCATCTCTAGGCACCGTCAAGTCAGCGCGTGACCACACCACACGCATGGCACCCCGACGGCTTACCGATGTATGGCCACACCATCCAGGCGTGGCAACAATGGAACACCTCTCCCTTGTCCCATTGGGGAGACACATGCCCCACATGGCCATATCGACTATGGCCATGGCTATGGCTATATAAGGGCCGCCCATCAAAATCACTCACTGCACCTCGAAATGAGGACAACAACATTCTGGCTTCATTTTATAGCCAGCGACCACATTGTAACCTTTTGAGCACCTTACATGCTCAATTATACCGGGGTTATTTTCCAGACATGTACTTGCATACATCTTGTATCTAAAGTCGTTAGCCAATCGGAACGTGACAGCAAGCCCAACCTATACACAGAAATACACAACCGGGAATACAAATCTCCGACAGAGACCCAACCGGCTCCTCAATCGGATAATCACAACTTTGTATTGTCATGTCTATGAATACAAATAATATACTAATATATGCCTACAGGCGTATATCATAAAAACGATTCAGAAACTTTTTAAATACTCTCTCCGATCTATATTACTCTTCGCTAATACGGATATATCTATCACTAAAATATATCTAAATACATCTATATTAACAAAAAGTATTATAAGTCGGAGGGAGTATGTGAATTGCAACCAACTTGGTCCCTTAATCCACCGGGGAAAACAACTTCGTGAGTCGTGACCTATGGTTAAAAAAAAACAAGGTTCGACGCAACAAAGCTGTACTCGGCCGATCCCATCGCAACACACCTGTGTCCCGGTCCGCACTTCACAACTGATCCCATCGCTTCGCTAAGCCCAACGGCAAAAACCTCGACCCGAAGGCGCCACCCACAAACCCCTCCGCTCTCCCCCACCGGCTCCGCTCATTTCCCCTCTCCCCGACGCCGCGCTCCGCTGCCGTACGTACTCGCCCGCTCCGCAACGCCGGCCCCCGCCCCAACCATGCGCAACATCGAGCTCGCCAGCATGGACGAGGACGACGTCTCCTACCACCTCCGCTTCCGCCCGAGGGCCATCAGCGGCCGCCGCCTCCACCCCAACGGCGGGCACCGAAGGCCGCGTCCCTTCGGCGGCGTCTACGCCACGAGATACGTCCACCGGAATCCGACCAGCGAGCCGATAGGCCGCTCCGTCGCTGTAAGTTTCTCCGGATCGATTAGTTGATTTGGGGTTCGATCGGTTCGAATTTCATCCGGGCGGGTTAGGTTTCGACCTCTTCCAGTTGCGATGCGGCATGTCTCCGTGTTCCGCGTTGGGATGAGGGGCTGGATTAGGGTTAGGGTTAACGCTTCCTTGTGGTTTTGGTGCGGTACTGCGGCATGGTCTTCGTGTTGGAGATAGGGAATTGTTGCGGGAAAGGGTTGGTGCTAATTCCTTGTGGGCGTCGTGCGGCGGGTCTTCATGTTGGGGATGGTTCTGGGTTAGGGTTAGTGATTCCTCGTGCTGTGATTTGTGGTCTCTAGTCTACTGTTTTGTTTGGATTCATATTGGATATAACGCATGCGCCTCTGCTTATTACTGTCAATTTTGTGATGTTACCTATATTTCGCATCCTCTTGTTTGCTCGTTACAAATGCAAAGGCTGTAAGTCTACTGGAACTTGTTTGCCTTGGGTTAGCAGTCAAACCGTAGTGGTTAGCACCTCTAAGGGGCAGCTTTTGGAGGTAATAATGCATTAATGGGAAAAGGGCAAAGAGATCAAACATACGTACAGCACCGTGAAACACTGTTTAATTGTTGTCAATTTTGCTTGGATTCATACTGAATTTCTCATTATTCCTATTCTGATGCAAACCTTGAGCACATTTCACGATGAAGGGACATGATTTTTTCTGCTATTACTCAGCATTTTCGATTATTTGACTATGCAATTAGACCGGTGACTCCCATAGGAGCTCAGTTTGATTATTTTCCTCAAGTGTGAAATGATAGATTTGGATTGCATTTCATCATCTCAAATGATAGATTTAGATGAACTTCAGAGTTATCATGGTTGATTAATCATGTCAAAGCTCTTTAATGTTCAAAGCTCAAGTGTAAAGATTGTGTTCACACTGTATTAGTTTGGGTAAATTGCACAGGACGATTGGGAGTTCTTCTATCTTACTGTCAATTTTTTTGATGTTATCTATATTTCGCATCCTCTTGTTTGCTCGTTACAAATGCAAAGGCTGTAAGTCTACAGGAACTTGTTTACATTGGTTTAGCAGTGAAACCGTAGTGGTTACTGGTTAGTACCTCTAAGGGGCAGTATTAAAATGAGTTGCCTTTGGAGGTAATAATGCATTAATGGGATAAGGGCAAAGAGATCAAACATACGTACAGCACTCAGGTGAAACACTGTTTATGTTTTCAATTTTGCCAGTTCTCCTTGTGCCTATTCTGATGCAAACCTTGAGCACATTTCACGATGATGAGCAAGAATTATTTTGTAATCTCTTACTATTACTCAACCTTTGGATTATTTGACTATGTAACTGGACCGGTGATTCCCACAGAAGCTCAGCTGGATTTGTATTTGCCTTAAGCCTAAAATGATAGATTTGGGTCGCATTTATCATCTCAAGTCTCCTTTGTTCCATTACCAATGATATTTGGAAATAAAATCGAGCTACCATAATGATTTACCATGTCAACAGAAATGATAGATTTGGTTGCATTTCATCATCTCAAATTTCCTTTGTTCCATTATCAATGTTATTTAGATGAATCTTAGAGCTACCATTTTGATTAACCAGGTCAAAGCTCTTGAATGTTCAAAGTTCAAGAGTAAAGACCATGTTCACCTTGTATTAGTTTTGGTGAATTTCACAGGCTGACTGTTACTTCTTGCATACTGTTTAGTTTTCGAAGTGATTACTTGTGACAGTAGGTTAGTGTCTCATAGGTGTTTCCGCACTTCCTGAAACCCATTGTGGATATATGCACCTCTTATAGTTGTGCTGCTGTATTTTGCTTCCAGGAGATGTTGAAGTTCTCCATATACAATTGTAAATATTTTCTATGAGTGCTATACTGTGATTAAAGTAATCTTTGGCTTCTACTGTAGTTCCTCGAGCAGCAGTCACTACCAGCTCCACTTATTACAGGCGATGTCATGTGGGATGCATCAAATATGAAACTGAAGGATCTGTTCCAAAGCGTGGTTGGACAGAGGAAAAACATCTATTCCAAGTCATCCACCACACCGAAGCTAAAAGGCAATTCATCAAAAGTTGCCAAGATGTGGAAATCGTGTGATGAGGCTCTCTCCGTGGCTAGGAAAATCAGTGCTTCTCTTCGTCAAGAAGGGTTTCTTCCTTATCCAGAACCAATTTGGTTTAGTTCGAGGTAAATTTTGCAACAGTCAATATGCCTTTTTAAGTTCTGCGTATTGTCATTTTATAGAGGGGTGCTCCTGCTGTGCATGGGACTTGGTGCCTAAGTGTCCAAAGAAATTTGTGTAGCACTCAATCCCATGGATTGCATATTGGTAATGTTTTTATATGGTAGAAAAAGTTTTTTATTTGTTTTTATTAGACAGAAACAGATACTGCACTTATGGTTTGTTTGCACTTTGTGGATTTCTGTATTCATATATTGCTATGGACAGGTAACTACTTCCAGTTTTCGTCTGTCTTTAATTAAACTGACGTGAAGGGTAATACCTTATATTAATGTATGCATCCTGAGTTCTTACTTGTCCTGTCGCATGAAACATGTAATGTTTAACCTATACGCATATATGTCCTCTGTTGTTTCTTTTGGTTGGTTTTATTAGTTGGATATGCTGATAAGAACAAATAGTTGGTTTTATTAGCAGGAGTACTTTTAATGTGTGGTTTGTTTTAGTTCTTTGTTTTATTTATCTGGATTTGGTAGGAATAGAATACTGCACTTGATCTGTGCTGTTTGTAAGAGAGGGTGTATGGAATTGATAAGACATATTACTGTTCTTGTTCTTAGTTTGCCTTAAGGCGAGGTTTGATTGTGGTTTAAAGGTGCCATAGATTTCTGGCTCTCTGCTATAGGCCATAGAGATTTTGGCAGCAGCTCCCCATATTTATATTTAAGTACATCTAATTTGAGTTGCGCCTCCTATTTTTTTAAGTGAATTTTATTTCATATACAGTTTTAGCAGAAGTTCATATCTGTGAACTTGCCTCCAATTGTGTGATTATCAAATGACTTTTGCTGTTTGTAGGGAGATCGGTATGCATACCTTTCATGATATCACTTTGTGGAATGAGTGTGTTCATGGACTGCTGGCTGAGAAGGCCAATGGCTGTGGAGCACTTGCTAGTGCTCTTGCTGGGCTGGACAAGGATGTTGGCAGCACCTTCCTCGGCAGCAAGCTGGCCATCGAGGAGGATGGTGCGCTCCCTGATAGGGCCAAGGAGGGTGGTATGCTTGCCGAGGAAAGCAACAAGTTTCCTGCAGGGAATGATTATGCACTTTGTGTGAACAAGGAGTGCATCAAGCTTCATGCAGAGGAGGAGCGTGCACTAGCTGTGAAGGCCAAGGATAGCAGCGAGTTTCTTGCAGAGAAGAGGGTTGCACTTGCTGAGGAGTGCAGCAAGCTTCGTGCAGAGGAGGAGCGTGCACTTGCTGAGAAGACTATGTGGCCAAACTGGCCATCTTCATTCATCAACTGGAACTACGAGAAGAACTTTGATAAGGAGATGGCGGAAGCAGAGGCGTGTGAGCAGGCTAATGATCTTGACGAGGGGGAACTGACGGCAAGATTATGCCAAGGAGCTTGATCAGTTTGTAGTTCCTTGTATGCTCTATTCCATTGCTAAACTAAAACCTGCAGTTACCTTTATGCTAGAGTGCTAAAACCCTGTTTTGCTTCTTTAGATTATGGCTCAGTGGAGCAAAACGTTCTTGATGAGGGGTAAGGGAAGGCAAGGTGGTCCCTGGGAGCTTGAGCTGGTTGTTGTTCCTTGTATGCTTTGTTGCTAAACTGAAACATGCAGTTGCTTTGGTGTTCTGTTGCTACAGTGCTAAAACCCTGTTTTGCTACTTCGGATTATGGTTCACTGGAGTAAACCGTTATGTTGCTACGATGCTAAACTCAATTTGTTTGTTTGGATTATGGCTCACTGGAGCAAAACCAGTTACAAGATGATTTAGCAAGTCTGAAACGCAGTACTAGTACTGGTGGTGCCAAAATCATGTTCTTGTTATGGCCGAAATAGTGAAATGTTTTGAGAATATGTTGATCTACCAGGATTGCAGTAATGCTTCAGCCGACGGCCACGTAAGCAGATATGTAGTTGTATTCAGAATAATTTGGCTGTCGGTTCGGTCTCGGTAGTTGCAGACCCGTGGGATGCGGCTGCTGATTGAACCGCTCAGGGTCTGCCCCCCCTGCTCGTCTCGCGCGCTCCTTGGCCGTGAGCTCCTGTAATTACCCCTTTTCCAAACTCTTAATAAAGAGGCACTCCTGCCGGTTTCCCAAATTACCATTTGCTCAAACAAGTAGAAGGCAGTAACAGAAGTACTTGAGCAACACCCAACCATTCTCGGATATAATAAAGGATGACACTACAGTTAACAAATGTGAAAATCCACTCTGGGTTCATGGATGTAGATGCACCCACTGCCTAAAAAGTATATTTCAAAATCTTAAAAAATCTCGGAAAAAATTATCTTGTGTACATCAAGACATTTTATGTTCACTCACTAAGTTTCGCGAGAAAAAGAACTTTTTTGTGGCATGTG
Organism: Dactylis glomerata; assembly: GCA_007115705.1. Classification (NCBI taxonomy): domain Eukaryota; kingdom Viridiplantae; phylum Streptophyta; class Magnoliopsida; order Poales; family Poaceae; genus Dactylis; species Dactylis glomerata. Next base: position 601,574 of record QXEO01001877.1, on the reverse strand, counting down.
TAAAAAGATAATTTTCTGTGCTCCAAAATTCCTATTATGTAATTTTTTTGTCTTTTTATATAGGCCACAAAAAATGTCTTGTCTCCACAAAACTTTGTGGGAAAATATAGAATATTTAAATGTACACCCGGAAATTCATGTCTAATTGTTTGATATTCTGAAATGCATTCAAAATGCATTTTCATGATAGGGGCATTTAGTCCTATAAGTTAAAACATCAACATCAAGTCAAAACAAATGATCATTTGTACCTCTGCATGAGTGTTTATATGTTTCACTCTGACTTCTATTCAGCAATGTTGATGTGTGAGTTGCTGCTCCCGGACAAATTCACGCATCAAAGTAGCTGAAACTCGAAATACACGTTGAAATCTCCCCAGACAAAAGTTTTTTTTGCGCGGCTGCTACTTAAGAAGAGGCTAAATACCAAGGATCCCATGACTAGGATTTTTTTATTGTTGGGTGCAAAGACTATGTTCTATATAAGGCATTGCCTTAGCCGGCTACCTGCCAAAAATAAGTGCTAACATATGCCCCATGTTTTTTCAGCAGAGCTTGCATGCTAGAAAATACTTCATGTAGAGTGTTAGTCTAAAGGTGATGCTTAAGATCGTCGACCATGTTTTGTAAGGGTGATATGTGTTTATCGGCCATAAGTGCGTCTAGGGGGATTGCCACACACTTGGGTGGAAGTTCTTCAACTATCGGCCATTGATGGCTCAGAGCAGTAGGCTTCACTCCATTGATAAGAGTTGTCTAGTACAACCTTGCAACTCACAACAATCCTTCCCAACTAGGTGACAGTTTGCCTTTTTTGGCTTCTAGAGCCAATCGATGGTATAACTTTCCAAGTCGTCGACTTGGAAGTCCTTTAGCTAGACTTTCTTGTTGTACGTTTTACCTACTCACAACTTTTTTCTCTCCATGTCTCTTAAGGAATCAAGCATTTGTCGGCCTGCCTCGTTGATGTTGTCCATCCTCAAATCATGATTATTCTTTGCCGACAAACTATTCTGCTTTGCGAACCTCAAGGCGGCAGGATTCACCTCTATGGGTAAGATGGCCTCTTACTCCATAGACTAACATGAAAGGAATGAATGTTTTTTAGAGATCCATGTCTGGAGATTCTATGAATGCACAATGCTTCAGACAACACTTCATGACACCGCCTAACTAGTATAGTCCGTGATTTTCTTATCAATAAAGTTAATTAAGATTTTGTTGCTTGCCTCTACTTGTGAGTTGTCTTGAGAATAATACGGAGATGAATTGAGCATCTTGTTCCCTAGTGATTCGGCAAATTGTCTTACTTCCCTTGTTATGAAAGATGTGCCTTGATGTGTGGAAAATGTGCTCGGATATGGATCACCTCCTTGGTGAGTCATGTTCCTGATACTTGAGACAATTTAGTGAAACGATATGTGGCCACCGATACAAATCTATGCCCCGTTGATGCAGCATAGTGAATCATGCCAATGAAATCAAGCCCCAACCCTAGAAAAGGCCAGACTCTTATGATAGAATTGAGCAATGAAACCGGTGTTGGACGACTGACGAGTCTCGCATCAGACATCATGTACTTCTCCCATGGGGACTTTGGCCTGGTCAAGCACTTCAAAAGAAGACCATCTACCGTTCGACAATATAAATTGGTATGGACTAGTATATAGTTGACAGCCAGCCAACAAACAATCATATCTATCTTTTGACTTTGGATCTTGTAGCCTCGACGGACAAGGTAGCTAGACTCTTGTTGCATCAACTCATTGGCAATACAATTTTTGTGCATGGATACATGAGCTACCATGAAGTAGTCTAAGGTGGATATTATATCTAGGCAACGATGAAGGCACACATTCAGTGATTCGTCGTTGCACTCAAAGATCCTGGATATTTGTTGTACAACTTGCAACGAATCACCATAAGGCTTGACATGAGCAACCTCTACATTGCCTAAAATAACTAGCCCAAATATAATATCGTCATATTCAGCTTGATTGTTAGTACAAAGTAATCGATTTGGGAAGAGGCTTTGAACTATCCTCTCTTATCTCTTCATAGTATTTGTTGCTTCGAGTGATTTGGTAGGGAGGCATTTGAGCATTCATGTGCTTGCTTTTACATGTGTTGTGTTAGTTTTTGTTCTATACGATGATTCAGTCAAGTGAAAGTCCAAGAACTGGTTACCCTTGGAAGCCACCACTTTCTAAATGGTTTGGTGATACTGTCTTGGTGACCTCTTCGTGGAGATTGTGAAAAGTACCAAGTGAGTTGTGAAGTGGTTCTGGCGCTTGCTATCTCTAGGATGAAGTGAGAATCTATCCACAGTGGAAGGGCTCTCGCTAGGTGTGGACAACTCAAGGATTCTCGCTTGGTTTGGAGAGGTCAAGGGACAATAAGGCTAGATCTATTGAGAGATTGTGTGAGCTTCATCTGCCATAACTCCAACAGAGAGTAGGAAATGCATGGATATCCAAACTCCGAGAAATACATCATTTCTCTCTTGTCCCATTTACATTCCACAATTCATATGTGCAAGTATTGTTATATCTTGTGTATAGTTTGAGAATTGCTAGCTTGTACTTCCGGTTCCTATTTTGTTGAGCTATATGGTGTTGGTGCATATAGTTGGGATTAGCATATTCCGGATTTGTGCTTTAAATGTATCCTTTATTTTCATTCCAGATTAGGATATAAAGCCAAATCCTAGGAGCTTTTAACTCTCCTATTCACTCCCCTCCTCTTCTAGGTGCCATCTTTGTTCCAGCAGCTCGCTGGTAGGAATATCTCCTCGCAAAACACACGTTGGCTAGCTATAAACCTCGATCTAGGGTTGTGGCTTTCAGTGGAGAAGAAGAGAAAGAGGAATTGTGGATCAAGGGTTGGACCCGAACTCCATTTAACCGATTTGGCAATTTTTCAATTTACTACACACAAGAAACTTACGGGGGTTAGCACAAAAGTACTAGTCCCTGATAATTTGCCACACGACCTATCTCTCGACAAAAGCCCCTCTTGGTATAGTCAGCAAACCACGTCAGTGAAAATGAGCTCCCTAAATAGATATTGAACTGGTATACTCATAGATCACAATTCAATGACCAATTTGACATATTTTAGAAGTTTACGAATCAAATTACTCATCGATCCAGAGTTTAGTAACTAATGGCGTGTTTCCTCTTCTACCTACATGGCTACACCAAATGAGTCACATCCATCCAAATGAGTACTCCCTTTGGCCACTGTTACCTATCCTAATACGGATATCTGAATATATTTTATTGTCTGGATACATCTATTAGGACAGATAATAGTGGTGGGAGGCCGTGTACTCCAGTTTGGTGGGCTTTGTCCGCAGTCCAGATCGGAGGAGTCCAAAGTGCGTTTTGGGCTGTCAGCTATGTAAAGTGCTCCGGTTTTTTCCTCGCAAAAAAAGTGCTCCAGTTTTACTCTCGGATTGGTCTCGTATCCTTGTCGGAAACTGAATTCGGCCCGGTTTGCGAAACGGTTCCCCGATCTATAAACTGGCGGCGACCTCCCTGCCTCTTTCCCCACCACCGGCTACCAACCAAACCAGACCTCGATCGATCTACAGGAGCAAGAATCGATCAGGCGATCATGGCGAGCTCGTCCCAGGAAGGCTCCGAGCCTTTTGATAAATTTGCAGCGGCGACCCGAGTAAGTGAGCTCCTAAGGGTAGCCATGAAGAACCAGCACTCCCCGAAGACGGTGGCGGCCGCCCGGGCGGAGGCACTGTCCCTGTCCAAGGCCCTGGGGAGAAACGCCGCCCGGGTGGCTCAGGAAAATTCCTCCATTGAAACTCCCGCCGTGGCCGTGGCCTTGCCGGCTCCACGGAATAAGGTTCCCCTCGAAACCTTAGATGACGCGCTGGCGGCCGGAAAAGATTTGTACGCCGGTCTGGTGCCAGCATATGAGGAGAAGCCGGAGAAGAAGAAGAAGTATAGGAGGGCGAGGCTCTCCAAGACGGATCTTGAATACATCCTCTCGTACAAGAGCACCCCCCTCCCTCATCCGCCGGCCTCATTCCTCACGGACGAAAAGCTCATCCTCGACTGTTATCCGGTCCCCAAAGAGCAGATCGTGGACTACTTCACCCTATTGTTCTCCGCTTTCGATGGCGCGGACGACGAGTTCCTGGAGATGCAGAAGAGGGTCCGTGAGGAGTACGAGAAGAAAGGGTACGCTCATCACTGGGTCACCGACGACGAAGACGAAGCCCCTCCGTCTCGAGCTGCAAGAAGGAGGGCTCGCCCAGGGGTCATGAAGCATAAGGGTGGAACCAAGAAGCTCAACTGATGAAGAGATATGCATCGTGTGTACGATCGCAAGAGGAGATGATATTTGTCAGCTTTAGGCGATTGTATACTGAAACTAGTGCCTGTTGAATAAGCTGACTAGGCTTTACAAGCTTAGCCTATCTAATGTATCATGTAAACCCATGTGCTTATTTTGTAATGGAACACCTTTTTATCGATTAGATGTGCTTATGGCAATTAATCACGGTGTGCATCACAAACGCAAACATATCTAGACACTTATCAATCTGAGAATAGCACTGGTAAGGCATAAGCTCTAGTAATCACACCACATTTCGATAAAAACGTAAATGGTTCCTGAAAACACACACAGCAGGTGCCGTACTACTCATTTACAACATCACCGAACATAATCTAGCAGTGCAATAGCTACACACAAAGTGCAGTAAGATAATCTAAGCTGGTTAGAATATAGCTCTAGAGAAGATTCAGACATGGAAGCTGCTCATCATCCTTAATAATCAGTAGTTGCATTAGGCTCCATTGTGCATGTCCTGAGCAATCTGCATATAATGATGCAACTGGTCAAGTTGATGCACTTTCCCATAGATCATTCAGTTCCATGATCAGCGAATACGAAATTCCAACACAACACCCACACACGAGAACGAGACACCGTATGACAAAGACAATGCTTACCAGAGCCGGAGGACGTAGCCATGGATGTTGGTCTCCTGCAGGTTGGGCTGCAGCGGCTGGAGCTTGTACTCTTGCAGCTGCGGTGAGAGCTTCAGAGCAGTCATTGAGGACTCGGCGTCCTGGCCGTAGATCTGCTCACCAACATTCCACATAGGGAACAACTTTGGGTTGATAATGTCAGCTGCCTGGCTCTGCTGATCCCTCAGAGGATTCTTTTGACAGGCACAAACAAATTCATCAAGGTTAAATTAAGTTGGACCATAGAATTGTCCGAGGAAAATTAAGCTGGGAAGTGTTACCATGTGGAACATGTAGTTACTCTGGTCCTCGGGAATGTGAATCTCCTATCAGAATGGATTAAACAAAAGTCCATCAAAACTCAGTTCATGAATCGAAGGTGTGGTAATAGATGGTGCGATGCTGAACAATCAGTGCATCTGGTTTCGCATACCCTGTTGTGCATCCCGAGCAGCTGCTGGTCAAGTAGCTGTTGCTGCAACAAATTGATTAGGTTGTGAGCATAAGGGTCTGAGGAAATTATTGTTTCGCATATTAAAATAACCGAGAAATATTACATCATGTTATTGGGTCGTTACCTTCCTCAGACGAACTTTATACAGAGAGAAGTCAATCTGCTGCTCAAGGTTACTCACATCTTGCAGAGTCAGTGAATCCAGGTCCTCACCCATGTACTGTCTCATGATGATCTTAAGCCTGTTGCTCTCATCCTTCATTCTTGTCATCTCATGGATGATTTTCTTCATGAAAGAAATTAAGATTATTAGGTAGCACAAGTAAAAGCTAATTGGTTTATAAACTGAACTGGTGTACCTGCTGGATGTCCATCTCATCAAAGCGGGTGCTAGGGGCTTTCAGATATCTGTCAAAGACATTTGCAATCCTGCAACACAAAAAAGAAGCAGGGTTTACTTGATCATCATTGGTTCTTCATAAACTTCAAAGGGTATATGTTAGTTAGATAAAAATCAGTCATAAACTTCTAAAATGAACCTTAACTTCGTTACTAAAACGTCATTGCAGAACATGCTGGAACCTTGCAGAATATCAACAACCGATGTTCTCGACAAAAACACATTGCGAAAAGTTGCACAAGACCAAGAGAACATACAATAGAACATTATGACAGTTCGAGAACAACATTATGAGACCTATACCAGGGGCGGAGCTAGAGGGATTTTTTCCCGGATGCATGGTTAAGCTTGCAGCCTTTGCTTGTTGAATTTAAGCCTCCCTGATGCACATTTTTATGTCTAACCTGATGCACTTTTCTCACTAAGCTCACAACTATTACTAAAAAAATTCCTTGACCCTGATGCATGTGCATCATGATCAGCCAATACAGCTCCGCCCCTGACCTATACTATATCCAAAATTTCCATTTCCCTCGAACCAAAAGGAGGTGAACCAAAATGCAGAGAACATGCAATAGTTGAACTGGTAAAAGCATGTTTTACCCACCTCCATGGAGGGCTGGAGTACTCATACATCTTGCCACTGCCAGAGAAAACGATGACCCCAACTTGCGCATCACAAAGAATGGCTAGCTCATTTGCCTTCTTGAGCAGCCCCATCCGCCTCTTGGAGAAGGTAACCTGGCGGCTCGTCGTGTTCTCAATCTTCTTAAGCTCTACTTTCCCACGCCCCATTGGTCCAGTTAGTGCTTCTTTTCTCCACTGCAATCTGCCAGAAAGTGCTCATCAGATTATGATGCCAATGTTCGTAGAAGATGAGAATCAAGTAAATGGTTTCAAATGCTCAAGAAGACATGTACCAAATGGCTAAGATAAATCGAATGGTTTCATACCAAGAGTTCAGAAGAAAAGGTACATGACAAAAGAAACTAGTTCTCTAGAGTTCTACAAAGTTGAAGTTCAATCCAAAGGATTAAACCACCACGAAGATCAAGATCAAATGGCTTCAAATGCATGAGATGGGGCAGAAAAAACTATATACACAAACATCACAAACCCTATTCTTCACTATTAACAGTAAAAGAATAGCACTTGCAAGACATGTTCTTGCACTGCGTGTGTGCTCCAGAACAAGAGAGAGAGAAGTCTAAGGAGTAGTGGCATTACCTGCGTGTGCTTCTTCAGAAGATAGAGGGGAAAGCAAAGGGGGCAGGGGCACCTTTATAAGTCTGGAAGTTTTTGTTTCAAACCATAAAGATTAGTACTATTATTCTGATCATCTCTTGTCAGGCTGTCCCACTATATACTACACAGAAGGAACATATCACACAACAAATGAAACAGAACAAAGTAAATAAAGCAAGGTAGCAAACTTAACTTTCTATACTTTATGACTTGCATCAAATAGCATGTGGAAGCAGATTTATAGACTACCATGTATGTTACAGACATCTCCCGCGCAAAATACGCTATGTCCTTAAATTAGCATCATTAGGATAAGCAGCCCAAATATGTACACGATTAGTGCACGTTAATGAAGTGCAAGTGTCCATTTGGGTGTGTATGAGAGGTGGCACTAGATAACTGAAAATGGTAATGCGGAAATTCTGAAACCAGCCTTGCTGTAGACTGGTAACTGCCTCTTACTTAGCATAGCAAGTGGTGGCAAGCTTGCAGCCAGGCTTCTCCTGTAACAAGACCAACCTAAAATTGACCAAGACAGAGAATAACTAGGAGCAATAATGCTTTTCATAAGGTAGCTTTTGGTCCACACTACACCTCACCTACAGGATATCAGGGAGGCATAGTCAAATAGATGACATATGTCACACACATATTCCCTGACATTGTCATCTGTTTGTACAAGCGAAGCCCCCAGCTCAAAGCATAAAAAATGATCAACATATATCTCTCTGCAAAGGTATTTCATTGACCACTTTCACTGAAAATGCACTTTCCTATAAAAAGGAAAGACACGTCTAAACTTGCTTTGCTGCTGTAAATCATTTTCACAGAAATTTTACCCTATTCTCACACTGATATTGAACATTCAGTATATTTTGCTCTGATTTTCATTCATGTTCCAAGAAGAAAAGTGCTAAGTGTACTCCATTGATCAGCTTTCACTTTTCTTGTGTAAAGAGGGGGGCTTGAAGTGAGAGCATCACAAGGCATCCAGAGATCATTCATGAGTCATGATCATGAACCAGCAGAACATGATGGCAGAAGATATCTTTGCTAAAATAGAGGTACTTCCAAGGGGGTTCCTGGCACCATCAGACCGACTTATAAGGCAAGGAAATTATGCTCTCCCTCTGATGAGGCGGTTGAGGCACAGAATAGGAGGCTCGCACATATTTGCCTGGCCTGTCAGCATCTGACTATCTCTATCGTTTTTTTTTTGTTTCTCTTGGACTACTGAATCATGTTCACACCTGGTAAGGAATATAGTTGTTGCGTGCAGTTTTACACGTACAAATTCTTCCTCATAACAAACTTTACAATAGTTATAACTTCACGCTTAGCATTTCAACATGGTTGACACAAATTTCTCTTAAACTTTGCTCTGGGCTAAACCAAACATGGGAGGTATGGAAGTTGTTGATATTTTCAAATTTCAACATAATACTTATATCATCAATATGAAGGGTGTTAGGACTTGTCCACAAGTGTACATTACAAATCATGGGGAAATTTGGCAATGGACATCTTTTCGCTGGGATCCCAAATCAATAACAGAGGTATATATATTGAGCTTGCTCATAAATTATTTCAGCAGGTTACAAGGTTCATGTAGACAAATAAAGTTGGCCCTGAGCCGCTGTCAACAATATTGAAGGATGCTACATGACATACATAATCTCATTACATAAACCAAGGATGTCATCACAATTTGCTGGATGGTACACCAACACCAGAAGCCCTAACCTTCTGCTCGATCACCTTTGAAAGATCCTTCACTTCCTCCTTGGGAATGTGGCGAGGACGACTTAACCAAAGACCTCCATCAACCACCATTGTAGTCCCATTTACATACTTGCCTGCAAAACAGATTATTGAGTACATCAAATGGCTAACTCTCTGACAAAGGTAACCCATTACTTTGCTGATTTATTATTTTTGTAATAATATGTGTCGACTTCTGGGAATGGCAAGGCAAAAAAGAATCATTTGAGCTAAACTAGCCAACAAAAAGAGCAGGGCTCATTAATATTAATAACTCTAGCGACACCGATATCATCCTACGGACCTCCAGGTAAGCGGATTCTCAGCTCACTGAACTGTACAACTGAAAGAACTTGCAGCTATTTACTTGCAGAAAAACTGGAGAATGGAACTAACCTGCATCAGAAGCAAGATAAAGCGCGGCCATTGCTATGTCACGTGTCTCCCCCAATTTAAATAAAGGCATTGTTTCCCTTAATCCCTTGCCCATTTCATCAGGTGCAAGCTTCCTTAGTCCTGGAGTACCTCCGATTGGTCCTGGAGCGATTCCATTGACCCTAATGTCATAGTCTGTTCCCCATTCTAGAGCCAGTGATCTTGTGATACTATCAACACCTGCCTGTACAAGTCGATTCCGTTAGGAAAAGTCTACCTATTTCAATCATTCTCTGAAAGTGGCCCACACATGATATACATACCTTAGCAGCGGAGACATGAATTTGGTACCAAGCTGCGGTGTAATGCAATGTCGCACTTATGTTAATGATGAGGCCACCAGTGGAGGGGCCTTTTCCTGGCCCACCTTTTTTCAGATACTTCAGAGCTTCATAGGACATTGTGTATGTACCCACAGTGTCAATGTCAAGAACTGCAGAGAGAAAATTCAGTTGATAAATTTTTCTGAAAGAAAGATACTAAGCACTCGGTTATTTGTTACATAGCAGACAACGTGTCAGCACAAAACTACTTGAGCTAGCAGCCCAGCACAATTGCACAAACTAGTCAGACCACATTATTTTTCCAACGAACAAAATCGTTATGTAGAGGTGTCAATAGTCATACGAGTGGAACAAACAGCAAACTCTCAAGTAAACCAAGAGCATATGGTTTAATGAAGCACCTGTTCGGAATCCCTTGGGCGTCAGATCCTCCGGTGAGGCAAGGAAGTTGCCGGCTGCACCGTTGACAAGAACATCGAGCTTGCCGAAATGCTCAACCGTCGACGCGAGCACCCTCGCTGCATCTTCCTGCTTGCGGACATCTCCCTGAAATCCAACAGCCTGCATGCCACACCGAGCTCGCATTACTACACATCAAGACTGCTATTTTATCCCTGAGGCACAGCGGGATAGTTAGTTTCACCATGGTAGGCAACATATTTATCTATAATTTTAGTTCCACGATTCAGAAGCAAATGAAACACGAAGCATGGTAGGATTAGTAAAGCATGTGTTCGTCACTTGAGAAAATAATGAGGTGACTTCATTTCATAGAGGCATTCCCTCAACGAAGGCGCTCAACGAGGTACTAGCTGTTTTGTTCTGTTTTGCCTGTGAAAACTGGTATCGGCAGCGTTTGCTTTCCTAACATTGCTAACAAAACTCGATCGCCATCAGATTCAATGAACGAAACTATAAGATGCATAGTACAAGATCGCGACAATTTCCCTGTTAAGAGACTAGTATATACCAAAAGTTGTCCACCTAAGGAGCAAGACAGACCAGCTGACTATCATTTTAAGCAAGGGGACGACCAAGGTGGAAACATGCGTAGCAGTGGTAGGTAGGGATACGAATGGAAGAGGGGGAAAGGGGGGCAGATTAATCGGGAGGCGCACGCACCCGCAGGCCCTCGGAGCGGAGGGCGGCGACGGCCTTGTCGAGGACCTCGCGGCGTCGGCCCATGATGGCGACGCTGGCGCCGTGTCGGGCGAGCTGGGCGGCGATCTCGAAGCAGATGCCGGAGCCGCCGCCGGTGACCAGCGCCGCCTTGCCCCTCACCACGTCCGCCCGGAACGGCGAGTCCGTCGCCATCGCCTGCTCTCCCAGTCGCTCCGGCGTAGAAGGGGATGGAGAGAACTGGAGAAGATTCGTGTCGCTGGACTGCCCGCTGCCGGCCTTGTTCCGTGTGTTTGGCCTTAATTTGTCGTCGACACGAGGCGATGACGTATGCTCTTACTCCTACTGCTGACTGTGATGCGTGGCTGTGGTTTTGCCAGGGGATTTGAGCACTACTGTACAACAAATTTAAATTAGCAAAAAGTTCGTACAGTAGAATGGTAGGTGCTGTGCCTATGTTTAACGACTTTGTTGTAATTTTTAAAGGAGCTAATTACAATGAAGGTCCTACAACTTGCACACTATATGATGGTTTAGTCCTAATTCTTAAAGATGGTAAAATAGTAGTCCTACAACTTGCAATCATGTGAAAATTTGGTCCTCAATCAACCTGAAGGTGACATGTGGCGTTATAATTTTTGCAGAAATACCCCTAAATATTTTTATCCAGCATATTTGATCTTGGTACCACCTTACTTGCAGGTCCTACGTGTCAGACCCGAAGCAAATAAAATTTAATAGTTTTTGTAGAAATACCTCTAAATATTTTTATCCAGCATATTTGATCTTGGTACCACCTTACTTGCAGGTCCTACCTGTCAGATACTGACCCGAAGCAAATAAAATTTAATTGGCGGGGAGGAGGAATCAAACTCGCAATCAAATTAACACTATAGCGCGCTTGCAGCCACTAGGCTATGCACCAACCTATGTTAAGTATAAAGACGTCTATTTATTTTACCCCATCCCACAGGCCATAGGAAAGAAATATGAGACGAAACAAATAAAACTCGTGTACACGAGCGTGTTAAAATAAAAAATATGTACATGTCATACCTGAACGTGTCAAACAAAAAATTATGCAAGTAAGGGGTACTTGTATCACATTAGCATGTAATAAAAAAATATGTGCATGTACATATTATGTATCTAAACGGGTAAAAAATAATTATGCATGATTATACCAAGTTAAATATTTCAGCATCTTTGGTACATCAAAGAAAAGACAACTTAACACACTAGCTAGCTATTTGGACACAAGGTATGTCCTTGAAAAAAAGTCAGTTCAAACTTTAAAGGAATAAAAATAAATACACGCTAGCAAGCTGTAATAGGCGAATTACGTCAACCGAAAAATGAAAATATCACAACGGTTTGTATCCGCATGTCTTGAAAACAAAAAATATTTTGTGCCAATAGTACAACACATGTAGATCACAAGAAAGAGTGTTCAAGACATGCAGGTAAAAATAGAGTGTCCAAGTCGTGTGTTGGTAGGACTCTTCAAGACTGACAGGTTCTTTAATTGACTCCAATTTCATAGTTAGTTATAAAGCTATATTGCATGGTTATACTTCAACCAATCAATTTTCTAGATGAGGCTGATTAAAAGTGGTTTGGTATAGGAAAAAAACTTATAGTGGATCTCTAGATATTGGTTTGGTATTGTACATCTTCATAATTTTGTAAATATATTAGATAAAACTTAGAAAACATTGACTTGTTGACTAAATTTATACGCCATGTATTTTGACGAAAGAGGGTGTGCAAATACATAAATTCAACATGCCTGGTATGCATATTAGTTGGACATATTCAAATATTGCTCACACTGCGAGGGTCACCGTGCTAGTTTTAAGTAATATTGATGCGGGAATAAACCATATTTGCATTCTAACCAACTAAGTGTCATCCAAATGCGAAAAAGCAACAAAAAAAAGCTAAAAAATGTATAATAGCATCACGTTCTCAAATACAGCATAAGTCATTGCTTGATCTAGTGGCTACGTCGTGCTGCCAGCGACCTCTACATCACGAGTTCCATCAGTTGTCCCAGCAAATTGATTTTAATTTGTTTCGTCGAATAATTTTCTTTCCAACTGTTGCTTATAAAGACGAAAAACGTCCTGCACTGATACACAAAGCATTGCATGGTGCAGTGGTCAGTGCGTGTTGTCAACTTTGGGTGGTGAGTTCGAATCCTCGTCCGCTTAATTTTATTTTATTTGCTTCGTCAGTGCCTGACAGATAGGACCCGCAAGCAAGGTGGCACCAAGGTCAAATATGCTGGATAAAAAAATTAGGGGTATTTCTGCAAAAACTATAACGCCACATGTCACCTTCTGGTTGATTGAGGACCAAATCTTCACATGATTGCAAGTTGTAGGACTACTATTTTACCATCTTTGAGAATTAGAACTAAACCATCATATAGTGTGCAAGATGTAGGACCTCAAGTGTAATTAGCTCTTTTTAAAGCTTTTCAGGAAAACCGTCGGACAAGGCACATGCGCCATAAGTGTCGATGAGGAATATACGCTGCTAGACCTTTGTTGCCTCCGCACCCGAAGCTCATATAAAATCCAAGGAAGAACAATCCATGCTAGTAACCAAACCCATAGGACTCCTTTGATCCATATGACTTGATCATCTCCTCCTTAGGCCTTGTTTGGTACTAGAGTTTTAGTGGGGATTAGTGGGATAATCCCCATTAAAACCCAAATCCCCACTCACTTCTAAAAATACATTTGGTACTAGAGTATTGGACGAGTTTAATCTCCGCTAATCCCTACTTTTCCTTAAATTTTAGTGTATTTTTCTCAATCCCCAATACTCTACCTCTACCTAGTGGATTGAGGGTGGGATTTTGTGGGGATTGGGTGAAGGTGGGAGTTTCACCCAATACTCTAGAGGATTATCCCTACTAATCCCTACAAAAACTCTAGTACCAAACAAAGCCTTAGCGGGAACCTAATCAGGTGCTCTTTGCGAAATTAGCTCGCAAGTGAGAAGCTTATCCCAAGTAATTTATGGCACAAGCATGCATATAAAATGGATGTCCTATGGTTAAATCCTCCCCTTGCCAATCTCGATTAGATGCCTTGATTCGTCGGTGCGCAGAGCATGAGCTCTCACACGTCCATCACTAAGATAATCTGACCATCTACTATCCGTGGTCTACAAATCCAAGCTATCCACCTAGGGTCAAAACCCACCTGATCTTCAATACTTCAATGAGAAATTCTCAATCCACATTATTGAAGGCCTTTGTGATATAAACTTTATAAGCATGATCACCTCCCACCAGGTTTTGTGAAGCTTTTTCTCTGTCTGCTGCAACATCATGAAATTTTTGTGCAAACAACAACCATTTATGAACTTGCTCACAGAGCGCCCATTATCCTCGGAAAGTCAGAGGCCAATCTAGTTGCCAAAGGCTTGGCGAGGATCTTCGACAAACTATGGATGAGATTCACCAACCAAAATCTCAGACCTCGGTCGCATTCGACTTCTTCGGGGGAGGGAGCTAAGCGCATGATTTGTGGCATGAAAACCCCTAAAGTCCATAAAAGGCTTTGAATGCTAACATGATGTCATGTTTTATTTTTGGCCAGCAAGTCACATATAAGCAACCCATGAAGCCTTCTGGTCTAAGAGCTTTGTCAAGCTCCTTGGATTTGACCATCAACAACATGTCTTCTAGGAATTCTTCCTCAAGGTGTCCTAGATCAAACGAGAGCATCTAGGGGTAGTCAAGGTTGAGAGAAGATAAAAGCCTATGCTCATGGTCTGAAGTCGACAACCCATCCACCTGTAGTGCGTTGATAAAGTATTTCCTCGTATGATGACTCACATGCATCCCCTTACTGGAGCACTTATAGACGTGAACTTTGCATCGTGATCGTCCTTTCTAACAACTTTTGATTGAGAACCTTGCGCAAGACGCGCCCCACCATAGATGGCATTCTCTCCATCACCACATCAAATCTTCAAGGGATTTCTATTTTCGTGCCCTCGGGTCCTTAGTTGTGCTCAGTTTTTCCCAGCCGCTTAGTTTTTCCTCAGTTTTGCCCAAGCCCTTGTTTGAAACCCTCACAAGGAGCTCGGACGGGAGGAATCCCGTTTAGTTGACCGTCGGTTGGTGCTGGCAAGTGGGGCCGCTGTTGGTGTCTCGCATTGGACACGTCTCCACTTACCCAGATCATCGTGGGACCCACAACTTGTCCACATTAGTGCGCCGGACCCACAACTTACCCAGGTGCCCGTTGCAAAATGGGAGCCCGAGCTAGCCCCGCGCCCGTGCCCATGCCATTGCTTCCCCTTTCTTTCCCCGCGCCCCATTGTTCTTCTTCTCCGCCAGCGGCAACCCTTCTCCGGCAGGCGGGTGATGTCTAGTTTCTCTTCGACCTCCCGTTCTTCATGGCCGTAGTATGGACCCATGCCTTTGACAAGATGCCCTGACTGCCCACGCTAGGAGCCTCTAAAGCGGTGGATCTGTAAGACGGACGACAATGGCAACCGTGGACGTGAGTTCCTTGCATGCGAGAGCTTGCCATATAGAGAGGGGGATAAGGTTAGATCTCGCTCCAATTGCTCTGTTTTCTCTCGATTTTCTTGTTATTCCCTCGAATTTGGGATTTAGGGTTCACGTTGTTGTTTTCAGATCCTGAAGAAATGCAGGTATTTCGAGTGGATCGATGTGTACGTTTAGAGGCTTCAATTGCAGGAATCAATTGGCGCTATTGGGAAGCGCAATTTGGGAGGGGGGGACTTGCTGTAGAGAATGCAGCGGAGAGAGGAGCCGTTCCAATTATGCCGAATGCTCCCAATGCAGAACTGGTGGAAGTGAAGGGAGAACTGAAGAAAATGAACAAGCAGTTAAGGCAGCTGATCGAGTTGAAGAAGCAAGCTAATCTGATGGCTGGTTGTTTTTTTTTGTTGTATAATTGTGATCAGATTCTTATCATTGCTCATCAGGCGCTAGAAGTTGTTACAAGGGATCCCTTGTTACAAATCCATTATTTAGTTACATGTACTTGTAGTTGTTTTCAAAGTTAGTGTGTGCATTCACCGAAATTACCAAAAAAAATAAGTGTTAGGGAATATAGGAATGCTAAAGATAGTTGATAATTGTTAGAGGGGTGACAAATAATGCATTCACCGAAATCCCACAAATATGTATGTCTCATGTTTCTACCAAAATTATACCACTTTTGGGACGTTTCAAATAACCAAAACTATATCCCAAACTATATTCCCTAAAAGAAAAGGAATGCTAAAGAAAGTTGATAATTGTTAGAGGGGTGATAAATAATCCATTCACCGAAATCCCCCAAATATGCCAAATATGTATGTCTCATGTTTCTACCAAAATTATACCACTTTTGGGCCGTTTCAAATTACCAAAACTATATTTCCTAAAAGAAAAGGAATGCTAAAGATAGTTGATAATTGTTAGAGGGGTGATAAATAATCCATTCACCGAAATCCCCCAAATATGCCAAATATGTATGTCTCATGTTTCTACCAAAATTATACCACTTTTGGGCCGTTTCAAATTACCAAACTATATTCCCTAAAAGAAAAGGAATGCTGAAGATAGTTGATAATTGTTAGAGGGGTGATAAATAATCCATTCACCGAAATCCCTCAAATATGTATGCCTCATGTTTATACCAAAATTATACCACTTTTGGGCCGTTTCAAATTACCAAAACTATATCCCAAACTATATTCCCTAAAAGAAAAGGAATGCTAAAGAGAGTTGATAATTGTTAGACGGGTGTCAAATAATGCATTCACCAAAATCCGCAAATATATATGTCTCTTGTTTACACCAAAATTATACCACTTTTTAGTTTAACATTTTTAGATCGTGGAAAATAATGCATAAATAGAGGGAATATAGTTACGTGGCAAACTCGTTATTGCACATAAATAGAGGGGTGACACTGTCCACCGACAGAGAGAGAGGGGTGGCCACGAAGAGAGAGAGGGGTGGCCACGAAGAGACGGAGAGGGGTATACTGCCCGTTAGATCAGTGGATCAACGGTTGGTGGAGTCGATCCGTGTGACAACAGCTCAACCAATCAGGATAAGTTTGGGCTTCTGTGAGCATTTGTGACAGTACTTGAGGGCAAAACTGAGTAGTACTAAGAAACCAAGGGCACATAAATAATAAGTAGACTAAGGGATTCAAACAAAAGAATTACAAAATGAAAAATGCGTGTTTTGTACAATATAATTCATATTGGGCTACATCAAATTATTTGCAATTCAAATATACACGAGTGTGACAATTATGGCCTCATTTAGACAAACTATGTTTTGGGGAAGATGTTTTGCAAAGGGGTTTGAGTGGAAAACCATGCATCTTCATAGCTACTAGTGATTCTGAGAAGTGGCAATTTGTGGTAAACCCTTGATTTATCTATGTTTGTTAAGGTTTCCTAGGTGGCAGGTTGCGTAGGAAGACTCCATGAGTAGGTGCCTCTATGTTTTTATTTTTTTGGATTTTTTTGCGCATGAAATGACTCAATTAGTTATGTTAATCTCATTTGTTGACTCTCTGTTGACCAACTACTTGAGGGTAGAACTGAGTATATTGCACTTGCCAGTCTAAGTACTCGAGGGGAAAACTGAGTACAGATAAAATTTCTGTATAAGGCCCAAGGTTATAACTGAGTACACCAAACGTCCCAGGGTTAGCCTCGTGTCGCAGTGCACGCTGCAGCCATGCATAGCGGACGCGTGTTACGGTACACGCCACCTTCGTCTTTATAGAGCCCCTCTTTCTCTCCCTCGACGCTCGCCCACTCTCTCATTCTCACTGCAACCGCCTCTCCTGTCCCATCATCTTCTCCACAACCGAAGAAAAAACCCCAAAGAAAACCGCCGACGATGGAGAAGAATGAGATGCCCATTGTTGGCGCTTCCAACATAGCCGCCGGCGCATCAGCCGCCGGCACATCGGCCGCCGCCCCCGTCGCTGCTTCCGACGTAGCCGCCGGCGCATCAGCCGCCGGCGCATCGGCCGCCGCCCCCGTCCAGGCCCCCGTTGCTGCTTCCAATGTAGCCGCCGGCGCATCAGCCGCCGACGCATCGGCCGCCGTCCCCGTCCAGGCCCCCGTCGCTGCTTCCAACGTAGCCACCGGCGCATCGGCCGCCGCCCCCATCCAGGCCCCCATCGCTTGGGACCCGTACGAAGACCCGTACGAACCAGTGCCGTACGTCGCGCCGGAGAACCCCTACGACACCAGCATCGTCGACGACGAGCCGGAGGTAACCCTTTGTTCCCTTGTTCTTATCCCATTTCAATCCTTTTGTGTTAGATCTAGCATTATTAGGGTTTGTCTGTTCCTAGTTCAATCCTTTTGTGTTAGATATTGCGTTATTAGGGTTCGTCTGTTCCTAGTTCAATCGTTTTGTGTTAGATCTTGCGTTATTAGGGTTCGTCTGTTCCTAGTTCAATCCTTTTGTGTTAGATCTTGCGTTATTAGGGTTTGTCTATTCCTAGTTCTAGATCTTGCGTTATTAGTGTTTGTGATTTGCTTTTGTTTAAGATTCGGTTAACTTATATGAGTAATCAATCCAATCCGGTTTATTTTTGCCGATGATGATGAATATTTGGGCACAAATTGATTCAGGGTTTGGTCAGTGAATAATTGGTGTGTACAAATTTGTTGTGCATGATCTTTGTTTCACTGACTCAAATCCTGGATATAAGTGTGTCCAATGTAACTGAGACTACCTCTTTTTTTGTGCCTATATTATCATGCATGATCTTTTGTTCACTCTCTGTTCCATCATCGCTGTAATTGACTCCGTGTTTTTCGATCTTTGGTGCTACGTGACAGGTGCAGAGCAGCGACGTCGACAGCGACGACGAGTCCTTCCACACCAAGACTTGTCATGTCCTCAGAAGGCTGTAGTCTGTCCATTATGATGGCCACTTTGCTCGAGGCATTTATAGGTGCCTCTTCTGCAATAGGAGGCTCCGCGCCACCGACTTCAACTTCCTGGTGAACCATGCTGAATCTATTGGCAGAGCCATTGGCGGCGCTAGAGTTGGAACGACCATGAACGTGCATGCGTTCATGGCCAAACACAAAGCACTTGGGATTCACCTGTGCAGCCTCCAAGCTTAAATTCATGTAAAATGTAGCTTATGTTGGATCTATCGGTAGTACTGTTGGATCTATCGTGAATATATCTATGCTATGTTGGCTGCTGTATGCAGCTTATCCTATATTTTCTATGGATTTGTGCCCTAGATTTCCTACCTGATTGGGTAAAAACGAAGGCATAAAGAAATGAATGGCGTTAAAAAACAAAAGGAGAAGCTGCTCTAGATTTGCTACCAATTTGGGCAATCAAGAATGAATGAGATCGAGCGAGAGAGAGGAAAAAGGTGCATTGAAAACTGCTAATCTGGGCGAAAGAGACAGAAACCACTCGTGCCCACGTCCAGGAGCCACACGGCTCCACACGCTACGGCCCCACACGCTACGGCCCCCGCTCCGCTCGTATGACCAGACACGGTGATACGTCTCCAACGTATCTGTAATTTTTGATGCTCCATGCTTGTTTTTTACACCATTTGCCTACTGTTTCGTTACACTTCGTGGCACTTTTATGCATTTTCTGGAACTAACCTACTAACAAGTCGCCACAGTGCCAGTTCCCTGTTTTCTGCTGTTTTTGTGTTTCAGAAGTGATACACAGGAAATATTTTCGGAATTGGACGAAACAAGTTCATGAAGTCTTATTTTTCCCGGAAGCTTCCAGTGATCCAAAGAGGAGTTGGAGGGGGGCCACGAGGGCCCCACACACCAGGGCGGCGCGGCCAGGCCCCTGGCCGCGCCCCCTATGTGTGAGAGCTCATCGGTCCACCTCTGACGCTGCCCCTTCGCCTATAAAGACCCCCCGACGGAAAAAACCTAAGTACCCGATCACTTTTCCAGAACACATCGCGATCCGCCGCCGCCATCGACCCGAAGATCGGGAGGGTCTAGAAGCTCTTCCCGGCACCCTGCCGGAGAGGGGAATCGCCACCGGAGGTCTTCTTCATCGCCATGCCTGCCTCCGGAGCGATGAGTGAGTAGTCTACCTTGGACTACGGGTCCATAGCAGTAGCTAGATGGTTGTCTCCTCCACCATGTGCTTCATGTTTAGATCTCATGAGCTGCCCTACATGATTGAGATCACCGTTATGTAATTCTACATGTTTGGTTTGTTGGGATCCGATGAATATTGGTGTTATGATTGAGTTACTATACTGAAATATATCTTTTGTTATCTCTATGTTGTCTATGATCTTGCATGCTCTCCGTTGTTAGTAGCTATCTTGGCCGAGTAGTTGCTAGTGACTTCAAGAGGGGGTATTTATGCTCGATAGTGGGTTCATGCCTCTATTTAACCTGGGGGAGTGACAGAAACCTCTAAGGTTGTAGATGTGCTGTTGCTACTAGGGAGAAAACAACAATCATATGCTCGAGGGCATATGCTTTGTTTACATTACACACTTTGCTTAAGGCAATTATCTGTTGTTCGCAACTTAATACTCATGGGGTGTTTGGATGATATCCCCGGGAGTGGATTATTAGCCATAGATGCAGTTGGATGGCGGTCTATGTATTTTGTTGTAATGCCCAGAGTAAATCGCATAGTGATCTTCTTGACATATCACATTTACTTTATTCTATCAATTGCCCAACTGTAATTTGTTTACCCAGCATGTGTTATTTATCTTATGGAGAGACAACACTAGTGAACTGTGGACCCCGGTCCTATTTCCATCATATTGCTATCACCTGTTTACTTTACTTGCACTGTTTACTTTACTCGCATACTTTCACTGCTTTCCACTCGATACGCTCATACCCTTTATTTCAAGCAAACCGGTGAGATTGACAACCTCATCGCAAGTTGGGAACAAAGTATTTGGTTGTGTGTGTGCAGGTTCCGCGTTGCAACTGGCCGAAGACGAGTCAACAAGTATTGTAAACGGCGCCCTTGTTGGAGTGCTATTAAGCCAGTCTGCATCACCTTCAGTCGTTTGTCTCTCCTCTCCTGAACGATAAACCTTGGTTTCTTAACTGAGGGAAAACCTTGCTGTTGTATTCATCACACCTTTCTCTTGGGGTTCCCAACGGGCTGGACATTCAACTAGGCACCAACTCTTTTCTGGCGCCATCAACCAGCAATCAAGCTCTTTTCTGGCGCCGTTGCCGGGGAGGAAGTAGAAGACTTCTGCGAGGGGAGTTTTTCGCACGCACATCCTTTACTTTGTGTTATTGTTTTGTTTTGCTTTACTTTATTTATTTTACCTGCACCGTTTTTTATCAAAATCCCAAAAAAATTAGAATCCTTGGTAGTTTTTTTTTTACTTTAGTTCATTATGTTGTTCCCTAAGTATGTTTTGGAGGACCTCTCAGTAGGTAGTGGTTCAATTATTGGGAAAGATAACATTGAGGAGTTCTTTAATCACATTAGTATGCATGAAGAAGTTGAGGAAAAGTCCTTGGTTGAGCTAGCTCCTAGTATTGAAGTTGCTTCTGCTTATTTAATTCACATGTTGGAAGCTAGGTTTGCTAATCTTAATCCTTTTATGCAATACATTTTCATTAAGCTTCATGAAATTGAGGATCCCAAAAAGAAAGCTTTTATCTTGGAAACTTTGCGCATAGAATTTAGAGATGTTGCTATTGAGGCTAGGAAGGTTTTTAAGAAATTTAATAAGCTAGGCTCGCCTGTTGTGGTTGTTGGTACACCCAATGAAGATTCTAGAGTGCCAATACCTTATAAACTTTCGGGAATACGTGATGTTTGGGAAAATAATTCTAGTTGGATTTGTCCTGAAAATCCTTTCGATGAAAGTAGTGTACCAAAGCGTGATCATAAAGGATCTTCAAAAACTCATTTGCACATAATTCCTTGCATTGTTGAAAAAACTCCTATTGTGGATCCCGATGCTTCTTTCATAATTACTTCATCTCTTGATATTACTTGATTCGCAATTTTCTGCGCCTAGCTCAAAGGCGTTAAAGAAAAGCACTCTTGGGAGATAACGCAATGTTTTATTTTCAGTACTTTTTCTTTTATTTGAGTCTTGGAAGTCATTACTATTGTAATGACCGCTCCTTATCCTTTTTATTTTATTGTTGTGCCAAAAGAAGCCTCTAATTTGAGTGAGGTAAGATTTGGGGATGTTGCTGTCCTGAAACTGTTTTCGGTGCTGCACCATAAATATTCGTATAAATTATCTGTATATCTTTTGGACCTGCTATTTCTTGTGCATATGCCCCAGGTTATATACAAACTTTCATTAGTTGAACACTTTTTGATTTGAGTAACAGAAAACCCCTCAAAAATTCGACCTTTTTCAGCTGTTCTGTTTTGACAGATTTCTGCCAATATTTGTGTTTGCCGCTTTATCACTTTCTTTTGAGTTCTTTTGATCACGGAACTTTTGGGGAAGTTGCTACAATAATATATGCTATATATGTGGTGGTTTTGGGTTGAAACCTGAAGCAAAAAAGAGGTTGATTATATGTTATGCTACACTAATGTTGCTAATAGATTTGTGTTTAGTTTTGTATGAAGGAAGTTTTCAAGTGTAGGGATTGGAGAATGATGAGATGAGTTGAAGAATGGACAAAAGCTCAAGCTTGGGGATACCCATGCATCACCCCAAGAAATATCCAAGAAGTACAAGCGTCAAAGCTTGGGGATGCCCCCGAGGCACCCCTTCTTCATCGGCAAAAATCAGGTCACCTTTCAAGACACTATATTTTTATTGCTTCATGCACTATGTGTTTTTCTTGGAGCGTCAGTTGTTTTAGTTTTCTTTGTTAGTTTAGTTTTGTTTGCTGTAATAAATGGTTGGACCCCAACAAATTTCTTTTGGAGAAGTTGTCTTGCTTTTCATTTGCCAAGAACGCTCTAGTTTTCATTCTTATCAAAAACCGAGTGTTCTTCTTTTTCTGCTACTGCTTTTGGTTTTTGTTTTCGCCTTGATTTGCATTCAGATCTTCTTATATCTATTTATCAAGGTGTATTTTTGCCTCTGATCTTTGTTGGTTTTCATCAAAAGAGGTGTCTAAAAAATTTCAAATGGTGTTGGAAAAGAGAAAAAGCTTTATGCAAAAAAGTGGTACAAGAAGGAGCTTGTGTAGACTACGGCTTAGGCTTTTTCATGTCATGCTTGATGTCTTTTTGATAGTATGCTTAGTGGTTTTGCTGTAGCATGACTTGTCTCAAATAATTGAAATTGCTTAATGAGCCTTTGAAAAAAATCATGCGTTGTTCTTAATTATTTGGAAGCATTATTTTGGTTTTCTCCTTGATGCTTTATTTGGGTTGACTTGGCGCATGCTCACACATGTTAGACTCATACAAAGTTGCCAATAGCCTCTATGATCATTTAGTTTTTGAATTTTGAATGCCATCCTATGCTTCTTTTAATGTCGCTTTGCATGATTATGGCCATTATTGCTCTCTTAGTTGGTCGCTCCCAGTCTTTTGCTAGCCCTCGCCTTGTACTGAGTATGAGCTCTACTTGTGCATCCAACTCCTAAAAAAACAAAGTTTGCCAAAGTGTCCACCATATATACCTACTAGCAATTAGCTATTCCAAGTAAATTTGACTTGCTTTTATTTTCTCTTCAAATTAAACTCTTACCAGTGTTATGCGAAAATTGGTCAGTAAAGCTCTCACGAACCGGAAGGCACACTTTACTTTTTCCTGTTCTTAAAAATTTGACATTGTGGTCTCTTATGTTGAGTTGTTATGCTTGCAAGTTGTAAGTTGGATACTAGCCCAACCATGCTGTCATGGGGCAAGCTTTCAACATTGCACTTCTATTTGAGTTGATATCGTGATCTTTTGTTTATGGATGCCCGCGGTGTGAAATGAGTTGGGAATCTTGCGGGGATCATGGAGTTTGTATATTTGTTAGGGAAACGCCTGGGCCGCCAATCTAAGCCATGCATAATTCATGGTGGAAATTTACAGCATGCCCATAGTGGACATTCGACGACGCATCTCAAAATAAAAAGCTATACAATTGGTAAATAAAAGAGATGTCGAGGTGTTCATTGTCTGCTTGTCCTGTCATTTTGATGTGGGCTTGTTCCATGTCATCGGGCACGGAGGTACCCCGTTGGCGGTTCTCGATGATACATATATACTTACAATGACAAGAGCCTTGCTTGGGACTCTAAGTTGAGTAGCATGAGGTTTGGGTACTCGTATTGACGGGACACGAGGTTTTCAACTTATGATTTGTCAAGCATATGCAGCATAATTGTTCTCGCATTAACTTTAACCACTCAAGATGCTTATGATGGGGGCAATGAGAGCTCAAAGCCGGTAAGTACCATAATTTTTGAAGGTTATAAAACTTGCAATCAATGCTTCCTTCCGCGAAGGGCCTTTCTTCTACTTTTATGTTGAGTCACCACCTTCTATCTTTGTGCACCATTAAGAGAGCATAGTTGTCATTCTTAGTATAATGTGCATTTTCCCAAAGTTTTCATTGATTAATTCATATTGTTGGTTTCACTTGTTCTTAAATTATTTGTATCTAGTCGCCCTCTTAAACTTGAAGGTGTCCTATGCATTTATGTTTTGCTCTCTATGAAGGATAAGCTGAAAACCATTTGTATGTTTTTCCTTATGATTTGAACACACGTTTGACTTTCATTGTTTCATTTTCATGATCTTTTGTTTGTGTTCATTTGCATGTTACAACATGGTTCTAAGTTTTTATTGTCAAGATTATATCTTTCATGCCCATGTTTTAAGTTCTTATGATCCCAGCTCACAAATGCTTACATATATGATCAAGATTGTGTAGGTGCATGTCACCTCAAAAATTATTAATTCTTTGTTATCACTTACCTACTCGAGGACGAGTAGGAGTTAAGCTTGGGGATGCTTGATACGTCTCCAACGTATCTGTAATTTTTGATGCTCCATGCTTGTTTTTACACCATTTTCCTACTATTTCGTTACACTTCGTGGCACTTTTATGCATTTTCCGAAACTAACCTACTAACAAGTCGCCACAGTGCCAGTTCCCTGTTTTCTGCTGTTTTTGTGTTTCAGAAGTGATACACAGGAAATATTCTCGGAATTGGACAAAACAAATTCCTGAAGTCTTATTTTTCCCGGAAGTTTCCAGTGATCCGAAGAGGAGTTGGAGGGGGCCACGAGGGCCCCACACACCAGGGCGGCGCGGCCAGGCCCCTTGCCGCGCCCCCTATGTGTGAGAGCTCCTCGGTCCACCTCTGACGCTGCCCCTTTGCCTATAAAGACCCCCCGATGGAAAAAACCTAAGTACCCGATCACTTTTCCAGAACACATCGCGATCCGCCGCCGCCGCCGACCCGAAGATCAGGAGGGTCCAGAAGCTCTTCCCGGCACCCTGCCAGAGAGGGGAATCGCCACCGGAGGTCTTCTTCATCGCCATGCTTGCCTCCGGAGCGATGAGTGAGTAGTCTACCTTGGACTACGGGTCCATAGCAGTAGCTAGATGGTTGTCTCCTCCACCATGTGCTTCATGTTTAGATCTCATGAGCTGCCCTACATGATTGAGATCACCGTTATGTAATTCTACATGTTTGGTTTGTTGGGATCCGATGAATATTGGTGTTATGATTGAGTTGCTATACTGAAATATATCTTTTGTTATCTCTATGTTGTTTATGATCTTGCATGCTCTCCGTTGTTAGTAGCTATCTTGGCCGAGTAGTTGCTAGTAACTCCAAGAGGGGGTATTTATGCTCGATAGTGGGTTCATGCCTCTATTTAACCTGGGGGAGTGACAGAAACCTCTAAGGTTGTAGATGTGCTATTGCTACTAGGGAGAAAACAACAATCATATGCTCGAGGGCATATGCTTTGTTTACATTACACACTTTGCTTAATGCAATTATCTGTTGTTTGCAACTTAATACTCATGGGGTGTTCGGATGATATCCCCGGGAGTGGATTATTAGTCATAGATGCAGTTGGATGGCGGTCTATGTATTTTGTTGTAATGCCTAGAGTAAATCGCATAGTGATCTTCTTGACATATTACGTTTATCTTTATTCTATCAATTGCCCAACTGTAATTTGTTTACCCAGCATGTGTTATTTATCTTATGGAGAGACAACACTAGTGAACTGTGGACTCCGGTCCTATTTCCATCATATTGCTATCACCTGTTTACTTTACTTGCACTGTTTACTTTACTCGCATACTTTCACTCCTTTCCACTCGATACGCTCATACCCTTTGTTTCAAGCAAACCGGTGAGATTGACAACCTCATCGCAAGTTGGGAACAAAGTATTTGGTTGTGTGTGTGCAGGTTCCGTGTTGCAACTGGCCGAAGACGAGTCAACAAGTATCGTAAACGGCGCCCTTGTTGGAGTGCTATTAAGCCAGTCTGCATCACCTTCAGTCGTTTGTCTCTCCTCTCCTGAACGATAAACCTTGGTTTCTTAACTGAGGGAAAACCTTGCTGCTGTATTCATCACACCTTCCTCTTGGGGTTCCCAACGGGCTGGACATTCAACTAGGCACCAACTCTTTTCTGGTGCCATCAACCAGCAATCACACGGTCTCGTCCTGTCCCACGCGGTCCCTTTCTACCAGCCCCACACGACATGGCCCCACACGACACGACCCCACTCGTCAGCACGAAACGGTCAACTGAACAGGATTCCTCCCGTCCGAGCTCCTTGTGAGGGTTTCAGACAAGGGCTTGGGGAAAACTGAGGAAAAACTAAGCGGCTGGGGAAAACTGAGCACAACTAAGGACCCGAGGGCACGAAAATAGAAATCCCAATCTTCAAATGGCCTTGTCGGCCACCAAAAACTATAGCTTCACATTGTCAATGAAATTTTCATTCCATATCGCTAAGAATATGGCTGTGGCATGCATCAAGTCATCAAACCCTTGAAAGGGTTCGTGGTTTGTTGGCATGTAATTCCATGTCTCTTACACCACCTCAAGGAACACATCCACGTTCAGCCAAAAGGATGTGAAGTACAACTGCTTCCTTGTGTGCCTCTAAGTTGCATGCATAAGAGAAAGGGAACATGGTCTAGCGTGGCATTGCTCAAGATGTTGCGACTTGGAATCCAATGATTTAGTTTTTGTAGGTAATCTCATCATGGTGTCATGTTTAATTCATCAATCTTCTTTCGTGTTACTGAAAGGACAGTGAGGGTAACCTAGAGGGCATGAATAGGTTTCTACAAATTGTACTTATTCTTTTCACAAGTTTTAGGCAATACAGATAACAAAGGTGTGCCTAACAACTAGGTGAAAACTCTCTAACAAGATACAAGGAAATACTTAAGCACGAAGGCTATCACAAAGGTAATACACAAGTAGGCAAACTCGGATAGGAAAAACCGAGACACGTGGATACGAAGATGTATCTTGATGTTCACTTCCTTGGGGGGAAGTTAGTCATAGTTGGAGAGGTGCATGTTACCTGGAGAGGTGCAGGTTACCACGAAGGATCCCTGAGCGCTACGAATGCTCACCTTCTTCTCCTTGAGCCCCATCCATGTAGAAGGAGCTCAATCACTCATGGTAGACCTTGAGGTGGTGTCCAAACATTCACAAACTTTTCCTGAAGCAAATCCACAACCCGGAAGCTTCCGGGCGACTTAGAATGCCTAGGGTTTCTAAAAAACCCAAGAGTAACAAGCAACTTGACAAACTTAAGGGGGAATTAATTTTGGCTCAGTGGAAACATAGATCAAGACCTCCTCTCTCAATTCCCCAAAGGAATTAGGGTTTGGTTGGGGGAGTGAGAGACTAGAGAAAATGGCAAGCTCAAGAATGGAGGAGAGAGACACTTAGGAGCAGAAGCTTTAGCTTGTGTGTTGGTATCCCTTCGAGGAAGAAGGGGTAGCTTTTATAGGTCCACTCCAAATTGATCCATTGCGTGCATCTTGTGAAGCCCAAAGTGGACTCCAGATTTCATTCTGGACCAGCCCGGAGTAAGTTCCATGCTTGGAGCCTAGGCAGAACCCAGCGACCCTATGCCCCTGTCCTGCTACTCGGCCTGGAGTAGAATCTAGAGTGAATCCCATATTTTATTCTGGCTTCATAGGAATGCAGCAAACAACTATATTTAAGATGAACCAAAAAAAAGGTGGTAGGCTTAGCTTTGGTAGGTGGAGTTTGGGTGGTAGAATTAGCTCATCCTCAAGTTCATCAAGTGATCTCTCTTAATAGTGTGGCATACCTAAGCTCAAATATAAAAGGAAATGAAGCACGTCGACTCTTTTCTTCTTTTTGAAATGGGGGTCTCCTTCCTCTCACCAAGATCATCCCTTGGGGCTAATATATGAGAATAAACTTGTAAAATATATTAGTCCCCAAATACTAGTGTCATCACCACCAAAATATAATTGGGATTTCTATTTTCATGCCCTCGGGTCCTTAGTTGTACTCAGTTTTCCACAGCTCCTTAGTTTTTCCTCAGTTTTGTCCAAGCCCTTGTCTGAAACCCTCACAAGTGCTGGAACGGCCGGTTGCCCGATGGGTCAACAACTTTGACCGTTATCTGCTGACTAGTGGGGCCACGTGATACGTTTCTAACGTATCTATAATTTTTGATGCTCCATGCTTGTTTTTACACCATTTGCCTACTGTTTCATTACACTTTGTGGCACTTTTATGCATTTTCCGGAACTAACCTACTAACAAGTTGCCACAGTGCTAGTTCCCTGTTTTCTGCTGTTTTTGTGTTTCAGAAGTGATACACAGGAAATATTCTTGGAATTGGACGAAACAAGTTCCTGGAGTCTTATTTTGTCCGGGAGCTTCCAGGGATCCGAAGAGAAGTAGGAGAGGGGCCACAGGCCGCCCTCACACCAGGCTGGCGCGGCCCAGGCCCTCGCCGTGCCGCCATGGTGTGAGGAGGCCTGGGGCCACTCCTGACATCGCCCCTTCGCCTATAAAGACCTCCCGACGGGAAAAACCTAAGTACCCGATCAATTTTCCAGAACACATCGCGATCCGCCGCCGCCGTCGACCCAAATATCGGGAGGGTCTAGAAGCTCTTCCCGGCACCCTGCCGGAGAGGGGAATCGCCACCGGAGGTCTTCTTCATCGCCATGCTTGCCTCCGGAGCGATGAGTGAGTAGTCTACCTTGGACTATGGGTCCATAGCAGTAGCTAGATGGTTGTCTTCTCCACCATGTGCTTCATGTTTAGATCTCATGAGCTGCCCTACATGATTGAGATCACCATTATGTAATTCTACATGTTTGGTTTGTTGGGATCCGATGAATATTGGTGTTATGATTGAGTTGCTATACTGAAATATATCTTATGTTATCTCTATGTTGTTTATGATCTTGCATGCTCTCCGTTATTAGTAGCTATCTTGGCCGAGTAGTTGCTAGTGACTCCAAGAGGGGGTATTTATGCTCGATAGTGGGTTCATGCCTCTATTTAACCTGGGGGAGTGACAGAAACCTCTAAGGTTGTAGATGTGCTATTGCTACTAGGGAGAAAACAACATTCATATGCTCAAGGGCATATGCTTTGTTTACATTACACACTTTGCTTAATGCAATTATCTGTTGTTCGCAACTTAATACTTGTGGAGTTCTCGGATTGATTCGCCACAAGTGGATTATTAGTCATAGATGCAGTTGGATGGCGGTCTATGTATTTTGTTGTAATGCCCAGAGTAAATCTCATAGTGATCTTCTTGACATATCACGTTTATCTTTATTCTATCAATTGTCCAACTGTAATTTGTTTACCCAGCATGTGTTATTTATCTTATGGAGAGACACCACTAGTGAACTGTGGACCCCGGTCCTATTTCCATCATATTGCTATCACCTGTTTACTTTACTCGCACTGTTTACTTTACTCGCATATTTCTACTATTTTCCACTCGATACGCTCATAACCTTTGTTTCAAGCAAACCGGTGAGATTGACAACCTCATCACAAGTTGGGAGCAAAGTACTTGGCTGTGTTGTGTGCAGGTTCCGCGTTGCAGCTAGCAAGCAAAGCTTGGACGAGGCGCCATATATAAATTGTCCGAAGCTGTCGCAAACTAGCAAGCATCACCTTCAGTCGTAATTGTCTGCTCTTCTCCTGAACGAGTAAACCTTGGTTTCTTAACTGAGGGAAAACAAGCTGCTATACTCATCACACCTTCCTCTTGGGGTTCCCAACTGGCCGGTTATTTACTTCATCAAATCGGTAGCATCAAGCTTCTTTTCTGGCGCCGTTGCCGGGGAAGAGTGGAAGACTTCTGCGAGGGGAGTTTTCGCACGCACATCCTTTACTTTGTTATTGTTTTGCTTTACTTTATTTATTTTACCTGCATCGTTTTATATCAAAAACCCAAAAAAATTAGAATCCTTGGTAGTTGTTATTTCTTTACTTTTAGTTCATTATGTTGTTCCCTAAGTACGTTCTAGAGGACCTCTCAGTAGGTAGTGGTTCAATTATTGGAAAAAGTAACATTGAGGAGTTCTTTAATCACATTAGTATGCATAAGGAAGTTGAGGAAAAGTCTTTGGTTGAGATAGCTCCTAGTAATGAAGTTGCTTCTGCTTATTTGATTCACATGTTGGAAACTAGGTTTGCTAGTCTTAATCCTTTTATGCAATACATGTTCCTTAAGCTTCATGAAATTGAGGATCTCGAAAAGAAAGCTTTTATCTTGGAAACTTTGCGCATAGAAGTTAGAGATGTTGCAATTGAGGCTAGGAAAGTTTTTAAAAAGTTTAATAAGCTTGGCTCGCCTATTGAAATTGTTGGTACACCCAACGAAGATTCTAGATTGCCAATACCTTGTAAGCTTGTAGGAATTCATAATGCTTTGGTAACTAATTTTAGTTGGATTTGTCCTGAAAATCTTTTTGATGAAAATAGTGTACCAAAGCGTGACTACAAGGGATACTCAAAACCTCAATTGGATAGTATTCATTTCTTTATTCCTATAGTGGATCCTGATCCCCCTTTCATTATTACTTGATTCGCAATTTTCTGCGCCTAGCTCGAAAGCGTTAAAGAAAAGCACTCTTGGGAGATAACCCAATGTTTTATTTTCAGTACTTTTTCTTTTATTTGAGTCTTGGAAGTCATTACTACTGTAATGACCGCTCCTTATCTTGTTTACTTTGTTTTTGTGCCAAGAGAAGCCTCTAATTCGAGTGAGGTAAAGAGTTGGGGATGTTGCTGTCCTGAAACTGTTTTCGGTGCTGCACCGTAAAAATTCGTATAAATTCTCTGTATATCTTTTGGACCTGCGATTTCTTGTGCATATGCCCCAGGTTATATTCAAACTTTCGTTAGTTGAACACTTTTTGATTTGAGCAACAGAAAAACCCTCAAAAATTCGGCCTTTGTTAGCTGTTCTGTTTTGACAGATTTCTGCCAATATTTGTGTTTGCCGCTTTATCACTTTCTTTTGAGTTCTTTTGATCACGGAACTTTTTGGGAAGGTGCTACAGTAGTATGTGCTATATATTTCGTGGTTTTGAGTTGAAACCTGAAGCAAAAAGAGGTTGATTATATGTTATGCTACACTAATGTTGCTAATAGAATTGTGTTTAGTTTTGTATGAAGGAAGTTTTCAAGTGTAGGGATTGGAGAATGATGAGATGAGTTGAAGAATGGACAAAAGCTCAAGCTTGGGGATGCCCATGCATCACCCCAAGAAATATCCAAGAAGTACAAGCGTCAAAGCTTGGGGATGCCCCCGAGGCACCCCTTCTTCATAAGCAAAAATCAGGTCACCTTTCAAGACACTATATTTTTATTGCTTCATGCACTATGTGTTTTTCTTGGAGCGTCAGTTGTTTTAGTTTTCTTAGTTAGTTTAGTTTTGTTTGCTGCAATAAATGGTTGGACCCCAACAAATTTCCTTTGGAGGAGATGTACTCGTTTTCATTTGCCAAGAACACTCCGTTTTTCATTCTTACAATTTCACCGGGTGTTCTTCTTTTTCCGCTACTGCTTTTGGTTTTCGTTTTCACCTTGATTTGCGTTCAGACCTTGTCATATCTTTTCATCAAGGTGTATTTTTGCCTCTGATCTTTATTGGTTTTCATCAAAAGAGGTGTCTTTAAAAATTTCAAATGGTGTTGGAAAAGAGAAAAAGCTTTGTGCAAAATAGTGGTACAAGAAGGAGCTTGTGTAGACTGCGGCTTAGGCTTTTTCATGTCGTGCTTGATGTCTTTTTGATAGTATGCTTAGTGGTTTTGCTGTAGCATGACTTGTCTCAAATAACTGAGATTGCTTAATAAGCCTTTAAAAAAATCATGCGTTGTTTTTATTGTTTGGAAGCATTATTTTGGTTTTCTCCTTGATGCTTTATTTGGGTTGACTTGGCGCACGCTCACACATGCTAGACTCTTACAAAGTCGCCAATAGCCTCTATGATCATTTAATTTTTGACTTTTGATGCCATCTTATGCTTATTTTAATGTCGCTTTGTCGCTTTGCATGATTATGGCCATTATTGCTCTCTTAGTTGGTCGCTCCCAGTCTTTTGCTAGCCCTCGCCTTGTACTGCGTATGAGCTCTACTCGTGCATCCAACTCCTAAAAGCCAAAGTTTTCCAAAGTGTCCACCATACATACCTACTAGCAATTTGCTATTCCAAGTAAATTTGACTTGCTTTTATTTTCTCTTCAAATTAAACTCTTACCAGTGTTATGCGAAATTCAGTCAGTAAAGCTCTCACGAACCGGAAGGCACACTTTACTTTTTCCTGTTCTTAAAAATTTGACATTGTGGTCTCTTATGTTGAGTTGTTATGCTTGCAAGTTGTAAGTTGGAGACTAGCCCAGCCATGCAGCCATGGGCAAGCTTTCAACATTGCACTTCTTATTTGAGTTGATATCGTGATCTTTTGTTTATGGATGCCCGCGGTGTGAAATGAATTGGGAATCTTGTGGGGATCATGGAGTTTGTATATGTGTTAGGGAAACGCCGGGCCGCTAATCTAAGCCATGCACAATTCATGGTGGAAATTTGCAGCATACCCATGGTGAACATTCGATGACGCATCTCACAATAAAAAGCTAAACAAATGGCAAATAAAAGAGATGTCGAGGTGTTCATTGTCTGCTTGTCCTGTCATTTTGATGTGGGCTTGTTCCATGTCATCGGGCACGGAGGTACCCCATTGGCGGTTCTCAATGATATGCATATATTTACAATGATAAGAGCCTTGCTTGGGACTCTAAGTAAAGTAACGTGAGGTTTGGGTACTCGTATTCACGGGACACGAGATTTTCAACTTATGATTTGTCAAGCATATGCATCATAATTGTTCTCGCATTAACTTTAACCATTCAAGATGCTTATGATGGGGGCAATGAGAGCTCAAAGCCGGTAAGTACCATAATTTTTGAAGGTTATAAAACTTGCAATCACTGCTTCCCTCTGCGAAGGGCCTTTCTTTTACTTTTATGTTGAGTCACCACCTTCTATCTTTATGCACCATTAAGAGAGCAAAGTTGTCATTCTTAGTATAATGTGCATTGTCCCAAAGTTTTCATTGATTGATTCATATTATTGGTTTCACTTGTTCTCAAATTATTTGTATCTAGTCGCCCTCTTAAACTTGAAGGTGTCCTATGCATTTCTGTTTTGCTCTCTTTGAAGGATAAGCTGAAAACCATTTGTATGATTTTCCTTATGATTTGAACACACGTTTGACTTTTATTGTTTCATTTTCATGATCTTTTGTTTGTGTTCATTTGCATGTTTACACATGGTTGCTAAGTTTCTATTGTCAAGATTATATCTTTCATGCCCATGTTTTAAGTTCTTATGATCCTAGCTCACAAATGCTTACATATATGATCAAGATTGTGTAGGTGCATATCACCTCAAAAATTATTCTTTTGTTATCACTTACCTACTCGAGGACGAG
This sequence comes from Dactylis glomerata, assembly GCA_007115705.1. Lineage (NCBI taxonomy): Eukaryota > Viridiplantae > Streptophyta > Magnoliopsida > Poales > Poaceae > Dactylis > Dactylis glomerata. Next base: position 567,952 of record QXEO01001877.1, on the reverse strand, counting down.
CAGGAGTTAAGGTTGTGGATGCTTGATACGTCTCCAACGTATCTATAATTTTTGATGCTCCATGTTTGTTTTTACACCATTTGCCTACTGTTTTGTTACACTTCGTGGCACTTTTATGCATTTTCCGGAACTAACCTACTAACAAGTTGCCACAGTGCCAGTTCCCTGTTTTCTGCTGTTTTTGTGTTTCAGAAGTGATACACAGGACATATTCTCGGAATTGGACGAAACAAGTTCTTGAAGTCTTATTTTGTCCGGGAGCTTCCAGGGATCCGAAGATAAGTAGGAGAGGGGCCACATGCCGCCCTCACACCAAGCTGGCGCGGCCCAGGCCCTGGCCGCACCGCCATGGTGTGAGGAGGCCTGGGGCCACTCCTGACATCGCCCCTTCGCCTATAAAGACCCCCCGACGGGAAAAACCTAAGTACCCGATCAATTTTCTAGAACACATTGCGATCCGCCGCCACCGTCGACCCGAAGATCGGGAGGGTCCAGAAGCTCTTCCCGGCACCCTGCCGGAGAGGGGAATCGCCACCGGAGGTCTTCTTCATCGCCATGCTTGCCTCCGGAGCGATGAGTGAGTAGTCTACCTTGGACTATGGGTCCATAGCAGTAGCTAGATGGTTGTCTTCTCCACCATGTGCTTCATGTTTAGATCTCATGAGCTGCTCTACATGATTGAGATCACCGTTATGTAATTCTACATGTTTGGTTTGTTGGGATCCGATGAATATTGGTGTTATGATTGAGTTGCTATACTGAAATATATCTTATGTTATCTCTATGTTGTTTATGATATTGCATGCTCTCCGTTGTTAGTAGCTATCTTGGCCGAGTAGTTGCTAGTGACTCCAAGAGGGGGTATTTATGCTCGATAGTGGGTTCATGCCTCTATTTAACCTGGGGGAGTGACAGAAACCTCTAAGGTTGTAGATGTGCTGTTGCTACTAGGGAGAAAACAACATTCATATGCTCAAGGGCATATGCTTTGTTTACATTACACACTTTGCTTAATGCAATTATCTGTTGTTCGCAACTTAATACTTGTGGAGTTCTCGGATTGATTCGCCACAAGTGGATTATTAGTCATAGATGCAGTTGGATGGCGGTCTATGTATTTTGTTGTAATGCCCAGAGTAAATCTCATAGTGATCTTCTTGACATATCACGTTTATCTTTATTCTATCAATTGCCCAACTGTAATTTGTTTACCCAGCATGTGTTATTTATCTTATGGAGAGACACCACTAGTGAACTGTGGACCCCGGTCCTATTTCCATCATATTGCTATCACCTGTTTACTTTACTCGCACTGTTTACTTTACTCGCATATTTCTACTATTTTCCACTCGATACGCTCATAACCTTTGTTTTAAGCAAACCGGTGAGATTGACAACCTCATCGCAAGTTGGGAGCAAAGTACTTGGTTGTGTTGTGTGCAGGTTCTGCGTTGCAGCTAGCAAGCAAAGCTTGGACGAGGCAACATATATAAATTGTCCGAAGCTGTCGCAAACTAGCAAGCATCACCTTCAGTCGTAATTGTCTGCTCTTCTCCTGAACGATTAAACCTTGGTTTCTTAACTGAGGGAAAACAAGCTGCTATACTCATCACACCTTCCTCTTGGGGTTCCCAACTGGCCGGTTATTTACTTCATCAAATCGGTAGCATCAAGCTTCTTTTCTGGCGCCGTTGCCGGGGAAGAGTGGAAGACTTCTGCGAGGGGAGTTTTCGCACACACATCCTTTACTTTGTTATTGTTTTGCTTTACTTTATTTATTTTACCTGCATCGTTTTATATCAAAAACCCAAAAAAATTAGAATCCTTGGTAGTTGTTATTTCTTTACTTTTAGTTCATTAAACGGAGCTCTACAGCGATGGCACGGAGGAGGTGGCCTGCTGGGTGCCGAGATGAGATCGACGTCCATAAAGAACTGCATGAGGCGAGACCAGACACATTAGATAGATATGAACTAGATGCGTTTAACCATGCAAAGAAGAGAAGAAATGGTCGAGGACATCGACGACGACCTCAACACTTTGACTGACGGTGTCGGACACGAACGCGAGCAATGTAGAGAAAACTAGTGTCTCTCCTTTCTGGCGTGTATAGATGGGTGCTAGGGGAGCGTGGTGGCGAAGGGAAAGACCTCGCGGTGGTCTGTGGCGTCCAGCATAGCGGGGCGGCATGGCCGTGCCCACAGCAGCGTGCATGTTCGGCATTGGCATCAGCATGTACGTTTGTCATTGGCGTCGGTGGTATCTCTGGTGTGTCTGTGATCGAATGAGGGGACGTGATTGAGGGTACGTGCATCCCGATGGTGACCTAGCAGTGGCGGCGAGCATAGCCGTTCTGACCATGCCGATATCGGCATCGGCATCGTTTGGAGGCTGTGGTGCTCGAATCATGGTGGAAATTGTGATTCCCTATTATTTTTACATGCATAATATATAGAAAATAGCTAGATCTCTAAATCGATACATATGAAGCTACATATATATTCTTGGTCATAATCCCCTTATCTAAAGGGGATGGATGCATGGCTTCACGTCGTCGTCGCTTTCATCGTCAGTATCTTTGTCGTCCGTGTAGTAGTACTTCCTGCATGTTGTTCCGTCGAACACCTTCACTGTGAGTACATCATCGCCTTCATATTTGAAGTGTAGGAAGCAGCCGAAATCCACACCGTGCACGATGGCGAAATTCTCCCAGCCCTTGTCGAGGTACATCCGACCTTGTCCGTCAAATAGGACCTCCATGGTCCAGAGATGAGGACCGCAGTCAGCTGCTCACAGATACACCTTAGCGGGCTCCTGGCCGTCAAGATAGTCCGCAAACTTTTGTGGGAGTGCCTGCAAAGAGATCGAGCGCCGATCGTTTGAAATTAAAGGTTTTTTAGAACATGCACATAATTAATCACATGCATCATATATGTGGGAACGCGTACGTACCTTCTTGGCCAAAGGGTCTTCATAGATGACGATGAAGAACTCCTCTATGATCAATGGCAGTGTTGACGGTGGTGGTGGCAATGATGATGATCCACCACCCCGGCCGCCCCTTCCCCTTCCCCTTCCCCTTCCCCTTCCGGTCGGCGTCCGAGACGTGGAAGCCATGGCAATGGATCAAGTGTATGTGAATGAAGAAGAGAGAGGCAGAACCTATTGACATGAGGGATGGCCGTTGTGAGGGTTTATAAGGGAGAGATGACCGTTGTGGGGTTTACACCATAAATTAAGGTAGAGATGACCGTCGTGGGGTTTACACAATAAATTAAGGAGGAGATGACCGTTGTGGGGGTTTATATCTCAACAAAAAAGTAATGCCTAAAAGAAATGGAAATTCGTGATAGTTTATCATTTTACCGTGAAAAATAATGCCTAAAAGAAATGGAAATTCGTGATAGTTTATCATTTTACCGTGAAAAGTAATGCCTACAAGAAATGGAAATTCGTGATAGTTTATCATTTTACCGTGAAAAGTAATGCCTACAAGAAATGGAAATTCGTGATAGTTTATCATTTTACCGTGAAAAGTAATGCCTACAAGAAATGGAAATTCGTGATAGTTTATCATTTTACCGTGAAAAGTAATGCCTACAAGAAATGGAAATTCGTGATAGTTTATCATTTTACCATGAAAAGTAATGCCTACAAGAAATGGAAATTTGTGATAGTTTATCATTTTACCGTGAAAAGTAATGCCTAAAAGAAATGGAAATTTGTGATAGTTTATCATTTTACCGTGAAAAGTAATGCCTACAAGAAATTCGTGATTACCAAACTTGTTGAATCCAGTGGCAAACTCATTATTTAGCATACATAGAGGGTGACGAGGGTTAACTCGACAAATGTCCTAGATGAAGGACTTAGGATCGGGGGAATAGGGCGTCGGATGAACTCGAAGGTAAAGGTTAGTCGAAATAAGTGTATAATGAAAGTAAACTTGGGTGTTCAACCTGGCTTGCCTTCAATCTGCCCTCCACCGTCCCCTCCTGGCCCCTATATATAGGTGGCCAGGTCTCGAGGATCGGGTAGGGTCCGATACAGATTACAATATAGACATACGGTAAGAACTCGTATTCGACTATCATTAAAATTGGGCCTAGCTCATCGGGCCTCAGGGGTACTCAACTAACGGGCTCTATTAACTATACCCTTGTCAGTAGCCCCTGAGATTCTACCAGAATTGCAGATTCGGGTTGAATCTCTAATCTTCAAATCTTCGACTTGATCAATTCTTCGATTTCTTCATATCTTCGACTTGGTCTTTCGACTTACTTTCATGATAATTTTTCGCAAGGGGTTTTGATGAACAAGCCTGACAACTCTGACGGATCAAGAGGTCAGTTAACTGCCGGAACAGATACTTGTCACCTACTTCAAATTCAATCCCCTTGGACTTGAATTTGGGATACCGGTCAAACCCATTCTTTTGCCGCATTTAGGACTTACAAAGAATGAATCCCAGTGATTCTCAGGGTACCCAGTGCGTCCACCAGGATTTTCTTCGAGTCGTAGACACGGATACATACCAGCAGAGCGCATCCATGTGCGTATACCAGGCCACTCAGGACGGATCCCGGGGTCTTACCTTCGTGACAAGTCACGTCATTCGAGTTTCGTTGCGATAACGCAACTCGAGAATCTTATATCGCAGCCAAGTTTTGACTGTTAAAATCAAAGAAATTCAAACTTAAATTAACTTCTTCCAATTCCCTCCCGATGGGAGTAGTCTCTTTGCATTTTGTCGACTATATAGTCGAAGTTTGTATGATATACTTTCTTTATCTTCGACATTGACTATCTCATCCTCTATCGGGTGCGTGCTCAGCGCTCCCGATGGGAGTAGCCCCCGAGGCTATGTTTGAATACTTGTAGTCAAGCATAGGCTCAAAATTCACTTTGTCTTCTTTCTTTGAACTTCTCCTGTTTATAAGCCCCCGAGCCCAAGGCGAGGTTTTTCATATCGTGCAACCACACTCTTCCCTTCTTATTTTTTTCTCCTTTGGTATTTATCGTCTGCTATGCGCAGAATTTAACTCCTTTGTAAAATACGTTTATGGGCCTTGCTTATCACGGGGGCCCGATAATACGTGCTTATAAATAAAGCACCTTTTGGCAAGGGTAAAAACCCTAATCAGATTCCTCCTCCGCCGCATCATCTTCTCTCTTCATCTAGGGTTTCTAGCCTTCTCCCTTTTCCACATGGCTGACGCAGATGATTCTCATTTGAACCTTGGCTCTCCGGTGGCGCCGCGAGGTCGGGGCCGCCCTCGTGGAAGCAAGAACAACACAACTCTGGCCGCCGCAGGATCGTCATCGGCCACTCCTGTTAAGCGTCGTCCCGGCCGCCCACCTGGTAGCAAAAACAAGCCCAAGGTGACTGGCGCTGCCCCAGGTCCAAGCGCTCCTCCTCCTGCTGCTCCCGCTGCTCCTGCTGCTCCTCCTAGAATCTTCTCTTTCTTCTGCATTGCCATGGCGCAATGCCGCGACATTCAGCATCTGCCGCTAAATTTCACCAAATTCATGGACGGGCGAGAACTGCGAGAAGCGGTTCTCCGTGAACAATCTGGCAGTGGGACTCCATACAAAGTGGAGGTTTGGTATGATGGCAACGGCGAGCAGTACTTTAAGGGTGGCTGGTCGCAGTTTGCAGAAGACCACGACATCCATCAAGGCTTCTTCACGACCTTCGACTTCCATATCGGCACGTCAAAGTTCAACGTGAAGATCTATGATGGCACTCAGTGCCAGAAGGAGTATGAAGCTGAAGCCCACTTTCATTAGGATCTTCTTTATATGTAATTTCTTTCGATAATGTCCTTGCTGCCGTGATATATGTAATGAATATTCGTACCTTGCTTTTACGCTTTTATTATTACCATGAAAACAAATCATTGTTTTGAGGTATGCTTTTAGATATATCGGGTTCTTTGTGAACCAATTGCTTTGAAGGATATCGGGTTGTCTGCACAACCTTATAGTGAAAAAAGATCCCCATGTCGTGATAAAAGTTTCTTTCGTACGACCCAAGGGTTTAAGCCCCCGAGTGGAGAAGTAAAAATATTTGATACAATTTCGTCGAGTTCAACCCAAGGAACCCGTCCTATGGCCTCATGTTCTGGGTTCAGAAGGTTAACTCGAATTTTACTGATACCACTTGTTTTACTCTAGGTGTAGAAACGTCGTAGCTGCTCTGCATTCCACGGGTTGCCCTCATCTTTTCCTGTCTTCTTGTCTTGTAATCGATATGCTCCTCCAGGTATCACTTCTGTGACGATGTAAGGTCCCACCCAAGGGGACTCCAATTTGCCGTGGCTGTCTTGCCTGAGTCGCAAAACTAGATCTCCCACCACGAAGGATCGTGGACGAACTCGACTACTGTGGTAGTTTCGCAGGCTCTGTTGATACTGCGTGGCTCTTTCTAATGCTTTATCTCTTGCTTCATCTAGTGCATCGACATCGTCTTGCAATGCTTCTGTTGATGTTGTTTCATCGTATGCCGTCACTCTTGGAGCTTCATGTGTAACTTCTACTGGAAGCACGGCTTCTGCGCCATGGACCAGGAAGAAAGGAGTTTCTTGAGTTGCTACGTTGGGCGTAGTTCTTAGACTCCAAAGAACGGAGGGCAATTCATCTACCCAAGCGCTCTTGGCTTTCTCGAGAGGTGCTAAGAGCCTCTTTTTTATCCCACTACATATCAGGCCATTGGCTTTTTCGACTTGTCCATTTGTCTTCGGGTGTGCCACAGATGCAAATTTGAGTTTGATTCCTAGTCCTTCGCAGTAACTCTTGAATTCCTTTGAAGTGAAGTTTGTCCCATTGTCCGTGATGATGCTATATGGTACGCCGAAACGGAACACTATTGACTTGATGAAGTTGATTGCTGCTGTCGAATCTTGAGTTGTTACCGGGGCTGCTTCCACCCACTTGGTAAATTTATCAACTGCCACTTGCATGTAAACATGTCCTCCTGGCCAGGATTTGTGCAACTTTCCCACCATATCGAGGCCCCATTGTGCAAAGGGCCAGGACAATGGTATTGGTTGTAGCTCTGCTGCTGGTGCATGTGGCCGAGATGCGAATCTTTGACATGCTTCACACTTCTGGACTACATCTTTCGCGTCTTCGATGGCTGTTAACCAATAGAATCCTGCACGGAACGCTTTTGACGCTATTGCCATGCTGCTTGCATGATGGCCGCACACTCCGCCATGTATATCCTTTAGTATTACTTGTCCTTCCTGAGGCGTTACACAATGCTGCAAAATGCCGGTAATACTCTTCTTGTATAATTTCCCCTGCAACACGACAAACGCTTTCGATCGTCGAGTTATCCTCTTGGCTTCCACTGCATCTTCTGGTAATTGTTTATTTATCATGTATGCGAGATATGGCTGCATCCAGGTTTCTTCTATCATCATGACTTCCTCGGGTTCCGACGTAGCCCCCGAGCCTGCTGCAGTAGTCGAATTTTTGACACTTTTTATTGACCTTTCCACTATTTCCTCCCAGAATACTCCGGATGGCACGGGTAAACACTGGGACCTGATATTTGCCAAGTTATCGGCTTCTTCATTGCTGTTTCTGCTGATGTGCGAGACTTCGCATCCATCAAATGTTCCTTCGAGATAGTGATATAAGTTCTTGTAGGCCATCATGTTGTCATTGATTGTGTAGCATCTGTTCATAACTTGTTGGACGACAAGGTTTGAATCCCCAAATATTTTTAGTCGAGTTGCTCCACATGCTTTGGCCATGTTCATTCCATGTAGCAGAGCCTCGTATTCTGCTTCATTGTTAGAAGCCTGCGGAAAACTCATTCTTAAGACGTACTTCAGCTTGTCGCCATGCGGCGATATCAAGACTACTCCTGCGCCTGCGCCTTGTACTCTCTTAGAACCATCGAAGTACATTGTCCAGACACTCGATAAATCTAGCGGTCCCGTGCTCTGCAGCTCTAGTCATTCTGCTGTGAAATCTGGCAAGATTTGTGACTTGATTGCTTTCCTTTTTTCATACGTGATGTCCATGGGATATAATTCGATTCCCCACAAAGAGACACGTCCTATTGCTGAAGGATTGTTCAATATATTCGATAGTGGCGCTTCATTGACCACTATAATTGGGTGCACCGCAAAGTACTGTCGCAGTTTTCGTGCAGATGTGAAAACACTATATGCAAGTTTCTGATAATGCGGGTACCTCTGTTTTGTCGGAGATAATACTTCACTGATGAAATATACCGGCCTCTGGATGCCGTGGGCTTTTCCTTCTTCACTTCTTTCGACTACTAATACTGTGCTCACCACCTGATGGGTTGCGGCGATGTAGAGTAGTAGTGGTTCTTTTTCTTTTGGTGCGACTAGCACTGGCAGCGTGGAAAGCACTTTTTTTAGCTGTGCAAAAGCTATGTCTGCTTCTTCTGTCCATTCAAATTTATCATCTGATTTCTTCATAAGTGCATAGAAAGGAAGCGCCTTTTCTCCCAATCGAGCAATGAAACGACTTAATGCCGCGACGCGTCCTGCAAGTTTCTGGACGTCGTGTAGTTTCGTGGGTTTCCCCATTGTTAAAATTGCTTGAATCTTCTCAGGGTTCGCCTCTATTCCTCGTGCTGATACCAGGTACCCCAAAAGTTGTCCTGCCGATACGCCGAAGGAACACTTTGTCGGGTTAAGCTTAAGCTTGTACCTGCTCAGGTTGTCGAAGGTTTCTGCCAAGTCGCTGATTAAAGATTTCTCCTCTCTCGTGGTGATGACTACGCCATCAATGAAGACTTGAATATTGCGTCCTATTTGGCTCCCGAGGCAGTTTTGCATCATCAGTTGATAAGTTGCTCCTGCATTTTTTAGGCCGAACGACATTACTTGGTAGCAAAACACTCCGTACGGTGTGATGAAGGCCGTCTTTTCTTCGTCTTCCTTCTTCAATTTGACCTGATTGTAACCATAATATGCGTCCATAAAGGAAAGCCTCGCGCATCCCGCTGTTGAATCAATTATCTGATCGATGCGGGGTAGAGGGAAGGGATCCTTTGGACAATGCTTATTGAGAGATGTGTAGTCGACACATACTCTTTGTAAGTCTGTGTTCTTCTTGGGTATGATAACTGGGTTCGATACCCAACTCGAAGTTTTGATTTCTCTGATAAATCCGGCATTTTCCAGCCTGTGCAATTCTGATGCTATCGCCTTCCTTTTAGGTTCATCAAATCGTCGTAATGGTTGCTTGACTGGTTTTGCCTTGGGATCTACATTTAATGCGTGCTCGACGAGTTCCCTGGGAACCCCTGGCATGTCTGATGGACACCAGGCGAAGATTTCCCAGCGCTCACGAAGGAACTCGACGAGCGCGCTTTCCTATGCGGGATCCAAGTTCACCGCAATTGATGTCGTCTTGTTTGGATCTGTAGGGTGGACCTGGATTTTCTTCGAGTCCTGAGTTGTGTCGAAAGCCTGATCTGGCAGGGATCGTCCAATGTCGGGTAGCACATTATGATCTGTTTCTCCTTTTAGCCTCTCATATTCTGCTATCATGCCGAAGGTTTGCGCCATCCTATTGAATTCTCTGTCACATGTGTTGGCTACTTCAAAGCTCCCTTGCACTGTAATTGTTCCTTTGGGTCCTGGGATTTTTAGCGTAAGATACACGTAATGAGGCACTGCCATGAATTTTGCAAATGCTGGGCGCCCCAGGATTGCATGGTATTGTGACGGCCAGTCCATAACTTCAAATTCCAGCTTCTCTCTGCGGTAGTTGCTGCTACTGCCAAAGCAGACGTCGAGTTCTATTCTTCCCAAAGGGTAGTTTGCGGCTCCTGGTACTATTCCATGGAAGGAGCAGTCTGTTGGCTTCAAACTCGACAGCGAGATACACATTGCCTTCAGTGTTCTAGCATATATCAGGTTGATGCCACTCCCTGCGTCTATAAATACTCTTCCGATGTCGTACCCTCCTACTCGTGCCTTTAGAACCATAGGCGAGTGGCCTGGCCTGGGAAATTTCCTTGGGTGGTCTGCTCTACTGGACTTAACTGGTTGATCTGACCACCGCAGGTACTCTGTAGTAGCTGGTGGTGACAATATTGCTAGGTTTACTTGCCTGGATATGCTCTTTCGCTCTTTCTTCGACTTAGGCACCGGTTGAAGCATAGCTGATATGTAAACTTTTGACTCTAGGTGCCTTGCTAGCCTTTGCATCTGATATCCTTGACTTGTGTGCTTCTCTTCTTGCCATCCTCCTTGGTTTGAACCCATGGCTCTTTGTAGCCTTAGGAACGTTCTACAATCCTTCATCTGGTGATTTGAGACTCTTTTCCCATCAAGATATGCGTAGTGGATTCGACAAGGTCCGTATAACATATCCTCGGCCGAAGGACCGGAGTATCTCGATTTTCCTACTCCTTTTGCCTGAGACCTCATGTTTTCATATCCTTCCTCTTCTTCTGCTGCGTAGCCCACGGCTACCTGATTTCGCCTTCCTTGGTTATCCCTGCTGCGGTGTCGTCTCCTCTGTCTGCTTATTCTGTCGACTTCTGGTGAACGTCCTCTTTTGTTATTATATGCGTCCTCTCCATCAGCAAATTTGTTGGCTTCTTCCATTAGCTTGGCTACTGTCATAGGTCTTGTTCTTCCTATTTCCTCCACGAGATCTGATCGACGAAGTCCGGCCGAAAAAGCGTCTATTGCTCGTTCGTCGGAGACGTCCTCTGCTGAGTTTTTGATTACGCTCCATCGTTGTATATAAGAACGTAGAGTTTCGCCTTTCCTCTGCACACACACCTTAACTTCCTCCAGTGATGCTGAGCGCTTGTGCGTTGAACGAAAATTTCTTGCGAATTGGCTTTCGAGTTCTCCCCAACTTCCAATGGATTCGTTGGGTAGGGTATTCAACCAGGACCGTGCTGCGCCGGTGAGGTGTAGCTGCAAACTTTGCATTGCAGTCGCTTTTGTTCCCCCTAATATCCGCACTGCCTGCAAATAGTCTGATAACCATAGGGTAGGTTCTTGCGACCCATCATATTTGTGTTGATCGTGTGGTAATTTGAATCCTTTGGGTACCCGCGTTTTGCGAACCCTGCGGGTAAAGCATAATGCGCCCATCTCTTTATCGTTGTCTTCATAATTTTCTTCCCTCCAGGCGTGGCGTGATTTATTTACTCGAGCCTGCGCTATCATATTTCTTGCATCCTCCTTCCTCTTTTGTCGCCTTTCCTCTTCTGATGACTCACTATGCTCGTTATCTGCGAAGTTGTATCTGAGCTTCTCCTTTTGCTTTTCCTTATAACTTGTCGACTTCGTGTCTGAACCTTTTTCCCTGATCTTGCTATCCACTATTCTGAGGCTTCGTATCGTGGCCCGGTGCATATCTTCTCGCGGATCCCCGGGTTCTGGCCTTGTGGTTAGTAAATACGCCTGTGCTGCTATCAACGCTGCTTCTGGCGTTTCTTGCATGAAGTCGTCTTTCTCCTCTTCTAGCTGTGGGGTAGGGCTCCTCGAGTACCTTTCCTCTCTGATGCGTGTTGTTGCCCCCCTGTTGTGTTTTGGGTCTCCGCGCCTTTCTCTGCTGTACTCAGAATCCCCACTATAGTCATCCCAGTATTCCTCCCTTGATACACTGTTATTGTTTTGAAGAACCGTATCTCTTTCCTCCCTTAGTTTCTTCCTATGTTGGTATAATGCATACTGATATCCCATTAGAACTTCTCTTCTCGATCCTTCGGGTACTTATGTACCATGATTGATGGCTGACTTGATCATTCTCCATTCGCCAGCCGAAACATGGACTTTCTCCTTATCCTTTTTGTTGTGTTCTTTTATTTTGTCGACTTGCCTGTCAACTTTTTTACTTCCTTCGTTGTTGTTCTCTTCTCCTGCCTCGGTGATAATGACGCATAGCTGATGTACTTTGGAGACGCCACTGCTTCCAACGGCGAAGTCCCTTGCGCTGTTGTGTGTTTGACATACCCTTTCTTCTGAGTCGAAATTTTCCTGAATTTTGTCACCTTCTGCGATTGATGCTTTTTCCAAGCTGACCAGTGAGTTTACCTCGCTGGAGGAGCCTTCTGATGATTCCAACATTACCTCTGTTTCGGGTTTGCTCGCCGACGGATCTGGTTTCGTCGAATCCGAGAGGCGGGATGAACCCGATGGTCCGACGAAGATGCTCAAACTTCCAATTGTTAACTCCATCTCTTGACTTTCCGTTGAGTTCTGAACTGCTGTTGGCTAAAAGCGAAAAAGCCGTCGAATTCATGATTCCAACGCCCAGCTCCCCACGGTCGGCGCCAATTGACGAGGGTTAACTCGACAAATGTCCTAGATGAAGGACTTAGGATCGGGGGAATAGGGCGTCGGATGAACTCGAAGGTAAAGGTTAGTCGAAATAAGTGTATATCGAAAGTAAACTTGGGTGTTCAACCTGGCTTGCCTTCAATCTGCCCTCCACCATCCCCTCCTGGCCCCTATATATAGGTGGCCAGGTCTCGAGGATCGGGTAGGGTCTGATACAGATTACAATATCGACATAAGGTAAGAACTCGTATTCGACTATCATTACAATTGGGCCTAGCTCATCGGGCCTCAGGGATACTCAACTAACGGGCTCTATTAACTATACCCTTGTCAGAGGGGTACTAGTTTGCCACCGACAGATAGAGAGAGGATGGCCATGATGAGAGAGAAAGAGGGGTTATCCTGCCCGTTAGATCATAGGATCGACGGTAGGTGGGCACTGATACGTCCAAAACATATCTACTTTCCCGAACACTTTTGCTATTATTTCTCCTCAAATTTGTGTGTTTTGAATACAACTAACACGGACTAACGATGTTTTCAGCAGAATTGCTCTGGTGTCTCGTTTTTGTGCAGAAATCCAACTTTTAGGAAAAATCCCGAAAAATATTGCAAATTTTTTATTTTGCCAGAAGACCCATGGAGCCAGAAGGCGAGACGAAGGGGGGGCAGCGGCCTGGGCTCACCACTAGGGGGCGCGACCCAGCCCTGGTTGCGCCCACCTATGGTGAGGCCGCCTCGGCCGTCGCCTCGACCCCTCCTTTCGCCTACATATACCCTCTGACCTGAAAACAGTGGGGGTTCGGCGTTTTTCCTAGATAAACTTTCGCTACGCCACCGCCATCAGAAACCGCGATTCGGAACCAGAAACTCCGTTTTGGCACCCTGCCAGGACGGGGATTTGGAGGAGATCTTCATCACCATCATCACCGACGTCTCTCCATCAACGATCCATGACTCTCCCATCCATGTGTGAGTAATTCCCGCTGTAGGCGAAGGGGATGGTAGGGATTGGATGAGATCATTCATGTAATTTGCTATGAGATTGTTAGGGCATAGTGCCTAGTATCTTTTATTAGTGCTTATGACATTGTTGCAACTTGTTGTGCTTAATTCTTGTCACTTTGGGCCCGAGTGCCATGATTTCAGATCTGAACTTGTTATTGTTATATGATGATACTTGTTGTTTATGGTCTTACCTACAAGTTGTATACACATATTGTTGTCCAGAACCCGAGGCCCCAAAGTGACAGAAATTGGGATAACCAGAGGGGATGGCTATGATGTGAGGATCACATGTGTTCACCGAGTGTTAATGCTTTGCTCCGATACTCTATTAAAAGGAGTACCTTAATTACCAGTAGTTTTCCTTGAGGCCCTGCTGCAACAGGCTGGTAGGACAAAAGATGTCGTGCAAGTTTCTCATTGAAAGCACGTACGACTATATACGGAACACATGCCTATGATTGTTAGTACTAGGATGCTTTATCATTATTTATCTGCAATGCCCATGTTTCACTGATTTCATGAATTATCTTATCCATGCAACGCCCATACATCCATCCCTATGCCTACAGTATTCCATCCTACTGTTTACTATTGCTACTATTACTGCTTTTATTCTGCTACTGTTGTTACTGTTTCACTACTATCACCACTATAAAACTGTTGCTACTGATAAACCGCTGCGAGCAAGTTTGTTTCCAGGTGCAGCTGAATTGACAACTCATCTGTTAAGGCTTATAAATATTCTTTGGCTCCCCTTGTGTCGAATCAATAAATTTGGGTTTTACTTCCCTCGAAGACTGTTGCGATCCCCTATACTTGTGGGTCATCAAGACTATTTTCTGGCGCCGTTGCCGGGGAGCATAGCTTTATTTGTAAGTTCACTTGGGATTCATATTGTTCGCTGCAATCCTTTCATCATGGGTAAACCTCGTGATAGAAAAGTTCCTATATTGCCATCCACTACAAGAAGAGGTACGACTTTGAACACCTCTGCTGCTCTTGATTCACCATCTATTATGAGTAAGTTGCTTACACCACCACACGCACACGCTACTGCTACTACTTCTGCTGAGTTTGAAAATGCCACTGATAATTTAGATGATGCTTCTACTGTGCTTGATGAGAGTGGTTCACTAGGTTCCTTTTTAGATGCTACAATTGCTACAGCTAAGATGGGAAACACCACTGTTACACCTGTTAGTTCACCTGAGTCTAGGGAATGTCCTAGTGATGATTTTGATGATGCTTATATTGAGCTTGACGATGATTTTATTGCTGAAACTCATGCTACTCGTGATGCTAAAGCTGTTAAGGAAGTTCTAGCGAGACGTGCTGTTAGATATAAATTGTCTCCTGATCCTAAGTTTGCTGCTTCTCCCATAAATATTAGAGACAAGGATTATGATTTCTCTTTAGATTTATCTTACATATCTATTGTTGAGAAAGAGCCTTTTTGTGGTACTGAGAATGAAAGTGCTATGGAGCACATGAATGAGCTTTCTACTTTGAGTAATTTGTTTTCTGATGATATTAAGCTTCGCACTTACTTTGTTGCTAAGATTTTTTCCTTTCTCGTTGAAAGATGCAGCTAAAACTTGGTTTAATAGCTTGTCTCCTGGATCTATTCATAGTCCTATTGCTTTGGTTAATGCTTTCTTTCAGAAATATTTTCCTAATAGTGCTCAACATGCTGCTGTGCAGAAAATCTTTGATTTTGAACATGGAAAAGGAGAGATATTGCCTGAATCTTGGACAAGGTTTTGTTCTTTAATTAGAGCTTTGCCTAAAGAGCCATTGCCTAAAAATGAACTCCTTGATATATTTTATAATGGACTAACTGATGAATCTAAGTCATATTTGGATAGTTGTGCTGGTTGTGTTTTCAGAGAAAGAACTCCGGCTGAAGCTGAAGAATTAATGGCTAAAATAAGCCGGAATCATGATGATTGGACTCTAGTTGAGCCAGCACCAGCACCAACACCTGCGCCAACTCCAGAGCCGACACCAAGGAAGAGAGGAATGATTGAATTAAATGATGAAGTTATGAAGGAAGCCAAGAAATCTCTTAAGGAGAGAGATATTAAGGCCGAAGATGTGAAGAATTTACCTCCTATAGAAGAATTATGTAAGCCAATCCCTCACTCATCTACTATTGAGGTACACTCTCTCCAACGCTTTGATGATAGAGATATTCCTTACTCTAAACCTCCTGATCAATGCCTAGATGAGTTAGATAATTTTATTGTTAAGCAAGATAAATTTAATAGAATGGTGCAGAATCATTTGTTGGAAAATTCTAGAGCTATTAACAAGTTGCAGGATATTGTGGAGAGAACCTCCAATGATGTGAAGATACTTGTTAAACATTTTCAAATGGTTTAGACTCAAATTGATCAGCTTACCAAGGTGCAAAAAGATTTGCTAGTTAATGCTGCAAGAGAAAAACAAGCATGTGAAATACGCATAAGAGGCGGTGCTACCACTCAAGACCCCTTATATCCTGAAGGACATCCTAAGAGGATCGAGCAAGATTCTCAACGCACTTCAAGAGATGATATTTCTTCCAAGAAGAAGAAGAAGAAGCATAAAACAACTACAGAATCCTCTGAAGCAGGTAAAGATCCTAATAGTGTTTCTATTTCTGATGCTGAAACTGAACCAGATAATGCTTCCGACAAAGAAGAAGTTGAAGAGGAACCAGAAAAGATTGATAAGAATGCAAAGTACACCAAAGAAGACTTCATTGCCAACAAGCATGGTAAAGAGAGAGAACCTTGGGTACAAAAACCAATGCCTTTTCCTAGTAAGAAACACAAGTCCAAGGAAGAAGAACACTACAATAGGTTTTGTGAATGGATGAAACCTTTATTTTTGCAAATTCCTTTGACTGATGCTATTAGAATGCCTCCTTATGCAAAGTATATGAAAGATATTGTAACTAACAAAAGAAAGATTCCTAATGAGGAAATTTCCACTTTACTTGTTAATTATTCTTTTGATGGTAAAGTTCCGGAGAAGCTTGGAGATCCAGGTATACCAACTATTCCTTGCTCCATTAAAAATAACTATGCTAGAACTGCTTTATGTGATTTGGGAGCCGGAGTTAGTGTCATGCCTTTTTCTCTTTATAAGAGACTTGATCTAGAAAAATTGGTATCGACTAATATATCTTTGCAAATAGCTGATAAGTCTACTACTATTCCTATTGGTATATGTGAAAATGTTCCTGTTCAAGTTGCTAACAGTTGTTTGATATTAACTGATTTTGTTGTGTTGGAAATGCCTGAAGATGATAATATGTCCATTATTCTTGGAAGACCTTTTCTAAACACTGCAGGGGCTGTTATTAATTGCAATCAAGGAAAATTAACTTTTAATGTCAATGATAAAGAGTATACGGTTTATTTTCCCAAGAAGATTGATAGAAAGAATGCTCTAAATTCAATCAAGCATGTTGAGACCATCAGAGTTGGTCAGATTATTTGTTCAGAGCGAAAGCCCAAGGAAGAATATAAAATTGTTATGATTGGGACTATGCCTATCAAGGTCGAGGTAACATAAGCATATAGTGAAATGCAAAGTTTTGCCTCATATAAAGTTAGTTTGGTAACAAGACTTGATCAACCTTGTTAACAAAGTGATTTTATATGAACGAAACTTCGTTTTCACCGCATTTACTTTACCTTACTTATATTTACTTGTTTATTTTTGTTCCCTTTGTTAGTTACATGATTAGAGTATCTTAGAGCTGCTGCATACTTGGTTTTGATTTGCTTGCAATCTTGCCACCGTCGTTTTCCCGAGTTTTGTTCTTTTATCGTTTTTCTGAAAAATCCTCGAAAATAAAGTTTCTCAAAAAATTCCAGAAAAATCTTTTTAAATTTTTATGTCAGAAATGGGGCAGAGAGGCACCTGGGAGACCTCAGGGGGACCTGCCACGCCACCTCACCACCAGGGGGCGCGGCCCAGCCCTGGCCGCGCCCACCTATGGTGAGGAGGCCCCCCGGCCTCTCACTTATATCTTCCTCCCCAGCTCTTTCTCTCTCCCGAAAACAATGACACACCTGCTCAAACTCGTGTTCTTGCTGCTCTCCATCTCGATTTTTTGATCTCCTTGCTTAGCCCATCATTGTTGCTGAGATTTGGAGCATTTGTTCTCCGGTATGTGACTCCTCCGATTGTCCAAGTAGAATTTTTTTTAGTGAAGTACTTCTTGAGTATTTTAGCTCTATAGGTGACAGGTGAAATGAGTTTGCATGCTTGTTCTATTGCTTAGAAATGTTATTTTGATGCATGTTAGCCCTCCAGTTACTTCCTATAGTAGTTCCCTACATGTGTTTGTTTCAAAATCATATTTTATGAGGTTTGTTAAAAAAAATAGAAAAGGGACATGGATAACTACACCTATGGAGAAGTCTTTGAAAGGGAAGCACCAAGGTCATCAAGGCCTTCAAGATCCACTGCTCAATATAGGATGTCTTACAATGAAGATGTTATGTCACCGAACCTTGAGGGAGACGATGGAGATGCACATCCATCTACCTTCCCTAGTGCTAACTTTTTGAGTGACGCAGGGATTCTTGATGATTTCTTGCTCCTTGTTAACAGGGTTGGATTGACAACATACATGATGGATGAGAGTAATCAATATGCTATTCTCACAAAGATTTTTGTTGAAAGTTTTAAATTCGCTAACTCTCATTTCAATCCTTCCATTGCATTTAAGATTTATGATAAGTCTATCACCATGTCTTTGGGGAGGTTTTGTGATATTTTAGGTATTCCCATGTTTGGGACGGCAAAGAAGATGCTAAATCAGCCCACCGATTTGTTGGAGCTCTACCAAGGAGTGACCAACGACGATGACCGCACAGCACAGCGTGGCAAGATAAGAAACATTCAACTCCCAGCTATTAGATATTTTACTTACTATCTTGCCACTAGTGTACTTGGTAGAGGAAACACTAGCAATATCTCCAACTATCAGTTAGCTTTTCTAGCTACCGCTCTTGATGTTAGTAGGAAGTATAACCTCGATGCTATTATTGCTCGTCGCCTTGCCGCTAGGGGACCTATTTATGGAGGTATTATTGTTGCGCGCATTGTTGCTGCTCTTGAACTTCCTATTGCTCCTCATGATATATTGTTGACTCCACAGAGGCTTGATCTTGCTGCCATGAAGCTCCATCACTTTGTTACTGCTAACTCTTGTGCAGGGAAATTAGTTTATAGAATGTTATTTACGGATGGAGAGGAAAGGGAAGTGCCCTTGCCACAACCCAGTTTGTTTAGTATTGATAACAGGCCATGGTCACGCACGAAGGAGGAGTTGGACGAGCAGCTTAGGGTGCTCGGCTTCAACGTACAGCATGGCGTCGTGGACCAGGAGGAAGAGGAGGAGCCGGCCTATCACTACACCACGTACCACTCCGGGGCGCCCTCGAGCTCATATCAGGACGAAGGTGCTTCTTCGTCATATTTTGGGGACGCCACTTCATGGCCGAGTTGGGATTGATCTCCACTTAGGCCAAAAGCCTAAGCTTAGGGGGAGATACGCCGACGATTCACTCATCTACATATCATATTTTGTCGGTCCTATGTATATCCATGTTTCGCTTTCTTTGTTGTTCTCGTTCTTACTTCTACTTCCCAAAACACAAAAAGACCAAAAATATTTCTGTTGTTTCTCTTTGTTTGCCTTTTTAGTTTGCTAGCTTTGGTTTGCTTTACTTGCTATTTTCGGGTTGATATTTGAAAAATCCAAAAATATTTTGCTTTGTTTGCTATTTCCTTCTGTTCTTGGTGCAAAAATCGAATATCCAAAAATATTTGTTGTTATTCTTCGGTTTTGCAAAGTTTGTTGCAGAGTTCAGTCTCCAGTGACTCCATTGGAGCTTGGTATTCACTTCATATTATTCAAGCCACACAAGTGAAAGGCAATAATGACGACATATGACAATCCGAGATGTGGTAAGAGGCTGGTATGAACTCTATTTGTTTTCATTTTTGTACATATACTCATCTATGTGGACATGCTTAGTCGGTTCATGTAAGGTATATGTTATCTAATGGATGCTTTGTAGTTCTTTCTCTCATATGATTAGTTCCAATTTACTAATAGTTTGTAGCATGTCATGTAGATGCTTGCTTGCATTGTTTTATTCATATTATGGTATGTTATTGTGGTATCCACCTCTGAAAGTTTCATTTGAATCGACTTGGCACATGCTCAAGCATGCATATGACTGAACAAAAAGTCAATTAAGCCTCGATGATTTACTTTGCCTCAGAGTTTTTGTATCATTTTTATGCCTATATTAATTTTGTTTTGTCGCAAGCATGATTATAACAGTTATTGCTCTCTCAATTGTCGCTTCCCAGTTTTTTGCTAGCCTTCACTTG
Source organism: Dactylis glomerata (assembly GCA_007115705.1). Classification (NCBI taxonomy): domain Eukaryota; kingdom Viridiplantae; phylum Streptophyta; class Magnoliopsida; order Poales; family Poaceae; genus Dactylis; species Dactylis glomerata. The sequence goes on along the minus strand of QXEO01001877.1, from coordinate 548,243 downwards.
TACTGAGAGGGAATACTTCTCGTGCATCCAATCACCAAAAATCAAAGTAATCCAAAAGAGTCCACTATAAATTCCTATGCATGGTATTTCAAAGCCATTCCAAGTAAATTTGCATGTGCTACCTTTCAAAACTTTCAACTACTTCTCGTTTTGTGCCACTGTTTTTAGCTCATGGGGACGTAGTGGTTGGAATTGCTATCTTCCATATTAAATTAAGTACCCCTCGACTAGGCAGCTTCATCTGCTCGTCATTAATTTTGCATGAGAGCTGGTCAGACCATTATCATCTAATTCTAAAAAGAAAGAAAAAAGGCACTCCTCCATGGTATGTGAAAGTTGGTGGGCACTCGATGGAATCGGTTAGCCATGGTTTGAGAAAGGAAAAAATGTGGGGAGGAGTGCCAAAGCTTTATAAAAGAGCACCAATGTGCCAAATTTTCAAAGAACTCGGAACCACTCTCACTTGTTTATTATGGCAGATAGCAAGTACCCATTGCCAGTCGTTGACATGAAACAACCACCTCTCAAAATAAATTTTTATCTCTGTTTTACAAATGAAAAGCTCTAGCACATGTTAAATCACTGCTTCCCTCTACGAAGGGCCTTTCTTTTACTTTTATTTTGAGTCTTCATCTTCTAACTTTAAGCACCTTCTTGAGAGCATAGCTGTTATTCTTAGTCTAATGTGCTTGTCCCAGAACACGGTTGATTGTGGTATAACTTTGATGCTTGTATCTTTGATATTTTTACTTCTAGTCTTCCTTTGGACTTCAGAGGTGCCTCAGCATTTATGTTTTGCTCCACAAATAAAGGCAAGCGGGATACCACTCTTCCATATTATTTATGAACATTACAATCTTGTAGCTTCTTATGTTCATGTTACTTGTTATTAGTGCATTGGCACTCTCTCATAGCTTGCTTGACTATGAGGTAACATTAGTTGCATATTTCTTATTATGAATTGCCTGAGTATTTGATCATATAGTTAGTATATATACATCATATGAAGCAAATGTGTTCGTGAAAGTTTCTTTTATCGCTCTCAGTTGTTAACTGAATTGCTTGAGGACAAGCAAATAGCTAAGCTTGGGGGGAGTTGATATGTCCAAAACGTATCTACTTTCCCGAACACTTTTGCTATTGTTTCTCCTCAAATTTGTGTGTTTTGAATACAACTAACACGGACTAACGCTGTTTTCAGCAGAATTGCTCTGGTGTCTCATTTTTGTGCACAAATCCGACTTTCAGGAAAAATCCCGAAAAATATTGCAAAAATTCTATTTTGCCAGAAGACCCACGGAGCCAGAAGGAGAGACGAAGGGAGGCAAGCATGGCGATGAAGAAGACCTCCAGTGGTGATTCCCCTCTCCGGCAGGGTGCCGGGAAGAGCTTCTGGACCCTCCCGATCTCGGGTCGACGATGGCGGCGGATCGCGATGTGTTTCTGGAAAATTGATCGGTACTTAGGTTTTTCCCGTCGGGGGGTCTTTATAGGCGAAGGGGCATCGTCAGGAGTGGACCGAGGCTCCCTCACACATAGGGGCGCGGCCAGGGGCTGGGCCGTGCCGCCCTGGTGTGTGGGGCCCTCGTGGCCCCACTCCGTCTCCTCTTCGGATCTCTGGAAGCTTCCGGGAAAAATAAGACTTCAGGAACTTGTTTCGTCCAATTCCGAGAATATTTCCTGTGTAGCTTTTCTGAAACACAAAAACAGCAGAAAACAGGGAACTGGCACTGTGGTGACTTGTTAATAGGTTAGTTCCGGAAAATGCATAAAAGTGCCATGAAGTGTAATGAAACATTAGGCAAATGGTGTAAAAACAAGCATGGAGCATCAAAAATTATGGATACGTTGGAGACGTATCAAGCATCCCCAAGCTTAACTCCTGCTCATCCTCGAGTAGGTAAGTGATAACAAAAGAAATAATTTTTGAGGTGACATGCACCTACACAATCTTGATCATATATGTAAGCGTTGTGAGCTGGGATCAAAAGAACTTAAAACATGGGCATGAAAGATATAATCTTGGCAATAAGAACTTAGCAACCATGTTATAAACATGAAAATGAACACAAACAAAAGATCATGAAAATGAAACAATGAAAGTCAAACGTGTGTTCAAATCATAAGGAAAAACATACAAATGGTTTTCAGCTTGTCCTTCATAGAGAGCAAAACATAAATGCATAGGACACCTTCAAGTTTAAGAGGGCGACTAGATACAAATAATTTGAGAACAAGTGAAACCAACAATATGAATCAATCAATGAAAACTTTGGGACAATGCACATTATACTAAGAATGACAACTATGCTCTCTTAATGGTGCATAAAGATAGAAGGTGGTGAGTCAACATAAAAGTAAAAGAAAGGCCCTTCGCGGAGGGAAGCAGTGATTGCAAGTTTTATAACCTTCAAAAATTATGGTACTTACCAGCTTTGAGCTCTCATTGCCCCCATCATAAGCATCTTGAATGGTTAGAGTTAATGCGAGAACAATTATGATGCATATGCTTGACAAATCATAAGTCGAAAACCTCGTGTCCCGTGAATACGAGTACCCAAACCTCATGCTACTTTACTTAGAGTCCCAAGCAAGGCTCTTGTCATTGTAAGTATATATGTATCATCGAGGACCGCCAATGGGGTACCTCCGTGCCCGATGACATGGAACAAGCCCACATCAAAATGACAGGACAAGCAGACAATGAACACCTCGACATCTCTTTTATTTGCCATTTGTTTAGCTTTTTATTTTGAGATGCGTCGTCGAATGTCCACTATGGGTATGCTGCAAATTTCCACCATGAATTATGCATGGCTTAGATTGGTGGCCCAGGCGTTTCCCTAACACATATACAAACTCCATGATCCCCGCAAGATTCCCAATTCATTTCACACCGCGGGCATCCATAAACAAAAGATCATGATATCAACTCAAATAAGAAGTGCAATGTTGAAATCTTGCCCCATGACAGCATGGTTGGGCTAGTATCCAACTTACAACTTGCAAGCATAACAACTCAACATAAGAGACCACAATGTCAAATTTTAAGAACAAGAAAAAGTAAAGTGCGCCTTCCGGTTCGTGAAAGCTTTACTGACCAATTTTCGCATAACACTGGTAAGAGTTTAATTTGAAGAGAAAATAAAAGCAAGTCAAATTTACTTGGAATAGCAAATTGCTAATAGGTATGTATGGTGGACACTTTGGAAAACTTGGTTTTTAGGATTTGGATGCACGAGTAGAGCTCATACTTAGTACAAGGCAAGGGCTAGCAAAATACTGGGGGCGACCAACTAAGAGAGCAATAATGGCCATAATCATACAAAGCGACATTAAAAGAAGCATACGATGGCATCAAAAGTCAAAAACTAAATGATCATAGAGGCTATTGGCGACTTTGTAAGAGTCTAACATGTGTGAGCATGCGCCAAGTCAACCCAAATAAAGCATCAAGGAGAAAACCAAAATAATGCTTCCAAACGATAAAAACAACGCATGATTTTTTTCAATGGCTCATTAAGCAATCTCAGTTATTTGAGACAAGTCATGCTACAGCAAAACCACTAAGCATACTATCAAAAAGACATGAAGCATGACATGAAAAAGCCTAAGCCGCAGTCTACACAAGCTCCTTCTTGTACCACTTTTTTGCATAAAGCTTTTTCTCTTTTCCAACACCATTTGAAAAAAATTTAAGACACCTCTTTTGATGAAAACCAATAAAGATCAGAGGCAAAAATACACCTTGATGAAAAGATATGACAAGGTCTGAACGCAAATCAAGGCAAAAATGAAAACCAAAAGCAGTAGCAGAAAAAGAAGAACACTCGGTTTTTTATAAGAATGAAAACTAGAGCATTCTTGGCAAATGAAAAGCAAGGAAACTTCTCCAAAAGAAATTTGTTGGGGTCCAACCATTTATTACAGCAAACAAAACTAAACTAATAAATAAAACTAAAAGAACTGACGCTCCAAGAAAAACGCATAGTGCATGAAGCAATAAAAATATAGTGTCTTGAAAGGTGACCTGATTTTTGCCGATGAAGAAGGGGTGCCTCGGGGGCATCCCCAAGCTTTGACGCTTGTAATTCTTGGATATTTCTTGGGGTGATGCATGGGCATCCCCAAGCTTGAGCTTTTGTCCATTCTTCAACTCATCTCATCATTCTCCAATCCCTACACTTGAAAACTTCCTTCATACAAAACTAAACACAAATCTATTAGCAACATTAGTGTAGGCATAACATATAATCAACCTCTTTTTGCTTCAGGTTTCAACCCAAAACCACCACATATAAAGTATATACCACTGTAGCAACTTCCCCAAAAGTTCTATGATCAAAAGAACTCAAAAATAAAGCGATAAAGCGGCAAACACAAATATTGGCAGAAATCTGTCAAAACAGAACAGCTGACAAAGGCCGAATCTTTAAGGGGTTTTCTGTTGCTCAAATCAAAAAGTGTTGAACTAATGAAAGTTTGGATATAACCTGGGGCATATGCAAAAGAAATCGCAGGTCCAAAAGATATACATAGAATTTTCATGAATTTTTATGGTGCAGCACCGAAAACAGTTTCAGGACAGCAACATCCCCAAATCTTTACCTCACTCAAATTAGAGGCTTCTCTTGGCACAACAATGAAATAAAAAGGATAAGGAGAGGTCATTACAGTAGTAATGACTTCCAAGACTCAAATAAAAGAAAAAGTGCTGAAAAGAAAACATTGGGTTATCTCCCAAGAGTGCTTTTCTTTAACGCCTTTGAGCTAGGCGCAGAAAATTGCGAATCAAGTAATAATGAAGGAGGCATCAGGATCCACTATAGGAGTCTTTTCAACAATGAAGGAAATTGTATCCAAATGATTTTTTGAAGATCCTTTATGATCACTTTTTGGTACACTACTTTCATGAAAAAAGTTTTCAGGACAAATCCAATTAAATTTTTTATCCCAAGCATCGTGAATTCCTACAAGTTTATAAGGTATTGGCACTCTAAAATCTTCATTGGGTGTACCAACGACCGCTACAGGTGAGCCAAACTTATTAAATTTCTTAAAAACTTTCCTAGCCTCAATTGCAACATCTCTAAATTCTATGTGCAAAGTTTCCAAGATAAAAGCTTTCTTTTCAGGATCCTCAATTTCATGAAGCTTAAGGAACATGTACTGCATAAAAGGATTAAGGCTAGCAAACCTAGCTTCCTACATGTGAACTAAATAAGGAGAAGCAACTTCATAACTAGGAGCAAGCTCAACCAAAGACTTTTCCTCAACTTCTTTATGCATACTAATATGATTAAAGAACTCCTCAATGTTATCTTTCCCAATAATTGAACCACTACCTACTGAGAGGTTCTCCAAAATATACTTAGGGAACAACATAATGAACTAGAAGCAAGTAGATAAAAGCAACTATAAAGTAAACTAATTTTTTTGTGTTTTTGATAAAACAATGCAAGTAAAAATAAATAAAGTAAAGCAAAACAAATAACAAAGTAAAGGATGTGCATGCGAAAAACTCCCCTTGCAGAGGTCTTCCACTTCTTTCCCGGCAACGGCGCTAGAAAAGGGCTTGATGGCTGGCGTGTAGTTGATGATGATTATGGCCAGACAGTTGGGAAACTCCAAGTGGAAAGTATGATGAGCACAGCGGCAAGTCTTTTCCCTCAGTAAGAAACCAAGGTTTGTCGGTCAGGAGAAGAGCAGACAGTATGACTGAAGGTGATGCTTGATAGCCTAGTGACACTCCAACAAGGGCGCCGTTTCATGATAAAACGAGTTAGCGCGTCTTCAGCTAGTAGCAACGTGGAACCTGCACACACACAACAAAGTACTTTGTTCCCAACTTGCGATGAGGTTGTCAATCTCACCGGTTTGCTTGAAACAAAGGGTATGAGCGTATCGAGTGGAAAGCAATAGTAATATGCGAGTAAAGTAAACAGTGCAAGTAAAGTAAATAGGTGATAGCAATATGATGGAAATAGGACCGGGATCCACAGTTCACTAGTGGTGTCTCTCCATAGAATAAATAACACATGCTAGGTAAACAAATTACAGTTGGGAAATTGATAGAATAAAGATAACGTGATATGTCAAGAAGATCACTATGTGATTTACTCTGGGCATTACAACAAAATACATAGACCGCCATCCAACTGCATCTATGACTAATAATCCACTCTCGGGGATATCATCCGAACACCCCATGAGTATTAATTTGTGAACAACAGATAATTGCATTAAGCAAAGTGTGTAATGTAAACAAAGCATATGCCCTCGAGCATATGAATGTTGTTTTCCCCCTAGTAGCAACAGCACATCTACAACCTTAGAGGTTTCTGTCACTCCCCCAGATTAAATAGAGGCATGAACCCACTATCGAGCATAAATACCCCCTCTTGGAGTCACTAGCAACTACTCGGCCAAGATAGCTACGAACAACGGAGAGCATGCAAGATCATAAACAACATAGAGATAACATAAGATATATTTCAGTATAGCAACTCAATCATAACGCCAATATTCATCGGATCCCAACAAACCAAACATGTAGAATTACATAACGGTGATCTCAATCATGTAGGGCAGCTCATGAAATCTAAACATGAAGCACATGGTGGAGAGGACAACCATCTAGCTACTACTATGGACCCATAGTCCAAGGTAGACTACTCACTCATCTCTCCGGGGGCAAGCATGGTGATGAAGAAGACCTCCGGTGGTGATTCCCCTCTCCGGCAGGGTGCCGGGAAGAGCTTCTAGACCCTCCCGATCTCGGGTCGACGACGGCGGCGGATCGCGATGTGTTTCTAGAAAATTGATCGGGTACTTAGGTTTTTTCCGTCGGGGGGTCTTTATAGGCGAAGGGGCATCGTCAGGAGTGGACCGAGGCTCCCTCACACATAGGGGGCGCGGCCAGGGGCTGGGCCACGCCGCCCTGGTGTGTGGGGCTCTCGTGGCCCCACTCCGTCTCCTCTTCGGATCTCTGGAAGCTTCCGGGAAAAATAAGACTTCAGGAACTTGTTTCGTCCAATTCCGAGAATATTTCCTGTGTAGCTTTTCTGAAACACAAAAATAGCAGAAAACAGTGAACTGGCACTGTGGCGACTTGTTAATAGGTTAGTTCCGAAAAATGCATAAAAGTGCCATGAAGTGTAACGAAACATTAGGCAAATGGTGTAAAAACAAGCATGGAGCATCAAAAATTATGGATACGTTGGAGACGTATCACTACGCCGCCGCCATCAAAAACCGCGATTCGGAACCAGAAACTCCATTCTGGCACCCTGCCGGGACGGGGATTTGGAGGAGATCTTCATCACCATCATCACCGACGTCTCTCCATCAACCATCCATGACTCCCCCATCCATGTGTGAGTAATTCCCGCTGTAGGCGAAGGGGATGGTAGGGATTGGATGAGATCATTCATGTAATTTGCTATGAGATTGTTAGGGCATAGTGCCTAGTATCTTTTATTAGTGCTTATAACATTGTTGCAACTTGTTGTGCTTAATGCTTGTCACTTTGGGCCCGAGTGCCATGATTTCAGATCTGAACTTGTTATTGTTATATGATGATACTTGTTATTTATGGTCTTACCTACAAGTTGTATACACATATTGTTGTCCGGAACCCGAGGCCCCAAAGTGACAGAAATTGGGATAACCGGAGGGGATGGCTATGATGTGAGGATCACATGTGTTCACCGAGTGTTAATGCTTTGCTCCGGTACTCTATTAAAAGGAGTACCTTAATTACCAGTAGTTTCCCTTGAGGCCCTGCTGCAACAGGCTGGTAGGACAAAAGATGTCGTGCAAGTTTCTCATTGCAAGCACGTACGACTATATACGGAACACATGCCTATGATTGTTAGTACTAGGATGCTTTATCATTATTTATCTGCAATGCCCATGTCTCACTGATTTCATGAATTATCTTATCCATGCAACACTGTACATCCATCCGTATGCCTACAGTATTCCATCCTACTGTTTACTATTGCTACTATTACTGCTTTTACTCTGCTACTGCTATTACTGTTTCACTACTATCACCACTATAAAACTGTTGCTACTGATAAACCGCTGCGAGCAAGTTTGTTTCCAGGTGCAGCTGAATTGAAAACTCATCTATTATGGCTTATAAATATTCTTTGGCTCCCCTTGTGTCGAATCAATAAATTTGGGTTTTACTTCCCTCGAAGACTGTTGCGATCCCCTATACTTGTGGGTCATCAGGCACGATCTGTGTGACAACAGCTCGACCAATCAGGCCAAGTTTGGGCTTCTGTGAGAAGGGAGAGGGTAAAACTGAGTAGTATCAAGGATCCAAGGGCAAATAAATAGTAAACAGGCTAAAGAATTCAAATAAGAGATTTAGAAAAAGAAAAACACATGTTTTGTACAATGAAACCCAGGTTGGCCTACCTCCAAGTATTAGCAATTCAAATATACATGAGTGTGAAAATTATGGCCTCATTCAGACAAACTATGTTTTTGGTATAGATGTTTTGAGAAGGGGTTTGAGTGGAAAGCCATGAATCTTCATAGCTACTAGTGATTTGAGAAGTGGCCATTTGTGTTAAAACTTGATTTATATATGATTGTCTACGTGGCAGGTCGCGTAACAAGACTCCATGAGTAGGAGGCACTATGATTTTATTTTTTTGAATTTTTTTGCACATGAAATGACTCAATTAGATAGCTTAATCCCATTTGTTGACTCTCTATTGACCAGCCACTTGAGGGTAAAACTGAGTATATTGCACTAGCCAGTATTAGTACTCAAGGGGAAAACTGAGTACAGATATTTTTCCAGTGTAAGACTCGAGGGTAGAACTGAGTACACGTAACGGTGCAGACGTGCAGTACCACGGACGCGTGTTGAGACCAAACGTCTAGTTTTTTTGAGAAACTACTGAGACGAAATGTCACTTTGCCTGTACAGAGCCCCTCTCTCCCTCCCTCTGCACACAATCTTATTCTCACTCACGCACGCAACCACGCCTCTCACGTCCCATCACCTTATCCAAAAAAACCCAACCGCCCTACGCGCGCTCCCCTGCCGATGATGGAGAAGAAGAATGCGCCAGTGGCGATCGCCTCCGAGCCCGTCGCCTCCGAGCCCATCGCCTCTGAGCCCGTCGCATCCGAGCCCGTCGCCGCCAAGCCCGTCACATCCGAGGCTGTCGCCGCCGAGCCCATCGCCTCTGAGCGCGGCGCATCCAAGCGCGGCGCCTCCGTGAACTGGGCCTCTCTTAAGGGTGATGGACCACTTCACAAGATCGGCGACTGCTTACTGGCGAACGAGGAGTATGTGGACACTGATACGTCTCCAACGTATCCATAATTTTTGATGCTCCATGCTTGTTTTTACACCATTTGCTTAGTGTTTCATTACACTTCGTGGCATTTTTATGCATTTTCCGGAACTAACCTATTAACGAGATGCCACAGTGCCAGTTCCCTGTTTTTTGCTGTTTTTGTGTTTCAGAAAAGTTACACAGGAAATATTCTCGGAATTGGACGAAACAAAAGCCAGACGTCCAGATATTTAACGGAGCTTCCAGAAGACCGAAGAGGAGACGAAAAGGAGCCAGAGGGCGGCCACACCACCAGGGGGCGCGGCCTGGCTCTGGCCCACGCCGGCCTGTGGTGTGGGCCCCCTAGTCCACCTCTGACGCTGCCCCTTCGCCTATAAAGACCCCCTGATGGGAAAAACCTAAACACCCGATCAATTTTCCAGAAACACATCGCGATCCGCCGCCGTCGTCGACCCGAGATCGGGAGGGTCTAGAAGCTCTTCCCGGCACCCTGCCGGAGAGTGGAATCACCACCGGAGGTCTTCTTCATCGCCATGCTTGCCTCCGGAGCGATGAGTGAGTAGTCTACCTTGGACTATGGGTCCATAGGAGTAGCTAGGTGGTTGTCTCCTCCACCATGTGCTTCATGTTTAGATCTCATGAGCTGCCCTACATGATTGTGATCACCATTATGCAATTCTACATGTTTGGTTTGTTGGGATCCGATGAATATTGGTGTTATGATTGAGTTGCTATACTGAAATATATCTTATGTTATCTCTGTGTTGTTTATGATCTTGCATGCTCTCCGTTATTAGTAGCTATCTTGGCCGAGTAGTTGCTAGTGACTCCAAGAGGGGGTATTTATGCTCGATAGTGGGTTCATGCCTCTATTTAATCTGGGGGAGTGACAGAAACCTCTAAGGTTGTAGATGTGCTGTTGCTACTAGGGAGAAAACAACATTCATATGCTCGAGGGCATATGCTTTGTTTACATTACACACTTTGCTTAATGCAATTATCTGTTGTTCGCAACTTAATACTCATGGGGTGTTTGGATGATATCCCCGCGAGTGGATTATTAGTCATAGATGCAGTTGGATGACGGTCTATGTATTTTGTTGTAATGCCTAGAGTAAATCGCATAGTGATCTTCTTGACATATCACGTTTATCTTTATTTTATCAATTGCCCAACTATAATTTGTTTACCCAGCATGTGTTATTTATCTTATGGAGAGACACCACTAGTGAACTGTGGACCCCGGTCCTATTTCCATCATATTGCTATCACCTGTTTACTTTACTCGCACTATTTACTTTACTTGCATATTATTATCACTTTCCACTCGATACGCTCATACCCTTTGTTTCAAGCAAACCAGTGAGATTGACAACCTCATCGCAAGTTGGGAACAAAGTACTTGGTTGTGTGTGTGCAGGTTCCATGTTGGTACTAGCTGAAGACACGCTAACTCGTTTTGATCGTGAAACGGCGCCGTTGTTGGAGTGTCACTAGGCTATCAAGCATCACCTTCAGTCGTATTGTCTGCTCTTCTCCTGACCGACATACTTTGGTTTCTTACTGAGGGAAAAGACTTGCCGCCGTGCTCATCATACTTTCCGCTTGGAGTTTCCCAACTGCCTGGCTATATTAATAATCAACTACATGCCAGCCATCAGACACCTACTCCGCTTTGAGGCAAGTTTGTAGAAATTGGCGCTCAGATTTACCTGAGCCCAACGTGCACTTGCACGAATGGATCATGGTAGAACACGCCCTTCCACGCACCGCTGAGTTCACCTTCCTCCACCTCCGCACATCCCGCTGTGTCACCATCGATCTAACGGAAGTTCATGCAAGGTTCAAATTCCTCCATATCTATAGAGTTAATCTATTTTTATTTTCAATCGTAAACATCTTAGTGCTGAATGTTATCTTCATCAATATATTTTAGATTCTACTTCATCGACTTTTGCCGTGGCGTCATCGTGCTTGCCTCGAAGAACCATCCGCACAAGATACGACTTCTGAACCCACTCACAAAGACATTGAACACTAAGTTTGAGGCGCAGATGCCATCTGTTATTCTAGAGTCAGTCGCTATAATGAAGTCCCTAACTATGGTCTTCGTTTCCACAGGTTACCCAATGGAAATTGCTTGGGTCAATGAGAGCACTCCAACTAAGGGTATAGATGAAGATTGGGGAGAAGGAAGATTTTCGATTGAGCACCATTCTCTGCATTGCATTACCCCGTTCAATGGTGAATTGTATGCAATAGATGTGAACAATTTTGAGTTCGGAACATTAGTGTGCGCCAACAATGTCCAGTTGGAGCAGCGCGCGAGCACTGTCAACATGGAGACACTATTTTCATTTCCATAACTTGGAAATGACAAGTTCTACCTTGTGGAGTCGGATGGTGATCTGCTGCTTGTGTTGTTGGGTGGCGGCCGTGACAACAGGCATTTGGAGGAAGGTCCACCATTGGTGTACCGTGTGGACACTGAGAGCCGCTCTCTCCATGCCATCAGTAACATTGGCAGTCATGCCTTCTTCGTCAATTATATCCGGTGTATCTCCGTCGACACCAGAGTGCACCCGACACTTCGACCTGGCTGCATCTACTACGCGGATTTGGGTTATATCAGAGAGTACTTTGATGATATAAAGGCCTGGGATGAGTGGCCACGACGTGTGGATATATTAGGAGACTACGGTCTGATAAATGAACAAAGACCATACCGTTTGGAGGATGTATTGGCTGCACACTGCAGACGGAAGGAGTTCAATGAATATTTCCTTCATCTCATGGAATGTAGCGACGACGAAATATATGATGAATGAAGAACAGATTCATTCATCCTGGGGTATCCTAATCTTCATGTTGGCCATACATTGCGTCTTGTATTATTTTTAGCTTAGTTTGTTGTGAACATTAACATCGTTATTGGCTGCTTTTGGCTGCTGTATGTAGTTTATGTATTATACTTAGTTTTCTAGATTTATTATGCTGCTGTGAATTTATCCTATACTAGCTTCTAGATTTGCTACTAGATTTGTTACCATATTGGGCAAAAAACGAGGGCTAAAAGGCAACAATCATTGAAGAAAGACAGAAATAGAAGCTTCTCTAGATTTGATACTAATTTGGTGAAAAGAGAGAGAACTGTTACAGAGAGAGAGAGGGGAAAAAGGTGCTCTGAAAAATACCAATTTGGGCTGAGAGAGACAGAACCGAGCTCTCACGTACAACCAAACACGGTCTCGTCCTGTCCCACGCGGTCCCTTTCTACCAGCCCCACGCGACGTGGTCTCGTCCTGTCCCACACGGTCCCTTTCTACCAGCCCCACGCGATGTGGCCCCACACGACGCGGCCCCACACGTCAGCATGGAACGGTCAACTAAATGGAAATCCTCCCGTCCGAGCTCCTTCTGAGGGTTTCAGACAAGGGCTTGGGGAAAATTGAGGAAAAACTAAGGAGCTGAGGAAAACTGAGTACAACTAAGGACCTGAGGGCACGAAAATAGAAATCCCATGTAACGCCCCACCTTTGGACTAAGGTGGAACAACTGTGTTAAGTGCTATTCCCTGGATCACTGATAGCACCACAGAACAAAATAGAGTATTCATTGCATAGTATCAAATATTACAACGTGGATCCAGATACATAAATCGTTAAACTTACAAACCAGCTTAGTCACATGGACTAGCATCAAATGACAGAGTTCAACACATCACAAACACAGCGGAAACTAAGGTAGCAGTGAGCCTCCATCTTCACCATGCGCCACAGGCAGTCATGTTGGAATGTAGACTCGAGATTCTATCAACTCACTCCTCATCAGAATATCCTGCACATTTGAATATGCAGCCCCATGAATGGGGGTCAGTACAATGATGTACTGGCAAATGACATATATTTGGTGGCTGTTGTGAGGGAACTAACTACATGATATTTGGCTGGTGGATCTCTTGGGCTAATTTGCATAAAGCCAATTTTGTCCTACAATTCTTTCTCAAAACCTTCTTTCAAAATTTTATATTTTCAAAGGGTCGAAATAACCCCCAAATACTACATACTAGCTAGGTATGTAGCACTGGGCGAAACTCAACAAAGTCGGCACAACAGAAACCACCACCCCTCGGAGTGAATGGCCCTAAGCCCCTAACCTAGGGGTTTCTAGTCAAATTTTAATCATTCAGAAATGGTGATGAGATTCTTCCGTACATTCCATGTCTAGAGACTCAAATTGTCCATAACCGGGGACACGGCTAATCGATTAGTTTAGCACCCTGCAGGGGTTGTGCACTTTCATCTTAAGACCCATTCTACCCAGAGAGAAGAATGAGACAAGACCTTTCAGAAGGAGAGAGCAACCATACTGGCAAGACCCGTTCCCACCTATAATTTTGCTACCAGCCGATGTCTTGCACACAAGTTGAACCTTCACATCTTAATCAGTCAAGACAGAGCCCATATTGTCATAAGGTTGCACTGGAAATACTCTAAGGCATGGAAGACATGTTAACCTCTTTAATCCTAGGTGGCCGTCCCGAGTGGCATCCTGAGTACACACCCTCTCGACGAGGCATGTGCCCCAGGAGTCACCTACATCGCCGCCTCTTATCAAACCAATCCACCCAGGTGATTCATTTTAGTTGAAGTTCTTAATTTGTTCATAAAACAACTTTAGCAAGTGATCATAGCATGGCATCAATATTCTTCAACTAAAACTACAACCTAACAGGGGTGGGTTCAGAGGTGGCTATACACTACTAGGATCTAGCATTACAAAACTTCACTTTGAAATCCAGCCTATCATGCACACTACTATAAAACACTAATGCATAATTAAAATTGGGTAGAAGCATGTGTGTCACTTGCCTTGGTAGCAACCAGCACACTCACAGCAGTCACAAGGGTTGTTCAGTTCCTCTTCACAATCTATACAAGCAACAAGTACACAAGCATAAATACACTAATTCTAAATGGCAAGCATAGACATGTATGCATGTATGCAAATGTCAATTTAATTTCACACACTAAGTTAGTGTGTGAAAATGTTGTATTCAGTGAACCATGATGTTTAGAAAACAAGTGTGGTGTTGGAAAAGCCTTTTAACTATTTTTGCAAAGCCATAGACAATTTGGTTATTTGGAAATTGGGCAAATGCTTCCCAAAAATGCTTCTGGTTTGGCATTATTCTGAAAAATTTGGGTTATGAACCCACTGGATAGAGGACAGTAATATGAACTACTGCAAGTGGTTTCACTCCAAAATAGTTTTTAGAATTCAAATGAGGTCCAAAATAGTGATTTCACTAAATTTAACAATAGCAAGTTTGTGCACGTTTCAAGTTTGACAATTTTTGATTTCCGATTGTTCTACATGTCCTGAGGAATCCATAGACTACAAATTTGTAGCAATTAGATTTACAAAACAAAAGTTATTAAATAAATGGGGTTATTAAGTCATTTATACCATTTTATTTTCACTTAAAAATGTTGTACAGAACCACTATGTTTTCTCTTCATAGTTGTGTTCTACACATTTCTAGGATCCCATAGATACCAAGTTTGCTAAATTTGGCCATGTAGATTATTTTCTATTGATTTTACAAGTTCAGAACACTTTCTGCAATTTGAATTTTGAATTTTGATTCGAGTTTGACCCAAATTGACTGGGCTGACTATGCTGGCGATGTGGCAGTTCCTGATTGGCTGGTACCGATTCGGTACTGGCTTCTAATCTGGGCCTTTGGATTTCGATCGGAAGGACAAAGACGAACCAGAGAAGATTGCTCACCGGCGGGGATGTTTTCCGGTGAGGCGACCCTGGTGGTTATCGACGGCGATGTTTCCGTGGTCGGTGACAGCATGGGAGACAAGGACGGCGTGCGGAAGATGACGTCAAACTCAAAAGTTTGAACGGCGGCGGATATTGTTTCCTCTGGCGAGGCCGGAGGTTGACTGGAGGTAGGCGGCGGCGTCGGGTGTCGACGAAGCGCTTGCTCCGCTGTGACTTTGGACAATCCCGGGCGTCAGTACAAGCGCAAGAGGGAGAGGAACAAGAGAGAGGTCGAAGAGGGAGGCGGGGGTCCTTCACCGTGCTGGAATCGACAAAATCCGGCGACGGATTTCCAGATCACCGGCGAGAAATTTGAGCGGTTAGGCGACGGAAATCGAGGGGGAAAGGAGGGTGAAGTAGAGAGGGGGTGCAGGGAAAATAGAGGGGCGTTGAGGGGGGGCGGTTGATGCTCTGGGGAAAGTGGGGAAAGGCAACGGAGGCGGTTCCAGAAGAAGAAGAACGAGGGGCGGTTGGAGAAGATGAATCTGACCGGTGGGTCCCAGTTGTCAGCGGGAAAAAAAGAGAAGGAAAAGGGGAAGGGAGGTGGGCGCGGGGATAGTGGGCTGGCTCGGGACTGCTGGGTTGATTCTGATCTGGGTCGGCCCAGTTAGACTAGTTTCCTTTTTTTTTGTTCTTCTTTCTTTTCTTTTTTTGTTTTTCTGTTTTCTCCTTTAAGCTTTGAAAAGGTACAATTCAAATGAACTTGTAAATTCCCATTTCTGTCAACTTTAAATAATGGAAATAATGTGTTTGAACATACAAATTAATATTTGGTGTTATTTTGTAAATACAATCATTCGCAACACATAAAATAGCTTTTATATGAAAGTTATGTTATTTAATTAATAACTTTTAAAAACCTTTTGTTTCAAGGTTTATTTAAAAAGGTAAGTAAAACAGTAGTGTTTTTGATAAAACAAAATTTTAAGCACATTGTAAATACCCAGGTAGTGAAGTATTGAAAATAAAAATATTTGCTAGAAAATTATAAAATAGCTTCCATAAACAACTGGAGCTATTTAAAAATAAACTTTCTATTTTTTATTTTAGTTCACAGATTTATAGAAAAATATTTTTAAAACAGTAATGTTTTGGTGTAAAGACATTTAAACTTATTTTTTTGAAAATCCAATTTGGCTCACATAAGCTTTGAAGCTTATTTAGAAAAGGCAACCTTCTAGTTTTGAAATTTTGTTTCAAATTTAATTCAAAAATGTAGAGATGAGTATGAATGCATGCTGAGTTTGAAATTGAAAAACTTGGGATGTTACAGACTAAGCCCCTTACGATGAAGCTCGCCCTCGAGCTTCGAAAAGGCTAGCAAATAGGTATGGGTGATTATCTAAAGGATTTTCTCTAAGTTTCCAAGTAGCTTCTTCCTCGGTGTGGTGGCTCCACTGTACTTGACAGAACTTGATGGTTTTGGGTGTGAGTAATCCTTTCTATTGCTTCCAATATCTTGATTTGTTTCTCCTTGTAAGTCAAATTATTCTCTTACTACGGCCATAACTTCTAGGCTAACCCCCTTAAGATTGTTTAGCCTGATTTTCTGAAACTCCAACTGGGACTTGTTTCTAATTCTTTTTTTTTCTTCTAGGGTGGTGAGTGTGATTGCTCTTCCTCAGTGGGTTAAATGCATGTTTGGCCTCGAATGCTCTTGATATGGATAAATGTGATGCTCTAGTACCAAATAAATTTCCAATGCCGTAAAAAGAGTCGAATGGAAACGTACCCATCACTTCCTCCACATGGATGTGGTTCACATGTCCCTTCTTGAATGGATTGGGCTTGGTACGTTCTGGGCAGTTTGTGGAATAATGTCCTTTCTTCTTGCAATTGAAGCATGTGATATGCGAGAGATCCTTCTTAGCTTCTGAGTCGTGGTTGTGCTGACCATTGTTTCCATTGTGGTGACCATTGTGACTTCCATTTCCTCCATTCTGGTGACCATTGACTCCATTGTGATGTCCATTTCCTCCATTTTGGTGACCATTGCCTCCTTTGTGATGTCCATTGGAGTGGTTTCCCTTGTTTCCACCATTGTGCCTATGGCCATTGGAGTTACTACCACTTCCATTGCCTTCGGAGAAGTGGTGTCTCTTATGGGAAGATCCAGTGTGAGTCTTGCCATTATTGAACTTCCTCTTGCGATTCTCTTCTTTCGTGATGTTGTTATCCAGTGTGATAGCCTGATTAAGCAGAGACTGATAGTTTGGAGCATAAGCCACTGACAAAGGTATCTTTAGTTCTCCGTTGAGTCCATTGAGGAATTTTTCCTTTCTCTTAGCATCAGTATCTATGTCATCAGGTGCATACCTAGACAAAGCATAGAAATCATCCATATACTCTTTCATCGTCCTTCCACCCTGCTTCAAACTGCGGAATTCATCCTTCTTCACATTCATAGTGCTCGAAGATATGTGAGCATTACGAAAGCCTTCTCTGAAAGTGTCCCAGTCCAGACCATCTATTGGATGAGTGATCTGGTAAGTCTCCCACCACATGGCTGCTGGCCCTTCAAGCAAATGGGCAGTGAATCGCACCTTCTCAGCATCGTTGCACTCACATGTAACCAGGTCCTTATTGACTGAACGTAGCCAGTCATCAGCCACTATTGGCTCGGAGGCAGATGAGAACTTGTTAGGCCTAAGCCTCAGAAATCTAGCCAACCTATCCACTTGAGGTGGGGGTGGCGGTGGTGGCGGTGGTGGATGGTTATTGTTATTGTTTGCACTAGCCTGGATGAACTGAGTCATCATCTGCATCAGTTGAGCCTGCGCTGCCACTAACTGCTGAATCACGTTGTTGTTGTTGTTGTTGTTGTTGTTGTTGTTGTGGTTGTGGTTGTGGTTGTGGTTGTGGTTGTGGTTGTGGTTGTGGTTGTGGTTGTGGTTGTTGTTGTTGTTGTTGTTGTTGTTGTTGTTGTTGTTGTTGTTGTTGTTGTTGTTGTTGTTGTTGTTGTTGTTGTTGTTGTTGTTGTTGTGTTGTTGTTGTTGTTGTTGTTGTTGTTGTTGTTGTTGTTGTGTTGTTGTTGTTGTTGTTGTTGTTGTTGTTGTTGTGTTGTTGTTGTTGTTGTTGTTGTTGTTGTTGTTGTTGTTGTTGTTGTTGTGTTGTTGTTGTTGTTGTGTTGTTGTTGTTGTTGTTGTTGTTGTTGTTGTTGTTGTTGTTGTTGTTGTTGTTGTTGTTGTTGTTGTTGTTGTTGTTGTTGTTGTTGTTGTTGTTGTTGTTGTTGTTGTTGTTGTTGTTGTTGTTGTTGTTGTTGTTGTTGTTGTTGTTGTTGTTGTTGTGTTGTTGTTGTTGTTGTTGGTGTTGTTGTTGCACGTCGGGGCGGCATCTGAGGTAGTTTTAGCATAGATGAGTTATAGGCAGATAGGACTAAGGGAGAAAATTTTCCTACCCATGCACAGTACAACAGGTCACACAACAAACAGGCAAAACAAACAATTTCTAAAATTCTTTGATATTTTTGAAAACAACCACTAAGGGTTCACAAAACAACTAAGGTAAATGGTACTGTCATACCGACAAAGGTAGGACAATACAAATGCGTATCGATAACTAATACAAATGAATTAATGGTGGACTACTGATGCCTTTGATCATAGGAGTTCATCTGAATTTTTGAAAAGAAATGGGGCAAGATTTGAACAAGGTAAGAAGTACAAGTATGGAATGAAATGATTAAGGCAAGTTCAGACCACAAAATTTTTCACAAACCTTTTTAAATAAAATTTTGATTCCTATGGTATTCCAATCCTAGGGTCTCGATCCTACAGGCAACACTATGCTCTGATACCATTTTGTAACGCCCCACCTTTGGACTAAGGTGGAACAACTGTGTTAAGTGCTATTCCCTGGATCACTGATAGCACCACAGAACAAAATAGAGTATTCATTGCATAGTATCAAATATTACAACGTGGATCCAGATACATAAATCTTTAAACTTACAAACCAGCTTAGTCACATGGACTAGCATCAAATGACAGAGTTCAACACATCACAAACATAGCGGAAACTAAGGTAGCAGTGAGCCTCCATCTTCACCATGCGCCACATGCAGTCATATTGGAATGTAGACTCGAGATCCTATCAACTCACTCCTCATCGGAATATCCTGCACATTTGAATATGCAGCCCCATGAATGGGGGTCAGTACAATGATGTACTGGCAAATGACACATATTTGGTGGCTATTGTGAGGGAACTAACTACATGATATTTGGCTGGTGGATCTCTTGGGCTAATTTGCATAAAGCCAATTTTGTCCTACAATTCTTTCTCAAAACCTTCTTTCAACATTTTATATTTTCAAAGGGTCGAAATAACCCCCAAATACTACATACTAGCTAGGTATGTAGCACTGGGCGAAACTCAACAAAGTCGGAACAACAGAAACCACCACCCCTCGGAGTGAATGGCCCTGAGCCCCTAACTAGGGGTTTCTAGTCAAATTTTAATCATTCAGAAATGGTGATGAGATTCTTCCGTACATTCCATGTCTAGAGACTCAAATTGTCCATAACCGGGGACACGGCTAATCGATTAGTTTAGCACCCTGCAGGGGTTGTGCACTTTCACCTTAAGACCCATTCTACCCAGAGAGAAGAATGAGACAAGACCTTTCAGAAGGAGAGAGCAACCATACTGGCAAGACCCGTTCCCACCTATAATTTTGCTACCAGCCGATGTCTTGCACACAAGTTGAACCCTCAAATCTTAATCAGTCAAGACAGAGCCCATATTGTCATAAGGTTGCACTGGAAGTACTCTAAGGCATGGAAGACATGTTAACCACTTTAATCCTGGGTGGCCGTCCCGAGTGGCATCCTGAGTACACACCCTCTCGACGAGGCCTGTGCCCCAGGAGTCACCTACATCGCCGCCTCTTATTAAACCAATCCACCCAGGAGATTCATTTTAGTTGAAGTTCTTAATTTGTTCATAAAACAACTTTAACAAGTGATCACAACATGGCATCAATATTCTTCAACTAAAACTACAACCTAACAGGGGTGGGTTCAGAGGTGGCTATACACTACTAGGATCTAGCATTGCAAAACTTCACTTTGAAATCCAGCCTATCATGCACACTACTATAAAACACTAATGCATAATTAAAATTGGGTAGAAGCATGTGTGTCACTTGCCTTGGTAGCAACCAGCACACTCACAGCAGTCATAGGGGTTGTTCAGTTCCTCTTCACAATCTATACAAGCAACAAGTACACAAGCATAAATACACTAATTCTAAATGGCAAGCATAGACATGTATGCATGTATGCAAATGTCAATTTAATTTCACACACTAAGTTAGTGTGTGAAAATGTTGTATTCAGTGAACCATGATGTTTAGAAAACAAGTGTGGTGTTGGAAAAGCCTTTTAACTATTTTTGCAAAGCCATAGACAATTTGGTTATTTGGAAATTGGGCAAATGCTTCCCAAAAATGCTTCTAGTTTGGCATTGTTCTAAAAAATTTGGGTTATGAACCCACTGGATAGAGGACAGTAATATGAAGCTACTGCAAGTGGTTTCACTCCAAAATAGTTTTTAGAATTCAAATGAGGTCCAAAATAGTGATTTCACTAAATTTAACAATAGCAAGTTTGTGCATGTTTCAAGTTTGACAATTTTTGATTTCCGGTTGTTCTACATGTCCTGAGGAATCCATAGACTACAAATTTGTAGCAATTAGATTTACAAAACAAAAGTTATTAAATAAATGGGGTTATTAAGTCATTTATACCATTTTATTTTCACTTCAAAATTTTGTACAGAACCACTATGGTTTCTCTGCATAGTTGTGTTCTACACATTTCTAGGATTCCATAGATACCAAGTTTGCTAAATTTGGCCATGTAGATTATTTTCTATTGATTTTACAAGTTCAGAACACTTTCTGCAATTTGAATTTTGAATTTTGATTCGAGTTTGACCCAAATTGACTGGGCTGACTATGCTGGCGACATGGCAGTTCCTGATTGGCTGGTACCGATTCGGTACTGGCTTCTAATGTGGGCCATTGGATTTCGATCAGAAGGACAAAGACGAACCAGAGAAGATTGCTCACCGGCGGGGATGTTTTCCGGCGAGGCGGCTGTAATATCCCAGCATTTAGGACCAAACGAAGGGTAGATCTCGGACTATTGTGCATTCATGCATCTTAAAACCTGAGTAAATTTTTCGCAAATTCAAAAACCTAAGAGAGCAAAACTCCTTTCTAATCACCTATAGAGTTTAAGGGGTTATTAGAATGCTAAGGGTTTTCCTATGATCTCTTGATATGGTTGTTCAATTGACTTAGGTAGTTTATTTTGATTGTTTAATTAATCTCAAAATTTGAATTCTTAAACATTAATAAAGAAATAACTTAATTATAAATTGGGTTGGATAAAAGGAATTGCATAAATAATAAAACAAGTTGAAATATTACTTTATTGATATTAAAACATATATACAATGTCTTTACATCTTTGAAAACTGAAAAGAAGATTACAGCAGTATATAAAATGAATAGAAACCTAATTCTAAACTATTTCTAATAGTCTTCATGAAATCCATCTTCTAGATCTTCATAATCTGCAACCTCCAAAACAAAACAAAAATAAACAAAAGAAAAAGATTAAGTGTTAGAGATTATTACTCTCAGACTTTGGTAATTATATTACCATTGCATCATTGAGTATAAATGACCAAGTGAAGCATCTGTTCTTTTAAATCACTGGGGGTACAAAGTACAAGGGTGCATAGCATATGCACAACACGGTCAGGGGTGGATGAGACCAAGCTGAGTGAGTATATAGGCACACAGCTCACAAGGAGCTTAGTCACTGAACTGGAGGCTGGAGCTGGCAGCACCACAGCTGCTAGCAAAGCCAAGCAGTCGATCTGATGAGTATCACCAGGGGAAGCAGCACTCACACGTCCAGCACTGAAGCATCACAAGAACACCACAGTTCTTGCACACAACACCAAGAACAGCAGCAGTTCTTGCACAACATCACACAAAAACCTCCAGCAAAACCATGATGATGGATTGAAGCTCAAGACCAAGCCCAGGAGGAGAAGGACAAGTGTTCAGCAGCAAGTCCAGGAGGAGAAGGACAAGCTCAGGAGCTGAACTAGGAGGAGAAGACCAGCAAGAAGCAAGCCATCACCACCAGCAAGCAACAGCAGCAGTTAACAACACTTTTGTTGCACAACTACAGGCACCAGGTAGGATTGATCCTTATAACACCACATGGTTAAGCATGGGTACCAAATAGCAAAGCCCTCAGTTTGGCAAAGTGTTGCTTTGCCAAGCTCATCATAGGGAAGCATGTTAAAAGCCAAATAAGCATACACCAGGGTTTCAGCCTCAGTTAACACTTCATTGGCAAGCTTAGTTTAGCTTGAATATGAGCAGGCATATGGTCAGGTTGTGCTGGGCACATATCCAAAAGGATATGCACCTCAGACACACAACCTGATTAACACAACTATCAAATATCAAAACCCTGGTTAAATAAGCAAGCAAATCTTCTCACAAGATGGTGAGTGGCCTCAGACCAGCATCACTGGCCTGTTAACTTGGTAAGTTTCACCAGCAGACTGCATTTCCGCACTGGTTGCTGGGCACATGACTCACTAGTCATGCACCTCAACACAACCAGCAGATCAAATATTGATCAAAGCAATACAAAGCATCATTAATCATTTTCCTAGCTGAAAAGTCTAGGAATCATAGATTTTGCTTAAGTAAATTATCACTGAAGCTTGCAGCACAGCAAGACCTATTATCATTTGTTGATCATGGATTAACAAGTGACAGAGGCAAGCATAGCAACACAAGTATCACAGGTTCAGTCACAGCTGATAACTGAATCTAGGAATTCAGTATGAAACCATCAGCATGGTGATATCATAGATCACAAGAGCATAGCCTAGCACACCTTGAGTTAGAAGCTAACTGAAAGTTTGCAACATGGCAAGTTTCAGAGCAATCTTTCTGTCAAACTTATACACTGACAGAAGTTTGATCTAAGCAAGATAATCAGAGATCAAGCATCATTTTACAGAATAGCACACACTGAACCAAGCTTGCATTAGACAGCAGCATCACAGAGCAGGGTCTGTGAGCTTGGCTCACTGATCTTGACCGATTGGTCAGAAACCATGGCCAGATGGCCAGTAATAGGGGCCAGAGAAGAGAAGGCAGAGGAAGAGGAGAAGAACCACACTCACCAGACGCCCAGGTGCATACCTGGCCGGCATGGCGAGGCAGTGCCCGCGCGGCCAACCAGGCGCGGCCGAGGGAAGTCTTCACCGAGCTGCACCGGGAGCACCACACTTTGGTACTTCCACCGGCGTTCACACATGAAGCACAAGCACTGGAGCTAGCTCAGCAAGCTCCAGCTCGGCGAGGCACGGCATCAGAGGTGTTCGGAGGTGGCAGATCCCGAGAGGAGAGATCAACCCGATCTCCTCGGAGAGGAGGCGGTCGACGATTCCTTTTGGTGGAGATGGTAGAGGGCGCGGAGGCGAGTGTTTCGGCCAAGGTGGCGACGGCGGAGACCACCGGAGTTGGCCGGAGAAGCCAGGCGGCGGCAGCGATTCGGTGTCGCCAGAGAGACTCGAGGGGAGAGAGAGGAGAGCGAGGGGGCTGGGCTGGGTCGGTTGACCGACCCAGACCCGAGCCGGGTCGGATTAACCGAGCCCAAGTGGACCGGTTGGGCCAGCTGGACCAGTTGGGCCAAAAGGGCCTTGGCCATTTGTTCTAAAACAAATTCCAAATTCAAATTTGAATATTATTTCCTTTTGAAAATTCAATTCAAACTCAAAACTCAAATAACATTGATAAAACAATTTCTTATTCTTTAACGAAATAAATATCAAATTAAATTCACATTTCTGAATTATTCTTTAAATCAAATTTCTAAAAGCTTTTAAATTCTATTTTCAAAAATCTTAATTATTATTTATATTAAAATTGAATTTCTTCCTTCAAAATTAAACCTTTTTCTTTTCAAATAACCCAACAAAAGTTTTATAACTTAAACTTTGATTTCAAATTTTAATTAATTGTTTTAACACATAATTAGGGTAAAACACACCAATAGTACTCTGTGTTTTATTAAAACACTCAAACCCTAACAAGTCTTGGGTAAAACACACAAATAAGAAAAACAAAGTCTATGAATCACCATGCATTGCATATCATTGTGCATAGCATCCATTTGTTTCTTGAAAGATTGTCCTTACCGGACAATGCTTGGATTTCTGTAGAACAAGGAGATCAGGAGCATCGCCAAGTATCCGACTCCATTACCTTTCAGTCACAAGGCAAGTTTACCTTGCTCATACCTCTTGATTGCACTAATTTTGAAACTTCTTGCAAAGTGATGACTTCAACTCTAACATTTCAAAAAGGATGGAAAACCTATTTTCATAAGTAATATGACTAGTGGTTATCGACCAGTGGTGATAACCTAGGAGGGCTGGCAGGTGGAACCATGGTAAGATTGTGGTGGTGGAGGTTCCACTTGCATGGGAAAGTAAACCTAGGACTAACTACCAATGCCACAGTTATTCTAGCGCCGTAAAAACCGTGTCATCCAAGAGACTTGGAATGGGACGGGAAAGTCAGCTGTATCTTCTCTCGTTCGCATGTCAACGGGCAGCCAGTTGTCGGTCGCGGTAGGTCTTATGAGACTACTTGCATATGGGTGGGACACCTAAGTTCTCACGGCACTGGTGTCTATGATGGTCCGCAAGAGGCGCCTAGGTACTTCATGGTTGGGGGTGAATATCAGGGGCATAACCTGCTATGCGTGAATTGGGTGGGCATGCGTTGTGCGGAGAAGGCAGTGATTGGCTTGGATCAATGACTGGGCCCCACACCACGGAAGTGTGGACGGGAATGTACGCTCGGTTGTGTAGCAAGGCTTTGATCTCTTTTGGAAGGACACACCTCTGCAGAGTGTAAAAGGATGTGACATGTTAACCCTTGTTCCGGGAAGGAGCTGCGAACGCCGCATGAAAGGTGCTCTCAAGGCACTACTACCTGTGTTGACTGATGGGCATAGTTTTCTTAAGTAAAAGCAATCTTTCAAGAAACATTGATAAAACCTTGCATAGGCCTACGACTCTTTTGGGTCTGTGGCTGTAGATAGTGCATATCACACAACTTCTTTCTAAAGAAACTTGCTGGGTAATGCTCGTTACTCACCCCAATCTCTTAAACCCTTGCTAGACTGTGAAGAGCTTGACGAAGCCACTCTGAACGCAATCGAAGGCCAGCAGGACATCTTCTATGAGGAGCCAGATCTCTCTCGCGGCGTCGAAGGCGTGGATTACTTCATTCACTATGGAGCATCCTCCGGCGAGGAGTCAGAGTGAAGGAGTACTAACTAGTATAGTAGTAGTGTAGCCGAGGAACCGAGCAACTGTAGAATATGAATAAGTTGTTGAGTTCTTCTCTTGTTTAATTAATTGAAGCTTTCCAGTTGCTGTAAACACTAAGCACTTGAGGTGTTCTCTTTACGGGAGCATTTCATTATCATCACGCTTTGGTTTGTAATTAAAATGATGATCAGTTTGTATTTGGGCCCGCAATGTTTCTGCTGTACCATTCTGAGGGATGTAATATTTGTGGAGGCTTGTTCCGCAAGTGTTAAATCAACGACTTGCATACTACAACATGCAGTGGTATGCTGGGTCACCGCAGCTGGTATCAGAGCAATTGCTTTGACCTTAGGTTGGAAACCTAGTAAAGGGATAGAACCTGTAGGAGTCTAGTAGCAACGGTAAAGAGTTCTCTAAATCTATGATGGTTATTCACTTGGGAATAACTTAGTCATACTTTTAGTGTTACAATTCTTTATTATGATGCATCATACTAATTCTATACCTGATTCTTGTAACAGCTATTATGGCATCGAGAATTCCAGCACGTACTGTTTGGTCACAGAGGAAGACTCTGGAAGACTATGAGGGCACTTTGACTGAGCAGTTAGGATCACTGCTACGGGCTTTTGGACTCAGCACTGACATCCCTGTTAAGACCTATAATTACAAGGATGACGGGACTATGGTCAAGTACCGTGTCGTGATCATGCTACCAGATGGATTAGCACCTAGTACAGTTCAGCCTTCTAGAGAGGGAAGAGGTGAGACTGCAGCTTATCACGAGGCGGTTGTGAGAGCTATTGCGACTATCAGGGAGTACAGAGCGGTGGAGTTAGCAGGTACCACTTTTACCGCTATTCCTCATGACTCACTGATGGATGAGCCAGGAATGGATCACGATGTTCTGGTGAAGAAGAAGCCGAAGTTAGCAGCCAGACTTCTTGATAGGTATAGGAAGATGGTAGGATCACTGTATAACACTCACCAGGTCATTATGGAGGGCAAGGCGGAGATGCTTGATGACCTTACAGATACTACTAGGAGGCAGGAGCGAGCACAGATGACTAGGCAGGAGTCGGAGGGATCACACTTCTCACCGGTTGTGGGAACTCACAGTTACCCGACACAGCCTGGACCTTCCAGGTATTCACTCACTCCAGAGCCTATACATTACCCAGTTATCACTTCTAGTATGGAGGCGCAGCAGGGTCTCAAGGGGGTCTCGGAGTCCGAGCTTCCTATTGAGAACTCTGATGGGTGGAGGTTTGACTGGCTGGGAGACGGCCAGCAGTATACTAGCTCGTATGGAGGGACAGCTCACGCAGCAGGAGGTGGCGATGTCGTAGTCACTCCTGTTGTATCTGTTGAGGAGGAGGATTCTATGGAGGTTCAGTTTGAGAGTCAGGAGCCAGTTGAGACACCTATGGAGCAGGAAGCACCGTTTGATCACACCTACTGCACGGAGAGTGTGTGTTATGGAGAGGCGGAGCCTTTTCCTACTATGACTGCTCACGAGACCAGGGTGTACTTTGAGAGCTACCTCGGACTGAATGGACTAGTGTTGAGTGATACCTCTACGATGGAGACGTCTGACTCGGACTATGTTCCGGGTGGTAGACCGTTTGTTCCCGAGACAGTGCGCCGGACTACACGCCAGCACGGGTGCACTCCGGGCATGTACTACGAGCCGTGAGATCCAGACGTGATGTCAAGACCAAGACAGAAGCTTAGTTGTATCTGTGAATGCAGCTAGTGCTAGTAGTATGTTGTAATAATAAGAGAGACGCTAGAACTATCCAGTCTTGATCTATGAGTGTACTCCACATGTGAGAGTACGTGTTGTAATAATGACCTTGTATCGGGTTGTATGAAATGTATAATATGTATCTTGTATTTGGTTTTCTTGCGATCTTCCATTTGGATTTGGATCTCTGTTTTCCATTGTGTGACTAGTTATGAGCATGAAGTGAAGCTCAGAAAGCATGGGCATGGTGTAACTATGAGATCTTCGCTTTATGTTTCAGGACTAGAGGGGTTATGGATGCGGGTTTAGCTGCCGATGCTGAGGAGCAACGCTTGAAACAAGAAGCTCAAACGAAGGCAATGAATGACCAGCAGGCAGAAATGGAAGCCAAAGCAAAGGCTGATCAAGAAAATCAAGCTCATTTACCACCACCACCATTCAGGCCTTTGGCGGAACAAAGCTTTATGCAATATATGCAGTTCATGCAAGAGACACAGAACAAATTTATGCAAGAGCTCATGGGGCATGTTGGAGCTGGAAGGGTTCCAGAGGCAAGAGGGGTAAGCCTTTCTGACTTCCTCAATGCAAAACCACTTCCCTTTGCTTCTGCGGTGGAACCAATGGATGCGGAAGACTGGCTCATGGACACTGAAAGAAAATTGAAAGTTGTGGGAGCCAATGATGAGGAGAAGGTTCGTTATGCTGTACACCTTCTATCTGGACCAGCCGCAGCATGGTGGAACAATGAAGTGACATTTCAACTTCCGGAGAAGATATTCTCTTGGGAAGAGTTCAAAGAAAAATTCCGTACCTTTCATGTGCCAGAAAGTGTGGTTGAGCTCAAGAGGAGGGAATTTGAAGACCTCAAGCAGGGGAGTGCAACAATGATGGCTTACATCAAGGAGTTCACGAGACTCTCTCGTTACGCAAGTGACGAGGTGAGTACTGACAGCAAGAGGATGAAAAGGTTCCTCAGGGGACTGGATCCATATGCGGCAATGCAGATGAAGTTGACAAAGCCGCGTAACTTCCAAGAATTGATGGACACAGCTATTACCTGGGAGAATGACTATAAGTTGGTTCAAATGAGCCGACTGAAGAGGGCCAAGACTGAAGCCAAGAGAGTTCAACCAATCCGAAGTACTCCAAACCTGAGTTTCAAACCCAGGGTTAGAACAGGAGGAGCTCCACCCAATCGTAAGGTATTCACACCAAAAGGTCAGATCCTTTGTCACAAGTGTGGACTTCCAGGTCATATTCAGAGAGAATGTACAAAGCCGAGTATTATCTGTTATGCTTGCGGGAAGGAAGGGCATATTCATCCAGATTGTCCAAATAAACCAGCTGGTGGATGGCCGGATAACCGTGGAGGCAAGTCAGGAGTAGGTGGTCGACCTGCATCTGGAGGTGGCAGTAGCAGCAAGAATGGCAACGGAAAAAGAGGCCGGAATTTTGGGAGGCTGAATTGCACATCTCTGGAGGAAGCTAACAATTCAGAAACGGCGGTCATAGGTACGCTCAGCATCCTTAGTCATCCCGGCAAAGTTCTTTTTGATACCGGTGCCACTACATCATTTATTTCCAAAGATTTTGTTGAAAAATATGGGTTAAGGTGTCAGGCGATAGCTCATCCTATGACTGTTGTGACGGCCGGGGGTAAACTTTTAGTATCCCAATTCAAACCAGACCAAGTCATTACGATCTGTGACTGTCCTTACTTTGCCGATCTCTATGTTCTTCCACTTAAAAACATTGAAGTTGTTCTGGGTATGGATTGGATGTCCGATCATGGAGCACACATTGATTGTGAAGAGAAGACTGTGTCGATCCGGAAGCCTGGAGGTGGGAGAATCACCTATCAAGCAGATAAGCACACCCATGTGGAGATTGGAATTCAACTCAATTCTCTGAAAGAGGCTAAGTTAGAAGATATTCCAGTGGTTAATGAGTTCATGGATGTATTTCCTCAAGAATTACCAGGAATGCCACCGGATCGGGAGATAGAATTCACTATTGATCTAAAGCCAGGCACAACACCAATTTCACAAGCACCCTATAAAATGGGTCCTAAAGAGTTAAAAGAACTGAAAGAGCAGCTAAATGAGTTGGAAAGTAAGGGATTCATCCAAGAAAGTATATCACCTTGGGGTTCGCCAGTCATATTTGTTGATAAAAGAGACGGAGGCAGAAGAATGTGTGAGGATTTCAGGAATCTGAACAATGTCACCATCAAGAACAAGTATCCTTTACCAAGAATTCAAGATCTGTTTGATCAAGTTCATGGAGCTGGGGTTTTCTAAAAAATTGATCAGAGAACTGGTTATCATCAAATCAAGATCAAGCCAGAAGATGTACCAAAGACTGCATTTGTCTCAAGGTATGGCCATCATGAATACTTAGTTGTTCCTTTTGGGCTGACCAATGCTCCGGCAATTTTCATGAATTTGATGAACAAGATTTTCATGCCATATCTGGACAAGTTTGTGATAGTGTTTATCGATGAAATATTGATTTACTCCAAGAATAGAGGATCATGCTAAACATCTCAGAATAGCATTGCAAGTGTTAAGGAAATATCAGCTCTATGCTAAATTCAGTAAGTGTGAATTTTGGCTGGATCAAGTGGAATTCCTTGGTCATGTTATTAGCAAAGAGGGGATTGCCGTGAATCCAAGTAAAGTTCAGTCAGTCTTGGATTGGCAAGCACCAACCAATGCGAAGGAAATAAGAGGTTTTCTAGGAATGGCTAGATACTATCGGAGATTCATTGAAGGATTCTCGAAGATAGCAGGGCCGATGACTAAATTGTTAAGGAAAAACACTCCATTTGAGTGGTCTGAAAAGTGTGAAGAGAGCTTTCAAGAGCTAAAAAGGAGACTCACAACAGCACCTATTTTAGCAGTACCAGAAACTGGAAAGGACTACACAGTTTACTGTGATGCATCCAAGAATGGATTGGGCTGTGTTTTGATGCAAGACCGAAAGGTAATTGCTTATGGTTCAAGACAACTCAAGCCACATGAAGTCAATTACCCAACACATGATTTAGAATTGGCAGCAGTTGTGTTTGCTCTCAAGCAATGGAGGCAATTTCTTTATGGAGCCAAATGTGAGCTATATACCGATCACAAAAGCCTTAAATACTTCTTTACTCAGAAGGAGTTGAACATGAGGCAGAAAAGATGGCTAGAGTTGATCAAGGATTATGATCTTACTATCAACTGTACTCCTGGAAAGGCTAATGTGGTAGCCAATGCACTAAGCCGGAAGAGTACAGAAACACAGCTAATGGATAGAGAACTTCCAGAGGAATTGCTCAAGGACCTTGAAAGACTTGAAATACAATGTCTAGAAGTCAAATCATTGGGGAGTATTTACACTATGAGAGTGATGGAGGAAAGACAAAGTGACTTGAAATACACTATATTCAGAAGACAAGATGAAGATCCGTTCATCGCTGAAGAAATCCACAGGATTGAAGAAGGTAGACCATCTGAATTCTGTCTAGGTGATTTCAATTCACTCTGGTTCCAAAACAGAATTTGTGTGCCAGATATACCGGAGAGCAAAGAACTGATTCTTAAGGAGGCTCATGAGACACCATATTCAATACATCCGGGAGGTACGAAAATGTACATGGATCTCAAGGAGTTGTTTTGGTCAAATAACATGAAGCGGGATATAGCCAAGTATGTAGCTGAATGCCATACTTGTCAGAGAGTCAAGGCAGAACACCAAAGTCCAGCAGGGTTACTACGACCTCTGGATATTCCGGAGTGGAAATGGGAGGAAATCGGAATGGATTTTATTACCGGTTTACCTTTAACCAAGAGACACAAGGATATGATATGGGTGATAGTTGATCGACTCACCAAAAGTGCACATTTCTTGCCTGTGAATCAAAAAGATAGTGCAGAAAAGCTGGTAGAAATCTATGTAAAAGAGATCGTTAGCAAGCATGGAGTGCCCAAGAAGATCATCTCTGATAGTGGGTCTGTTTTTACCTCCACATTCCGGAGAGATCTTCATACAGCACTGGGATCATAGTTGGACTTCAGCACCGCTTATCATCCTCAAACTGGAGGGCAAACAGAAAGGACAAATCAAATCTTGGAGGATATGCTGCGTGCATGTGCTCTAGATTTTGGAGGTTCGTGGGATGAGCACTTACCATTAGCAGAGTTCTCTTACAACAACAACTATCAAAGCAGCCTGAAAGCAGCACCATTTGAAGTACTATATGGACGCAAGTGCATATCTCCAATATGTTGGTTTGAGCCTGGAGGTAACCATGAATTCGAGACTGATTTTATACAAGAGAAGCAAGGCATTATTGATACTATTCGAGATCATTTAAAGAAAGCTCAGAGTAGACAAAAGAGTTATGCAGATCAAAAGAGGCGGACATGGGAACCCAAAGTTGGAGATTTGGTCTATTTGAAGGTTAGTCCTATGAAAGGAATCAAGAGGTTTGGTATGAAAGGGAAGTTAAGCCCAAGATATATTGGACCATTCAAGATTCTGAGTCAAAACCGAAGTGTTGCTTTTGAATTGGAGCTTCCAGCAAAATTGAAGCAAGTTCACAATGTTTTCCATGTTTCTCAACTTCGGAAGTGTCTGAAAGCACCTGAAGACTCTGTTACACATGATGACCTAGATCTTCAAGCAGACTTGATTTATGAGGAGAAGCCAATAAAGATCTTAGAAGAGAACTGGAAGAGGCTTCAGAATCGTGCAATAAAGTTCTGTAAAGTGCAATGGAAACATCATTCTGAACGAGAAGCAACTTGGGAAAAAGAAGAGGATTTGAGACAAGCATATCCAGAACTCTTCAGGTACACAAAGTTTTAACTTCGGGACGAAGTTCTGATAAGGGGGGAAGACTGTAATATCCCAGCATTTAGGACCAAACGAAGGGTAGATCTAGGACTATTGTGCACTCATGCATCTTAAAACCTGAGTAAATTTTTCGCAAATTCAAAAACCTGAGAGAGCAAAGCTCCTTTCTAATCACCTATAGAGTTTAAGGGTTTATTAGAATGCCAAGGTTTTTGCTATGATCTCTTGATATGGTTGTTCAATTGACTTAGGTAGTTTATTTTGATTGTTTAATTAATCTCAAAATTTGAATTCTTAAACATTAATAAAGAAATAACTTAATTATAAATTGAGTTGGATAAAAGGAATTGAATAAATAATAAAACAAGTTGAAATATTACTTTATTGATATTAAAACATATATACAATGTCTTTACATCTTTGAAAACTGAAAAGAAGATTACAGCAGTATATAAAATGAATAGAAACCTAATTCTAAACTATTTCTAATAGTCTTCATGAAATCCATCTTCTAGATCTTCATAATATGCAACCTGCAAAACAAAGCAAAAATAAACAAAAGAAAAAGATTAAGTGTTAGAGATTATTACTCTCAGACTTTGGTAATTATATTACCATTGCATCATTGAGTATAAATGACCAAGTGAAGCATCTGTTCTTTTAAATCACTGGGGCTACAAAGTACAAGGGTGCATAGCATATGCACAACACGGCCAGGGGTGGATGAGACCAAGCTGAGTGAGTATACAGGCACACAGCTCACAAGGAGCTTAGTCACTGAACTGGAGGCTGGAGCTGGCAGCACCACAGCTGCTAGCAAAGCCAAGCAGTCGACCTGATGAGTATCACCAGGGGAAGCAGCACTCACACGTCCAGCACTGAAGCATCACAAGAACACCATACTTCTTGCACACAACACCAAGAACAGCACCAGTTCTTGCACAACATCACACAAAAACCTCCAGCAAAACCATGATGATGGATTGAAGCTCAAGACCAAGCCCAGGAGGAGAAGGACAAGTGTTCAGCAGCAAGTCCAGGAGGAGAAGGACAAGCTCAGGAGCTGAACTAGGAGGAGAAGGCCAGCAAGAAGCAAGCCATCACCACCAGCAAGCAACAACAACAGTTAACAACACTTTTGTTGCACAACTACAGGCACCAGGTAGGATTGATCCTTATAACACCACATGGTTAAGCATGGGTACCAAATAGCAAAGCCCTCAGTTTGGCAAAGTGTTGCTTTGCCAAGCTCATCACAGGGAAGCATGTTAAAAGCCAAATAAGCATACACCAGGGTTTCAGCCTCAGTTAACACTTCATTGGCAAGCTTAGTTTAGCTTGAATATGAGCAGGCATATGGTCAGGTTGTGCTGGGCACATATCCAAAAGGATATGCACCTCAGACACACAACCTGATTAACACAACTATCAAATATCAAAACCCTGGTTAAATAAGCAAGCAAATCTTCTCACAAGATGGTGAGTGGCCTCAGACCAGCATCACTGGCCTGTTAACTTGGTAAGTTTCACCAGTAGACTGCATTTCCACACTGGTTGCTGGGCACATGACTCACTAGTCATGCACCTCAACACAACCAGCAGATCAAATATTGATCAAAGCAATACAAAGCATCATTAATCATTTTCCTAGCTGAAAAGTCTAGGAATCATAGATTTTGCTTAATCAAATTATCACTGAAGCTTGCAGCACAGCAATACCTATTATCATTTGTTGATCATGGATTAACAAGTGACAGAGGCAAGCATAGCAACACAAGTCTCACAGGTTTAGTCACAGCTGATAACTGAATCTAGGAATTCAGTATGAAACCATCAGCATGGTGATATCATAGATCACAAGAGCATAGCCTAGCACACCTTGAGTTAGAAGCTAACTGAAAGTTTGCAACATGGCAAGTTTCAGAGCAATCTTTCTGTCAAACTTATACACTGACAGAAGTTTGATCTAAGCAAGATAATCACAGATCAAGCATCATTTTACAGAATAGCACACACTGAACCAAGCTTGCATTAGACAGCAGCATCACATAGCAGGGTCTGTGAGCTTGGCTCACTGATCTTGACTGATTGGTCAGAAACCATGGCCAGATGGCCAGTAATAGGGGCCAGAGAAGAGAAGGCAGAGGAAGAGGAGAAGAACCACACTCACCAGACGCCCAGGTGCATACCTGGCCGGCATGGCGAGGCAGTGCCTGCGCGGCCGACCAGGCGCGGCTGAGGGAAGTCTTCACCGAGCTGCACCGGGAGCACCACACTTTGGCACTTCCACCGGTGTTCACACACGAAGCACAAGCACTGGAGCTAGCTCAGCAAGCTCCAGCTCGGCGAGGCACGGCATCAGAGGTGTTCGGAGGCGGCAGATCCCGAGAGGAGAGATCAACCCGATCTCCTCGGAGAGGAGGCGGCCGACGATTCCGTTTGGTGGAGATGGTAGAGGGCGCGGAGGCGAGTGTTTCGGCCAAGGTGGCAACGGCGGAGACCACCGGAGTTGGCCGGAGAAGCCAGGCGGCGGCGGCGGCGATTCGGCGTCGCCAGAGAGACTCGAGGGGAGAGAGAGGAGAGCGAGGGGCTGGGCTGGGTCGGTTGACCGACCTAGACCCGAGCCGGGTCGGATTAACCGAGCCCAAGTGGGCCGGTTGGGCTAGCTGGACCAGTTGGGCCAAAAGGGCCTTGGCCATTTGTTCTAAAACAAATTCCAAATTCAAATTTGAATATTATTTACTTTTGAAAATTCAATTCAAACTCAAAACTCAAATAACATTGATAAAACAATTTCTTATTCTTTAACTAAATAAATATCAAATTAAATTCACATTTCTGAATTATTCTTTAAATCAAATTTCTAAAAGCTTTTAAATTCTATTTTCAAAAATCATAATTATTATTTATATTAAAATTGAATTTCTTCCTTCAAAATTAAACCTTTTTCTTTTCAAATAACCCAACAAAAGTTTTATAACTTAAACTTTGATTTCAAATTTTAATTAATTGTTTTAACACATAATTAGGGTAAAACACACCAATAGTACTCTGTGTTTTATTAAAACACTCAAACCCTAACAAGTCTTGGGTAAAACAGACAAATAAGAAAAACAAAGTCTATGAATCACCATGCATTGCATATCATTGTGCATAGCATCCATTTGTTTCTTGAAAGATTGTCCTTACTGGACAATGCTTGGATTTCTGTAGAACAAGGAGATCAGGAGCATCGCCAAGTATCTGACTCCATTACCTTTCAGTCACAAGGCAAGTTTACCTTGCTCATACGTCTTGATTGCACTGATTTTGAAACTTCTTGCAAAGTGATGACTTCAACTCTAACATTTCAAAAAGGATGGAAAACCTATTTTCATAAGTAATATGACTAGTGGTTATCGACCAGTGGTGATAACCTAGGAGGGCTGGCAGGTGGAACCACGGTAAGATTGTGGTGGTGGAGGTTCCACTTGCATGGGAAAGTAAACCTAGGACTAACTACCAATGCCACCGTTATTCTAGCGCCGTAAAAACCGTGTCATCCAAGAGACTTGGAATGGGACGGGAAAGTCAGCTGTATCTTCTCCCGTTCGCATGTCAACGGGCAGCCAGTTGCCGGTCGCGGTAGGTCTTACGAGACTACTTGCATATGGGTGGGACACCTAAGTTCTCACGGCACTGGTGTCTATGATGGTCCGCAAGAGGCGCCTAGGTACTTCATGGTTGGGGGTGAATATCAGGGGCATAACCTGCTATGCGTGAATTGGGTGGGCATGCGTTGTGCGGAGAAGGCAGTGATTGGCTTGGATCAATGACTGGGCCCCACACCATGGAAGTGTGGACGGGAATGTACGCCCGGTTGTGCAGCAAGGCTTTGATCTCTTTTGGAAGGACACACCTCTGCAGAGTGTAAAAGGATGTGACATGTTAACCCTTGTTCCGGGAAGGAGCTGCGA
Organism: Dactylis glomerata; assembly: GCA_007115705.1. Classification (NCBI taxonomy): domain Eukaryota; kingdom Viridiplantae; phylum Streptophyta; class Magnoliopsida; order Poales; family Poaceae; genus Dactylis; species Dactylis glomerata. The sequence continues at coordinate 512,154 of QXEO01001877.1, read as the reverse complement.
ACGCCGCAGGAAAGGTGCTCTCAAGGCACTACTACCTGTGTTGGCTGATGGGCATAGTTTTCTTAAGTAAAAGCAATCTTTCAAGAAACATTGATAAAACCTTGCATAGGCCTGATGTCTACGCACTTCTATTCTTGTAGACACTTGTTGGGCCTCCAAGTGCAGAGGTTTGTAGAACAGCAGCAAGTTTCCCTCAAGTGGATCACCCAAGGTTTATCGAACTCAGGGAGGTTAGAGGTCAAAGCTAACCCTCTCAAGCAACCCTGCAATTACGATACAGAAAGTCTCTTGTGTCCCCAACACACCCAATACACTTGTCAGATGTATAGGTGCACTAGTTCGGCGAAGAGATAGTGAAATACAAGTGGTATAGATGATTATAAGTAGTAAATACAATCTGGAATAAAAATCGCTGCGAGCAAACATGTAACAAAACAGCAAGTAAACATTGTGCAATGCTTGGAAACAAGGCCTAGGGATCATACTTTCACTAGTGGACACACTCCCAACAATATAACATGAATGAACAAATAAATAACTTCTCTCCACGATGGTACTCTGAATTACTCTCCTATTGAATAACACTAATCATTGTGTAGTGGCTACAGAAGCACCCCTTAAAGTTCATCAAGTACTTGACAAACACCACTCATAGAGATATCCAAATCAGATCACAACTCAAGATAGAAATCATTGCAACCTAGACCAAGTACTAACACGGTGCACACACTGTCAACATTACACCATGAAAGGAGGAATAGATCACTCAATACTATCATAGTAATAATTACTCTCATAATCCACAAGAGATCACGATCATAGCCTAAACCAAGTACCACCACGATGCACGCACTGTCACCGTTACACCATGGCAGGAGGAATAGATTACTTTAATAACATCACTAGAGTACACTATAACAATTAAGCATAGGAGTAGCATAATATCTGAATAATAACATCTACTTGTTCAACATGATACAAAGCTCACGATCACATAAAGATCACATCATGGGAGAGAGAGGTGAACCACATAGCTACCGGTAGAGCCCTCAGCCCCGGGCATGAACTACTCCCTCCTCATCATAGGAGACAGCAAGGTTGATGGAGATGGCGGTGAGGTCGATGGAGACGGCGGAGACGGCGATGGAGACCGATGGAGATGGCTCCGGGGGCACTTCCCCGTCCCGGTAGGGTGCCGGAACAGAGACTTATGTCCCCCGAAATTCGTCGGCGGTGGCGGCGGAGCTGCGGAACTGCTTCTGGAAAATTGCCGACTCCCCTAGGGTTTTCCGTCCCGAGGCTTCTTATAGGCGAAGGGGCGATGTCAGAGGTGGCCCCAGGCCTCCTCACACTAGGGTGGCGCGGCCAGGGCCTGGGCCGCGCCAGCCCTATGTGAGGGTGGCCTATGGCCCCTCTCCTTCCTCTCTTCGGATGTCTGGATGCTCCCGGGAAAAATAAGACTTCTGGCTTTGGTTTCGTCCAATTCCGAGAATATTTCCTGTGTATCACTTCTGAAAGACAAAAACAGCAAAAAACAGGGAACTGGCACTGTGGCATCTTGTCAATAGGTTAGTTCCGGAAATCGCATAAAAACGCCACGAAGTGTAACGAAACACAAGGCAAATGGTGTAAAAACAAGCATGGAGCATCAAAAATTATAGATACGTTTGAGATGTTTCAGCATCCCCAAGCTTAACTCCTGCTCGTCCTCGAGTAGGTAAGTGATAACAAAAGAATAATTTTTGAGGTGACATGCACCTACACAATCTTGATCATATATGTAAGCATTGTGAGCTGGGATCATAAGAACTTAAAACATGGGCATGAAAGATATAATCTTGACAATAGAACTTAGTAACCATGTTGTAAACATGCAAATGAACACAAACAAAAGATCATGAAAATGAAACAATGAAAGTCAAACGTGTGTTCAAATCATAAGGAAAAACATACAAATAGTTTTCAGCTTGTCCTTCATGGAGAGCAAAACATAAATGCATAGGACACCTTCAAGTTTAAGAGGGCGACTAGATACAAATAATTTTTGAACAAGTGAAACCAACAATATGAGTCAATCAATGAACTTTGGGACAATGCATATCACACTAAGAATGACAACTATGCTCTCTTAATGGTGCATAAAGAAAGAAGGTGGTGACTCAACATAAAAGTAAAAGAAAGGCCCTTCGCAGAGGGAAGCAGTGATTAAACATGTGCTAGAGCTTTTCATTTGTAAAACAGAGAGATAAAAATTGGTTTTTGAGAGGTGGTTGTCTTTGTCAACGACTGGCAATGGGGTTCTTACTATCTTCCATACAAAAATGAAGCAAGTTTTTGAGAGAGAGATTGGCACTTTTGTGCTCTTTTATAAAGCTTGGCACTCCTCCCCACCTTTTTTTCCTTTCACAAACCATGGCTAACCGATTCCATCGGGTGCCCACCAACATTCACATTCCATGGAGGAGTGCCTTTTTTTTCTTTTTTTCTCTTTTTTTTCTTTTTGGAATAAGCAATATGGAAGATAGCAAATCCGACCACTACGTCCCCATGAGCTAAAAACAGTGTCACAAAACTAGAAGTGTTTTGAAGGTTTTTTGAAAGGTAGCACATGAAAATTTACTTGGAATGGCTTGCAAATACCATGCATAGGAATTTATAGTGGACACAATGGCAAACTTGGTTTTTGGGAGTTGGATGCACGAGTAGAGCTCATACTCAGTACAAAATGAGGGCTAGCAAAAGACTGGGAGCGACCAACTAAGAGAGCAATAACGGCCATAATCATGCAAAGCGACAAAGCAACATTAAAAGAAGCATAAGATGGCATCAAAAGTCAAAAACTAAATGATCATAGAGGCTATTGGCGACTTTGTAAGAGTCTAACATGTGTGAGCATGCGCCAAGTCAACCCAAATAAAGCATCAAGGAGAAAACCAAAATAATGCTTCCATACAATAAAAACAACGCATGATTTTTTCAAAGGCTCATTAAGCAATCTCAGTTATTTGAGACAATTCATGCTACAGCAAAACCACTAAGCATACTATAAAAAAGACATCAAGCATGACATGAAAAAGCCTAAGCCGCAGTCTACACAAGCTCCTTCTTGTACCACTTTTTGCATAAAGCTTTTTCTCTTTCCCAACACCATTTGAAATTTTTATAAACACCTCTTTTGATGAAAACCAATAAATATCAGAGGCAAAAATACACCTTGATGAAGATATATGACAAGGTATGAATGCAAATCAAGACGAAAACGAAAACCAAAAGCAGTAGCAGAAAAAGAAGAACACTCGGTGAACGATAAGAGTGAAAAACTGAGTGTTCTTGGCAAATGAAAACGAGTTCATCTCCTCCAAAAGAAACATGATGTGATCTAACCATTTATTGCAGCAAACTAAACTAAACTAATACTGAAAACTAAAACAACTGACGCTCCAAGAAAAACGCATAGTGCATGAAGCAATAAAAATATAGTGTCTTGAAAGGTGACCTGATTTTTGCCGATGAAGAAGGGGTGCCTCGGGGGCATCCCCAAGCTTTGACGCTTGTACTTCTTGGATGTTTCTTGGAGTGATGCATGGGCATCCCCAAGCTTGAGCTTTTGTCCATTCTTCATCTCATCTCGTCATTCTCCAATCCCTACACTTGAAAACTTCCTTCATACAAAACTAAACACAATTCTATTAGCAACATTAGTGCAAGCATAACATATAATCAACCTCTTTTTGCTTCAGGTTTCAACTCAAAACCACCACATATAAAGCATATACTACTGTAGCAACTTTCCCAAAAGTTCCATGATCAAAAGAACTCAAAAGAAAGCGATAAAGTGGCAAACACAAATATTGGCAGAAATCTGTCAAAACTAAACAGCTGACAAAGGTCGAATTTTTGAGGGGTTTTCTGTTGCTCAAATCAAAAAGTGTTCAACTAACAAAAGTTTGGATATAACCTGGGGCATATGCACAAGAAATCGCAGGTCCAAAAGGTATACAGAGAATTTATACGAATTTTTACGGTACAGCACCGAAAACAGTTTCAGGACAGCAACATCCCCAAATCTTTACCTCACTCAAATTAGAGGCTTCTCTTGGCACAACAACAAAATAAAAAGGATAAGGAGCGGTTATTACGGTAGTAATAACTTCCAAGACTCAAATAAAAAAAAAAGTACTGAAAAATAAACAATGGGTTATCTCCCAAGAGTGTTTTTTTTAACGCCTTTGAGCTAGGCGCAGTAATTTGCAAAGATGCTCATGTGGGCTCTATATAAGAGCTTGAAGCAAATGCGCCATATAGGAACTTAAAGCAATAGAGAGCATCAAAAAGCAAGTATGGAACACATTTAAATCTAAACCACTTCCTATGAAAAATATCTAATATATACTAAAAGCACAATACGGAGGTCTAAAATAAAGACACCACGTTAATCCACATCATTTGAATTTTTTTAACCGTTAGATCCGTAATCTGTGGTTAAGATTTAGCTACCTAAGAAAAGTTACGTAAACTATAATAATATACAACATGTCACGTACGTGATCAAAAAGATAAAATAAATCTAATTTATAATATAAAGTTGTATCTCCATAGGACACTACCAGGTGCGGTTGGGCCAGTTAAAAAATGTGTTTAACCATCTCAATAGATAATTCGTATGTGCATAGGACACTAGATACCTGTGCCAAGGAAAAAATTGCTCACATTCCTAGCTTAAACGTGGTGGTAAACTTGAATAGTAGGATAGTTAATACTAAATAAATACGTATAAATATTTGAACATGATTTTTTTTAAAACCTTGAACGTGAACAATTAGAATAAATATTATACCCTAAAGTAGTGTACTCGTAGATTTTTTGAAGATATATAAATATATTCTAACTTAAAAATTTCTCAAATTAGATCCGTAATCTATGGTTAAGATTTAGCTACCTAAGAAAAGTTACGTAAACTATAATAATATACAACATGTCACGTACGTGATCAAAAAGATAAAATAAATCTAATTTATAATATAAAGTTGTATCTCCATAGGACACTACCAGGTGCGGTTGGGCCAGTTAAAAAATGTGTTTAACCACCTCAATAGATAATTCGTATGTGCATAGGACACTAGATACCTGTGCCAAGGAAAAAATTGCTCACATTCCTAGCTTAAACGTGGTGGTAAACTTGAATAGTAGGATAGTTAATACTAGATAAATACGTATAAATATTTGAACATGATTTTTTTTTAAACCTTGAACGTGAACAATTAGAATAAATATTATACCCTAAAGTAGTGTACACGTAGATTTTTTGAAGATATATAAATATATTCTAACTTAAAAATTTCTCAAATTAAAGTTTAATTATTACAAAGATGAGAATTACGGAAATCAAACGACTTACACATTTTGGGAAAGAAAATGTGTTGGTATTCATTATATCGTGTTGGGTACTCGTAAGGACGATCGAGTTGAATTATGTAGCGCTAAGATATAATTGTATACTTTGGTCATAATGAGTCTATAATACTACTAGATAATACTATGCATCTGAGGTATTAGCATATGGTAGTATCGTATGCATAATATTTTCGTATGATATTCCCCATGATGACCAGCCTAAAGGAATAGTTATATATGATGAATTAAAAATAAAAAAGTACTATATTTATTATGCAGTTTTATTGTAGCTTTGGGAAGTGTGTGCGAGAGAGGGGGAATTATGCCGAGTATCATATTTTGTCAATATAATTTAATTGACTTTGAGCTTTGCACAATAATAAATGGAAAGATTGTATCCATGTCTAAGGCGTGCCATGTTTCAGAATGAACGTAGAATATCAATATTTCATAATTGAGGGAGTAAACGGTGAAATAAATCAGATACGTCAAGATAAAAAATATTACTTCTTTGTTTTGTTTCCAATCGATAAGATTAATTTTATTCACTGCTCTAACAAAATATTTTGTTATTTCAACTAAAAAATTAGATAAATCCTTATATGGTTATACAAAAACCCAATAAAATTATCATACATTGTTGTGTATATAAGGTTTCTTTTCTCCACTTAAATGTCATTCTCACATGCATTCATAAAAATCATAATTATCATACTAAAACATATATGATGAATCAAAAAAATAAAAAATTATATATATAATCTCATGGTAGAAAAAACATTCAGCTAGCTAGCAACAACTAACATTTATATAAACTTATTGGTCTTTTGATCCTTATTATTAGCAAACATGAACTTATATATATCTTCATAATTGTGCACAACAACAACTAACCATTGATATGACTAATTGATTTTATTAAATATTTTGTTAGTTCAGAAACTATTTGTCTTACAACAGCGTACATGTTTGCTAACTCTAAATCGATCTACAATCAACGAGTACAATCTAACATCCTAGATGGCAATATAAATTGAAATCTCCATAGTTTATCGAATATCACCATGTACAAAAGGCACAAATTGTCAATAATATGTTATTTTCTTCATGGCCAAAAAATATTCTCCCATAAGTTAAAGATGAATTAAAGTTTCAACAAAACCACAAAAAAAATTAATAAAAATATGATGCTGCCCTCGCATTTGCGAGGGCCACCTTGCTAGTTCTTGTAAAGAGACAAGTCATAAAAGCGCAAAGCAAAAAGCATAGGAAGGCAAAACAAGTACAACTTCAAGAATTGCAACATAAAGAAGGGAAACTCAATATTGTTGAGATCCATCAAACCATGTTTCCCTCTCTCATAATAACTTTCAGTAGCATCATGAATAGAACTAACAATATAACTATCACATAAAACATCCCTATCATGAGCCACATGCATAAAAGAATTAATACTCCCCACATGAACAATAGTAGGAGCAGATTCAACAGAATAATTATTCTCATCACCATAATCATCAAAAATAGGAGGCATATTGTAATCATAACTAATTTTCTCCTCAAAAGTAGGTGAACTGAAAATATTATACTCATCATCATAGCCATCATAAACTAGAGGTTTAGTATCATCACAAGCTAGAGAGCAACTATTTCGCAAAGCATATTCTTCAAACATATCATCATAAGAAGGAACATCACATATGGGAGATAAAATATTATCAGAACAAACTTTCTCCACTAAAGCTGGGGAACTAAAAATATCATGCTTAACAAAACCAGCTTCCCCAAGCTTAGACTTTTCTATAGCATTAGCAACAACGGTGTTCAAAGCATTCATACTAACAACACTATTAGCATGCAAATTAAGCTCCAAAGGTTTTTCAATTTTCTCTTCAAACACTTCATATCTAAACTCAGGAAAAAGACTACAGAACTCTTTGTTTTCCATTAAGCCTAACTAGTGAAAATAAAAACAAGAAACAAAAAGATGTAATTGCAGAATCTAAAGGAAATAACTCCGAGTACTCACACAGGAGGATGCGAGTACCTTTTACCTTACCTCCCCGGCAACGGCGCCAGAAAAGAGCTTGATGTCTACGCACTTCTATTCTTGTAGACACTTGTTGGGCCTCCAAGTGCAGAGGTTTGTAGAACAGCAGCAAGTTTCCCTCAAGTGGATCACCCAAGGTTTATCGAACTCAGGGAGGTTAGAGGTCAAAGCTAACCCTCTCAAGCAACCCTGCAATTACGATACAGAAAGTCTCTTGTGTCCCCAACACACCCAATACACTTGTCAGATGTATAGGTGCACTAGTTCGGCGAAGAGATAGTGAAATACAAGTGGTATAGATGATTATAAGTAGTAAATACAATCTGGAATAAAAATCGCTGCGAGCAAACATGTAACAAAACAGCAAGTAAACGGTGTGCAATGCTTGGAAACAAGGCCTAGGGATCATACTTTCACTAGTGGACACACTCCCAACAATATAACATGAATGAACAAATAAATAACTTCTCTCCACGATGGTACTCTAAATTACTCTCCTATTGAATAACACTAATCATTGCGTAGTGGCTACAGAAGCACCCCTTAAAGTTCATCAAGTACTTGACAAACACCACTCATAGAGATATCCAAATCAGATCACAACTCAAGATAGAAATCATTGCAACCTAGACCAAGTACTAACACGGTGCACACACTGTCAACATTACACCATGAAAGGAGGAATAGATCACTCAATACTATCATAGTAATAATTACTCTCATAATCCACAAGAGATCACGATCATAGCCTAAACCAAGTACCACCACGATGCACGCACTGTCACCGTTACACCATGGCAGGAGGAATAGATTACTTTAATAACATCACTAGAGTACACTATAACAATTAAGCATAGGAGTAGCATAATATCTGAATAATAACATCTACTTGTTCAACATGATACAAAGCTCACGATCACATAAAGATCACATCATGGGAGAGAGAGGTGAACCACATAGCTACCGGTAGAGCCCTCCGCCCCGGGGATGAACTACTCCCTCCTCATCATAGGAGACAGCAAGGTTGATGGAGATGGCGGTGAGGTCGATGGAGACGGCGGAGACGGCGATGGAGACCGATGGAGATGGCTCCGGGGGCACTTCCCCGTCCCGGCAGGGTGCCGGAACAGAGACTTCTGTCCCCCAAAATTCGTCGGCGGTGGCGGCGGAGCTGCGGAACTGCTTCTGGAAAATTGCCGACTCCCCTAGGGTTTTCCGTCCCGAGGCTTCTTATAGGCTAAGGGGCGATGTCAGAGGTGGCCCCAGGCCTCCTCACACTAGGGTGGCGTGGCCAGGGCCTGGGCCGCGCCAGCACTATGTGAGGGTGGCCTGTGGCCCCTCTCCTTCCTCTCTTCGGATGTCTGGATGCTCCCGAGAAAAATAAGACTTCTGGCTTTGGTTTCGTCCAATTCCGAGAATATTTCCTGTGTATCACTTCTGAAACACAAAAACAGCAAAAAACAGGGAACTGGCACTGTGGCATCTTGTCAATAGGTTAGTTCCGGAAATCGCATAAAAACGCCACGAAGTGTAACGAAACACAAGGCAAATGGTGTAAAAACAAGCATGGAGCATAAAAAATTATAGATACGTTTGAGACGTATCAAGGCCTACGACTCTTTTGGGTCTGTGGCTATAGATAGTGCATATCACACAACTTCTTTCTAAAGAAACTTGCTGGGTAACGCTCGTTACTCACCCCAATCTCTTAAACCCTTGCTAGACTGTGAAGAGCTTGACGAAGCCACTCTGAACGCAATCGAAGGCTAGCAGGACATCTTCTACGAGGAGCCAGATCTCTCTCGCAGCGTCGAAGGCGTGGATTACTTCATTCGCTACGGAGCATCCTCCGGCGAGGAGTCAGAGTGAAGGAGTACTAACTAGTATAGTAGTAGTGTAGCCGAGGAACCGAGCAACTGTAGAATATGAATAAGTTGTTGAGTTCTTCTCTTGTTTAATTAATTATAGCTTTCCAGTTGTTGTAAACACTAAGCACTTGAGGTGTTTTCTTCACGGGAGCATTTCGTTATCATCACGCTTTGGTTTGTAATTAAAATGATGATCAGTTTGTATTTGGGCCCGCAATGTTTCTGCTGTACCATTCTGAGGGATGTAATATTTGTGGAGGCTTGTTCCGCAAGTGTTAAATCAACGACTTGCATACTACAACATGCAGTGGTATGCTGGGTCACCGCAGCGGCCCTGGTGGTTATCGACGGCGATGTTTCCGTGGTCGGTGACAGCGTGGGAGACGAGGACGGCGTGCGGAAGACGACGTCAAACTCGAAAGTTTGAACGGCGGCGGATATTGTTTCCTCTGGCAAGGCCGGAGGTTGACTGGAGGTAGGCGGTAGCGTCGGGTGTCGACGAAGCGCTTGCTCCGCTGCGACTTTGGACAATCCCGGGCGTCAGTACAAGAGCAAGAGGGAGAGGAACAAGAGAGAGGTCAAAGAGGAAGGCGGGGGTCCTTCACCGTGCTGGAATCGACAAAATCCGGCGACGGATTTCTAGATCACCAGCGAGAAATTTGAGCGGTTAGGCGACGGAAATCGAGGGGGAAAGGAGGGTGAAGTAGAGAGGGGGTGCAGGGAAAATAGAGGGGCGTCGAGGGGGGGGGGGGGTTGGTGCTCTGGGGAAAGTGGGGAAAGGCAATGGAGGCGGTTCCAGAAGAAGAAGAACGAGGGGCGGTTGGAGAAGATGAATCTGACCGGTGGGTCCCGGTTGTCAGCGGGAAAAAAAAAGAAAAGAGAAGGAAAAGGGCAAGGGAGGTGGGCGCGGGGATAGTGGGCTGGCTCGGGACTGCTGGGTTGATTCTGATCCGGGTCGGCCTAGTTAGACTAGTTTCCTTTTTTTTTGTTCTTTCTTTTCTTTTTTTGTTTTTTTGTTTTCTCCTTTAAGCTTTGAAAAGGTACAATTCAAATGAACTTGTAAATTCCCATTTCTGTCAACTTTAAATAATGGAAATAATGTGTTTGAACATACAAATTATTATTTGGTGTTATTTTGTAAATACAATCATTCGCAACACATAAAATAGCTTTTATATGAAAGTTATGTTATTTAATTAATAACTTTTAAAAACCTTTTGTTTCAAGGTTTATTTAAAAAGGTAAGTAAAACAGTAGTGTTTTTGATAAAACAAAATTTTAAGCACATTGTAAATACCCAGGTAGTGAAGTATTGAAAATAAAAATATTTGCTAGAAAATTATAAAATAGCTTCCATAAACAACTGGAGCTATTTAAAAATAAACTTTCTATTTTTTATTTTAGTTCAAAGATTTATAGGAAAATATTTTTAAAACTGTAATGTTTTGGTGTAAAGACATTTAAACTTATTTTTTTGAAAATCCAATTTGGCTCACATAAGCTTTGAAGCTTATTTTAGAAAAGGCAACCTTCTAGTTTTGAAATTTTGTTTCAAATTTAATTCAAAAATGTAGAGATGAGTATGAATGTATGCTGAGTTTGAAATTGAAAAACTTGGGATGTTACATCCCAATATAATTAAGGGCAAATATACCCTTTCAGTTACTCTCCTTTTGATTTTCTTCTCTTACGAGACAACATTGAAATAGCAATTTGGCATTCTAATATGATGGGTGTGTTCTGATGCTATACTGCTTCAACGATATTAGGTTATGTAACCTTTTAGTAGGGCAACTCGAGCATCTCATCATAACATTACCCATCGCAAGGTGCATGGCTAAGTGTTAGCTGCTTCGTTGTCATATTGGCATGGAGAAGACCGAGAGCATAAATAACCAAGATGTGAGAACCATTGATATATGTAATTTTGACACCACCATCGTAGCACCCAAGACCACATATATGGACCAAAATAAGCAGATCGTTTATGATCCATTAGATCGAGATCCCATGATCCAAGAGACCAAAACACCATATCCCCTGTCTTGGCCATGTCTCACACGACAATCATCCAACAATAGATATTTGGGAATCTTATTTAGTGCGACTCCGCTCCCAACATCGAAATGACACACCAAAAACATAGAAATCTGACATAGCAAGAATCTACTTCAAGACATTGGGGGTGTGGTTCCTCGATCTCAGCTTCGATGGCCGACCTTGGTTGGGAAGGAATATCAGTAACGCGAAGCTCAGAGGCGGCTAGGTTTTCTTCCGACTGAACCATTTGATGTGAAAATAAAAAACATTTTAGGGTGTGAAATTTAAGGATAGCCATGGGACAATTTTGGTCGGGTGGAGCGCCTCCATATCCATATTTCTGGCCGTGTGAATATTTGCAGAAAAATGTGCGCCCATTTCCATACAAATGCCCATCAGGTTATTAACAATAACAAAAGAAGAAACAAAACATAATCATATATAGATTTCTGCTTCCCTCGGATGAGTTTTTTTAAAGCGCTCCCACACATATATATGATGTGACGGCTTTAAATTTCTCCCACACTGGACAATGGGGTTTGTGCCGATCCTTTTTTTTCTGCAACCATTGAGAGATTTATTTAATCAAAATCTGTGAGCAGAGCAATATAACTCGGGTCGGATATCCATAGGCGCTATGGATTTTATTTCTGAGCATACAGCAGGCACTATAGATTTTGTTTTTTTGGCCATACAGGCACAATGGATAAAATCGCCAAAAATGAAAAGCCAAACTCCATGAGTGCACGCAGTTTAGGCCCATGGGCATGCTGAGGTACGTAGTAGTCCCGCTCTCTGCAAGTCGCGACACGTGCGGCCCATTCTCACTCCACCAGCAGAGCCTGACCCACCTCGGCAAATGAGCGGCCTGCCGCCTATCCGGATGATCTCTATCTAGCTACTCTCTCCGTTTAGAAATACAAGATGTTTTAGTTTTGTGAAGTGAGTGTATCTAGATATTTTTTAGTATTTCCTCTGACCCATAATACTATTCGCTAATATAAATATATCTAGATATATTTTAGTGATAGATACATTCGTATTAGCGAAGAGTAATATGGGTCCGAGGAAGTATATAGATTCGAGCAAATCTATACACTAAAAGATGTCTAAATACACTCATTTCACAAAGCTAAAACATCTTATATTTCTAAATGGAGGGAGTAGATCAGATTTGTGTCAATAAGAAGAAGAAAAAATGAGATCATGGATGCAACGGTGTTCGATCTCCGCAAGCATTCTGCACTTACTTGCCTACCAGATGGATTATTTTCGCTCGTTCATCTTGCTGGCTTCTAACGCGCCGCACACCAGATGGAGGCTGCTTTCGTGAAAAACACCAGAGAGTCAGAGACAAAGGAACGGCCGGCCTAGCTCTGTCAGCACCACCGCCGGCGAGCCCTCCACTCCATAGTCCATCCTCGCGCGCCGCCCCACAAAACACCAGTGGTCGTCGTCGTCGTCGTGGTGCACCCTAGCTGGCTAGACGGTCACTGTCCACAGACATGAATAGATTCGCCAGATATTCCCGCACTCGCTCGCTGATGACCACGACATCACGTACCCTGAACCGCAATGGCACACGCACGTTTCTCTCGGCCTCTCCATCGACGACTGACTTCTTCTGTAGCTGTAGCCCGGTAGCAAAAGTCCGGCGCCGATCAGCGTCGTCCCTCGCTAGTTTCCGAGTAGACGAGTCGGGCAGACCCAGCGCAGCCACACGCCCGCAACTGCTGCTGCTGATTCGCCAGCGGCCCAGAACCAGTGCCCAGGCGGCGGCGCAGCCACATGTAGCTTGCAAGCTAGCTCCACCAGAAGGTTATCCGACTAGACTGCTAACACGAAGCGACGACAGTCGATTTGGCCAAGATCCCTGCAGAGCACGTACGTGTAACCATCGATCAGAGATCGGAATATCCAGAGAACATGCAGAGATATACTCCTACCTTCATCACATCAGTTGATATACGATGGGATCGATCGTCGATCAACCAACGGTGTAAAGAACAGGCAGGACAGCCACTTGTAATACGGTCTTTCGTTTTTTCAGACAGACGTCTGTATGTACGGGAGATACTAGCAAGTCGTCCGACCGGTGCTCGTACACGTATGCGCGTCCGTACATTAATTCCGACAAATAATTGATGGGGCGGCACTAGTGGAAAAAAGACCATTGGTTCCGGTTTATAATGTCCATTAGTCCCGGTTGTAGCAACCGGGACTAACAAAGCAGGACTAAAGGCTTTACGAACCAGGACCAATGGGCCTTCACGTGGCCCGGGGCATGTGCTGCGGCTGGAGGACCTTTGGTCCCGGTTCGTAACACGGACCGGGACTAAAGGTCAATTCAGAATAAAATTTGTATTTTCTGTTTCGGAATTTCTGTATTTTCTTTATTTCTCTATTATCTAATCATCTCTATTCTCATATCAAATTAGATACTTATTGCTCTCACTCCATATCTCATATCAAATTACAAGTACTTATGGTCCTCACTTCCCGGTCGGTCACCCATCCTCACACTGCTCCACCCTTAGCACGCAACTTCTCCATTCCTTCCCTACTAGCTTCCAAGACTGCGCTCGCGACTTCTTGATAATGGTATGCTACCAATTCTATTAACATATACATTTTGGTAATATATAATATTACTTTTTTAAATTCCAAATAAATTCACAAAATAAGCAACAATGATTAAGTATAATAAGCACAAATGAATTTCAAATAATCTTTATGCGTAATTTAATTATTAACTTTTAATAATTAAAATATTCAAAAAAGCCAAAATACTTGAAAAATCACAAATTCGAAAATTAATAGACTTTGTTAACCGAAACAAAGGGATTACATTTTTCCAAACATTATACTCATCCAATAACAATAAGACTCACACAACCACATCTACGATCATCCACCTAATAAACATTAAGGTTAAGACGATCAACATGGCTATTGTAGCCTTTTAGCTTCCAGTAGCTCCTAGCAATCTCAAAGCCTAGGCGAGCGTCTAAAGTGGCATATAACAATTGGTTGAAGCTCAATGGAACTTTTTCTCAACCAAATATTAGTTCTTCTTCTTCTTCTTCTTCTTCTTGTACTTCCTCTTGTCCTTCTTCTTCTTGTTCTTCTTCTTGTCCCTTTTCTTGTTCTCAAGATGTGCCCCAATAGTAGCATTGGCCAATCATAGAGACTCGGCGTTAGCTTGTTGGTGGGGTTTGGGACAATCTTTTGAAGATCGTACGCAGACGGAATAACAATTCCGTATGTCCTCAGCATGCGCAGATCATTGGCGATAGCCGCACCACAGAATTTGATGGTGGTGTCCTTCAAGAATTCCTTGAGAAGTTGCGGCACGCGATTGGCGTAACATATCTGGAAGATCAATATCTCGGACGCCACCGAGAGTTGAAGGATGGCGGCACGCTTAGGGACCACGTGAGTGGTGAACTCACAGTCCAAGCCCACGCACTTGATCGGTGCGGCGTCGAGGAACCGTCGCTTGACGGCGTGGATCCACTTCTCCACCCTTGATGCACGGAGAGTCTCCGTGATGGTGAAGTTCATCTCTTCAATGACGACGTAGTAGAGCCGAGATCGAGGTAGAAATTGCTCCTCCATTGAGAGGGAGAGAGAGGGCGCCGGCGGTGGTGTGATGTGCTTGGGAGAGATGTGTTTTGGGGAAGAAGAAGATTAGGATGAATGTGGTGTGTGCTTAAGAGATGATCATATGAGTGCTATATATAGTAGAGAGAGGGAGATGAGAAGACACCGGCGGTGAAGACGATCGATTTTCAAAGCGCCGCCGGCGGTTCCCGAGCCGCGCGGGAAGAGGGCGGTTCGTTTGAACGGGCCTTTGGTCCCGGCTCGTGGCACGAACCGGGACTAAAGGGTGCACCGGGACTAAAGGCCCAAAGGCATTAGTCCCGGTTGGTGGCGCAAACCGGGACCGAAGGGCCCATTTGAACCGGGACTAATGCCCCCTGGCCCACATTTTCAATTGAACTGGGACTGATGGACCCTTTAGCCGCGGACCGAATACGTTGGGGACTAAATGGGGGTGAATGGAAGCCCTTTTTTCTACTAGTGCGGGTTCATTTGTCAGGGTCCACAATATTCCCATTGTTAGGCTGGCTGGCTGCTGACTGGTGTGTCCCGCTCGAAACACAAGCAAGGTGATCGGATCGATCTTGAGAAGGTCGATTTGGATCCCGGGCTCCATGGATCACGTTCTTTTTGTTGTTGAAAAATTCAAATTTAAAGATTCAAAAAAATAGAAAAAATCAGGGTGTAGATAATGACTTATAATACTCGCGTGCTAAAAATCATGTGAAAAAACCTTGTATTCTAGTCTCCGCAAAAAAGAGAAAATTGCTGTTCTAGACGTGGATACTACAATTTTGAATGGGCAAATGTATTTCCAAAATTTTTCATATTTGTCCTTTTTGCTGCGCCTGAAATGCAAGATATTTTGTATTGAAAATTTGTAGACTTGCAGTGCCTATCGTTTGCTACAAGTAGGTATTTTTTTCCAAAAATATTTGACACTTTTTAAAAAATTCAAAAACGGGCTGTAGTGAGCCTGTGCTCCAAATATATATTTTCTCCCTTATTCTGAAAAAACAGTAGGTATCTTCAGTTCTAGGATGAGATCTGACAATTTTCATATATGAGTACCGATTCATGTAAATAAAAGTTATGATTAGTAATTGGTGATCGATCAATCAGACTTTTTTTTTTTGAAACTGGAGCAAAAGATTTAGATCAATTTAATGGTTCAATGGCGACGACTTCGTCTCTAGGGCAATTGTCCTTAGGGGAACATGCACAGAAACTTCCCCACTGTCATGAATATAGAGGTGACAGCGGCTCGCTCCAAGGACCTCAATGTAATTTCTATTATATTTGAGGTGCTTTTTACTTTTTTGACCCTCTATAATAGATCCGGATTTTCCCGCAAGAAAAATACCTCTGCGAGTGGATCGATGTGTCGGTGGCTTCAGAGAAAACGATGCACACATTAGTATAGACTAAAATAAATAAACACAATCAAACTAAAGAACAAAAACATCCTCACACAGAAGACACCCTAGCAAACCAATACACTAGTTGTGAGACTCAAATATAAGAATACACTCTTACTCTCGTTAGGACCAACATTCTTGCAATTAGCATAATTATTCTACTAGATACATCCATACTATCGATAAGTAATATGGATCGGAGGGAGTAGCCTTTTAGATGGTTTTCGTAGCAACACACAGGGCTTCATGCATGCTAGTAATTCATAGAATTCCTGAAAAAATCTCCCAAAATACTACTATATGAGCATGAAAGTACACCTGTCAACAAAAAATTAGCACCACGGTGTGGAAAACAAGTGGAGTTGTAGTTACAGACAGCTCAAAAGTCCACTCTCTGTATATGTACAAACATGTTACTGTTCTTCGGAAAAGTAGACTCTAACGAAAAGCACATGACTAATATGGCGTTCGCCATCGATCTCATGAGCAGTCAAACCTAACATCAAGACAATCAAGGAGGTCGTGGTCAAGCGATGCCAGATCATGATATACATGCTCCGTGTATATCAAGCTGATTTGGAAAATTTATTGCTCACGAAAAGGAAAGGAGTGCATGATCTAGTTAGCAAAATAGTGTTAAAAAAAGATCTAGTTAGCAAACCTACAAACGAGTCCGTATACGGTTGTTTTTGTTCCAAATAAAGAAATCTTCAAACCTAGTTCTACCGGCTGGTTTGATTAGGGAAGCTGTGTGTATGTAATAAATCATGGTAATATCATTGTACGAACATATACTATATACCATGTTAATTTTGTCATAGAAAATGCATGCTACCTTGGGCGGATTGAGATCCCCTGACGTAGCTCACGCTGACATTGAGCCGCTGGCATATGGAGCCGCTACTCGTGGGTCCCTGCATGTCAGCCACCTCCACGGCAGGGTGCTGAACGTCAGAGGAGCCGCGTCCACCTTGGGCATGTCCAACCGTCTTTAACCTGTTTTTTCAACCAAGAAAACTACACATACGACATACTAACTCCTAAATTGTTTGGAAGATTGCCTGCCACACTTGCGCAGAAAACGTATAGTTCCAACTTGATTGTCTTGAGGAACGCGTTGAACAGTTTGAAGACTCTAAGGAAAACATAACTCAAAGTCTCATTGATTCTTATCCTTGTTGGAGGAGTGGGGATTTGATGCGCATGGGCACTAGTGATCCGCTTTTTTAAAAATCAAACTAAAATCATATTTCTAACTTTCAGTTTGTTTGAAAACAATTATTTTTATGTAGCCAACTTCTAATTATTCCACGAACATGCAAAAAAGCATGTTCAAATACTTTGTATTCCAGATAAAGATGTAGATCTGAGTATGTATAATTTTAAGTTCACAATTTTTATCTGATTTGTTATTTTTGTGTAGCCCATAGTACAAAGAATTTCGTATTAAAATTTTGCATGCTTGTAGGATCTAAACAGGGAAGAGCACTTGTCATTCATTGGTTATTAGAAGCATCCCAAAAGCATCCGGGTTGAAATATGACTTTCAAATGAAGTTCCAAATTAGTAGATGCTGCCAAAGGGAGTGGGGGTGCCATACACAAAAAGCAAGTGACTCATAGAATAGCAGATGCAAATACAGCTCTTGCACGTTTGTGTTAATCCATGAACAAAATCTAGATAGGTAGGCACATGGATCCATATATCTCGGTCGGAAAAGAATCAATTGAAGGAGAATCAGATGATATTTCCCGAAACAAATAAAAAGCAAAAGAAAGAGAAAACATAAATCATGATCAGCTAAGCCCTCTCAAGGGCTTGCTTAAGAATAAGAAAGAAGAATCTTATGAAAATAGCATGGAATAAGGTTTGATCCTATTCATGGGGATTCCATAAATATCCCAATTCCAAAAATCAAAACAATCGGGATTTTTTGGAGATTGGATGCCATTACTAATTCATGATCTGGCATGTGCCGAATGAAAACTTGATTCTCGAATCCACAAGCATTTTTATGAAAGCGTTTCCAAATGAACAATTTCAACAAAATCTTTAATTTTCACATTTTATTATGTCATTGACTATGTTTAAATTTGTTTTTAAATTTTTTTGAAGTTTAGAAATATAATTATTTTTTAAAATAAAGGGAGCACTGGAGCTCAGGATCCATGAACACTTTCCGCTTGTTGGATATTAATCAAGAAGTGAAACCGGAATACACAATAAACCGTGTGCTTAGGCTGCAACCACCACAAGGTTTTCCATGCTCCACATACTACTTTTGATTCGCTCAGCTAATCAGTGCGTAATGATGTGACTCGGCAAATATGTTTTCGTTTGAGACCGACCTAATGTTTTGTGTTGACGTGTCCATCATATGACCTTATTGGCAATATCTAATTAGATTAGTGCTAATCCTTTTCTAAAACTGATTAGTGCTAATCCTAGTACTGACGTAGAGTATGAACTAAGGTATACAGGATAGAGCTAACTCGTGAAGTCCAGATATGATATAGAATTAGCGAACCATGTATATATCAACTTGCACACTGCATGATACGCCGGCACCGCCATTTCTAAAGTCAAACATGCAGCGTGCTATTCTGATCCATGGTATTAATAAGTGTCATATTATTCTGCTCCGCCTGTGTATTTTTGCATCAGGACATCGGAAACTCAAAACGTAGACCGAGCTACATGTATCCCTTTATTTTTGAACATATAAAACTTGTATTTCAAAGTTTCAAAAAATTCCAAAACAATTTTTTTTGAGATAGCCAATGTCGAATGCTATAAACCGGTCAAAATCTTAATATAAAATTCTTTATATTCTAGTCTACACAAAAATAACAAAATGTGACATATTATTTAGTGAATAGTACACATTTCAACACTATAATTTTATCAGATTTTGCATCAGGACATAAGCTATAAAATTCACATATTCTAAATGCACCGCCGTAAAACTCGTCTTGTTAACGGGCCGATCCATTTCGCGCCACCCGTTTGCACGCTATGGCATGTAGAGAGGCGATTGCCCTTGCCGCCGACCTGCTTGTTGGCAAGATCAAAGTAGCCTCGGACTGTCTAGATGTGGTGAAGGGGACATGGGAGCGTATAGTCATATCTTGATCGAGATCAAGGCGACGGCTGGGGTTCGCGTCGTCTTTATCTCCTAGTCGCCGACTCGCCATGTACGTGGCTTGATGTTATACCAGAAGGTTTAGATTTTCATGTAAACGTTTTGGATCATAATGACTAAAGTGATAGAACCCTAAAAAAAGACACACACATGAACCCACTGCAACAAGTACGCTAGATCAGATCTCCCTCTGTCAATAGAAAACAAAGATCAGAACAGATGGATCATGGATGCAACGACGTTCCTCACAGGCACTCGGTACTCCATACGTGGGTGTCCTTATTTGCCTACAAGATGTACGTACTAATACGTATTCTCTCCGATTCATATTACTCTTTACCAATATAAATATATCTAGATACTAAAATGTGTCTAGATACATCTATATTAACGAAGAGTATTATGGGTCGGAGGGAGTACTTTTTTTTTCCCTCGTTTGTTTTGTTGGCTTCTAACGGGCCGTACATACATCAGAGACAAAGGGAAAAACGCTAGCTCTGCTATGTCCATCCTGCACTCCATCCTCGCGCGCCGCCGCAGAAAGGATGAAGCCTGCAAGATAACCACCATATCCTGGCCCCTGGCCGTGGTGGTGCCTATTTCCCTAGCTAGCTAGCTGGTCAGTGTCCACACATGCAGATATTCATCACCAGATTTTCCCCCACCCGCCCAGTGATGACCACGACAGCACGTACCCTGAACCGCAACGGCCGGCGCACACACACGTTTCTCTCGACTTGTTCATCGACGACCGACTTGTGTAGCTGCATCTCGGTAGACAAAGTCCCGCGCCGATGAGTGTCGTCCCTAGCGAGTTTCCGAGCAGACCGAGCACCTGCTGCTGCTCAGAACCGGCGGGTGCCAAAGCGGCGGCGCAGCCACATGTCGTTCGTCGCCAACACGCTAGCTAGCTAGCTGGGCGGCTAGGTGCACCAGATATCTACATCACTACAGCAGAAAACTGCTATGCCGACGGCCAGAAGCCGTCGGGTTAGGTCTCGAATGCCGTCGGCTTAGCCTAACCCGACGGCTTTTTTCCGATGCCGTCGGGTTAGGTGCCGTCGGTGTAATCGGGCGTCGGGTTAGGGCTAAATACCGTCGGGTCAGACTTTGCCGTCGGCTTAGGCTAACCCGACGGCCAAGAAATGCCGTCGGGTCAGGTCATTTTCAGTTTTTTTGAAAAAATCGAAATTTGAAAAAAAAAATCAAAAAATTTATTTTTTGTTATTATTTCTTTTCTTTTAATTTTTCCTTTTCTTTAACTTTTTTGTTATCTCTCTAATGAGACCGGAACAATGACTTCCCGCTCGGTCACCCATCCTCAGACTGCTACAAGCCTAGCACGCTTAACTCCTAAGTTCTATTTGAACTAGCTATCCCTACACTAGTAAGTCCTTATTGATATTAGTAGCATATCAATCCTCTTAAGGCATGTGTGTCTATATGACTGTGTGTAAGTATTTGAATGTACATGTCTATGTATGTGTAGGTATGTATGTGCATGTGTATATGTGTTTGTTAATATTTTGAAAAAAATTAAAAACATTCAAAAAAATAATAATAATAACATTAAAAAATAAAAAAATCAAAAAATCAAAAAAAATCACAACAATTAAAAAAATCATTTTTGGATCCGCAACATGTCATTTCTTCACTAAACTTTGCCCGTTAAAGCGGGACTCCGCACCGCCTGGCCGTGAGCGTGAGTTTCATGCGTTGTCATGTTCATGCGGGTCTAGAATCGGGTGTAACTAATTCAAAAAAAATCGAAAAAATGCGAGACCTTCGCGTGACATCATTTTATATTACCTAGATGTGGGAAAAAAATTCAAACCTTGATAAAAGCAATTTACCAGAAAGTCCCTTCACAAAAATGACCTACCACGTTCGAGGTTGCATGGCTTTTAGGTTAAATGACCTAGGTTTGGCTCTGATCATGGCATAGTTTGTCGAAATGAGGCCATATCGGACACGCACGTGGCCCTTGGGATAGAGAGTAATGCCACAGAGGCCGATTTTTGTTTCGTTCCATAAAAAATGTCTTTTCCATTTTTGGAGTGCCGAAATCGGGTTTTTTTGTGAGGCAGCTACCGAAACGACAAACAGAAAGCTGGGCACAACACCCCACATAAATAATAGACCACATGGGATACACATATCAGCTCTTTTTTCGTCACCCAAACCTTCACAATTATTTTCTAGATTTTACTCAAACTCCTGCCGATTTTGCTGAAACCGGGGTGGGTTTGCCCTTTAGCTCTAATCAGACGAGCTTCTAATTTTTTGCAAAAATCATTTTTCGATCCGCAACATGTCATTTCTTCACTAAAATTTAACCGTTAAAGCGGGTCTCCGCACCGCCTTGCCGTGAGCGGGAGTTTCGTGCGTTGTCATTTTCATTCGGGTCCCGAATCGAGCGTAACTAATTCAAAAAAATGCGAGACCTTCACGTGGCGTCATTTTATATCACCTAGATATGGCTAAAAAATTCAAATCTTGATAAAAGCAATTTGCCAGAAAATCTCTTCATAAAAATGACCTACCACGTTCGAGGTTGCATGGCTTTTAGGTTAAATGAGCTAGGTTTGGTCCTAATTATGGCATAGTTTGTCAAAACAAGGCCATATCAGACACGCGCGTGGCCCTTGGGATGGCGAGGAATGCCACAAAGGTCGATTTTCGTTTCGTCCCATGAAAAGTGTGTTTTCCATTTTCAGAGTGTCAAAATCGGGTTTTTTTGTGAGGCAGCTACTGAAATGGTAAACAAAAAGCTGGGCACAACACCCCACATAAATAATAGACCACCTGAGATACACATATTAGCTCTAATATCGTCGTGTAAACTTTTGGAGTTATTTTCTGTATTTTATGCAAGCTCCTGCCGATTTTGTTGGAACCGAGGTGGGTTTGCCCTTTAGCTCTAATAAGATGAGCTCCTCATTTTTTGCAAAAATCATTTTTTGATCCGCAACATGTCATTTCTTCACTAAACTTTTACCGTTAAAACGAAAAGTGCATTTTCCATTTTCGGAGTACCAAAATCGGGTTTTTTAATTTTCCTAATTTAAGTTTTTTGCAAAATATGTCGAAATTCAAGTTTCCTAATTTTTCTAACAACTAGATCATGTAACATAACTACACCTCAAAGGATATTATTTTTTGAATTTTTTACCATTTTCTTCTATTTTTTGCAAAACAGGAAAGGCGATCGAAAAAAAACAAAAATACCTAACCCGACGGCTTTGCCGTCGGGTCAGGTCCCTGAATAATCTACGCCGACGGCATATCTAAGCCGACGGCCGAATTTCGGCCACGCCCGAGGCCAGGGCCTATGCCGACGGCCCCGATAAAAGGCCGTCGGCTTAGGTATTGGCCGTCGGCATAGCATTTTCTTCCTGTAGTGCATAGAAGGTTATCCGACAATCTAGAGTGCTAGGCGCGAACGTTCCGGCTTGAAAACGAACGTATGTACGGAAGACGTTAACACGGCAGCGACGAAGACATCGTCGTCCTCACTTGGCCTCATCATCATCCATCGTGCCTTCTGTCCGCACTCCGCAGAGCACGTACGTGTAACCATCAGAGATCGGTATATCCGGAGAACATGCAGAGAGATATACTCCTAGCTTCATCATATCAGTTAATTGGTGTTTCACAGTCTGAGGGGATCGACCAACCGTGTAAATGACAGACGTCTGTACATGAGATATTAGCAAGTCGCTTTCACCCCATAAATAGCAGCTGGGACGACAGATCGTCCGACCGATGATCCTACATGAAGATCGATCCGATCGCCATGCGCGTCCGTACGTTAATTCAGACAGCTGATTGATGGGGCGGGCGGGTTCAGGGTCCACAGACCACAACATATTCCCGTTGATAGGCTGGATGCTGACTGGCGTGTGTCCCCCCTCCGCTCGAAACACATCCATGGTGATCCGATCGAGCGATCTTCTATTATTCTGAAGAAACAGCTAGCAGGTACCTTCTGTTCTGAGATGAGATCCACCAGTTCTTCATGTATGCGTACTGATTATAATGTAAAAAAGAAGTTACTAGTGGTGACTTGCCATAGATTAGACCTGTGCAGATCGATGCGCCGGTGACTTCAGAGAAACCGATGCACACAATTTTATCATGGAGTATAGTGAAACACACATCTCAAGCGGGCCGATTCGAACAGATCGTAAGCTTAAACATGTCCATGCATATAGGAGGCCAGAAAACCAAGCTCTGCGGTGTATCGTCAACGGACCGAGACGCTCGGGTCTGAACGCACGAACCTATTTTAGCACCGAGCCAGACGCTAGGCTTCGAGGAGTGTGGTGTGGTTAGAGTTAGGCATGTGGTTCCTGTAGGTGACGCTATGAGTAAGAAGGGTGTCGTCGCCGGAGAATAGTCATATGTGGGTTGCTTGATAGATTATTTGGCTATGGGTCTTAGGGTTGTTGAGTTTCTTCAGTCACTTCTTCCTAGGTGTTTTGTGTTGGAAGTGTTTGTGTGTTCGTGATGTTGCTGTAACGGTTTTCGCCCGGTTTTTCGTAAATTAATTGGGCAACTCTCTTCTTCTTAATGAGGCAATTCTTTTGCCTCCATTTCAAAAAAAGAAATGTGGTGGCCGGGACAACCTGTTCATCCGCACGTGTGCTTTCCTTGTCCTCCTCTAGCCCTATAGTCAGCGGCACAGAGAGGCCATTCCCACTACAGTTGCCCCTGTCCTCCGCGTGCTCCTGCGCCACCGTCGCCATTCCTGATCCCGCCATTGCGGTGGGCACCAACACCTCCATTGCTTTGCAAGATAACCTTTGCAGCATATGCATATGTAGTCTTCAGACTATTAATAATTTAATAAAGGTCATATGCATCATTTTGATGCAGAGGCTGGGACTTTTCCATTTTGAAAAAAAGATAACCTTTGCAGCGCAGCCGGCTGCTGCGCACAACAGCGGCCTTGTAACGGCAACCATCTAGTTGATGTCCTTGCCGCTTGCGACCACCTGAGCCGCCAGTGCTACTGCAACCTTCCGTTTCTTGCAAAAACTCCTCTAGGCCTTTGGGCTTGGACGCATTAACGCATTGCGGCGCACACAACCTACTTGGCCATTTGCCAACACCAAGCTATAAATAACATGACCTCCATTTGTGTTCTCCATCACAACCTGCGCCAGTTGTTTAATTTGACCGATGCCATTGTTTGCAAATGGACAGCAGCTCGGACGACGACATCTCTCCTCCATCATCACCGCCAACAACGACTTCTTCTACAAGCACTTCATTGGACAACGTCGGACGAGGATTTTGACAATGATAGCGACATTTTGGTTGCGGTAGCGACCCTCTTTCATGAGCACAACCAGTCTGTGCATACATGGAGGGGTAAGCCCCTGGCTGAGCAGCCAGTTTGGACCGAAACCGAGAGGCTGGCAACGTCTAGCTCTACGATGACTACTTGCTGACCGTGAATTCATGGAAATTGTTCATGTGTATCCTTGAGGGAGTGAGGTTCCATGACCCCTAGTTCCAATGCAAGAAAGATGCGGTAAGATTGGCTTCTCTTCTTATCAAAAGTGCTTGGTAGCTATTCGCATGCTTGCATATAGAGTTGTCGGTGATATCGGTTATGAGTACATGAGCATGAGTGAGTCCACATGCATCTAGGCAATGTACCAGTTTTACCAGACAATCATTGAACTATTCAATGATGTTTATTTGAGAGAGTCTAATGTTGAGGACACGGCTTGACTCTTGTCCATCAATGAGAAAAGAGGGTTTCCCGCCATGCACTGGGAGTGGAAGAATTGTGCTTTAGCATGGCGAGGTAAATACAAGGCCTTTTTTCAAGGGTGCACAGTCATACTTGAGGCCGTTGAATCACAAGATCTATGTATTTGATATTCTTTCTTCGGCATGGCCGGATCTCATAATGATATCAACATGCTCCAGCGATCTCGGGTATTTGCCATGATTTTACGGAAGGCAATGCCTAATCGATTAAATATGAGAACATGGATCATCCATACAACAAGAGGTATTATTTGACTAATGGTATGTATCTTGAGTGGTCGGTTTTTGTGAAAACAATTTGTAAGCCTAAAGATGAGAAATACGCGAGGTTTGCGAAAGAACAAGAATCTTGTAGGAAGGGTGCGGGGGGAGCATTTGGTATGCTGCAATCTCGATGGGCTACTGTGCGTCACCCTACTAGGACGCGAAGTGTTCAGCGGATGTGGGAGGTGATGATTGCTTGCATGATCATGTACAACATGATAATTAAAGACGGGCGTGATGATTGCATCCATGATCAAGGGTGGGAATTTCAGGGTGAGTCGGTTGCAGCTACTCCTGGACCGACATCGTTTCAAGAATTTTTCATACACATCATGAGAATCAAGATCAGGCCACCCACAACCAACTTTAAGAAAATTTGGTTAATCACATGTGGATTCATGTGAGAGACAACCCCGCAGTCAACCCCGGAAACAACCCCATGTGACTCCACTCTATGTTAATTTATTTGATTGCAAACTATTTATGTTTACTTGATTATAATAAACTATTTTTGTTTATTTGATTACAATGAACTATTTATGTTTATTTGATTCTAAAATATTTATATGATTTGCAAGCTGGCATAGTTGTATGGTTTGTAAAAAAATGGTAAAGAAAGCTACAACCAGTGCCAGCCAACGGCTAGATTAGCCTCGCGGTTAGAAATATGTCACGTCGCTGGGCACACCCGTCCACCCTAACGAAAGCGCGCACAGTCTATTTTTTGTCCACAGACCGAGCTAAAAGAACTGATTTGAGAAGTGAGCCTAGCTCACATGGTTAGAAAAGTGGATGTACAACCTAGCTACCCAGGTTCAAGTCTTCACGGATACAGATTAGGGTTTTTATTATTAAAAAACACTGTAGAGGCTTCCCCTACCATATTCCTTTTAAAAAAAGAATCAATTCAGATAGATTCATAATCTAAAATAGATCGACCTACTAGAGATGTACTTAGAGAGCAAACAATTACCTTAGCTCAGGAGGTCTACCTCTGTCACCTTCTCCATTTTTTGGTCTCTCTCCTTTCTCGTAGTACTGATTTGTTATCCTCCTCTGCCATTTTCTTGCCCAACCGTCAACTCCGTCATCATTGCAGATGTGCAGCTACTGCTAGCTAGCGAGGTGGAGACAATTTATGGCACATGAAAAGGAAAATAGATGCATTTTTAAAATAGGAAACCTGTCCTCTGCATCGAGACATACACACAACCTTTGAAATGGGGAAATGAAATGCATGAGCTAGCTAGATTAACCCACATGAGAGTCCACACATACTTGTTTTTTTGTTCAACTTTTAAATAGAAATCTTCAAACTTCAAACCTAATTGATTACGATAGCTGTGTGTGCAATAAGTCATGATAACAGCATCGGACTAAAACAATAGTTGTATGCTGATTTCGTCGTGGAAAGATGTATGCTACCTGCATGTCAAACTGTGTACAGTGCACCCCACATGAGGATGTGGCTAAGAGCCAAAGGTGCTAAGTAATCCTGAACACATGAGTGAAGGTGGTATCTGTTACAAAAGTGATAGCCAATAACGAAGAACGAAAAGAAAATCACAGTACGGAGACACAAGATTTTAACGTGAAAAACCCTCTTCAACAAAGAGAGGTAAAAACTACGGGCGCCAGCCAGCAAAACTTCACTATATCGGGAGTGTGTTTACAAATACCGTGGGTTATCTTATGATGCGATAAATCCTAGCCGGTGGCTTACAAGAAATATATATATGCGGCGGTAACGATCCATACGACGGGCCTCGCTCCGCTCGTCAGAAGTTAGCCTTTACTTTATAGAATTTGGATCAACATATAACACCATCTGGATGGGTGGCATTCGATTCACTTAATTTGGCGATCTAACTAGCTGCTGATATTTATATGCACTTAGCTTTAAGCTATTTTTTTCAACAAACAAGCCTGCACATACGACGTCCTTAATTGTTTCCGAGAATATTGTCTGTGACGCTTGCACGGAGAAACATCCTTAGAGCTTGATTTCTCTTCTACACATTTAAAAAAATGAATTGTTGAATCAGTTTCTGAGAAGTGATCATATTTAGGATTTCTTTAGTTTAATGCAGTCGATCTCTGCCACTCGATTAGATAGAGCAGTGCTATGCATGAAGTACACCCAGTTTAAAAAGCAAACCGGGTCCAAAAACCATACATTGCCCCATTTTATAAGAAATCTGGGGAAAAATTACACAGGCAAAAGAGACTCGTTATCCACATGACACTAGGCTATCGAACGCAGCAAACACACTCCTCCAACTCCAGAGCTGCCGCCCCGACTACACCACTCGGCGTCAAAGCCGTACACGATCGAGCCACAACACAACACGGCCCCATCGCCTCATAGCCCCCGCTACCTAGACGACAATGAGCGTTGCACCGAACAATTGAAGACTCTAATGCAACTATAATTAAAAGTTTCATCAATCATACTTCTTAAAAATGTTTAGGATATAGGGTTTAGGGTTGAAGACTCTAATGCAACCATAATTAGGGAAACGGAATGGGTTCCCTCCTATCC
This sequence comes from Dactylis glomerata, assembly GCA_007115705.1. Taxonomy (NCBI): domain Eukaryota; kingdom Viridiplantae; phylum Streptophyta; class Magnoliopsida; order Poales; family Poaceae; genus Dactylis; species Dactylis glomerata. The sequence continues at coordinate 484,049 of QXEO01001877.1, read as the reverse complement.
TATGCCACCGCATGCTATGTGGGGATGCCTAGGGCTGGAGTGTTGTCTTGTTTGTGGGATGCCTCACATCTCGCGGCTACTTACTCCAGCTAGACGTCAGAGTTCTGCTAAATCAGTAAATAACCCAAGTAAACATCAGCTGGTTATCGAATGTTTTCTTACAGCGTGCTTTTTTTTTAGAAAAGGGGCATGGCCCGGCCTCTGCATCAATTGATGCACACAGCCATTTATTAAAAAGTGACTTGTACCGTATCAGAGTATCAAAGTAACAAAATTACAGCCGAGAGATCATGGATCACATAAAGTGGACATGAAGATCAACCAGATGAACAGTAAAAGAAGAAAATAAGAGCATCTATGCATCTTGAATTCTTCTAGTAAGCTGCCAGCCACCCTGGTTGTAAATAGCCAGAGCAACCATCTCCAGTTGGTTGCTTACAGCGTGCTTTTGACTTCGTGTTTATTTTTGTCATTCTTTCACTAGTAACACTCACTTTATAGGCAGCGTGACTAGGACCATCTAGACGGCATGTGATTGATGATCTTCGGGTGACAACACACTGTCTCACTTCGCCGCCAGGCGTTGAGCTCCATGCTCTCGTGCAGTTGTGTCGCTACTTTCTTTTTTTCAGTTGGCCATGTTCGTGTTGTTGCTTCGGCAGACTTGTTTCATTGACTTTCACTTGGATCTCTCGTAGACGAAATTCTATTTCGACTTTTCGAGGAGAAGTGGAAACCGGTAAGGCTTCCCGCAAAAGAACAAATCGGTAAGGCGATAACTAACCACGCTCACCACATGTTTCTTTTGATTCGGTCAGCTGATCTGTGCGTAATGATGTGACTCATCAAATGTTTTATTTTTTGAGACTAATCAAATGTTCTGTTTTGACGTGTCCGCTCATATGGCCTAATTACCGATAATTAGATCAGTGTTAATCCTAGTACTGATGGATGTAGTGATGTAGAGCGTGTTAAACTAAGGTAGAGTACATAAAATAGAGAAGCTAACTCATAAAGTCAAGATAGGATATAAAAATAGCGAGCCATGTATACATCAACTTGCACACTACAAGCTGAAAAATACGACATCAAATTGGTTGTGAGCATCTTTTTCTCTCATATACATTATCGTCGCCATTTAAGGTCAAACATAGCACAGTATTCTGAACCATGGTCTAAACAAACTTTTTTTTATCCGCCTTGTCGTATGAACCACAATGTGACCAGGAGGTCACGGGTTTAAGTCGTGAAAACAACCTCTTGCAAATATTGTAGGGAAAGGCTTCGTACAAAAGACCCCAAGTGGTCTGATCCTTCTCTGGATCCCGCGCAAAGCGGAAGCTTCATGCACCGGGCTGCCATTTTTATTATACACACTAATAGGATTTCTCTAGCGCTGAACAGACAAAACTACTAGTAGGTGACTTGTGGTCTAGGTCGATATGAGCAGATGGGACATGCCATCCACTTCCCATTCTCGGGTCCTTAATAACGTTTAAACCAAAAAGTACTCATATTACACCTTAGGAAAAGCTAATTACTCTTAATATAGCTTGATACTCTCTTCTAATATATTCGTCTACTAGTAGTCATGTATGTGCATAAAAAATATTTATGGTGTGAAGTATGTATCTTAGATAAGAGGCATATAACGCATAACATTTGTGCTGAAAACCTTTTACTACCTCTGATCCAAATTAGTTGTTAAATTTTCTATGAAGCAAGATATATTTTAGGCAACTTTTCCTAAATCCGCACGGTTAATTTGGATAGAGGGGGGTATTTCTTTTGAGTACTGACATATTTAGTGGAAGAGAGGATACAAAGAGTGCCACATGCAACAATGCATGTTGTAAATTGATAAAACGTAGGATATGATAGGGTGGAAACATCAACGGGATGCAAAGTAAAACTAGCATAGAAATCAAGAGAGTAATTAAGTATATATCCCAAAAGTGATGTTGTGCAATCGATCAAGACAAGAATTAATCATGATTTATTATAGGGCACAATGTTCTAGCTTTTCTCATCAATCAGATCAACTATTTGATGAACTGGATTGGTTGGATCAAACGCAACTCTTACTTTGTATATTGGTAAAGATGACTTAGGCCAGTTATGAATTCTTCCTCTGTTCATTACTATAGGACCTTTAAAATATTTTAATATGGACTATATACGGATCGAAATGAGTAAATCTACACATTAAAACGTGTATAGACTCTAGATATATGTATTTTCAACAAAAGCTACAAAGTCTTATAATAGTGAACGGAGGGAGTAGCTATTCATGCATGCGTTAATTGGACATTTAGTGTGTGTTTTGCGGTTAACTGGATATTTTAGTTTTTTTCCAATAAGTAAAATATTGTATTCACGTATGATACTCGTATATTCAGATGTGATTATGTGAACTCCACTAGCACAAGGTAAGCTGCTACAAAAAATGTCAAATATATGTCATAGTTCCGTGTGAGTGCGTAAATCATACATCCATTTGTAAGATACTGACGGCGATCTAATGCACTTTAGTTTACACCCTACTAATGTTGCGCCAATTCTTTAGGTTTTTCTCATTCAAATGGACTTCATTTAACACCTCATTACTATTGCCACTAATCCTTGAGTTTTTTCACGCCTATAAGGTAGTTCCTCCTCAGCGTGCATATATAGCTTGTTCGCCTTGTTTTGGACGCTAGAAGTAGAAAATGCAGTACTACAAATTGTATATGAATGGTAGTACAACCCTTCATGAATGCAGAACAGATAAATATGCATTTATGCTCCAAATCAATCTTACATCAATTTAAAAATCAGATAGTAGCTCAGGACTTCTTTTTCCAAGCTACTGGATGAAGGCATATTAATAGAATTCAAAATGGATAGTGTTTTGTTGCTTCACATTTTTAGATGATTGATACATGTCTCAATCCTTGCTGATCATGCTTGTATTAAAACATCAACTATTTCAAACTGGGTAATAAAATAGCTATGTGCATCGCTCCATGCAGAGACTCGGGCTATACTCCCATTTTGAAAAAAGATATAGTAAGTTATGTGTCTTGCCTAACCTCACAGATTTATACTATACGTGTGGCCTAACCTTGTATTATGATTGTTTAATACTAGCTGACAACAATTAGGTGAAGGTAAAGGACGCTTCGTTGTCATTCAAGCGGTCCACTTCATCATCATTTATTTTACTTGTGGCTATGTAGTACTATGTCGATCGACACATCTTACTCAAGCACAATATATGCATCCCAGCTGCGGGTCGATCTTTTGATTTGGTCCTATTTAATGTAGTTCAGTAACTAGAAAAATTACAGCCACAGGCTAAGCTTTCGTTGAATTAAATAATTAATAGGCTATGAAGAACAACCTTTCTAGAAGATGTTTACTTCTTCTAGAAAATGGTTTATTTTCCCTTTAGAGAAATAAGATATGATACATCCACTAAGAAGTAAATACAAACTTTTATTCTTCTTTTCTCGGTGCAACTTTGACCAGCATGCATCAAGCTAGAGGATAACTTATAATATTTTCTCTGGTCATAGTTATGCTACATTATAGTTTTAGCAACCTTTTTCATGGTCAATTTTCCGATCACTTCGAGCCAGCTAGGGCGAAAAGTAAAGCAAAATGGTTAAAGTTAAACCTTTTAAACTTGGACTAACTATACAAGAAGAAATATCAACATTTACAGCATGAGATCAATATTATTAGAATCATCCTAAAATATATTTTTTATATTATATTCATTTGGCATTTGGTCTACGGGTGGCGTCGTGGTGACGCTAACATCAGGCTTGACAAGATCGGTGCGTTGATCTTCCTGAAGATGGGTTTATGAAAGACTGCGGCGACAACAGAAGCGTGTGCGATGGCGCGTGTTGAGAGTTTTCTGGACCGGTAGTGCCGCTAGCTAGTTTTGGGGCTGATAGATGAAACCTTCGGTTATTTAGATGAGGCGCGTCGATGTGTTGTTAGGGCAAGTTTCCTGCTCATAGTTCTTCATCAGTTTTTGTAGGTTTAGCGCTCTGTCGCTAGGTTTGTGGCTTCGATTTAATCATTGTATTTTTCTTGTAAGCATAGTTTTAAAAACCGGACCGATGAGTGAATCGGTGAGGTGATTGGCTCACTGGTTCACTAGTTCAACCGGTGGCTCAGCTGGTTCAATAGCGACAAAAAACCATTAAATTTAATAAATAATTAAGTTAATTTTGGAAAAATTTAGCATTGAATCATATATTTTGTGTTTGTTTCATAGTAGATCATAAACTAAATGTAGTAAAGGTGGTATTAGGCCTTATGCAAAGTATTTGGAACAAGGTTCTAAGTTTTAGGATCGTATCCTCACGAAAGCACATTATTTTTAAGCAGTTTTTCTAGATTTTTATTAATTGGACCAGTGACTCTTAAAAAACCGATGAGAGCTTCGATTCAGGTTTTTTCTGGTCGAACCACCGAATCGGTTTGGTTTTTAAAACTATGCTTGTAAGGTCTTTCTGGATTTCTAATAAAAAAGATGTGTGCATCCAAAGGATGCAGAGGCTGGAGGTACACTCTCCATTTTTTTAAAGATGTTGATATTTTTATCTATATACTTGGTTAAACTTTATAAATTTTAATTTAATAAAACCCATAATGCAGAGTAATGATGGATAGACGGAGCTGGATATAACCGATCAAAGAAATGGAATAGAATGGAAAAAAAGTCAATTGGGGACGTATAAATGTTGTGAAACTGTGCACCCTTTTTAAAATTTCAAAAAGCAGCTTGTCAAAACTTCTTAAATATTCATCCTACCAGCAAAGAGCGCTTGTCAGGAAAATTTCAGCTCCAACATACGGTCCAAATACAAAACAAAGAGAGCAAAATTGCGTCCTAATAGTATCAAAACATTTACTTTTAGCACAATATTTTGTATTTGTTCTATCTCGCTAAACACACTGATTCTTCTTTTGCAGGACAAACTATGTTTAATTAGAAGATAGAAAATTGCATGGACGCAAAATGCTCTTCCGAAGTAATAGTATACTTATTTCTAGATTGTTATGAAACTTGGTCATATGCTTTTCCAAGAAGATGTCCATTTCCTCGTGATGTGCTCCCATGCATGCATGGGCGGGCCCATATGTATTCATGGGTATTTAGGTGAATACTTAATTTTTTTGACAAACTTTTTATATTATACTGATAGAGCCATTAATTTAGCTTCAGTTCGTATAGAGATCAATCCAAGAATAGGCCAAGCAGCTGATAGTTCAGTTGGCTAGAGCAATGCACGTATGTTTGCAGGTTATGGGTTCAAACCTTCACTGTGTCACTTTTTTCTACTTATCTGGATATTTTTTTGTATTCTGAATACCCATTATAAAATCCTGGGCCCGCCCATGCATGCATGACCACACATGTTTAGCTATAGCTAGAGCCTAGAGAGAAGAAAAAATAGGGTTCGTGTGAGAAGAATAATCATATCGATGTACATGTACCAACCCAGCCAACAACATGGCAACAAGCATGGTAGTGGAGCATATATTACACCTGAAGAGAACAGCAGCCACTGAAAATGCTACCATCTCATCTCATCTCATACATACATATATTTTCAGCGATGCCATGAGGTTGTCCATGACCTTGCAGGTTCAGGTGCTCTGCTTTTGGAAGAAAGCTAGAAAGGAGGGGCAGAAGCGTCATTTCTCGCTCCATCCCCAGTATGGATAAACCTCTGGGATGACGATGATGCAACTGCCCAGTTCGTCAGTTCGTGTGGTTCGTCTCATTCACATCACTGCGTGCGACGACCTAGCGGCTAGCTAGCTGCTGCTTCTTGTGGCATGCGTGCATATCCGGATGGATCAGTAGATATTAATTAGCATCGCAAGAAATGTAGGAGTAGTTTGTTTTTTTGGGATCTTGTTTTTATGTATAGTTGCAACAAAAGTCGTTGAGTATCAGTTCCTAGAGCATAGCATAATTCCCGCTCACATTATTGATTTGATTATTAGCATGATCATTATTGCATCCAATTCCAATTCCCCTTGCATAATTGCAGCACTTTCCTGCTACTAATAATTTTTTTTTGAGCAGTTTGCTCTCAAGAATATATTTATGCCTGAATATTGTACAAATGGTGTAAGATGCCACTTGGTTTCAGATTTCTGTGAACGACTGGGGTTAGCTCAGATGGGACATGTGAAAATTGTCCTTGCAAGATGCTACTGACATTAAAATCCTGAAAATTCCACGAAAGAAAGTTCAGGGAAGAAAAGTGGGCTTCGGCGTACCTAGGTTACTAGAATCCGCTCACCCGAATCGAAGTGATCCGATGATCAAGATCTTGAGAACATACGCGGCTGAGTTCCAAGAAATTCGCTCTAGAGCAAAGAGTAGACGCCTGAAGTTTATGATCATGCATGCTTTGTGAGTACTAGTAGTAAATAAACGAAGTAAATTAAGGTAACTAAACACCCATGTGTGTTCTTGAACAAATTTGTTGTCTAAAAGAATATAATTATTGAGTCTTGAGTTCAAGAAAGAGTCAAGACACAAAAAATAATTAGAACGTGTCCAATACATAAACAACTCAATAAAGTCAAACAACAAACTTTATTTAGATAGTACTGTCCAAGTTGCAACCTGCAGGGTACTACTACCAAACAAAATAAGCAAACCCACTGACAAAACTTGTACTTATTAAACACACAAAGTGACGATCTTGGATTGGATCTCAGTACCATGAAGATTAGCAACTAATACTTGTTTAGCGCATACAGTTAAACAAGAAGCATCAGAGCAGGTAGATTAGTAACTACTAACACTAATCAAGCAGCTTGATCAAGAACACGGCACGTCAGTACCAGCGCCAGCAGCAGTGTGCCTGCAAGAACCATTAGCTCCTCCTCCTTTCTTTTCAGTTGTCATTGTCCCTAACAGCAACATTACGAACCCCAATCAGCACCCAAATTCGAGAACTTTTTATCAGTTAAATTCCAGACAAAATTAGTGGGAGCCCACCCTGCCTCTTCTCCTCTCCCTCTCCCTGTCCTCGCCCTCTCCTGGCACTACTTCATTGCTTCTTTCGCTCTGTTTGGTTGGTTGGTCGGCCGTTCTGCTGCTCTCTCCGCCTCGGACTCTCCTTCTCCCTCTCAGACTCTCCCCTGCCGCGGCCGCTGCGTCTTGCCGCTAGGGAGCCCGGCCGTCCAGGCTCCTTTCTTGGCTGGCAGCTAGCCTCGGCGCCCGCCGCGCCAAAGTTTAATTTTGGGGAGGTTTTCAGGAGGCAGAAAGATTGGGATTTTCTTTCCGTGGTTCTAGGCATCCCTGGCCCGTTTCTCTGTTTGGTGATTTCTGCTGACTCTTGGAGTTAAGATTTTTGAGTTCCTGTGCTGGGATTATTTTTTCTCTCCGTGGTCGTACCGGAGCTTCCATTTATGCTCCCCCAGAATTCAGAGCGGTTGAAGCAGTTCTTCAGTGGGAGAAGAGCAGCTTGATGAGACAGAAGCTCTAGTATTTCTACTGATATAAGAATTGAAGGTCGAGGTGTTGATGTGGAGATTTGAGGCTGAACTTTGAGTGAGAGATAAATAAACTGTTCCTGTTCTCATCCCTGGGATCAGTTTTCAGTTTGGTTGATGCAAAGACTGAAAGTAGAGGATTTGTCTCTTGAGACTGTTATTTCTGTGAGGATTTGAGAGTTGTGGCTGAGGTCTAGAGAGATCAATGGCGTCGCTATCTGAGAGTGAGGCAACAAACAGGGGGAGCATGTGGGAACTAGATCAGAACCTTGATCAGCCCATGGATGAGGAAGCAAGCAGGCTGAAGAACATGTACAGAGAAAAGGTCTGACGTTTCTCTTCTTCAATTATTTATTTTATTTATTTATTTATTTTCGGCTGCCAAGACTTTGTGGTTTTCAGAATGTAAAGTTGGTATCTGCATGTGACCAATTCATCAAAAGTGTCCAGCTGTGCTTCAGAGTACGTCTAGAACAGATGTCCTACTTGACATGGATTGTACTGTCTGAACATGTTTTTTGTCCACCGTAGGGCATGAAACAATCTGGTTTGGTTCATATGATGGGAGTACCATTTTTCATTCTTTCACTAGGGTGGGATTACTGAATAACTGAAGAAAGAGCGATAATTTTGTTTTTATCCAAGGTTTTTCTGCATTCCATTTCATGGAACAATTAACAGATAAATCTGTAGTCCTAATGAATAACTGTGTATTCTTGAAAATGAATTGAATGTGTGCTTAATATTGAAGTAGCTAAGCTATTTTTTCAATGAAGGTTGCTAAGATACTAAAACAGGATTTTATATTAACTAGTATTTCCCTTGGTGCAGAAATTCTCATCAGCTTTGTTACTAAGGCTTGCATTTCAGAGCCTTGGGGTGGTCTTTGGTGACTTGGGAACATCACCGTTGTATGTGTTCTATAATGCCTTTCCTCATGGAGTAGACAACGACGAGGATGTTATTGGAGCTCTTTCCTTGATCATTTACACCCTTACTCTGATTCCTCTTCTGAAGTATGTTTTTATTGTCTTGCGGGCAAATGATAATGGTCAAGGTGAGATAGTTGATCCTCAAGTAACTGCTGCTTAGACCTTCAATAAGATGGCATCTCTTATGATCTGCTTTATACTCAGCAAAAAAAATACTGACTGCAATACATATCAAATGTTTGTTTCTACACATTTGCCAACACACTAGAAGGTAATAAGCGGCAATGATAATAGTGCATTTTTCATCAGATTGGTAGGGAATATGTGAACAGAACGCCTTTCTAGTCAGGAGAGATGCTAGAGTGGCAGCTATTTTGCTTTCTTCACATTATGAAAATTTTAGTCTGAGAACGTTTTACTTTTGCTCGATGTTGGAAACAACTGTTAAATGCGATGACTACTTGACTGTTGATAGCTTGCTTCCACACTTTCAGAGATAGTGGTTTCATTTTGCAGGTGGTACATTTGCTCTTTATTCACTACTCTGTCGTCATGCAAAGATCAGCACTATACCCAACCAACACAAGACTGATGAGGACCTCACAACATATAGTAGGCAAACTTACGAGGAGAACTCATTTGCAGCAAAAATAAAGAAATGGCTAGAGACACGTGCATATAAAAGAAACTGTCTTCTTATTCTTGTTCTCCTTGGTACTTGTACAGCTATTGGAGATGGAATCCTTACTCCTGCAATATCAGGTATTCTGCATAATCTCTTGCAAAATCATGCTCAGCATCACATTTCTCTGAGTAAATCTAGTGTATCCAGTATCAAGGAATCTGATTTATGATTCTCTGTTTCCACAGTTCTTTCTGCATCAGGTGGAATAAAAGTTCAAAATCGGAACATGAGCACTGGTAATTTTGTGTGTTTAGTATTGTCTATTTATTTTCTGGGACAGTAGAACTTCTGTATACTCTTCAAGTAGCATGTAGAAGCATATTCTCATCCCAATGACGAAAGGAAGTCGCTGCAATTCACATCTGTTTGATGTATTAATTATGATCTCATATTTTCATATGCACCCTTCTTGATCTTACTTCAAGTTCTTTAGTTCTTTTTCACAAGTTACTTTTTGAACTTGCTTCATCTTTGATTTTCTCTGCATCTGGCAGACATTGTTGTACTTGTTGCCGTGATCATCTTAATTGGAGTATTTAGCATGCAACACTACGGTACAGACAAAGTTGGATGGCTGTTTGCACCCATAGTGCTCATCTGGTTCATTCTAATTGGAAGTGTCGGAGCACTGAACATACACAAGTATGGCAGCTCCGTGTTGAAAGCGTACAATCCAGTCTATATATACAGGTATTTCAGAAGACGAGGGAATACTCCTGACAGCTGGACCGTTCTTGGAGGAATCATGCTTAGCATCACAGGTCAGGCCGTTTTACCTATGAAGGAATAGAGGATGTCTTCCATCAACTTATAGTAAATCCAGTGTAACATGCAGAAAACTGTTTCTTTCTCTTCAGGAACTGAAGCATTATATGCGGATCTATGTCATTTTCCCGTGTTGGCCATTCAGGTAACATATGTTCAGTTAGGCATTGCGTGATATATCTTCATGCAATTATGTTCTCCCTAAAATAAAGAATGTGTATTGCAGATTGCTTTCACCTTCATTGTATTCCCATGCCTTCTACTGGCATACACAGGGCAGGCTGCTTATATAATTTCCAACAAGAAACATGTGTCTGATGCCTTTTATCGCTCCATTCCAGGTCCTCCTCAGCTCCTAGAGCTTTTCATTTTATTGACTAATCTTAAGATAGTTCGGCCAATCTGCCACCACATCATGTCTACTAGGTGCACAATAGCATAATGCATACTCATTACTGATAGTGCATACTATTGCTGTATGTAATATTGTTCTCATAGTGAGATCTTTAATCATTGCAGATGCCATATACTGGCCAGCCTTTGTTATAGCAACTGCTTCAGCCATAGTTGCAAGTCAAGCCACCATATCTGCAACGTACTCAATAATAAAGCAAGCTCTTGCACTAGGCTGTTTTCCCCGTGTGAAGATAGTCCACACCTCAAAGAAATTCCTTGGGCAGATTTACATCCCTGACATCAATTGGCTCCTCCTGGTTCTTTGTATTGCTGTAACTGCTGGATTCAAGAACCAAAGCCAAATAGGAAATGCGTATGGTAAGGTCTACATTTTAGAAAAAAAGTACTGTGCTGATTTTGGAGAAGCTACACGTAAACAGTTATGAAGAAAGATTAGCATCTAATAGTAACAATGTATGCTAAAGTATATTACGTTTTGTCCTCTTTTATAATTATGTATTCGGCTAGCTTCTTTTAATTAAAAAAACAGGCGAAACCCTTTCTTTTAACAGACAGTTTCTAGTAATACTAGACGACTCAGATTTTCCTAAAGTGAGAAGTTGTTGCTCAATTTTCTAGATATAATCTCCGTTGCATACGTCAAACGGCTCTTAATTCACATTTCATGTTTGTATCAACAGGCACAGCAGTGGTTATAGTTATGCTAGTGACCACGTTCCTCATGGTACCAGTAATGCTGCTGGTGTGGAAGAGTCACTGGATCCTTGTCGTTACTTTTATTGTGCTCTCGTTGATGGTAGAGGTACCCTACTTATTGGCTTGCATATTAAAGATCGACCAAGGTGGTTGGGTTCCACTTGTCATTGCAATAGCCTTCTTCATCATCATGTATGTGTGGCACTACTGCACCGTGAAGCGGTATGAATTTGAGATGCACAGCAAGGTATCGATGGCCTGGATTCTTGGCCTTGGTCCCAGCCTTGGTCTGGTCAGAGTTCCAGGGATAGGCTTTGTGTACACTGAGCTTGCAAGTGGCGTGCCTCACATCTTCTCCCATTTTATCACCAACCTACCTGCTATCCACTCGGTTGTTGTCTTTGTGTGTGTCAAGTATCTTCCGGTCTACACTGTCCCAATGGAGGAGCGGTTCCTTGTGAGGAGGATTGGACCAAAGAACTTCCACATATTCCGTTGTATCGCAAGGTACGGATATAAAGACCTCCACAAGAAAGATGACGACTTTGAGAAGATGCTCTTTGACTGCCTCACTTTATTCATCCGACTCGAGAGCATGATGGATGGTTATTCTGATTCCGACGAGTTCAGCGTGCCAGAGCAGAGGACAATCAGCGATACATTTCAAGCAGAAAAAACAATCAACACAATGTGCTCCAATGGTGACCTGAGCTACTCATCACAGGATTCCATTGTGCCGGTGCAGTCACCCTTCGGGGTGAACAATCTTCTGACATACTCAAGCCATGCCAGCCAAGCAGTTGGCAACGAATTGGAGTTCTTAAACCGGTGCAGGGACGCTGGTGTCGTCCACATCCTAGGGAACACCATCGTGCGCGCACGGAGAGATTCAGGGATCATCAAGAAGCTAGCTGTAGACTACATGTATGCTTTCATGAGGAGGGTCTGCAGGGAGAATAGCGTGATTTTCAATATTCCTCATGAGAGCCTTCTTAATGTTGGTCAAATATACTACATTTGAAACATCTTTTTTCCGTTCGATTTGTGTTGGATCCCAAGCAAGTAGCTCTGTCACACTGCTCTCCAAAATGGGGAGGGGAAGAGTCTTAGGACGAAATGATAGTGACCTGTTCTAAACTGTAAATAGGAAACATATCGTTCATGGGGTATAAGTAGAGATATCTTAAAGTTTTGTTTTCTGTTCTGGCAGCGTTTATGCTGGAAATGGTAGTGCTTTCTGTTGTAAGTTGTAACATGTAAGGTTCAGATGCTTCTTTGCCATGATATATAGTGATGGTTTTGTCTATCAGGTTATTCATTCAAAACAAAATGTCTGACTGGGCATTCGACTAAAAAATTGGCAACGCCAGATTGTTACTTCTGTGGCAGATTTACAGGTTTTAAGTTTGGCTGGAATCGACATGACAGATAAACCAATGTACACATGTGGCAAAATAGCAAGTAGATGCAAAAGGGCGCACATTAGATAGACAAGTCTCACGATGTTCAGAGTCTCATCTAGAGTTAGCCACAGACAATTCAAGTGCTCAATGATACCCACCAGAGAACTAACTAGACCACAGATCACATTTTGAGAGCATGATGGTTGCTGATGACCGAATAAAAGAAAAGGACAACATGACTAGCCTGGACCAGAGACCAGTCTGCATGTTGGGGTCTAATTGCCCTTTGCCAATCTACGAATTTGGCTTGGGCGTATCTTTTCGTCTCCAGGACTGACAGCAGCTTCTCCACGCGACCTTTTTTGGTGAATGCGACGAAGTTCCTCAAGCTCGCACTTCAGGATGCCAACCTGCTGCTTGAGGGAATTGACATTGTCGCTAAGGTAGCTCATGTGCTCAGTCGTCTTCTCAGGGAACTCCTTGTCCAACCATTGGGTGAATCCACAGTCTTCTTTGAAATCCCGACAAAACATAAATTTTCATTACCAATCAATACAGTGATCATTCAGAGTAGTTACATATACTAACTACACTGATGAACAATCTCCAAAGAAGCTCACCCCAAAGAGAGGGCAGCGGTAGAACCTTCGCCCTTGGTCTTGGCTGTCCCATAAAGTTTCAATGGCGCAAGGTTTACCATGCTTACAAGTTGGCCAGCTTCTGTCATCAGATTCATCTGTTATTGCAGGATCCTCCTCAGCAACCGTTGTTGCATCGATTGACTTGGAAACAGAGGTAGTTTTCTTGGCACTCCATCTGACGAACAGTATGAAAGCTCCAACATGACGCCATGCCACGTTAAGAAATGCCCTCCAGGAGTCATCCCCTATTATATCAATCAGCACAGTGGAAGGAGGAGCCAGTAGATTGTTCCTAACATACAGGATGTGCTGCAAAGTGATCTCATGCGTCTCCTCGTTCAATTGGAATATCTCCATTATCGAGCGCCGCACTTGCTGGAACGACTTATTCAGTGGGTTTGCTAGCCTCTTGACCACAAACGGGCAATCTGGACTCACTAGTGTCCCCCCAGGTCCAGTGGAAAGCTTTCCTTCTGCGGCATGTATCATAAATTCATCTGGCATCGACATACCTGTAGAGAAACCACCACATATTATAACACCAAGTCTTTAACCTGCATAAATCTATTGAACTATTTTGCATAATCTCCCCAAGTTTCCTATCATTTTCTAGACGTTTGTGATATTTCTTCTGAAACTGCATTTCTCACCGCATAAAAGTAGCAACTTTGGGTGAAAAGAGTTCATCCCACATGTTTTACAGATTACACAAACTCACTGGCAGGCACACACACACAAAAAGAGGCCTGTTTTTCATCCTACAATTTTGCAGCTAATCAATACACAGTCCATATGTTCTCCAAGCATTTACTTTCGTCCTCCTTTTTACTAGCATTGTGCTACTTCCCAGTTTCAACTGAAAGAGTGGGACTTTCCTAATCAGTTATCAACATACTACCTAGCACAATAGTAGCAGTTCTGGTGATCTTTAAACATTAGCCACAGTACTAGTGAGTAGTGACATACCCCAACCCCGTCCATAAGCAACTTCTGGATGAAAAATAAGAGGTTTCATTCTACATGCTTTCCATACCACACACACTAAAAATCACACTTTTTTTCTGCTGCAACTAACTACGAACATTCTCCCCCATCTACATCTCAGCACCTTACTGTTCTATTTCGTACTGACATAGCGGCAGTCACTAATCAGTAATCACAGCGATCACTAGCACGGTAGTAGCAGCAGTACCAGTAGTGATCTTTGAACACTAGCCGCAGTGAAGGAAACCACAACCGTACGGCGGCGGCGGCGGTCCGAGAAACCTTACCTCCCCCCGTTGATGGCGCGTCGCTCCTAGCAACGGCGGCGGCGGGATCAATCGCCACCTCGAAGAGAGCCAATGGAATTAGAACACCCTCCTCTCCCCGCCCCCCTCTCTCTCGCTTGCTTCCGAACCCTAGCTATCTTCTCCCTTTTCTGCAGTTGGAACGAGGTGTTTCTCCCCAGTCCCATTCGCCGCATTTATGCGGGCGGGAACACGAACGGACTCGCGGGTGGTGGCGATTTTTTTGGCGGGGTGCGATCTTCCTCTTCTCCCGCGCGAGCGATTCGAAGAATTTCAGAACTCCTGGGGCGCGCGTTCCATGATCCTACTGCTCGTCATTCTGGAAAAAAAAAAGATGCAGATGAAATGCTAGGGGTGTGCCAAGTCCAACGAGAAGGACGCAGCCCAAGGCAAAAGGCCCAGCAGCCTTCCACTCGGTTTAATTTTTTTTGAGAGAAATCACTCGGTTTAATTAAGCGCATCCTTCACGGGTGAGTGAATTAATACTCCCCCCCCGCCACTTAAGGCCTTATTTGGCAGAGGTGTTTTGACAGGGATACATGGGTATTATCTCAGCCCAGCCCAAAAATTATACTAAAAAACTCCACCTAACCATTTGGCAGACCGGTTTCTGTAGTCCAAACCCCAAAAATACTCTGGAAAACACGGCGGATTGGAGTGTAACTGCGCCGCGTCTACCGCCTAGCGTTTTTTACGCTCGATCAGGACGCCATCTTTGTACTGTCCGCCACGTCCTGCTAGAAGAAAAAAGCAAGTTGATTCCCTTCCCTCGCATGGACCACGCATTTAATCGGCGGACTCTTCGTCGGGCTGCACGTACTGCCGCAGCGCACCAGGACGCAGGAAGCTGATCGATCTTCTCTAGCCAAGCTAGCTAACCAACGCAGATTAGGTGAAACACGTGTTTTCACCAAATCCACTCGGAATAATACTCGCTAAAACACTACAAACCTCTTCGGCCAAACGAGGCCTAAAGTGATTATACCACAGTGATTTTGTATTAATTAAATATAAACTTTGTACTCTTTCTGTCACAAAATACTTCCTCTAGGTCAGTTTACAAGGCACGCACGCGGATTAAGGTAAATTTTAACTATTTATTTTTATTAACAAATTATGAATTATATGTCATAAAAATTATATCAATGGAAACTTCTTTTGAATATGAATTTAATGATATAATTTTTATGATATATATCTCATTTTTTGTTGGCAAAAACTGGTGGTCAATATTTTTCTTAAACTGTGTGTGTGTCTTGTAAACAAAACCGGAGAGAGTATGTTTTCTATAATTTTTTTGCAAAAGTCAAATCTTATAAGATTTGACCAAGTATATAGCAAGAAATATCGACATCCGTAATACAAAAATGCATATAATACGAAAATATGTTTCATGATGATTCTAACAATATTGATTTGATTTTGTAGGAGTTGATATATTTTGTTATATACTTGATCAAACTAAATAAAGTTTGACTTTGACCAAAAATTATATGTAACATAATTTAGGATGAAAGGAGTACTAAGTAACTAAATTATTGACACTTATTTCAGATCAGAGGGAGTAGGTGTTTTATCAGTGAAGATTTAGTGCATATTGACACTAGTGATCATGTTTAAAAAAATATATTTATGAGTTTCAAGAAAATTTGAATTTTTTTTTGCATGTAGCCAACTATTTATCCCACAAACATGCTAAAAGGTGGAGGTTCTTACGCCATGTACAATGCACGGTGCTTAGACATGTGTTTATAAAAATAAACCAAACTTTTTATAAGCACCAAAACTTATCCCTATAGGAGAGGTGGCTAATTAAGTATCGCTACTACTTATGCACATAGATCAACCCCAAATGAAGAGACGAGGCCAAATGAACAAGAAATACATGGTCCTGGTCCTTGTCAGTAAAAAATCATGATAATAAAGAACATACTTCATCACCAAAGAGTATCATGAGAAAGAAAAATGAGAAGGCAAGAAGAGAGGATGAGAGAAAGATACATATCAACACTATATATGATGTGTGCTCTCAATTAAAAACTACAAATCATAGGTAGATATCCTGATTATGACTCAATAACTACGGTGAAAGTGTTCCCATGTTTCTTTTTGTCTATATTTCACACAGAAAAAGTATGATTAGGTATCTATATACTAGAAATTATGGATTTCTTTGAGCTGCAAGTGAAAGTGGCTTGGATACATATTGCATGCAAACCGATGTGCCATGGAAGTTAAAAAGAATTTTGTTATGTGCAAAGAAAAATATCTAGATCACAAACTTAAATCCATCCTAAAATATTTTATGTAAATATTAGTACCTCTGTCCCTGATTATATTAGCAACAACCTATAATTAGGGGCATGGGTGATAGTAAGTACATAAAAAATTTGAGAACATTTGTTGCATATTTATATGTTCTTGGCGTATCAGTTTTTCTGTCCACCAAATTTCCAATAATTAAGATGTTAGGTTATATTGGGGACAATGGAGAACCTTTTCTTAATTCCATTCACATGTGTAACTAAGTTGAAGGATCTTCTATCAAATGACTACAAAATTTTCACCTAGAATAACCACATGGTAAGGTTTTAAATTTTAAGAAGTAATATATAATAGCAAACTAAATGAACAAATCTAAGAGGAGCAACTACAGTGAAAACTATGCACACAATATTTCATTAAGAAGTTTGCTCTACCACTCTCCTTTCTTCGATTGCACATAGCAAGTCAGATGTTGAATCAAGTTTGGAGGAACAAAACACCCAACACAACACTAGTATAAAGCAAATCTAAGGACACCCCATGAGACACGGGTCTCATATCGAACAGAGTAAAAAATGTGTGTGTGCAATGAGGTATTCCCAAATGGGTGATCACGAGGCATGCTTCATCAGTAAAGGTCAATAATTGATGACCATCATCGACGTGGGTAGTTGATAGTTGAATTCACAAATTTGGGTGATTGCATATTATTTGGATTCCAAGTGTAGAGTGGTGTATAAAACTTTTCTCGCAAAGATGACTCAGAGTTTAGTTTAAAATACAAAGAATATAATTAAGCATTTACTCCATTTAGCAACTCGTAAAAGAACTAAAATCTATTTGTTACAAAGGTAGTGGGAGTGGATGAGGTAGATCGATGTCAAAGATAGCAATGTTATTTGTTAGTGCAATTGATTTTATAAATGAAGGTTTAATTACAAGGCTTTGCCTTATTTATTCAAGCACTAATGTAGCTTGTATTGATATACTAGTGGTGCGTATGTTGTAGAGATTAAAACGACCTATTGCTCAAAGAGTTATGCGATAGACTTTACAAATAACGAATATGGTATTATCATAGTTGTACATGTTTACAAAGGTTTATTAGCCAACTATATAGCACTACTTCCTATACCTTGACACAAAAGCTTGTAAAATAATTTATATATATAGATTGCAGGGTTATCTACACCTATATTTAAGATCTTCATTGTCATGCAGACATACTTTCTATAATGGTAAAAATATTTTTAACAATAAATAATATAATAATACAAACAAGTCCTCATGCGCACGCGTGCGAGTGAGAAAAATATTTTTTCAACACATAACATTTGTTGTGATTGTTGGTAAACACTATTTTAACTACAATTAACATTCTCTATAAAAGTATAATGAACATTTTGTACACATGGATGTGCTTATATAAGCGTCTACTGTGTTTTTCAGAATTTGTGTTTTATAATAGGAATGGAACTTCATTTTTCTATAAAAGGCCAAATATGATATTTACAGAACAAAAGAATAATTGCTTCCATATAATTTTTTCCCTAAAGTTATTTATAGAACTATTTTTTTCGAATTTTCTAGATGTGTGCTTCTTCTCAATTTCTTTAGATCAAACAAGAGGTCGGAACAAATTGATGGGCTGGCTTACCCACGTGACCACATCAGCGGATCAGCCCACCTAGGAGCAGTCTAAAGGGTCCAACGATTTGCAATTCGCTCATTCATCTTCGCTCCAACCGAGAACCGCCGCAGCCATCGATCGCGTCCGCCGCCGCCGCCGCCTCAAACCAAGGTAATTCTCCACGGTCTTGTTCGCCCAGATCGATGAATCCATTGCATAGATCGAGTTATGCTGACCCCTTTTCCTTTAGGCGCGCCGAGCCATGGAGAAGAAGAGGAGCTCTGGGAAGAAGATGATGGTGAAGACGTCCAACCCTCCGGCGGGCGCGGCAGATGCCCTGACGGACGACCTCATCATGGAGATCCTCTCCCGCCTCCCCGTGAAGTCTGTCCACCGCTTCAAGTGCGTCTCCCCGTCCTGGCGCGACCTCATCGCGGACCCCGCCCACCGTAACAAGCTGCCCCAGACCCCTAGCCGGCTTCATCTACAGCACTTACAAGAGGGCAGACCCCCGCTTCCACGACTTTCACTTCGCCAACGTCTCCGTCGGCGGCGCAACCGCGCCGGTCAATGTCAGCACGTCACTCTCCTTCTTGCCACCGGACGAGTACTTGTGCGTCATCCGGCTGGACACCTGCAATGGCCTCCTCCTCTGCCTGGCATACATATATGGCACGGGACATGGACACTCGTTCCTGGGACGAGAATGCGCTGGTTGAGTCCCACTACATCGTGTGCAATCCGGCCACCAAGAGGTGGGTCGACCTGCCCCCTAACCCCAAGGTGCCACTCGGCGATCGCATCCTTGCTCGTTTGGCTTTTGATCCAGCAGCCTCGTCGCAATTCCACGTTCTGCAGTTTGAGGAGAACGATCAGGGCCATACGTGAGTACGTGACTAGATTGAACATCTACTCTTCACAAACCGGAGCGGGAAAGCCGGTTAGTTGAAAAAATCTGCCTCTCCGCTGGCCTTACAAGCGTCTTTTTTCACGGTATGCTGCACTTGCATGGTTCGCTTCACCCCATGAAAATGGCCGAGGATGATGTGCTGGTAGCAGTGGACATGGAGGGGCAGGTTTGGAGTACTATCCGTGTGCCGTCAGGCGGTTTGAGTTTAGGTACAATTGGATTGTCACAGGGGTGCTTGCACTATGCTTCCACACCCCTAGCTAAGAAGACAAGTAAGAAGCGGGTTACCACGGTAGCAACAGTCTGGTGCATGCAGGATTATGATAGTAAGAAATGGGTTTTAAAGCACAGTGTCAGCAGTGATAAGCTACCGAGCGGCAGCCAGGGTGGACTACACGGTAATTGCTATTCATCCAGACCGTGACACTATTTTCTTTGATGCAGCTAATGCTGATACATTCGCATCGTACGATATGCAGTCTCGGAAATATCATCATATCCTTAAACTGAAGAAGAAGAAAACAGGCATGCTTCTACCCTATGTTCCGTTGTTCTCAGACCCATTAGCAGCTGCAGATGGGCAGTAGTGTTACTTGCAATCCATCAATTGGATCTTCTTTATAGGTTGAACTATATGTTCTAAATCCTACTATTCGTGAGTGCACTTTATAAACTTTGTGGTGTATTGAAAGTCGCAATCAGACGGTTGTCATGTCTATTTGATCTTACACCTCAGGAATTCGATGATGCATTGCAACTGTACAAGGTTTTTGCATATCACTACGGGAAAGAAACAAGGGGCCGACGGCCAGCAACTGTGCCGACGGCAATTTATCGGGGCCGTCGGCACAACACGAGGATGAGGCAGACAAGTAAGATCGCCGTCGGCATATACTTGCCGTCGGCATAGACAGAGCTGTGCCGACGGCCGCCGTCGGCACAGCCTATGCCGACGGCTAGGCCGTCGGCACAGATACAGTGTTTAATCATCTGAACCTATGTATGGTTGTGTATCTATTATATGGTTTAATGCATCGATATCTCTTCAGTTGTGCTATGCTCAAGCTAAACTCGTGATGAACCTTGTGCTAAGGTAGTTGTGCTATGCTCAAGCTAAACTCGTGATGAACCATGTGCTAAGGTGATTTACTGTACTGATTTAGTTTTGCAGTCATCGTGCTTGGAGATCGAAGACTGATACGTGTGAACGTGATGAACTATACCATATCCAATGAATTGTGTGCGTGTGCTTCATGAATCAAGAAAGGAAGAAGTTTTAAAAGTTTTTGTGATCAGCAATGTCGATCATGTATCCGTCAATTAAAAAATACTTTTCGTGGGACAAAACAAAATGCTTGTTGTAAATTATGATATGGATGTCATATTTAGATTCCTCTCATTTTTCTGATCAATTTAGATATATTATTTATCGAATTCTGATTTACAGATTTGTAAATATGGATTATTCAATATTAAATGGAAAAAAGAAAATAAATTAAAATTTATTTTACTATTATTTGAATTCATGATTAATGTTATTTATTCATTTTTGTTTACATAAATAACTTTTTAAAATTCAAAATATAAAGGCGTGTGGCATCATGCCTAAGGGTTAATAGGATTGATATGATACTATTATCAATAAGGTATAACTTCTTTCTCGGAAGCTCAATAGGAAGGAACAAAGAAGTTAAGCGTGCTAGAGCTGGAGTAGTCTGAGGATGGGTGACCGACCGGGAAGTCTGATTAGGAGTAAGAGATTTGAGCTGAAATTAATTGTGCTTAGAGATAAAGATGTAATAGTGTGATTTGCTAGTCAAACAACAACAAAAAAGTTGTGTAAAAAAAATTCAAATATTTTAAATTTTTTGAAAAAATGAAATATGAAATGAAAATTGTAATTACCTATGCCGACGGCCTAGCCGTCGGCCTAGCTTGCTATGCCGACGGCATATCTATGCCGACAGTTTTTTTGGCTATGCCGACGCCCGCCTAGCCCGACGGCCTTGTGCCGACGGCCACCGTCGGCATAGCCTGTGCCGACGGCTTCCGGGACTGTGCCGACGGCTCGGGGCCGTCGGCCCCTTGACTGGCTGCCGTAGTGTATAGTTTTGCTGTACCAAATAAATTCTGTTTGTTGCAGCTAATCTTCTAAGTGCTTACCCAAGAGACTTAAAGTGAATCAATGAGGAAAGAAAACACCAGCTTTCATAAGAAGTTTTCTTGCTGGGTGAGAAATACAATACATTATACATGGCTATTTCTACCTTCTGGCCATGTTTGTGTTTCCTCCAAGAATTGGCTCTTCTCTACGCTGAATTATTTATCTGTTGACTTTTGAATCAAATTCATATTGCCGTTCAGTCTGCTGGTGTTTGTTGCAAGGCCTGAGATATCCCTGCAGATTAAGCATATTGTGAGTGTAAAAAACAACAAGGTTATTATTGTTGTTTGTCTGGCGATTCCCCTGGACACGAATTTGTTCCACGTTGCTAAAGTATACTCTAATCTGGAAATTGTACTAAACCCTATCATTAGTCTGCGCTTGTCAACATGTCAGTGTACTGAATGTCGACTATTGCAATATTCATTTGGATCTTTGCCTTGGCGGCAATGTACTGCATTGAACAAGTTCATTTGCTCTATTTTTGCTGTAGCTAATGAGTTCTGATGAATTTTCAATTGAATCGTATCTCTTTTGTATGTTGTTCACACATGAGAAAGTAATTTTGGCAGATGCCAGGACCGGGCATTTGTGTCCCTGGTTGCCTCTGCTAAAAATTTAGTACACGATATTTTCAAAACAAAGTGAACTCATATCTTTCAATTGGAACACCTCCACTAAGGGCATCTTCCGCGGGACGATCCAAACGGACAGCACGCGTTCGAACGCGACCACGCAGACAAGGAGTTGGCCTAGCGGTGCGACCCAAACAGATATTGCTGTCCGCGCGCACCCATTACGACCTCAGATTTGGGCCTAAAATACGTTGGCCCGGACAGCGCACGCATCCAACCGTGCGCCCCTCTTGTCCGACCCGGGCCCAGGTGGAAGCGGCAGCAAGGCATTCCCCCACCCCTCCCCCAGTTTTGCCCTACTGCTCGCGCCACATCTCTTTCCGCTCGCCGCCGCCGCCAAGGTTGATGCCGGTTCCCACCTGCTGCCCCCCACCGCCAATCGCCCCCTTGTTCCACCGTTTCCCGAGCCCGCCCCACCACCGCCGTCGGCCGTCCACTTCACCACCATCCGTGGGTGGCTCAGGCGAGCACTCGTCCTTGTCTGCAAGCAACTTGTTCGACCATTTTCCAACAAGATTGCTCTGATGGACAACAGCTCAGTGGATGAAATTTCCACCAATACTAGCATCAATAACGAGTTCTTCTACAAGAATTTCTTCGAAGACTAGTCGGACTCAGAGTCCAAACGATGATTCTGACTTGATGGTGGCTGTGGCATAGCATCCTCCATGGGGAAAACAAGGTCTACGTGCCTCAATGGAGGGGCTCCATGGCCGGCCGAGCCGCCAATCTAGACCGCAACTGGGAGGCCGGCCACGTACAGCTGTATGCCGACTACTTCCACTCAGAAACTGCGTTGTACCAAAACTATTTTTGGCACCATAACGAATGTCAAGGAAGTTGTTTGGGAAAATTATTGAAGGTGTTCGCCTCTATGACCCATATTTCAAATGCAAGCCATATGCCACAGGTAAACTTGGCTTCTCTTCCTATAAAAAATGAATACTTGCTTATGGAGTAGCCGGAGATCTTGTTGATGAGTACATTCGCATGAGCGAGTCTACATGCATTAAAGCAATGTACATTTTTTGTTGAGCTATCATTGCGGTCTTCGGCGAAGTGCGAGAGCCGAACATGGAGGACACTCAATGACTCTCGTCCATCAGAGAGAAGAGGGGGTTTCCCTGTATGCCTGGAACCATAGATTGTATGCATTAGGAGTGGAAGAATTGCTATTTACATGTCAAGGGCAGTATTCATGGCATACTGAGTGACAAGGGTATAGCTAATAGAGCCTGTTAGTTGAGTACCCCTGAGGCCCGTATAGCTAGGCCCAATTGTAATGATAGTCGAATACGAGTTCCTACCGCATGTCGATATTATAATCTGTATCGGACCCTACCCGATCCTCGAGACCTGGCCATCTATATATAGGGGCCAGGAGGGGACGGTGTAGGGCAGATTGAAAGCAAGCCAGGTTTAACACCCAAAGTTTACTTTCGATGCACACCTATTTCGACTAACTTTACCTTCGAGTTCATCCGACGCCCTATCTCCCCGATCCTAAGTCCTTCATCTAGGACATTTGTCGAGTTAACCCTCGTCAATTGGCGCCGACCGTGGGGACTCTGGGCGTTGGAAACATGAATTCAACGGCTTTTTCGCTTTTAGCCAACAGCAGCACAAAAGTCGACGAAAATCAAGAGATGGAGTTGACAATTGGAAGTTTGAGCATCCTCATTGGGCCATCGGATTCATCTCGCCTTTCAGATCCGACGAAACAAGATCCGTCGGCGAGTGAGCCCGAAACAGTAGCAATGATGGAGTATTCCGATGGTTCATCCAGCGAGGTAAACTCGCCGGTCAGCCTAGACGAAGAACTAAAAGAAATCGCAGAAGACAACAAAGCAAAGGAAAAACTCGACGAAGGAGTCCAACTCAATAATCTCATGATCTGCCTCGACAATATCTCAGACAAGTCAACAGACACATGGAAGACAGGGTTAGAGCTTTCTGAAGATGGTGACTCAATCTTCTCAAGCTTCAATAGTAACATCGGCAAACAATGCCTGGTGCTCGCCATTGTGGGAGACAATTCAGAGGAATTCGATGAAAATGACAACCCAGTGCTAAACCCAGCAAATATAGACAGAGGAGCAAATCACCTAGCAGAAGGGCAAACAGCAGAATCTCTCACAGCCAGGGAAAAAATTCGACTATCAGTCGACGAGTGGAGGGTAATAAGAGAAGCCGTAGAACACGGCACGCCAATACCATCAAATTCTAGAAAAGACATGCTTTTGGGATATCATTACGCCC
Source organism: Dactylis glomerata (assembly GCA_007115705.1). Classification (NCBI taxonomy): domain Eukaryota; kingdom Viridiplantae; phylum Streptophyta; class Magnoliopsida; order Poales; family Poaceae; genus Dactylis; species Dactylis glomerata. The sequence goes on along the minus strand of QXEO01001877.1, from coordinate 459,840 downwards.
TAAGGCAGCAGGCAAAGCAATTAGCAAAGGAAAAAATAGAGATACAAAGAAGAAAAGATTCAACCATTGCAGCTAGTGAAGCTGCTCGTAAAGCACGAAGCGACGCATCATACAGCAACGCAAGGAAAAATTGTTGACAGGGTTCAAGGTACGATAACCTCGAGTACTCCGACAGGCAAAGTATTTCTAAAAACCTCGACTCGTCCTTCCTATCGGTCGACGAGCAGGGAAACATCCTACCGAAAACTCCTGAAGCAGCACTAGTGGCAGCGCAAGCATATCTACTTACAACTCGACCAAGTCCAGGAGATCCTAGAGAACATATGCATAGAGCGGCACTGAACGGACTCAACATGGTGGGCCACAAACTATCAGCAAAAGGAGAAGAAGCATACCACCACAAAGAAGTGCACAAAGCAAGATCACCTCGCCGTCACAACAGTCCTCGGCACAGAAGCAGCAAGCACCGATCTCGATCGCCATCACCAAAACAGCACGGTGGAACTCGAAGATCGCGATCCCCAAATGAAAAACGCGACTATGAAGACGATGAAAAAGAGATGGGGGCATCGTGCTTTACCCGCAGGGTTCGCACCACTCCAGTTCCCAAAGGATTCAAGCTACCTCATGATCAGCAAAAATACGACGGATCACAGGAACCATAATCATGGCTCGCAGATTACTTACAAGCAGTTCAAATATTAGGAGGAACCAAAGAAACAGCAATGCAAAGTTTGCAACTACACCTCACCGGCGCAGCAAGGTCATGTTTGAGCAAACTAGAGAAAGAATCTATTGGAAGCTGGGAAGACCTCACAAAGCAATTTACAAGCAACTTCAGGTCGACATACAAACGACCAGCATCAATAGAAGAAGTCAAAGCATGTGTGCAACAACGCGACGAAACACTGCGGGCATACATCCAAAGATGGAGCCTTATCAAAAATTCAGCAGTCGAAGTTTCAGACGAAAGAGCAATAGATGCGTTCATCATTGGATTAAGGCGAAGAGACCTAGTCGAGGAGATGGGTAGAATCAAGCCGAAAACAGTGTCAGACCTCATGGACACAGCAAATAGATTTGCAGATGGAGAAGATGCGTGCAACAACAAGCGGACGCGATCTCCAGAGGACGACAGAAGGAACAGATATGGAAGTCAAAGAAGACGACCCCGAAATTATGACACCTACGGCTCCCATAGCCAAGTCGCCGCAGGTTACAAAGACAACAGCTATCAAGGAAGTGATCGCAGAAGCTCGGGATATCGAAGCTACGGAAAGGAGGACTATAAAAAGTTCCCTACAAGAGAATCTAGAGAGTACAACCAATCGCCAGAAGATATGCTCAATGGGCCTTGTCATATACACTCAGCGTTCGTCGATGGGAAGCGAGTATCAAGGCACGCAATGAAAGACTGTACACCATTCTTAAAACTACAAGAGGCAGCGCTAAACAAGCAAATCGAAGCAAGGCGACAAGAATTTGAAGGAAGCAACAATCCTCCGGCAAAACAGCAAGGAAACAACGGAGCTCCTCAAGGACAAGACCAGCAAAACCAGGGACACAACGACGACGAAGGGTATGTCCCATCAAAAGGACACATCACAGCAATGATACAACATGTGCCCAAGTCGAACAAAGAAGAGAAGAGTATAACTCGACAAGTAAACCTAGCAGTCATCTCACCGCCAGCCACAACGGAGTATCTGCATTGGTCAGAACAACCAATCGAATTCAACAGAGAAGACCACCCTATAACAGTACCTCGGCCGGGAAACGCGCCTCTGGTACTCAAAGCCCAAATTGGCGCGTATGATGTCGACAGAATATTCATGGACGCAGGGAGTGGAATTAACCTGATATACGCAAAAACACTCCGAGCAATGCATATATCACTAGAGTTCCTGAAACCAACAGATTGTTCCTTCCACGGGATCATGCCGGGAAGTGCCAATTACCCACTGGGTCAAATAGCACTCAATGTTTGCTTCGGCAACCGACAAAATTACAGAAGAGAAAAGCTAGACTTCGAAGTCATGGACTGGCCATCTCAATATCACGCGATCCTCGGACGACCCGCGTTTTCGCGATTCATGGCAGTGCCTCACTATACATATTTGGTACTTAAAATGCCAGGACTAAGAGGAATAAGTACAGTGAAAGGAAGTTTTGAGGTTTCAGATCTGTGCGACAGGGAGTTCCACAAGATGGCGCAAAATTTTGGCATAATAGCCAACCATGCAGAAAAGGCAAAAAGCGCGACTACAGAGGGCGTCAAGCTACTCGAAGGACGCGTCGCGGAGCCCGAAACGAAGAAACCGCGAGTAGGAGCATCAGAAGAAGACACAGACGCAGAGGAAAAAGGGAAAGCCATGGCAGCGTAAAGCATCAAAAGACAATAAAGTAGAGTAGAACAATACGGCTGTAAAAGCCACGAGTTATGCCAGGGGCAATCCCCTCTAGATCCAGAACACAGGTCACAGGCCGGATCTCTTGGGTCACCCCATGTATCTTACATTACAAGTATAATAAAGACGAAACGTTCCTCATATTCGAGTTTACGAGTCTTTCAAAAAGAAAGTGCGGCAAACGCACGAATCATGCAGTAACGCCCTGGGAATAAATTTCAGACATATAGTCGCAAAATAAATAAACTCTCGCGTTCCGCATACACCTTACAACATCGGCTTGTCAGAATCATCTACACCTAAAGGGTCTAAGTAGTGAAACTCGCGGAAAAACGCGGAGTCTTCTTGCAATAACCTGGCTATAATGCATCGGGCAGGCTGCAAGGTACTCTCTAAGTGTACTCGAAGGCTTGCCCCACCAGGAGGATAGCTCAGCGACATAGAACTATAATTAGTCTTGGCTGCCACTTGCGTATCCACCCAAGAGCAAAATTGGCACCTGCCACTAGGTTCAGTTCTATCAACCGATGGACTCGCTGGCTAGATCTAAAAACATCAAGAAGCAATGGAAAAGTAGCAGGCAGAGGATTGCGAGGAAGCATGACCGAGTGCATAGTTACGAGAGCTTTCCTACAGCCATCCACTGCCTCGCCAATATGCTGGGCACGGTCCTGAAGCAACACAATAGCGCTTCAGCGTCGAGGATCAGACCATAAATTTTCAACACCTGCGAACATCTTTTCCAGAGCCGCACTTCGCTCGGTAACCCGACGATCTTCAGCAGCAAAATCCAAGCAAGTGCCTGTAAGGGCAAAGGATATCATAAAAGTAACAGCAGAGCAAAAAGCGATGAAAATAAGTCGAGAGAAAACCTACATCGCAACATTTCACAGGCAGATTCGACGATACCAAGAATAAAGGAATTGCATTCTTCGTGATGCAAAATCTTCGCTGTCAAGCTGGACACTTCATCACCAAGAGTCAATACCTGCTTTGTCAGGGCAGAAGTTTTGCTAGCCTTATCAAACGCCATCTGAGCTTGGCGTTTGGCTGAAGTAAAGCGAATCTCAAGGTCAGAAATCCTTGAAGAATATTCTACGCATTGATTGCATCGACTAGGAGGCGACGGAATCTTCGAATTCAACGTATTGGCAGAGAAAGGAGCAGGCCCGCAAGTCAAAGGGTCATCGACATGCGTCAACTGAAAGTAAAATAAAAGGAAGAAACATCTCAGAAAGGCAGCACAGAACTTCATAAGAAAGATATATTTACATAAGATCACAACCCTATGACTAAAGTTCTCGGGTTGCGCGCAACTAAAAGTTTTTACATTCAAAAAGAAGAAACTTGAAACTACAAAAGAGCCGAGTCTACGCCACCTCAGCATTTTGCTCCGTGGCAGAAGAGGGCACAGCAGATTCCTCGCCAGAAGTCGACGGTGGCACTGGATCTTCCACAGCTGCAGGTGGTGCAGCAGATGTCGCAGAGGATGCCGAAGGGGAAATAAGTGTCACCAGTGCAGGTGCCAACTTCTTCGCCTTCTCAAAGAAAGCCTTCATCTCGTCGCGGGTGCGGCCATGAGGAGTGCTCACCTTCTCCTAGTCAAAGTCCGTACCATGCGCAAGGGACAGTGCGATAGCACCCTCGGCGCCACGCTTAATAGAAAGCCCTTTCAGCTGGAGGGTAGGGTCTTCAGTTGTATCGAAGGACTTGGCAAGATTACTCAGGTCGTCCTTCAGAACTGCTGCCCTTCTCTTCGGCCACAACCCGACAAAGAGTCGTGAAAGAACGTGGTTAACTAACTCGAAAGTTTCCTGGATAGATATCCAGTTTCCCTCGAGTAGGTTAACCGCAGTCATCAGAGGATCCTCGTCTAGTGGCAGGGCCGATGGAGATACACCAGTAAATCCTGCACGGCACAAAGAAGGTAGAAAAGAAAAAAAGGAGGAAGATGTCAGCACATACAACAGGACAACAGAAGTCGAAAATAGGAGGCAAGGCGAAACATTTACTTTCAGCAGCAGTGGACATTGTGTGGAGACGCTCCGCCATGTCTTGCTCTCGCTGGGCATGATCCTTGTTGGCGTCAGCTAAAGCTTTTTCAGCTTTCTTCGCCTTACCAAGCGCATATTTCTGTGACTTCTCAGCGTTTGCCTTGGCAGTGGACGCAGCATCGTAAGCTTTCTGAGAAGCACGGAGCTCCGCCTCCAGCGATGAAATATGGGCATTGGCTGTTGCTAGAGCAGCTACAATGGAAGAAGAAAGGAAGTTAGATAAATAGCACAAGATATGCCAGGAGGAACAACCATGAATGGATGTAAAACATACCTTCGGAAGCTTTCGCAACCTTTAGGTACTCAGCGCATTCGGTACCCAAGGCGACAAATCTCTTCAATAAAGCCTGAGAAGGAAAAGAAAAAGAGTGGGAAAGAAGTGCAAGCGTATGCAAGGGAGATAAGTCAGGAGAAATTACTCACATCATGGGGGAAGCCGAGGATTCATGGGCTTCCAGAGAAACTTCGGGTTCTTTAGCTTTCTTCACGCGCTTGGGGTTTTGGGGCACATGAACCTTCTTTACAGAGGCCCTGGTAACCCTAGGCGCAACTTCTTGAGCCGGGGGCTCATCACTAACAGCATGAGAAATTGAAGGAGTAGCTGTGGCAGCTTTTGACGGTTCTTCGTCATCTCTGCACGAAGCAAAAAAAAATTATAAGTAACATGACGGAAACAAGGCAAGAAAAGATGCAAATGAAGAACTCAAATAAAAAGACTTATGACGCCAGGAGGTCGAAGAGATCCATATCTTCTGTCAAGACAGGAGATTTCTCCGCAACTGCTTGTCGCAAAGAGGAACTCGAAGAAGCAAACTCGTCGACTCGTTTCCTCTTCTTGTCCAAGCCAGTGTCTTCAGGCTGCACAGGAGGAAGCGATGTCGATGAACTAGTATCCTCTTCTGATTCTTCGGCATCATCTCCGTCCTGATTGTCATCAGCCTCGGGGGCTTCAGATACAGACCTGGCCAGATCAGCCGGAAGGGGCCCTGCCTCTGGAAGAGGGGGGCGTGAGAGGAGAAATTGGTGTTCCTGCACACAAATGCGAATAAGTAAGGAAAAGGAAGACATAGTTTGAGAAACGGATACGTCTCAAACGTATCTATAATTTTTGATGCTCCATGCTTGTTTTTACACCATTTGCCTATTGTTTCGTTACACTTAGTGGCACTTTTATGCATTTTCCGGAACTAACCTATTAACAAGCGCCACAGTGCCAGTTTCCTGTTTTCTGCTGTTTTTGTGTTTCAGAAGTGATACACAGGAAATATTCTCGGAATTGGACGAAACAAGTTCCTGAAGTCTTATTTTTCCCGGAAGCTTCCAGAGATCCGAAGAAGTGTCGGAGGGGGGCCACCAGGGCCCCACACGCGTGGGTGGCGCGGCCAGCCCCCTGGCCGCGCCGGGCCCACGTGAGGGCGCCTGGCCCCTCCTCTGACATCGTCCCTTCGCCTATAAAGACCCCCCGACGGAAAAAACCTAAGTACCCGATCAGATTTCCAGAACACATCGCGATCCGCCGCCACCGTCGACCCGAAGATTGGGAGGGTCCAGAAGCTCTTCCCGGCACCCTGCCGGAGAGGGGAATCGCCACCGGAGGTCTTCTTCATCGCCATGCTTGCCTCCGGAGCGATGAGTGAGTAGTCTACCTTGGACTATGGGTCCATAGCAGTAGCTAGATGGTTGTCTTCTCCACCATGTGCTTCATGTTTAGATCTCATGAGCTGCCCTACATGATTGAGATCACCGTTATGTAATTCTATGATGTTGGTTTGTTGGGATCCGATGAATATTGGTGTTTATGATTAAGTTGCTGTACTGAATTATATCTTTTGTTATCTCTATGTTGTTTATGATCTTGCATGCTCTCCGTTGTTAGTGGCTATCTTGGCCGAGTAGTTGCTAGTGACTCCAAGAGGGGGTATTTATGCTCGATAGTGGGTTCATGCCTCTATTTCACCTGGGGGAGTGACAGAAACCTCTAAGGTGGTAGATGTGCTGTTGCTACTAGGGAGAAAACAACATTCATATGCTCAAGGGCATATGCTTTGTTTACATTACACACTTTGCTTAATGCAATTATCTGTTGTTCGCAACTTAATACTACTGGGGTGTTCGGATTGATATCCCCGGGAGTGGATTATTAGTCATAGATGCAGTTGGATAGCGGTCTATGTATTTTGTTGTAATGCCCAGAGTAAATCTCATAGTGATCTTCTTGACATATCACGTTATCTTTATTCTATCAATTGCCCAACTGTAATTTGTTTACCCAGCATGTTTTATCTATGGAGAGACACCACTAGTGAACTGTGGACCCCGGTCCTATTTCCATCATATTGCTATCACCTGTTTACTTTACTCGTACTATTTACTTTACTCGCATACTATATTGTTTTCCACTCGATACGCTCATAACCTTTGTTTCAAGCAAACCGGTGAGATTGACAACCTCATCGTAAGTTAGGAACAAAGTATTTGGTTGTGTGTGTGCAGGTTCCATATCACCTTCAGTCGTCGCCGTCTCTCCTCTCCTGATCGATAAACCTTGGTATCTTAACTGAGGGAAAACTAGCCGCTACACTCATCATACCTTCCTCTTGGGGTTCCCAATGGGCTGGTAATTCACCACGCACAAGGACTTACTGCTCCACGTCAACTACATGCCACCACCTCTTTTCTGGCGCCATCACCGAGTAGCAGCTTCTTTTCTGGCGCCGTTGCCGGGGAGGAAGAGAAGACTTCTGCGAGGGGAGTTTTTCGCACACACATCCTTTACTTTGTTATTGTTTTGCTTTACTTTATTTTACCTGCATCGTTTTTATATCAAAAACCCAAAAAAATTAGAATCCTTGGTAGTTGTTTTTACTTTACTTTAGTTTATCATGTTGTTCCCTGAGTTCGTTCTGGAGGACCTCTCTGTAGGTAGTGGTTCGATTATTGGCAAAAGTAACATTGAGGAGTTCTTTAATCACATTAGTATGCATGAGGAAGTTGAGGAAAAGTCTTGGGTTGAGCTTGCTCCTAGTATTGAAGTTGCTTCTATTTATTTAGTTGACATGTTGGAAACTAGGTTTGCTAGTCTTAATCCTTTTATGCAATACATGTTCCTTAAGCTTCATGAAATTGAGGACCCCGAAAAGAAAGCTTTTATCTTGGAAACTTTGCGTTTAGAATTTAAGGATGTCGTTATTGAAGCTAGGAAGGTTCTTAAACGTTTTAATAAACTCGGTTCACCTATAACGGTTATTAGTACAAATGATGAGGAGGCCGAGATACCTATACCTTGCAAGCTTTTGGGATTGAATGAAGCTTTCGAAAATAATTTTGACTGGATTTGTCCTGAAAATCTTTTTGATGAGAATAGTGTACGAAAGCATCATCACAAAGGGTCTTCTAAAACTTATGTGGATGAAATACAATGCCTTATTGACAAGACCTCTTCTGTTGATCTTAATGCTTCATCACTTGATATTACTTGATTCGCAATTTTCTGCGCCTAGCTCAAAGGCGTTAAAGAAAAGCACTCTTGGGAGATAACCCAATATTTTCTTTTCAGTACTTTTTCTTTTATTTGAGTCTTGTAAGTCATTACTACTGTAATGACCACTCCTTATCTTGTTTATTTCGTTTTTGTGCCAAGAGAAGCCTCTAATTTGAGTGAGGTAAAGATTTGGGGATGTTGCTGTCCTGAAACTGTTTTCGGTGCTGCACCGTAAAAATTCGTGAAAATTCTCTGTTTATCTTTTCGACCTGCGATTTCTTGTGCATATGCCCCAGGTTATATCCAAACTTTTGTTAGTTGAACACTTTTTGATTTGAGCAACAGAAAATCCCTCAAAAATTCGACCTTTGTCAGCTGTTCAGTTTTGACAGATTTCTGCCAATATTTGTGTTTGCCACTTTATCACTTTCTTTTGAGTTCTTTTGATCATGGAACCTTTTGGGAAGTTGCTACAGTAGTATTTACTTTATATGTGGTGGTTTTGAGTTGAAACCTGAAGCAAATAGAGGGTTGAATATATTTTATGCTTACACTAATGTTGCTAATAGAATTGTGTTTAGTTTTGTATGAAGGAAGTTTTCAAGTGTAGGGATTGGAGAATGATGAGATGAGTTGAAGAATGGACAAAAGCTCAAGCTTGGGGATGCCCATGCATCACCCCAAGAAATATCCAAGAAGTACAAGCGTCAAAGCTTGGGGATGCCCCCGAGGCACCCCTTCTTCATCGGCAAAAATCAGGTCACCTTTCAAGACACTATATTTTTATTGCTTCATGCACTATGTGTTTTTCTTGGAGCGTCAGTTGTTTTAGTTTTCTTAGTTGGTTTAGTTTGTTTGTTTTCTGCAATAAATGGTTGAACCCCAACAAATTTCCTTTGGAGGAGATGTACTCGTTTTCATTTGCAAAGAACGCTCTAGTTTTCACTCTTATTAAAAATCGATGTGTTCTTCTTTTTCTGCTACTGCTTTTGGTTTTTGTTTTCGCCTTGATTTGCGTTCAGATCTTGTCATATCTTTTCATCAAGGTGTATTTTTGCCTCTGATCTTTATTGGTTTTCATCAAAAGAGGTGTTTATAAAAAATTTCAAATGGTGTTGGAAAAGAGAAAAAGCTTTGTGCAAAATAGTGGTACAAGAAGGAGCTTGTGTAGACTGCAGCTTAGGCTTTTTAATGTCATGCTTGATGTCTTTTTGATAGTATGCTTAGTGGTTTTGCTGTAGCATGACTTGTCTCAAATAACTGAGATTGCTTAATGAGCCTTTGAAAAAAATCATGCGTTGTTTTTATTGTATGGAAGCATTATTTTGGTTTTCTCCTTGATGCTTTATTTGGGTTGACTTGGCGCATGCTCACACATGTTAGACTCTTACAAAGTCGCCAATAGCCTTCATGATAATTTAATTTTTGACTTTTGATGCCATCTTATGCTTCTTTTAATGTCGCTTTGTCGCTTTGCATGATTATGGCCATTATTGCTCTCTTAGTTGGTCGCTCCCAGTCTTTTGCTAGCCCTCACCTTGTACTGAGTATGAGCTCTACTATTGCATCCAACTCCTAAAAGCCAAAGTTTTCCAAAGTGTCCACCATACATACCTACTAGCAATTTGCTATTCCAAGTAAATTTGACTTGCTTTTATTTGCTCTTCAAATTAAACTCTTACCAGTGTTATGCGAAATTCGGTCAGTAAAGCTCTCACGAACCGGAAGGCACACTTTACTTTTTCCTGTTCTTAAAAATTTGACATTGTGGTCTCTTATGTTGAGTTGTTATGCTTGCAAGTTGTAAGTTGGATTCTAGCCCAGCCATGCTGTCATGGGCAAGCTTTCAACATTGCACTTCTTATTTGAGTTGATATCGTGATCTTTTGTTTATGGATGCCCGCGGTGTGAAATGAATTGGGAATCTTGTGGGGATCATGGAGTTTGTATATGTGTTAGGGAAACGCCGGGCCGCCAATCTAAGCCATGCATAATTCATGGTGGAAATTTGCAGCATACCCATGGTGAACATTCGACGACGCATCTCACAATAAAAAGCTAAACAAAAGGCAAATAAAAGAGATGTCGAGGTGTTCATTGTCTGCTTGTCCTATCATTTTGGTGTGGGCTTGTTCCATGTCATCGGGCACGGAGGTACCCCATTGGCGGTTCTCAATGATATGCATATACTTACAATGACAAGAGCCTTGCTTGGTACTCTAAGTAAAGTAGCATGAGGTTTGGGTACTCGTATTCACGGGACACGAGGTTTTCAACTTATGATTTGTCAAGCATATGCATCATAATTGTTCTCGCATTAACTTTAACCATTCAAGATGCTTATGATGGGGGCAATGAGAGCTCAAAGCCGGTAAGTACCATAATTTTTGAAGGTTATAAAACTTGCAATCACTGCTTCCCTCTGCGAAGGGCCTTTCTTTTACTTTTATGTTGAGTCACCACCTTCTTTCTTTATGCACCATTAAGAGAGCATAGTTGTCATTCTTAGTGTGATATGCATTGTCCCAAAGTTCATTGATTGACTCATGATGATTGGTTTCACTTGTTCTTAAATTATTTGTATCTAGTCGCCCTCTTAAACTTGAAGGTGTCCTATGCATTTATGTTTTGCTCTCTTTGAAGGACAAGCTGAAAACCATTTGTATGTTTTTCCTTATGATTTGAACACACATTTGACTTTCATTGTTTCATTATCATGATCTTTTGTTTGTGTTCATTTGCATGTTTACAACATGGTTGCTAAGTTCTTATTGTCATGATTATATCTTCATGCCCATGTTTTAAGTTCTTATGATCCCAGCTCACCAATGCTTACATATATGATCAAGATTGTGTAGGTGCATGTCACCTCAAAAATTATTCTTTTGTTATCACTTACCTACTCGAGGACGAGCAGGAGTTAAGCTTGGGGATGCTTGATACGTCTCAAACGTATCTATAATTTTTGATGCTCCATGCTTGTTTTTACACCATTTGCCTATTGTTTCGTTACACTTAGTGGCACTTTTATGCATTTTCCGGAACTAACCTATTAACAAGCGCCACAGTGCCAGTTTCCTATTTTCTGCTGTTTTTGTGTTTCAGAAGTGATACACAGGAAATATTCTCGGAATTGGACAAAACAAGTTCCTGAAGTCTTATTTTTCCCGGAAGCTTCCAGAGATCCGAAGAAGTGTCAGAGGGGGGCCACCAGGGCCCCACACGCGTGGGTGGCGCGGCCAGCCCCCTGGCCGCGCCGGGCCCACGTGAGGGCGCCTGGCCCCTCCTCTGACATCGTCCCTTCGCCTATAAAGACCCCCCGACGGAAAAAACCTAAGTACCCGATCAGATTTCCAGAACACATCGCGATCCGCCACCACCGTCGACCCGAAGATCGGGAGGGTCCAGAAGCTCTTCCCGGCACCCTGCCAGAGAGGGGAATCGCCACCGGAGGTCTTCTTCATCGCCATGCTTGCCTCCGGAGCGATGAGTGAGTAGTCTACCTTGGACTATGGGTCCATAGCAGTAGCTAGATGGTTGTCTTCTCCACCATGTGCTTCATGTTTAGATCTCATGAGCTGCCCTACATGATTGAGATCACCGTTATGTAATTCTATGATGTTGGTTTGTTGGGATCCGATGAATATTGGTGTTTATGATTAAGTTGCTGTACTGAATTATATCTTTTCTTATCTCTATGTTGTTTATGATCTTGCATGCTCTCCGTTGTTAGTGGCTATCTTGGCCGAGTAGTTGCTAGTGACTCCAAGAGGGGGTATTTATGCTCGATAGTGGGTTCATGCCTCTATTTCACCTGGGGGAGTGACAGAAACCTCTAAGGTGGTAGATGTACTGTTGCTACTAGGGAGAAAACAACATTCATATGCTCAAGGGCATATGCTTTGTTTACATTACACACTTTGCTTAATGCAATTATCTGTTGTTCGCAACTTAATACTACTGGGGTGTTCGGATTGATATCCCCGGGAGTGGATTATTAGTCATAGATGCAGTTGGATGGCGGTCTATGTATTTTGTTGTAATGCCCAGAGTAAATCTCATAGTGATCTTCTTGACATATCACGTTATCTTTATTCTATCAATTGCCCAACTGTAATTTGTTTACCCAGCATGTTTTATCTATGGAGAGACACCACTAGTGAACTGTGAACCCCAGTCCTATTTCCATCATATTGCTATCACCTGTTTACTTTACTCGTACTATTTACTTTACTCGCATACTATATTGTTTTCCACTCGATACGCTCATAACCTTTGTTTCAAGCAAACCGGTGAGATTGACAACCTCATCGTAAGTTGGGAACAAAGTATTTGGTTGTGTGTGTGCAGGTTCCATATCACCTTCAGTCGTCGCCGTCTCTCCTCTCCTGATCGATAAACCTTGGTATCTTAACTGAGGGAAAACTAGCCGCTACACTCATCATACCTTCCTCTTGGGGTTCCCAACGGGCTGGTCATTCACCACGCACAAGGACTTACTGCTCCACGTCAACTACACGCCACCACCTCTTTTCTGGCGCCATCACCGAGTAGCAGAAACACGGAACTCGACAACAAGAAGTCAGGAAGTAAGCAGATATATACCTCAGGAAGAGGGTGCACAGAGTCAAAGAAATTAGCAGTCAAATCAGCAACTACATGTTCTTTGGTGAGCTTGGTGAGATTCCTGACTCGCTTGTCGACATCTTCTTTCGATATCAGATCTTCAGAGATGCGGGTAGAATCTTCCAAGCCGGAGTAACTCCAAAGTTTGGTAAGGCGGTGTTGTAGGGGTTGAACTCAACGTTGAATGAAAAACGCCATGAGTTGAATACCCGATAAAGCGCCTCCTTGACCTCCTTTTAAAGCTTTAATACGAGAAAGAAGAGGAAGAATTTGTTCGACTTCCGCATCTGAGGGGAGCGTATCCCACGAAGCTAATTTCTTTACCTCCTGGGAAGCATCAAAAGGAGGTAGGCCGTATTCATCTTCAGGAGAGGATTTGTGGTCCTTGATATAGAACCACTTGGTCCTCCACCCCTGAACAGATGCGGCCATAGAAAATTCAAGGTATTATGCTTCAGGGCGCACAGAAACGACGGCCGCACCCAGTTCGGGTTTTCTGGCCAATGCAACATTGGGGCGGAGATGAAAAATTGACCTCCAGAGAAGAAAGTGGGGCTCAATGCCCAGGAATGACTCGCAAAGAGTCACGAAGCAAGCAATGTGCAGAATGGAATTTGGTGTGAGTTGGTGAAGCTGCACACCATAAACAAAGAGGAGCCCACGGAGGAACTCGTGGGCAGGAAGAGAAAGACCACGGAGGAGGAAAGCGAGGAACATTACCCGATAACCACTCGGGGGCTTCGGGATCCGCTCCGTGCTTGGAAACTTGATTGAATCTTGGGCGGAAATGAGGCCATCCGTCCGGGCCTTCTCCACCTCCTTCTCCGTGATGGCGGAGGTCACCCAGCTGGTCGCGGCGTTCGCTTTTCCCTTGGCCATGGCGTTCTTGCTCGCTAGGTGCTTCACGCGCATCTATCAGATCTGTGCCTGGGGGCTATGCGCGAAAGGAGAAGGAAGCAAGAGCAGCAATGGCGGCGGTGGTGGAGAGAAAGAGCTGGTAAACAGTACGATTCCCCATGATCCCCCTTATATATCTTCTGGGAGAAGGATCGTGGGCTGAGACGTAGCGCAAAGATAGGAAACGGTAAGCCCACTAACGGTCAAAAGTTAAGAAATTTACAGTACTGCCCATGCAACGGTTCGCAATGGTACAGAGTGACATACTCATTGATGTCATAAAGACGATAATATAAGAAAGAGGAAAAAATGGCGCCGACAAGTGCAAAATAGGTGCACAAGACTATATATGAAGGAGTTTTGATTATAGCCATGGGGGCTACTATTTTCAAAGATGGTGAATACAACCTCTCTCTTGAGTGGTGGATTAGTATTCGATGACAAGATGTTCTTAAAAATATCTCGAGTTGAAGTATGATGGACTACGCTATATTTTTTAGCCTATACTCGAAAAAAGTCTTTTTCGACTATAGCCTCGGGGGCTACTCCCATCGGGAGCGCTGAGCGCGCACCCGACGATATTTCTTGGTAAAGCATTGGAGTTGGAGAAGAGCAGGAGTGTTACTCCCATCGGGAGCGAGTTTTACGGTTGAAGAAACCCGAAGTTTTTCAGTCAAAATTTGACTACGACATGAGATTCTCGAGTTACGTTATCGCATCGCAACTCGAATGCCGTGACTTGTCACGAAGGTAAGACCCCGGGATCCATCCTGTGTGGCCTGGTATACGCACATGGATGCGCTCTGCTGGTATGTATCCGTGTCTTCGACGCGAAGAAAATCCTGGTGGACGCACTGGGTACCCTGAGAACCACTGGGATTCATTCTTTGTAAGTCCTAAATGCGGCAAAAGAATGGGTTTGACCGGTATCCCGAATTCAAATCCAAGGGGATTGAATTTGAAGTAGGTGACAAGTATCTGTTCCGGCAGTTAACTGACCTCTTGATCCGTCAGAGTTGTCAGGCTTGCTCATCAAAACCCCTTGCGAAAGAATATCATGAAAATAAGTCAAAAGACCAAGTCGAAGATTTGAAGAAAGAAGAAATTGAAGAATTGATCAAGTCGAAGATTAGAGATTCAACCCGAATCTGCAATTCTGGTAGAATCTCAGGGGCTACTGACAAGGGTATAGCTAATAGAGCCCGTTAGTTGAGTACCCCTGAGGCCCGTATAGCTAGGCCCAATTGTAATGATAGTCGAATATGAGTTCGTACCGTATGTCGATATTGTAATCTGTATCGGACCCTACCCGATCCTCGAGACCTGGCCATCTATATATAGGGGCCATGAGGGGACGGTGTAGGGCAGATTGAAAGCAAGCCAGGTTTAACACCCAAAGTTTACTTTCGACGCACACCTATTTCGACTAACTTTACCTTCGAGTTCATCCGACGCCCTATCTCCCCGATCCTAAGTCCTTCATCTAGGACATTTGTCGAGTTAACCCTCGTCACTAAGGGTTGCACGGTCATACTTGAAGCCGTTGCTAGTCAAGATCTATGGATTTGGCATTCGTTTTTCGGCATGGCAGGGGCTCATAATGGTATCAACGTGCTCCGGCGATCTCCTGTATTTGCAAGGCTTCCGAAAGGCAATGTCCCATTGGTGATCTATGAGATTTAGGTCATACATACACCAAGGGTTATTACTTAGCTGATGGTATCTACCTAGAGTGGCCTGTTTTTATGAAGACACATCATGATCCGAAGGAGGAGAAATACAATCAGTTCGCAAAAGAACAAGAGTCTTGCCGAAAGAATGTAGAGTGAGCATTTAGTCTCGTTGGGCCATTGTTCGACACCTAGCTAAGCAAATGGAGCGTTCAACATATGTGGAAGGTCATGACTGCTTGTGTGATCATGTGTAACATGATTGTTGAGGAGGAGCGTGACGCTAGTATGTATGATCAGGGGTGGGATTTTTAGGGTGAGTTGGTTCCTCCAAACCCTGGACCTGCATTTTTTTAGAATTTTCTCCATGCACATCATGAGATTCGAGATTGGGCAACCCACCACGTCTTCCATTAAAATTTGGTGAATCATATTTGGATTCACGCAGAAAAAACCTGTACCCAACCCAGAAAACAACCCCATTTGATTTTAGAAATATTTTATTTAATCATGTCATAAACTATTTTTAATTATTTAATTGCAAACTATTTGTAATGTACTTTCCATTAATTTAGAATTTTATTGTGATTTTTTAAAAATTTATAACTATAACTAAAGCTAGAGCAAAAGAGGCCACACTTCGAACGTGGCCCAAACTGGGTCGCGCCGCTGGGCGCAATCCCCAACCCATTCGGACAATCAGCATTCTCGCGTGTTTTATTGTCTGCGGCCTGACCCATACGGACCGAATCAGACCATTCCAGACAGTAAAATGGGCAACCCGCTAGAGATGCCCCAAAATTTAGCCAGCCTGTTGACCACAAATGGGCTATGAGGAGGTCAGGTCTCCTCAGGTCCATTGAAAATCTTTACTTGTTACATGTAGAAAAATTTCAACCACACATTATTGCACCATGGCTTTTTGAGTTTCTGCCTGAACTTTTCTGGAACACACGCTCGAAAGCGTGTTTCTGTCCTGAATTATACTGAACAATCTCCCATGATTTCCCCATATTTCCTGTCATTTTTTTAACATACCTGTGGTTAGAGTCTCCCTTGAACGTGGTACGCGCCTGGGCCGTACGGACGTGGTGGTCTGGAGTCGCCAGCTGATCTAGCATATGGGCTCGCGCCATATACCGTGCGATGCATGCGTGAGCGGCGCTCTAAGCCTGGGAAGTAATGGGGTCTAAAACCCTAGCAAGCCGTGCGGACCCTGTGACTAGATCGATGGGTCGTATATATAGCTTGGCGCGTATGTGCGAACAAACCCTAGCTAGCCGATCGAGATTATGGCCCCTGCATTCTCACGATGCGCCGCCGGCAAAATCTCGCACGACCTCCTCCTCGACATCTTCGCGCGCCTGACGGGCTCGCGGGACCTCCTGCGCTGCGCAGCCACTTGCAAACGGTGGCTCCGCCTCGTCACCGACCGGGCCTTCCTTCGCCGGGCCGGCATCTGGCCGGACACGGCACCCTGCCCGTCCGTCCTCGTCGGGATCTTCTCCACTAGTGGAAAAACGGCCTTCCATTCGGAGCATTTGTCTCGGACCAAATTCGATCCGCGGCTAAAGGGTCCATCAGTCCCGGTTCATTTGAAAATGTGGGTCAGGGGGCATTAGTCCCGGTTCAAAAGGGACCTTCAGTCCCGGTTTCATCTAACAGCCGGGACTAATGCCCCATGGCCCTTTAGTCCCGGCTCGTAGCACAAACCGGGACTAAAGGTAACCTTTAGTCCCGGTTGGTGCCACGAGCCGGGACCAATCACCCGTTCAAACGAACCGCCCACTTCGCGCCAGTTATCGATCGACGACGCTTCGATACCGATCGACATTACGCGCTGATCGGGAACCGGCGCCGGCGGCCTTGGAACTCGCCTGCATTCACACGCCGGTGTGCCCTCTCATCTTCTCCCTCTTTCACTATATAAATCACTCACATTTGATCATCTTCTTCCCCAAAACATCTAGCCTCTCTCTTCTTCCCCAAAACCACTCCCACACATCACCATACCGTCGGCGCCCGCGAGCTCTCCCTCGGCGACAATGGAGGAGCAACATTGGCCCCGGTCTCGGATCTACTACGTGGTCATCGAAGAGATGAACTTCACCATCATGGAGACCCTCCGTGCTTCGAGGGTGGAGAAGTGGATCGCCATGGTCAAGCGCCGGTTCCTCGACGACGCACCGGTCAAGTGCGTGGGCTTGGACTGTGAGTTCACCACTCACGCGCACCCTCAACGTGCCGCCGTCCTTCAACTCTCGGTGGAGTCCGAGATATTGGTCTTTCAAATTTGCAAGGCCAATGCCGTGCCACAACTACTCAAGGACTTCTTGAAGGACACCACCATCAAGTTTTGTGGCGCGGCTATCAACAACGATCTACGCATGCTATGGCCATACGGAATTGTTATTCCGTCCGCGTATGATCTTCAACAAGTTGTCCCAAACCCCACTAGCAAGCCAACGCCGAGTCTCTATGATTTGGCCAATGCTATTATTGGGACACATCTTGAGAAGAAGAAAAGGGACAAGAAGAAGAAGGACAAGAAGAAGAAGGAGAAGAAGTACAAGAAGAAGGGAGAAGAAGAAGAATAAGAAGAAGAAGAAGAAGATGATGATGATGATGATGAAGAAGATGAACTAATTTTTGATTGGGAAAAAGTTCCATTGAGCATGAACCAACTAAAATATGCCGCTTTAGACGCTCGCCTAGGCTTTGAGATAGCTAGGAGATTCTGGAAGCTAAAGGGCTACAATAGCAATGTTGATCGTCTTAACCTTAATAATTAGGTGGACGATTATGTATGGAAAAATATATGTTGGATGAGCAATTGAAAAATGTACTTCATTTGAGCCATATTGGATGAGTATGTTTGGAAAAATGTACTCCCTTTGTTTCGGTTAACAAAGTCTATTAATTTTCGAATTTGTGATTTTTCAAGTATTTTGGCTTTTTTGAATATTTTAATCATCTAAAAATTAATAATTAAATTATATATAAAGAATATTTGAAATTCATTGGTGCTTATTATTCGTAATCACTGTTTCTTATTTTGTGAATTTATTTGGAATTTAAAAAAGTAATATTATATATTACCAAAGTGTATAGGTTAATAGAATTGGTAGCATACTTCTATCAACAAGTCGCGAGCGCAGTCTTGAAAGCTAGTAGGGAAGGAATGGAGAAGTTAAACGTGCTAAGGGTGAAGCAGTGTGAGGATGGGTGACCGACCAGGAAGTGAGGACCACAAGTACTTGTAATACTTAATTGATTTGAGATATAGAGTGAGAGGTATAAGTATCTAATTTGATATGAGATATGAGAATAGAGAAGATTAGATAATAGAGAAATAAAGATAATACAGAAATTACGAAACAGAAAATACAATTTTATTCCGAATGGACCTTTAGTCCCGGTCCCTGTTACGAACCGGGACCAAAGGTCCTCCAGCCGCTGCACATGCTCCGGGCCACGTGGAGGACCATTGGTCCCGACTCGTAAGCAACCGGGACTAAAGGCTGGAGCCTTTAGTCCCGCATGGTTAGTCCCAGTTGCGAAAACCGGGATTAATGGGTTTTAGAAACCGGGATTGAAGACCTTTTTTCCACCTGTGCTCCCAGGACTCGATCGCCTGCGCCTGGTCCGCTTTCAAGATGAGTAGCCCCCGTTCCCACCCGAAATTCTTCAGCCTCCAGGCCGTTGACGACGGGCGACTTACCCTCGACTCGTTCTTCGCCGACGACGACCGGCTCTTCAGGTTTGCCAAGCCACTGGCATCGCGTCGCGGTCTTCTCCTCCTGCGCGCCCTGCTGCCTAGCTCCGACTACGCCGATCCCATCGACCAGAAGCTCCAACTGGTTGTATGCCGCCCCGTGGGCGACAAGAGGAGCACGCATCTTTTGCCGCCGCCTGCCTTTGACACAATTGGGTTCAGGCATCGTGATTTTACTGGCTATGCGCTTCTCACCGATGAGGACTACGGCGACGCTGGCCATCGGCAACAGCACACGTTTCAAGTGGTCGTGAACTACTCCGACCGCGACGGATTCCCGTCTGCCTGCACCTACTCCCCGGCTATGGGGAGCTGGAGCGCGCCCATCAAGTGGCGATCCGCCCTCACCAGGTGTGGACCGCCTGCTGGCCTTGTCGTCCGCAGCGTCGTGCATTGGCTCTACGTCGACGAGGAGAAGAACTTCTATACCTTCAACGTGAACACCACCACGGCTCATGTCTCTCTGACCAAGATCCCAATCAAAGCAAAAGGTAACAGGTATCTGCTACGGCCGCCGATCCCATGCATCGCTGGAGAGGGAATGCTTTCGTTTGTTACTATGGAGCATCAAGACCATGGCGTGCTAGAGCTTTGGACCAAGCAAGGAGAAGACAATGGTCATGGGTGTGAAGAGGGCTGGCAACACACTCAGCTCACGGATTTGGGGAGCAAGGAAGTAAAGCTTGTCTTCTTTGCAGAGAGTAGAGGTGCTTTGCTCATCATGCAAGATGGTGTCTTCTACACCGTGGACCTCAAGAGTAAGGAAAAAATGCTGGTTGATCTCAAATACGAGAAAATGGGGAGTATCTGCGCCACATCTGGGGCTTGGCCGAGCTGTAGTAGCACCTGCTGCACAGGAGAATTCGATGGTAGGATTTGTTCACTCACACCCCCGGTACATGTTCTCTACGAGTTGGATTGGGTATTTAGCCGCAGTAAAGTCCTCGTCTCTTCTCCGTTAGGAGATAAGGTATGAAATAATTGTCCAAAGAATTTTTTTCCAAGGAAAGATCAGAATAATTTAAGGATAGTGTGTGCCGTCTCTAGTCTCTAGTCTTCGCTAGGTGGTTTAAAGATCTATTTGTAATTTTTATTATTTTTCAGTTCTTTGTAGTACTAGGGATGATTATCAATAGACCGGTGAACTTTTTTTGCAAAAGAATATAAAGAACATGTAATGAAAGCATGCTATACTTAAGTGGCAATTAAGTAGCTGGCTAGTTTTATGGTGCCTTGGGCCCTATAATATATTTTCCTTTATCAAAATTTCAGATACATGTTGACAAAGATAATTTGATGTTGAGTTTGAGAAACAAACACACACAGTCATAGTCATTGTTGTTGTATTGACTTTGGTTAGTATATTCGAATTGTCGTCCCACTTCCCTGCCATGGTGTAATATCCCGGAATTTTGAGGAATAACCTTTAATTAAATTTGAAGTGTTGATCAAAAGTTGACCTCTTAAATCCTTGAAGGTACAAAATCACAAAAGAAAACTTGGTTGAGTTCGCTGCATCAAGGTAATTAAAAACGACTACTCTTTGTCCGAGTCGAATGTGGAATGATGTTTGGTTAAGCCAATTAGTATCAGCCGTTGGATTAATTTCGGAATTACAGCACAGAACAGTCTTGGCCGCTGATAAAAGCCCTTTAGCCCACCTTGCCAGATGCGCACACCGTAGACCACCAAACTCCCTAGCAGCTGCAGTTTAGGGTTCCTGCGCTGCCGCCATCAAACTCTCTTCCTGGTGCTGCCGTTACTGCTGCCGGCCGCCACTCCATAGTTGGTCGTATTTTTCTCAGCTTTTTCCTCCTGATGAAGAGCTGCCGTCCTACATCGCCCTCTTGGCTGCGATTGCAGATGGACGCCGTCCCTGCAGACGTCTAATCGTCCGTGGGTATCGTCAGGTATGCGTGATCGCTGGTTAACAACCTCGAAGTTCCTTTGATTCCCAGTTAATTAGTATCAGTCCAACCTATCGATCAACTACGTATTCAGTTCCAGGAAATTGGTGAATGGTGTTTGGACTGCTAGGACTAGATACGTGTAGTTGTAGAGATGAAGTCAATCTAGTTTCGGAAAATCTTACTATCGCGCGTGCGACAGAACGCAGCGCACATCGGCCGCTTCCTGGCCGTGCGATGCAACGCATCCACGCGCTCCCCTGGCGCGACGCTAGGTGTTTTTTTTTTGTCCTGGAGTGGGCGCGGTAATTACTGCGGCGGGGCCCATATGTCAGCGAACTAGGAGCGCTTTTACTCGCGATTACTCTGTTAGAACTCGAGAGGCGTGTCGTAGTGGAGACATTTTTGTCTCTCTCTCTCTCAATCCCCCCCCCCTCACACCTCCGCAGAGAACTGCGCGATTTCTTCGGCGAGGGACGGCGAGAGTGAATCGGAGGCGGGTGGGTGGCCGGTGCTCCTCAGCCACTCCGCCTGGGTGTTCCTGCTGCGTCGTGGAGTTACCACCTCCCCCGCATCAGGGGGACGAATTGCTCACGGTAGCGGATCAACGGGTGGTACCGATGGGGGTGAAATCGGAGGCGGGTGGTGACCGGCGCTCCTCCGCTACCTCGCCTGGGAGATTCTACTGCCGCATCAAGTTATCTGAAGTGCTCAATCGACGAGGTCGTCGTGGGTTCGTCCGTTTGCTAGGTCACCGTGGTCCGAAGCAAATCCACATCGGCGAAGGCGCTCCCGTGCTCGCGTTCGGAGGTACGAAGTTCTGACATTGTACCATGCTATGCTGATACGAAATCTTCACACACTGCTCCTTTTGTGACCAACTTGCAATCCGTAGTAGCGAATTTCCGTGGTGGTAATGCGAGGTTCCTGATGTGCTTTGCAGTGGCGATCTCATGGTGGGGGGTTGTTCAATGCTGTTAGTGTAGAGGGGCGGGGAGCGTGGGTTGTGTTTTGGAGAAGGGTAGGTTAGATGGGGTTAATTGCTTTTTCGTAGGATCTATTTGCACATATTGTCATACTTTGTTGCTTTTTAATGGTGTACTGATCATGGGGGTTGTGAGTGTTGCCTGCATTATAGCGAGTGTTGCCTGCATTATATTGAGTGTTGCCTAAATTATATTGAGTGTTGCCTGCATTATAGTGATTGTTGCCTAAATTTTATTGAGTGTTTGGAGAAGGGTATCTTAGATGGTTGTATTTACTTTTTTGTAGGAGCTATTTACACATATTTCTTGCCAAGACATATTTATTTGCTTACTGACCAAATTTATAGGTCATGATTTACTGGTTTTGTTGGCATTAGTTTTTTTCTGTCACATTTTTTGTTCACCATTGCATGCCTCTGTCCAAACCATGGGGCAAACATTGGGTGCAGACTTTATTTTCAAAACATCTTTTGTTAGGTTGTTATATCTTTCCATTTAATGTTTTTGCCATAGGTTGATCTTCTTCCTTTTTATTGCAGTCACAATTAAGCGACGTTTGCCATGGAGAACAGAGGCATGCCAGGTGCTGTTGGGTCTTCGTCATCTAGACCGAAGGAGCAGATTTGCAAAAAGGTAAAGGTGGTTTATGCACGTGACCGGAAACCGGCACGGGATGAAGGCGGAAACAATCAGATGCCTATAGGTGGTGGAGTTGAAAAGGCAAAGGCAGCAAAGTCCTCGGAGGCTGTTGTGCGTAGAGGGAAGGCAAGAAATACTTCAAAGGATGATGTTCAGAAGGGAAAGGCAACAAAGTCTTCAGACGATGGTGTTCGAAATGCGAAGGCATCTAAGCAGAAGGGGAAAGTTGTAGCAACTGTGAATACTGATATCATAGATATAAGTTATTTCCTTATAGTTTTATTCTTTTTTTAACATTTCGTTGACTGCATAATAGTGATTGTTGCCTAAATTACATTGAGTGTTGCCTGCATTATTTTTAGAGTTGCCTGCATTATACTGAGTGTTGCCTACATTACATGGAATGTTGCTTGCATTTTTTTACTACTTGACTCAATTTTTGCCTGAATCTTTTTCCTCAATTTGCCTGCATCTCCTTTTTTTGGACTAATTTGCTAACATGTCCATACTTTTGTGCAGGAAATCAGAAATAGGGCATCACCAGCACGCTTCTTCAGCCTCAACAATGATCTAGTCGCTGCTCAGAGAATTGCCATCATTGATAGACACCTCGGTGGGCTTCTGAACATTGGAAAATGCAACATGCCTGCTGACCTCAGTCAGTGGGTCATGAAATGCTATGATCCTTCGAAGTCAACGTTAGAAATACCAGATAGGGGCAGCATACCTGTGGATGCAGAAAGTGTTTATAGGGTTTGGGGCCTGCCAAACTCTGGAATGAAAGTCTGCTACGAGATGAGAAGCGACTTAATCCGAGCAATTAATGAAGAATATGGATTCCCAGGAACAAATGCACCTGATCTTACTGCTTGGTGCAATATGATAAGAGGAATGAATGGAGCTGCGGACGTCAGGTTTGTGCGAACTTGGTCTGTTCTGGCTTTCAATTGTTTCCTTGCTCCCACAACTGGCCTCAAAGTCAGTCCTCGGTGCTACCCTGCTATAAATGATGTTGATATATTGCCACACACAAATATTTGTCAGTTTGTTGTCGACCAGATAAGAATAGCGTTCAATGCACTGGGTAACAAAAAGTCTGTATGTTGCTACGTGTTTCACCTTATGGTAAGCAACCTGACATTCATTTATTCTGAAACAGTTTTTAAAGGAACATAGGGTGCTTTTTTAGAACATATGATTTTTAGTTGCTAAGATCATGGTTAGTTACTTCTGATATCTGATTAGTTGCTTTACATATATAAGTAGTTGCTCTTTTAAAATTGCCTTTGAAGCAACATGTCATTAGTTACTCTTCAAATCTTCTGTTAGTTGCTTTTTGGACATGAAATTAGTTGCTTCATATATCTAATTAGTTGCCCTGTTCAACAGCAAGCAAATTATATGCATATAATTTTTTTTGCTTAAATCCTTATGTTTTGTTGCTTCAAGACCATTTTTTCAGTATGTGAATAATAGTCACTATTTTCTTTTTTTGTTACTGTGGAAAACAGCTACTCTACCTTGATTCCTTGGAGGTAGATGAAGTCATTAGTAACTGCACCCCACGTGTTGATACTTGGGACAGTGCTTTGATAAAGAAGGTCAAGAATAAAGATAAAATCAGCCCTGGAGTTTTTGGGAAATTGCAAGTAAGATAAAGTTAGCTCTGGAGTTTTTCTTTTTATGTATGAAATACCCAAGTAAACTTCAAGATTCAGAGAGTAACATTCTTGGTTTTAGTTATGCCAGTAATGACCTTTTTCGTCTTCTTTCTCTGACCAAGCAGCTCAAGGAAAAGTTCCGAACATCCCAGCAAGGTGGTTTATTCGGAGGTTTGCTCAAGGCCGAGCAGTTTATTGCCGCAAATCTGCCAGCTAACTATGACCAGGCTGTGAGTTTCATATGCACCTCAACTTTTCCCTTTTTTCCCTTAAAGTTAGTTACTTTGTTGCTTTTTTTCTTAACCTCCTTACTGACATTGTGTTCTTTCGTGTAGAAAAAAAAAGAAACTTGGTATGATGGTACATGGATTGTGTTCTGAACTGGAAGACTCAATTGCCAAGTTTGTTCATGGCATTGGCAAATTGGATGAAGATTAAGTGTCTGTGGCAAAAAACAGAAGATCTGTGCCGCAGAAAGGCCAATCAACAAGACCCCTGAAAAGACAACGAGTCATTCAATAAGAAGATTCTGAACCGGTGCTAGTAGACGCAGATTCTGCCAGTTCAGACAATGAAAACAACGAGAATGATGCTTTGTGTGATGACAATAGCAGTGGCAACAAGTCAACAGAAAGCAACGAAGACGATGAAGAGGAGTCTGAGAAGGATGGTGAGAGTGAGGAAGATCAGAGCAAGGAAGATGATGATAGACATGGGGATGAGGATGATGATATGGCCAACGAAGATGACATGGAAAAGCAAAATGATGCTGATGGAGGTGCAAACGATGGCGATGAACAGAGTGAACCGGATTCTAATGTTGACGGAGGCGACAAGGGTGCTGAAGAAGGGCAGATGCATGGTGGAGGACATGAAAACACCCGCACCGATGATGACATTGGCAGTACAGCAGCGTACAACGAAAGTGCGACTGAAGAGGACAGTCGGCATGCTGAAAAAGGAAGTACATCACAGTATTATATCAGTAGCAGAGTCGGTGCGAACACAAGCGGTGGAGTTGAAGGAAGTTACATTCTGAAGAGCCAAGACTATGAGACCATGTCTCTGGTCGATCTATGCAGGATTGAAAAAAAGAACCCCCTGCCAGAAATCCTGCTAATCGAAGAACCTGCAATTTTCGATCAACAGACGCAGAACTGGTACAAGCGCAAGATTTTTGACGAGCTTGCGAAGGAAGTTACTCTAGATGAACCAGATTGGGACAATGTTGTAGACTGCAGCCCAGGGGTTATATGGCTTTGATAGATGAGACATATAGAAAACTCAGATTGAGGTCTAAGAAGAGTGCACCAATATCTGGAGCAAATACATCTGATATTCCAACTTCACCATCCTTACTAGCTACTCCTTTGGAGAAGTTGGCAAATACACCAGTTTCTCTGGCAACTTCATCATCAAAACAGACAACATCTGCATCAGTTCAGGCAACTCCAGACTTGCCTTCGCAATTGTCGGCACAAAGGACAAGTGATGGTCACGAGCCGCAAAAAGGCGATGGAAAGCAGGTCATCTTCGACGCAACACCTGCTGCAAAAAAAACAAAGATAAATCTACCTAAAAGCATACTTGCAAGTGCAAAGGCTAGACCGGCAACTCAATCTGTACCACTGGCAACTACATCCTCAACACTGCCAACTCCAGCAGCAACATTGGTAACTTCCCCATTGGGTCAGGCAGACCCCAGTTCACTTCAGCAACCTTCAGTTAAAGTTAGAACTAATGATGGCCATAATTTTATCAATGAAGCTGAAAATCAGATCATTTTCGACACCACACCTGTTACAAAAGGTGCAAATGCATCCACTAGAAAATCATGCCAAGTAACAAGCCCTATTTTCGACGCAACTCCTAATTCAAATAAAGTCAGTCCACCATCAGGAAAAGACTGCACTTCTTTTCAGGGATCTGGACCCATTTTCGACGCAACTCCCACAGGGAATGAATCAGCTTCTTCCAGGGGATTTTGTTTGGAACCATTCTAGGCGACTGCTCCAATTTTTTACACAACTCCTGTTACACCGGCCAGACCTCCTTCAGTTCAGGCAACAAAGACTAGTCATGTTCCATCTCTAGTGCCAGATCAAGGAAACTTGATGAAACCACAGCAACAGAAAACGGTATTACAGTCTACCATACCAACCCGGCAAACATGTCCACCACCCTCACCATTCTTCAAGAAGCAGTTGGACTCATCGCAGGACGATGTCTTCTCTTCTATAATGAAGGGCACCCCATCAGTTTCAATTTGCGGCAGGCTACAGCGCACCCGGTCAGCTGAAGCCCACAGGTTCACACACGTGACTACACCAACTCTGCAAAGGAGTAGTTCTGGAAGTGATACTAGGGGTTGGGAAGGGTACTGCGATGCTCCAAGTTTCAGCTTGGGTACTGAGTTTGATATGCCCAGCAGTCAACCAGTTGCAAGTTCCACTTCAGGTTGTGACATCGATGTATTGGAAGACATCGATCCCGACGAGATTGAGAGGCTCTGTGTGGAGGCAGAATTAGCTCGCAAAAATCATAGCATTAAACATAAAGTCACAGCACCTGATAATTTTAACACACCAATCAAAGATTCTGCATCAGGTGACTCAATCGTGGGTGTCGAAGGAAGCTCAACTAGTCCCACGCAGTACGAGAGGAGGATAATTAAGGCACCAGCGTGCAAGAAATCGCTGTACATTGATACAAATAGCAAGAAACAGTATTCCTGTACTACTGAGGTTAACAAGCTTTACGCTCTAGTAATCCAGCATGGACGTAGGAAAACTAGACAATAAAGCCAAGAAGAAGAAGAAAGGTCAGTTCTTAAGTTTACTGTTTTACTCATATGTTGTCTGTAGCAGCATCATTATTGCTTATGTTTTCTAAAAAATTGCCTAATTTCAGACCCGTAGCTACTAGTATCAATGAAATAACATACCTAATTTTAGGTACAAGAAAACAACTAATCCAAATGATTTCGCATGTAACATTTTAATTCAAACAAAAAGTCCAACTACTAATATTTGTCTAGTTTTCGTTGCAGTCCACACCTTGTTAAGTATAGCAACTACCATATTACGGCGAAAGAACTCGCAGATTCGATGAAACCAGGTGGTTGGCTGCATTCTTCAGTAATGGAAATTGGAATTGAAGCAATTAGGAGGGATATGCCCGCATCGTCAAAAAAGGTTATCATGCCATTGAGGGTGGGGGTAAGTAATTTTTTTTAACAAAACTGCTTTTTCTTTGTTGTTCTAATAATAAATTAACGTTGTGGAGACCATTTTTTCCCTGGCTTTTTTGTTATCTAATTTTTTTTCTATTGTTATGTCTTTATCCAACAGACTTGGTTGCAGCAACTTAACTGGACCGGTGCTGAACTAAATGCCCTGTTCAGTCACGATAAGCGCCTAGATCGTAAAGACATGGTACGTACCAGTCTCCTTTTTTATACTGTTACTGCTTTTTCCTAGTCCTTTTTTCAGTGCCAAAATAAGCAACTTATAGTTAACTTTCAGGCAAGTTTCACCTTAACCCATGCAACTAATGGTGTACCTACTAGCAACTTCTTCTATATTTTTCACTATTCTGCCCCAACTGTTCTACTTGATTCTACTGGAATCTTCTTTTTCAAGAAGTTGTTTAATTAAATTTCTATTTGCACAACAGATCCTCATCCCTGTTTGTGAACCTCTAAACCCTAAATCAGAGGTAGTTGTGCGCCATTACTAGGTATTCAACATCAACATCAGGCACAGGGGGTTCCAAATATTGGATTCATGGAGGACCATCAACGACAGAGCATTGAAGACAACTTACAACAAAATTGTCGCTAGTGTCCTATCCTTATGGGACACTCATTACAAAGACTCCAAAGTTCATCCGGATGAATTTAAGGTGCAGGAAATCCAAGTTCCCAAGCAGACCACTAAGTGAGTTATATATATTTTTCACTTCCATGTTCAAAATTACTGGGGTTGCATCATTTTTTTGTATACTGAGTTTGTGTTCTTGAATTTGCTTTTTGTTTGGGCTTTTTTGTCGCAGCCATGATTATGGGATCTGCTCACTGATGAATTACGATAAATGGGAAGGAAGAACACTTCCAGACTATGCTGCTAGAGATATTCCAAGCATCAGGAAGATACTAACTCACAAATGGGTCACATCTGTTGACAACAAAGAGGATTGGAGGGCGGTACTGAAAATGTGATTTCACCTCGCGAAGTACGTTTTGCTTGTTTCTTTGTATTTTCTTTGTGTGTTTCAGGTAATTTTTCCTCTTTTTTTGAACCCAGTTTGTGATTGTAACCAATTGCATATCTGGAGGGAAACATAGTATAGCAGTATATACAAAAATTGCCAGAAATATAAGAGTTCATCTTTTTCTTCAATTCACCATTTTTGTTGCTTACATGGAATGAATTGTTACATATGAATACTCATCCATACAAGGT
Source organism: Dactylis glomerata (assembly GCA_007115705.1). Lineage (NCBI taxonomy): Eukaryota > Viridiplantae > Streptophyta > Magnoliopsida > Poales > Poaceae > Dactylis > Dactylis glomerata. Next base: position 431,273 of record QXEO01001877.1, on the reverse strand, counting down.
GTGCAACAAACTAAAACTTTCACCAATGTAGCAAAGAACTCATTTCATGTAACTACTATAGCAATTTGCCGGGGCACCCTGAGGAGTTGTGTTCAGTCAAACCGCATGAATGGCACGTCACCTTCCTTTTTGGGTGCAATTCTAGGGCAGACATTGTCCTCTTTGACTTAGCCCTGCCTTTAGTCGTTGTTTTTGGTGGGTCTCTGGGTTTAGGCGACTGATCTGGTGCGCTGTAGGAGGGGCCAGTATTAGTTTTCTTTTTCCGCGATTTGTTCATATGAGATACCTCCGTAGCAGCGGCACGAATGTGCTTGTTTACTATAGTTGTTGCTTCATCACTAGTACTCGCAATACGGGCAAGTTTCGAGAACGACATGTTCATGTTAGCGTGACGCACTTGCTTTTGTGCTTCCGGCGGCATCACGTCTGGTTGTTGCTCTTCCGCAGGTGGTATGTATCCAGAAACAGCCTTTTGTGTCCACCTTTTGAAAATGTATCTATCAGGTATCTCATCAACACCAAGGTGAGTTAGCATCTTCAGAATGTGGCAACAAAAGATACCATCCCTCTCCATTTTGGAGCACTCACAATAGTAGAGCCCTTCATCCTTGTTTGCTGTAGCTAAGTAGGTCCTAGAACCATATTTAGGACACCATGGCCTATTTGGTTCCAGCTGGTAGTAGTTTCCGCCAAATGGGTGCACATTGTATCTCCCAATCAGTTCAAACTCATTCCTAAACCTCAAATATATGTCTCTGCAATACACCTTCAAAGCCTGCCTCTCAATAGGGTACGTGGACCATGGGCGTAGTTCCAAAAAGTCAGTCCTGTAGTCATTGCCCCTTCCTTCACAAGGACATGCACCTGAATCTTCTCATATTGCTTAACAAAGTTCAGCAACGACTTGTGTGGGTTCACGTAGCGCTTCAGAACAGCGTTGAAGCCCTCACTACGCTGTGTAGACTGCAGAAATGGGAAAAAGTGGTGCTTGAAGTAGCAGGGCACCCATTGAGCATGATGCTCGTACATAGTTGCAAAGTAGGTATGACCAGCAACAGCAGCAGGCCATTTTGCTATAAAAAGAGCCCATTTTGCTTCAAACTCTTCTGGTGAAAAGGTGAAATCAATGCATTCATTGAAGTCTTCAGCCAAACCTGGGTTCCTGCCCATAATAACACCGCACTTTAGTTGTGCCTTCTGCATTATATGCCAACGACAATTGCGATGCACCGATGTTGGAAACTTTGCATCGATTGACTTCTTCATAGCCACATCCTGATCTGTTATAATGTTGTCCGGTGCAAGCCCTCCCATGGCAATAAGGAAGCTATCAAACAACCAATCATAGCTGATAGCCAGCTCCTGCCTTAGAAACCCACAACCAAGCATGATTGACTGGCCATGCCTATTTATACCAATAAAAGGTGCAAACGGCATGTTGTACTTATTGGTTAAGTATGTTGAGTTGAAGGACACACAGTCATGGTAAGCTTCTCTGTATGCCTTGCGAGCAGCACCGTCGACCCAGAAAATATTTCTCACTCTGTCTTCTGCGTCCAAGTCTAGCCGGACATAGAACTCTGGATCCTCTTCTTTCATTGATTCAAAGTACTTAACAACCTCTGCCAGATCACTTTCTTTAGTTTCTTCTATTGTCAAAGTTGCACAGAAGTTTGTAATTGCCTTCATCGCGTATGGGACAAGCAACTCTGAGCCATAAAACTCTGACATGATGTCCATCATCCTACCTGCAAAATCATTTTAATTGTTCAAAAAATGCAACTTGTATACCCAAATAAGTAATTTACATTCTTATTCTGGCAACTTCCAGAGACTATCAGGCAACTATTTCTGTACCACTACTAAATTAAAAATTGACTACCATGCTTGAGCATCCAACACCTACAACTTCAGCATGCAACTTTTTTATTGGCAGACGACCTTTTTGTAACTTCCTAGTGTGCAATGCAGAAATGGAAACCTTCAAACGATATCCTAACTAAAGTAGTTGCTTCACTACCTTCTACTTTTGATGGAGTTTAAAGTACAAACCTGCAGTCAAGTTGGTAGCATGTAGGTTCTTAACAAATTCCCTCTCCTCCTTTGGGATCCCTTGATGCGATCTCATAAACTTGAGGAGTGACGGTTTCTGCACAAGTGGATGATTGTGTTCTGGTGTAAATGTCATCACCTCCCACCTGCCATCAATTAGCTTCACTACCAGCTTCGCTTTGCAGCTTGTGTGTACAATGTTTTCTCTTTTTTGCAACTTTGGATTCTTTTTTTGCCACCCTTCTCAGCTATTTTAGCAAGAGCTGATTCAATCTCTGCCTCCTATCTTTCTTCCTCCGTTGGTGACTCATGGTCTGGGATTGGTCCAACTTTAGCAACCATCTCTGCATTGCCATCAAGATTCTTTGGTTTTCTAAATTTGTTGCATGAGAATTGTTGTTTCTCAAGCAATCCAGTGTACGCTGACCTCCTGTTTGTGTTCAAAGCAATAGAGAAGCCTGTTCGAGCAGCGTACGCATTGTAGTGTTACCTAGCCAACTCTAGGGAGTCATAACGCATACCAACATGCGGGTCATTGGGTTGAGATAGAGCCTCATCGTCATTCTCATCTCCGGCCACGCTGGTTGTGCTTGTTGTAGCAACAAACGGGCCTGTATCAGCTGTCTCTCATGCTGACTGGCCATGTACAAGAGTGGTGAAAGGATCGTATGAGCGACTAGAGGGGGGGTGAATAGGAGCTACCCAAATTTTTACTTCTTTTCAAGTTAAGGCTAGACAAGAAGGTAAATTCGCTAGATGTGCTACTAAGTGAATTTACCTAGAGTGACAAGCAAGCTAGCAATAACAATATAAGTAAAGGTACGAGTAAAGGATAGAGGTAACCGCAATGGAGACACGAAGACACAAGGATGTATTCCCGTAGTTCCTTCCTTGTTACGGGAAGTACGTCTATGTTGGAGAGGTGTGGTGCCACAAAGGCCACCAACGCCACAAAGGCTCACCCTATTCTCCGGTGAACAAGCCACAAAGGCGAGTTCACGCTCCACTAAGCGATGCCCTTGAAGGCGGCACGACACCTTTACACAAAGTATTGGGGAAAGCTCCACAACTCAATTGGAGGCTCCCAATAGGCCCACCAAGCTCTTACACACAAAGTTAAGCTTGGAGGGCGGCTTCTTCCGGCTAGGAATCCGATGAATCACACAAGTTACAAGCCCCTCAACAAAGAGAGGGGGGAAATCAAATCGCCTTGGTGGAAGTGTAGATCTAGGTCTTCTCCCTCAAATCCCAAAAGGGCTTTGAGTTCTATTGGCTAGGGAGAGAGAACTAGTGCTTTGAAGCTTTGGAACAATGGAGGAGAGAGAGTGGAAGCCGCAGCCAGCTCTTGAGGAAGAAGAAGGCTTTATATAGTCCTCCACGAAATGTAGCCGTTGCTGGACGACTAGGGCCAGAGTCTCCGGCCAGGAGGGCCGGAGTCTCCGCCCTAAGTGACTCCAGGGCCGGAGTCTCCGGCCAGGAGGGCCGGAGTCTCCGCCCTAAGTGACTCCAGGGCCGGAGTCTCCGGCCAGAGACAAAAGTCTCCGGCCCAACTCCGGCCTGGTCTCTGAAGCGTCCAAGCCTTTAGCAAACCCTAGCCCAGCCAGACAGACCGGAGTCTCCGGCCCCTGGGGACCGGAGTCTCCGGCCTCAGCATGCCATCCCGGAGTGTCCGGCCAGAGACAGAAAGTCTCCGGCCCAACTCCGGATGGGCATCTAAAGCGGCCGACTCTGGGGGTTGCCTGGGCGAGTCCCCTAGGCCGGAGTCTCCGGCCACCAGGGCCGGAGTCTCCGGCCACCAGGGCCGGAGTCTCCGCCCTAGAGGAGGCAACAGCAGCACTCCGTGGATCCCCTCTCCACCAATTCCGCCTTCGCGAAGCACCCTACAAGACAACTAAGCCCTAACTCCACTACTAGACTACGGGCTCCGATCTTTTCAACCTTTTTGGGGTGCACCTCCGCGAGATCCTGAAATAACCTAGAAAATCTGCAGAACTTTAATAGCATGGTTAAATCACCAAATGTTGTTAACAAACACCAAAATACATTTATTAGGGAAATGCTCTTTCAATCTCCCCCTTTTTGGTGTTTGATGACAACATACGGATTTGCAAGATATAAGCACAATAAAAATAAAATATATAGCCAAAGCTCCCCCTACTTGTGTGCACAACACAATTTGCATTTGAACATGAGCCACACAAGTAAGGATCATCACTCCCCCTATATATTTCACAATTATACCAAGAGCAAGTAATAATACATGAGACTAACCATAAGCATATAAGTAAGAGTAACAAGATAGCACCCATTTAATAGTCTTACTAAGCAACGGAGGAACTTAAGTCTCACAAACATAACGTACCACACACATTTAATAGTTCAACACTACGATATATGAGACACAACATGAAAGTCCATGAAGTTGTGTCTCGACCAAAGCAAAGGCAAATCCAAATCCAAATAAACCAACCCATGGCAAATCCCAACGATGACATCCTAATAGAGCTACTTCTCCCCCTTTGGCATCGAGACACCAAAAAGGGAAAAGAGCGATGCTACACGCCCATGGGATCACTCATCGTCTTCATCCTCGGGCTCGTCCTCGGAACCGGCATTGAAGTCCTCATCTCCTTCTTCAATATCATCAGAAGCCATGGGCTTCTTGCCATGATGCACATTGGAGGTGCCAGAGGTGACCTCCTCAAAGGCTTGCCAGTCAGTCAGACCCTTGCTCCACTTGCCATAGGAGTGAGTGCCGGATGAAGAAGAGGAAGGAGGTGATTCCACATAGTCCGGTTGAGACTTCCGAAAAGCCTTGTGAAGAACTTGTTGATTGTCATTCAAATGCTTTTGGGCAATGTAGCTCTCATATTGCTTGTGACGGATGTCCACATTCATGCACAGCACATTCCTTTGGAACCAATTGAGCTTCTTGAATTCTTGCCCAAACTCATTGTTGGAGCTAGAGCCGGCATTGCTAGCATGCTTCATCCTTGGGCCCCTTCTAGTTGAAACTCCCTCGGCAAAGGCATCATCATCTTCACCTCTCACCGGAGCAAATGGTTCCTTGGAGTGACCGGTGGGTTCCTTGCGTTGAAGCTTCACAACCTTGTGATTCACAAGGTTTGCATCGAGAAGAGGAAGGTTGAGTCCTTGAGCACGGATGAGCCTCATGATAAACGAGGCATAAAGAGGAGTCTTCTTGTTGAGAATGCAATCATTGATCTCCTTGTGAATGAAATCCATCACATCAAGTGGCTCAACGGGTGCGGTCTCCCCTTTGCAATAGACTTCATGAGAGTAGGCCAAGAGATTCACCAAAGCCCCACGAATAGCATCAAAGTTACCGGCTTGAGGGGCAATGGAGGCCCGGAATATGCGGAGCAAGATGTTGGACCGTTTGGATAGCCCAAGGGTGCCCCCAATGACAATCTTCTTGTCATCCCCGATGTAGAGAGGAGCAAGCTTCTTCTTCTCATAGTACTCACCATCCACATGCATCCTCATGCCACTAGGAGTAGTAGCACCACAAAACTCATACCCAAGGAGAGCAGCAAAGTCCATGAAGTTGGAGTGACAAACCTCTTCTTCGGTCATCCAAGTCATGGGGATCTCCTCACCATCCCCAAGTACCAAGGTAGCAAAGAACTGATGGATCAAAGTGATGTTATAGGGCTCTTGAATCTTCATGAGTGGATGGAGCCCAAGCTTACGAGTGATCCACACGGCCTCTCCAAAATATGCACTGTACTTGGCAAAATGAGAGAAGTCCATGACCGTCTGAGGGCAAACCGGATACTTCTTGAGAGAAGCATAGAATTCCTTCATGATCAACTCTTGCTCTTTGCGGACAAAGCAACGGTCACGAGAGTTCCGCGGGAGAGTGTACATGTCCCTCTTCCTCATCTCAACAAATTCAGATGACGACAGCCCTTCCAAGGTCACAAGGCTATCGAACTTGACCTTCTTAGCTGCCTGGGCCCGTTCCTCCTCAGCCATCCTTGTCTTGAGCTTCTTAGCATCCCTTGCTTGCTGAGCAATGATTGACCTTTGAACAAGAGCCCCTGTGGCGGGATTGATAACCAACTTGTCCCTGCTATGAGCGGCCGGTTTCTGAGAACCACCTGCACCTGTGAATGAGTAAGGAAGATAGCAAGGTTGAGGTGACATGTCCTAGAATCAAAAAGTAAGCAATTATGCTGTGACTTAGTGCACTCAGGCCTGATCTAGCCAGAGTCTCCGGTTGGATGCAGGAGCCCGAGCCTAGGAGACTACATTTGAACAAATCGAGTGCAAAATCCACAATAAAGTTGCAAAGGAGATGATTGATAGCCACTAGAAGGTAGTACACCATATCAAACTAAGGCAAACATGCAAATCTCATAGATCTAGGGAGAACTAGCTGGAGGAGATTGAGAGCAAGTTTACCGGAGTCCATGGCACAAAATCGATCGGTGGGATTGATCCCACACCTTCAAGAACTTGTTTTGCCGGTGGCACGGCGGATCCCGAAGCTTGGAGAGGCTCTGGGGACGATCTAGGACAATGGGGGCAGCAGGGGAAGAGCAGGGGCACGGGGGTGGATGGGGAAGAATGAACCGTTCTTCCCCACCACGTGCCCTAAGTATTTGAGTCGAAACCACCCGGCCGAAGTCTCCGGTACTTACCCCGGAGTCTCCGGCCTACCGGAGTCTCCGGGCTATAAACCCCGGAGTCTCCGGCCCCCCATTGACAAGATCACATTTATGGTGAAAAGGACATGTCATTTAAAGATGAGTATGTTTGAGGATGAGATAGGCTTGGGATGGACACATTGTCACTGTGTGGTACAAAATGCTCATGTTTGCAAACATGCAAATAAAATCAAATAAGACCAAACATGAGCATGTTCCCATAGAAAATAAGACAATAAAATCAAATGGGAAACTCCTCCACTAGGGAGGTTGGTGACCAAAAGGCCACCATGTATGAGTATATAGGTATGGCACCGCGAAGATATATCTTGGGCCCAAAACCTAGACTCATCGATTAAGCTCAAAAATGTCACAAATGACAAGATAGAACAATATGCTTACTATTGGCATTATGGGGGGAGGGATAGTCCAATCAATTAGGACCGCACTCCCCCTATTTCCATGCCCACATCTAGAACAACACACAAGTTAGAGTATGGGAGTAAATGCACCTAGCTCAAGCCACATTGCTTGAATCAATGATATTTAGTTCATGCCTCAATTCCCGGAATCTTGCTTCATCAAGAGGCTTTGTGAATATATCGGCAAGTTGCTCATGAGTGCCAACATAAGATAGATCAATATCTCCACGGTTGACATGATCCCGAATGAAATGATAACGAATCTCAATATGCTTCATCTTGTTGTGTTGCACCGGGTTGTGAGCGATCTTGATTGCACTTTCATTATCACATAAAAGAGGCACTTTGTCAAAAATGACACCATAATCCTTCAAAGTTTGCCTCATCCATAAGAGTTGTGCACAACAACTAGCCGCGGCTACATATTCGGCTTCGGTGGTAGAGAGAGACACACAATTTTGTTTCTTAGATGACCAACACACCAAAGACCTACCAAGAAATTGGCAAGCCCCGGAGGTTGATTTCCGTTCCACTTTGTCTCCCACCCAATCCGAATCCGAGTAACCTACAAGATCAAAACTTGCTCCTTTTGGATACCAAAGACCAAAGTTAGGGGTATTCACTAAATATCAAAAGATTCTTTTGACCGCCACTAAGTGGCTTTCTTTTGGTGCGGCTTGAAAACATGCACAAACTCCCACACTTAACATAATGTCCGGTCTAGATGCACAAAGGTAAAGCAAGGAACCAATCATAGATCTATAAAGTTTTTGATCCACTTCTTTACCATTAGGATCGAGATCAAGATTAACCTTTGTTGGCATGGGAGTCTTTGCACCTTTGACTCCTATCATCTCGAACCTCTTGGGCATGTCTTGGGTATATTTGGCTTGGTTCACAAAAGTCCCTCCCTTCAATTGTTTGACTTCAAATCCAAGGAAGAACTCTAACTCCCCCATCATAGACATCTCAAACTTGTCGGTCATGAGCTTGGCAAACTCATTATTGAAAGCTTTGTTAGTAGAACCAAATATAATATCATCAACATATAATTGGCAAATGAAAAGCTCCCCATTGACCTTCTTAGTAAAAAGAGTGGGATCGATCACCCCAATTTCAAAACCACGATCAACCAATAACTCTTTAAGGTGCTCATACCACGCACGTGGGGCTTGTTTGAGGCCATAGAGCGCCTTATCAAGTTTGTAAACGTGGTTAGGAAACTTAGGGTTTTCGAAGCCCGGGGGTTGCTTCACAAAAACCAATTCATTTAAAGGACCATTGAGAAATGCACTTTTAACATCCATTTGTTGAAGTTTAAAGTTATGATGTGATGCATATGCAAGTAAGATGCGAATGGATTCAAGACGGGCAACGGGAGCGAAAGTTTCACCAAAGTCAATACCCTCAACTTGGGAGAAACCTTGAGCCACCAATCTTGCCTTGTTACGAATGACTATGCCATTTGCATCTTGCTTGTTCTTGAAGATCCACTTGGTCCCAATGACATTACGGCAATCTTTAGGCCTTTCTACTAGAGTCCAAACTTTGTTGCGCTCGAAGTTGTTGAGTTCATCATGCATGGCATCAAGCCAATCCGGATCCTCAAGCGCCTCATAAACTTTCTTGGGTTCTACACAAGAGACAAAAGCATGATGAGAGCTAAAGTTAGAAAGTTGCCTCCTAGTGGAGACACCTTTACGAACACTCCCAACCACATTTTCCAAGGATATGCTTCTTCGTCGAAGAATGGACTCAAGCTTCTTCTCACGGCGAGTGCGAGCCTCAAGAGGAGATTCTTGAGAGACTACTTGATCATCTTCATGATCACTGTTCTGGTCCTCGCCTTGACCAGTTGGATTGCCTTGATCATCAAGTGGCCCATAGCCACGGAATTCCGAAGGATCTTCATCAAGGCCATGATCACCCCCGGAGACTCCGGTATCCATACCCGGAGACTCCGGTATAGGCCGGAGAGTTCGGACCACAGGGGCCGGAGTCTCCGGGCAAGATTGCTCGGTGGGATGATCTTGAGGTTGAGGGTGCGCAGCTTGTCTTTGGTCAATGTCCTGTGGATGTTCAGCAGGTGAAGGCTCCACATGTGTAGAGCATTGTCCTTCTCCTTTGGCCAAAAGGTGTCCCTCAATGGGCCGGAAGAATCCGACACCCATTCTTCTTATGGCTTGGGGAGGAATTTCGTCACCTACATCACGAACACCACTTTGTCCCACAAAGGAACCATTATCCTCATCGAACCTCACATTACAAGTCTCTATAACATGCCCGGTGGACTTGCTATAGATCCTATAGGAATGTGAGTCCGTGGAGTAACCAACAAAGATACCCTCTATAGCTTTAGAATCAAATTTTGATAATCGAACACCTTTCTTGAGATAGAAACACTTACAACCAAATACCCGGAAGTACATGATGTTGGGCTTTTGCCCGGTAAGAATTTCATATGGAGTCTTGTTCAAGTTCTTGCGGAGATAAAGCCGGTTGGTGGCATGGCATGCGGTATTAATAGCTTCGGCCCAAAAGTTGTATGGAGACTTGAACTCCACCAACATAGTTCTTGCCGCATCCATGAGAGTCCGGTTCTTCCTCTCGGCAACTCCATTTTGTTGCGGGGTATATGCAGCGGAATATTGATGTTTGATACCCGCATCACTAAGAAACTCATTTAGGGAGTAGTTCTTGAACTCGGTGCCATTGTCACTTCTTATAGTCAATATGGTGGTATTGAATTGATGCTCAACTTCGGTGGCAAAGTCTTTGACGGTTTGTTGGGTCTCACTCTTGAACTCGAAGAAATAAACCCAAGTGTATCTTGAATAGTCATCGACAATCACCAAGCAATACTTCTTGCCACCAAGACTTGCATAAGTGGGAGGTCCAAAGAGATCCATGTGAAGGAGCTCCAAGCACCTCTTGGAAGAGATAATAGTCTTGCTCGGATGACTTGTTTCATGCATCTTTCCTTCAATACATGCCCTACAAACACGATCTTTGGCAAAAGAAACATCCTTTAGTCCGAGTATGTGGCCGCCGGTGTAGAGATTTTGCAAAGCTCTCATATTGACGTGGGCTAACCGGCGATGCCAAAGCCATCCCACGTCGGCCTTAGCAATTAGGCATATCGCGGCCGTAGTGGGTTTCTCCGAAAAGTCCACCACATACAAGCCATTTTCGACATACCCAACAAAGGCAACCTTGAGAGACTTACTCCACATGACGACCACAATATCAACATCAAAATATGTGGCATAGCCCATAGTAGCAAGTTGATGAACGGAAAGTAGATTATAACCAATGGTTTCGACAAGCATGACATTCACTAGGGACACGTCCGGAGTGATCACCACCTTACCAAAACCAAGTACCTTAGAGGATGAATTATCACCATATGAGACCGTGACATTTGAAGTATTTGGCTTTAGATCTTCCACAATATTTTTGCTTTCGGTCATGTGGCTTGTGGCACCACTATCAATAATCCATTTTCCTCCTCCGGAAGCAATGTCCTACAAGAGATTAATTCTTGGTTTTAGGTCCCCATTTTTGAATGGGTCCTCTTTTGTTAGTCACAAGAATCTTAGGTACCCAAATAGCATATTCAATGTAACCATTATAGGGACCAACATATTTAGCATAGACATCACCATAATAGTCCCTAAGAAGAACATAATGAGGGTTATATTTTCCTGCAAAATCATTGTGAGAAGGGCCGGAGACTCCGGCCTTTGGGAGCGGAGACTCCGGGGTAGATGAACTAACCGGAGACTCCGGAACCTTTGACCCGGAGACTCCGGTCTCCTCGATTTTCTTCTTTCCATTCAGCTCCTCCCACTCCTCCTCGGTGTAACAAATATCAAAGGGGACATGAGGAGTAGGAGCAGCAGCAGGCTTTGCCTTCTTCTTGTTCTTCTTATTCTTCTTCTTCTTTGAGGACTCGGCCACCAAACAAAGATCCCCTTTCTTTGAGGACTCGGCAACAAATCTGAGGCCCTCCTTTCCCTTGAACAATCTTTGATTGTTCAAGAGATCATTGAGATTCTTCTCTCCTTGAATGCAAGTAGCAAGGCCCTTAGCAAGATCGGCCTTCAACCTATTGTTCTCCTCAATGATATCACTATGATCACAAATAGAGTTAGAAGAACAAGGAACTTCAATAACTTGCATTGGTGGGACTTTAGATTGTTCAATAGTTAGTTGAATTTGAAGTTGTTTACGAATCTTGGTGAGATGCGAGAATTTGCCTTCCAAAGCCTTGTGGGCTTCTTCAAGCTTCTCAAATTTCTCACGAAGATCATTATGACCAACGTCAAATTCAACTTTCTCCTTTTTAAGCAACTTGACCATAGCAAGAGCATGGTCACGTTCTTTAGTGAGTTTTGACAAGATTAGATTATGAGACTCTTCTAGTCCCAACAATTTCTCCTCTAAAGAGACTCTCAAGTTTTGCTCTTCTTTGAGCTCAATTGATAGAGAGCCAATATCATCGGCGGCTAATCTTTCCAACTCCTCCTTCTCCTTGATAGTGTCATGGGCATCACCAAGTTCACACATTAGTGTCTCAAAGTATATCTTGGTTGGCCCCTTCATGTTAGCAAGAAAATCATCACAAGAAACTAGTTCTTTCTTAATCTTAAGACTACTCACATCATCCATAGAGGTAGCATTGGAATGAGATGATGAAGGAGTAGGTGATGAGGTTACCTCCGAGGCCTTAGCCATAAGACACTTGTGAGTGGTGATGATGGCGTTCTCATTTTGTGAGTTGAAGAGGGATGTAGGTGGTGTGGAGACAATGGCAATGGCGGCCACTTCTCCATTCTCTTCATCAACGGAGTCATCATCATCGGACTCGGAGTCATACTCCTCATGAACCACCAATACCCTTTCTCCTTTCTTCTTGTTGTCCTTGTTCCCATGCTTCTTGGATGGGTAGAACTTTGATGACCGGCGCTTGGGAATGAGCCGGCCTTCATTGTCCTCCTTGTTCTCATAAGGACATTCGGCGATGAAGTGCTTGATTCCTCCACAATTGTAGCAATGCCTCACTTTAGAGTCACCACCCTTCCTTGGAAAGGATTTGAACTTGGATCCCTTCGTCTTGTGCTTGTTGGCATCCCAAAAAGCATTTGCATTGAGAGCCAAGTGTTCATGGAGGGCAAACTTGAGATCTTCTGGAGACCAACACTCTTCTTCATATATTTCTTCTTCTCCTTCTCCTTGCTTGAACACCACCTTGGCGTTGAGAGCAAGACTGTGAACTCCTTTTCCGGCAAGAACACGGGCTCTAGTCTCTTCCGTGTTCTTCTTCAAGATAGACAAGGCGGTGAACTCGCAAAGAACTTCATTTGAGGTCATACTCCCAAAATCCGGTCTTGAACGGATTATCTCGGACCGCATGGGTTCTCTTGGGTTGATGGAGGTAATGAACATACTCTTGATATAGTCATCACCATTGTCTTTGCACCCAAACCCGGTCAAGGCCGTTGCAAGAGCCAAGATCCTTTGGTACATCTCATCGGGAGTCTCATTGTCACGCATAATGAAATCCCTTTCTTCACTCTTGAGCTCATCAAACTTGAAGGAGCGAATACTCTCATTCCCAATGAAGAGCATAGTGAGATAGTCCCATACTTCCTTGGCGGTGCTCAAATTGTTGATGTGTACCGCATGAGTATCTGGTATGGCTTGTTGAAGGAGATGCTTGGCGGTGGCATTGAGTTGCTCATCAACTTCTTCCCTTCCGGACAAGTTGAGAGGATCATGAGGTGCAAAGCCATTTTGTATGACCCTCCACAAATGAGTAGAAGAGCTAGAAATATGAGATTTCATTAGTCCTTGCCATTTAATAAAATTGCGAGAATCAAGCTTAGGAGGAGATCCCATGTTGTTAATGTGTGGCATAGGATAATGGACCGGCGGAGGGGAGTAAGTGTTAGGGGGTGGAATGTTAGCACCCTTTGCCGGACCATCATTTTCCTTAGGAGGGTCACCTTTATTCTCGGCGGAGGTGGAGCCATTGTTAGGTGGCTTCACCTTAGCCAAGGAGAGTTCCACACTAGGTGTGGTGTTTGGGTCGGTGGGCCCGGAAGGTTTTCTTCTAAAATATTCCTCAAACATAGCCTTCATCTCCAATCTCATGGTGGTTTGCATTGTGTCCAAGGACGCCAAATGCTCCTCACGTGAGATTGAAGAGGAAGAGATAGATGGAGGAGTATCTTCGGGAGGAGTTTCTTTACCCTTATCCCCTTCCATAGTTGCTCAAACTCTTAGGCGGTTAAGCCCGAATAAGAGACCACGCTTTGATACCAATTGAAAGGATCGTATGAGCGACTAGAGGGGGGGGTGCATAGGAGCTACCCAAATTTTTACTTCTTTTCAAGTTAAGGCTAGACAAGAAGGTAAATTCTCTAGATGTGCTACTAAGTGAATTTACCTAGAGTGACAAGCAAGCTAGCAATAACAATATAAGTAAAGGTACGAGTAAAGGATAGAGGTAACCGCAATGGAGACACGAAGACACAAGGATGTATTCCCGTAGTTCCTTCCTTGTTACGGGAAGTACGTCTACGTTGGAGAGGTGTGGTGCCACAAAGGCCACCAACGCCACAAAGGCTCACCCTATTCTCCGGTGAACAAGCCACAAAGGCGAGTTCACGCTCCACTAAGCGATGCCCTTGAAGGCGGCACGACACCTTTACACAAAGTATTGGGGCAAGCTCCACAACTCAATTGGAGGCTCCCAATAGGCCTACCAAGCTCTTACACACAAAGTTAAGCTTGGAGGACGGCTTCTTCCGGCTAGGAATCCGATGAATCACACAAGTTACAAGCCCCTCAACAAAGAGAGGGGGGAAATCAAATCGCCTTGGTGGAAGTGTAGATCTAGGTCTTCTCCCTCAAATCCCAAAAGGGCTTTGAGTTCTATTGGCTAGGGAGAGAGAACTAGTGCTTTGAAGCTTTGGAACAATAGAGGAGAGAGAGTGGAAGCCGCAGCCAGCTCTTGAGGAAGAAGAAGGCTTTATATAGTCCTCCACGAAATGTAGCCGTTGCTGGACGACTAGGTCCGGAGTCTCCGGCCAGGAGGGCCGGAGTCTCCGCCCTAAGTGACTCCAGGGCCGGAGTCTCCGGCCAGAGACAAAAGTCTCCGGCCCAACTCCGGCCTGGTCTCTGAAGCGTCCGAGCCTTTAGCAAACCCTAGCCCAGCCAAACAGACCGGAGTCTCCGGCCCCTGGGGACCGGAGTCTCCGGCCTCAGCATGCCAGCCCGGAGTCTCCGGCCAGAGACAGAAAGTCTCCGGCCCAACTCCGGACGGGCATCTGAAGCGGCCGACTCTGGGGGTTGCCTGGGCGAGTCCCCTAGGCCGGAGTCTCCGGCCACCAGGGCTGGAGTCTCCGCCCTAGAAGAGGCAACAGCAGCACTCCGTGGATCCCCTCTCCACCAATTCCACCTTCACGAAGCACCCTACAAGACAACTAAGCCCTAACTCCACTACTGGACTACGGGCTCCGATCTTTTCAACCTTTTTGGGGTGCACCTCCGCGAGATCCTGAAATAACCTAGAAAATCTGCAGAACTTTAATAGCATGGTTAAATCACCAAATGTTGTTAACAAACACCAAAATACATTTATTAGGGAAATGCTCTTTCAAGTGGGTTGTTGGATCATAGGCGGATCTGGTGTCTCGCCAATACCCTCATCCAACAGATTTGTGAAGAAATTGGGAGGGATGAATCATGCATCCTCATTAAGGTCGAATGGCACATCATTTAGGTCAACTCTATATGCCCCTTCCTGCACGATGAAGCAACTTTTATCAGTAACGAAAAAGAAATAAACAAAAGCAACAGCAGGTTTTGTGCATATTGATTGAAGGAAATTAATAGAGTAAAGATAGCAAACTCTCACAGTTGTGGAATAAGCAACAATTTTTTTGTAACTTCTAATGTTTTCAGCTATTTTTTGTTACCTTTTTTAAAATATAAGTGAATAATGTGTTCATTTTCTATGTGTTCAGGTTACGAAGAAAAAGGTTGCATGCCAGGGAAAAACACCAACAACATTTCTCTTCTATGAAGCAACATCATGGTTTTTAAGTTGCATAGTTGTGCTCAAGAAACCCAGATACGTTGAAAAATATCTAGCACTTTCTGTAAATCTTGGAGTCTTTTGTCAATGGTGCTTGATAACATACTTGTTATGCTAGAGTCTGCAAGTTCCTCTTTTCATAGTGTCTATTTATGTTATCCTGCAATTTTAATTGAATTGAAGTATCTAGGTACTTTACTTATAGTACTTAGGAATTGCCTGTCCTGTGTAGACATTTTGCCTCCTGGTACCATATTATCCATGATGATATATTGCCTAAACCGCAAGCAAAATTGCCTAAACAGACTGCAAAAATGCCTAAACCCTATAGTTTGTTTTTGACTGTATCCATGATGATGATATTTGCCTAAAAATCCAGCAAATTTGCCTAGATTTACACAAAAACTGCCTAAAAATCATTAGGAAATTGCCTAGATTTGCACAGAAAAATGCCAGAACTCATCAAACTACACACACACATTGCTTGAAAACAATCTAGCAATATTTCCAATACTCATACCAGGGGAGTTAGGCAATTTTGTGTCAGAAAGTTAGCAAATTTCTGATTTTTTGTTCAGAAGTTCGGTACAGAGGGGAAAACATCAAATTTTCAAGGTTTTTTACTGCACAGAAACACTAGAATCTGTAGAGGGGGGAAGATGGTAGGATGGATGGGGTTTCTCACCTGTTCTGCAACAGATCCAAAAGCCCTGCCTGTAAGTTGGTTCCTGCTACTTGAAGCTCCAGGTGGTGGAATTGTGTTGTCCATAGGGTTTCTTGCAAAAGAGCTTCTACTTGAGCTTGTTCCTCCAGGATTGTTCTCCATGGCGGCTTGGTAAGATTGAGGGAGAAAGATAGTCTGGATCTAGGGGGTGGGGTGCAGAGGAGGGAGAGGTGGGCTATGTATAGGCGTGGGTGGTATCAGGTGATGTTTGGAGAGGTAGGGTTTTGTGGTCCTGTTTGTGCAACTTTTAGGGTTTATGTCCTTCGCATCTTTGTCCGGTTGTGTAAGAAGCCAGTTGCTTCCCGCGCGGGGCCGTCCTTGTTTTTTGCGGAGGTGTGCGACGGATTGCTCGGTTTTATCGCACAGGGTATCGCGGGACCAGGCTGCTTCCTTTTCTAGCCGAGCGGGGTTGTGGTCCGACAGGTTTTTTCCTTTTTTGGCTGTGCGACAAGAAAGTCGTTTTGTCGCAGCTGCGACGCCTAGACGCGTCCATCTAGTTTTTAGTTGCTAGCTGGATCCAGTAATCAAGTTTGGGCAGTGACACGATATAACAAGTTTGGGACATGAGAAGTCGGTACGATTGAATCGTACGAACTTTTAGTGAGCCATGATCTGAAGGTGCAAATATAGCAGATAGAAGTTTTAGTATCGTGTTGGAGATTCATTTGATTTAAGAATATTTTGGTAGCAATATTTCACCTGTTCGAGAAAAGTGTTTGAACTTGAATAAGTAATCCCAAACCATTTTCTGTTTTATAAAATAATTATTCTGACTAGTCAAACTATTAACCATTTGTGTCATCTATCGTATCGTGTAATCGTGTATCGTCTCATGTATCATGCCGTCTATCGTATCGTGTAATTGTGTATCGTGTCATGTATCATGTATCGTATCTACTGCAGAGAGGTACATTTTTTAAAACATGCTACTGCATTTAAAACACTCAATAACAGTAATATAACAATAGAAGATTCAATATAGCACTGAGAAGATGCATATTTCATACAATAGAAGCCTCACACACCACACCACACCACACCATCTACTTATCCACCTTAATGTTGAGACAATTAACATGGCTATTGTATCCATGTAGCTTTCAGTGCCTCCTAGCAATCTCGAAGCTCAGGCGAGCATCTAGAGCGGCATACTTCACTTGTTCGTAGCTCAATAGAACGTTAACCCAACCAAAAGGTGCGTAAATCTCGAAGGTGCTATTTTCAGCGGGCTCACTATGTCCATCCCCTGGACTGCAAAAGGGCAAAGTTATAGGGATGGTTCGCAGTTCGGTTGCTGGCATGTGGGTTAGTTTCGAGTACATCTGGCAGCCTTAGTAGAGCTCGCGGACGACATCTTCGGAGACGTCTTCGCGAGATTGCCGGGCTTCCAGGACCTCCTCCGCTGCGCGGCAACCGTGCAGATGATGGCGCCGCCTGGCCACATGCCGAGCTTTCCTCCGACGGATCGTGATCTGGCCGGAGACGGCGCGCCACCCGTCAGTCCTCGCCGGGATCTTCTCGCAGAACTCGCACCAAATTTTTAGGTTTCAGCCCCTCAAAAGAAAACCGCGCACCCCTCCTTAGTTCCTGAGCCTTCAGACCGGCGATCCGTATGGTACCTTCGACTCGATGGTCGACAATGGTGATGGGCTCTTCAACTACGCAAGACCACTTGTGTCACGTCGTGGTCTTCTCCTCGCACACGTCTTACTGCCTTGCCCGGCCGGTGACAGCCCCTATGATGAGAAGCTCCAGCTCCACCTCGCGGTGTGTCGCCCTTTTGATTGAAAAGCGGTACAACCGCCTTCTCTCGCCGCCTCCTAATCTTTGCAAGAGCTCTAAGCTCCCTAGTGTTTGAGGGCCTGTCGTTGCTCCACGCTAACAGCGCTATTTTTCGGACCTACAAGTCAGCGCATATGTTCTCTCTTAGTTGCCGATGATGTGCCTGTGTATGTCGGTTGCTCGGTTCTATACTGAAAAGAAACGATGGGCCTAGCCGCCTAGCCCGCATCCTTATCCTCCTCTCCTCGGTCGCCCAGCCTCACTTCCCCCGACCACCGGCGCCGGTGCAGCTAGCTCCTCATGCACCTTGTGCTCGCGCTTGCATGTCCACTGCCGTTGGTATTCGTATCTCGCGCTCACCATCTCCACCAAATTCTCCAAGCGATGCGCCTCTTCTTCGACCAGACGCGGCAATCGATACGGCAAGGATTTGGGGATGCGCTATTCGTCCTCCTCTACGAGCCTCCGCGATGCTTCGGTTCACAGGTCGTCATCCATAGATCAGGATGTCACAAGTACCTATAGGCTCCTGATTCAGGCTCGCTCCAGTCCTGGCTCTACAGATCGATGATTTAGTGGTGGCAGCGGCACCCCCGGCTCAGCGACGGTGTCGGCAGAGGACAGCCGGGGGAGGCGGCCGGCAGGAGCACTAGGGGCAGCCCGTTGTCAAGGGGATCGTGGACGGGCATGGGGCACCGTTGGAGACAAGACGGAGAGTCCCAGAAGCGAGCGAGTCAGTAAATTTGCTCGCAGCAAGGTAGCGTCAAAATCTAAATCCAAACTGATTTATTTCCGGTTTCCAAACTAGCAAACCAGCAATTGCTCGTATCTTTCTGATGCCTCAGCTCGCTTACCGCGAGCTAACCGGCTGCACACTTGTCACGGAGGCGGATGTTGGTGGTGATTTGGATATGAAGCATGATGTGCCGTTTCAGGTGCTCTTGACCTACACCGATGACCATGGACCCGTGTTGGCCTACACATACTCCTCCTCCACTGACAGTTGGGGCGAACCCATTGACTGTGGTAGGGCTTGGGATTCGAAGCTCATCAGTTGTGGACCGCGTGCTGGCGTGGTCACGCGTGGCATCGTTCACTGGCTGTACACAGACAAGACAAGCTTCTATACTCTCAACATAAACATCACCACGACACATGTCTCTTGGACTAAGATCCCAATCAAAGTCCAGGATTGTGGGCAGTGGTGGCAGTGCCGGGTGCCGTTTCTATGCGTCGCCGGAGAAGAAAGGCTTTCGTTTGTCACTATACAAGACAATGGCATGCTAGAGCTTTGGACAAAGCAAGGACAAGACGACGGTGAGGATGGCATGGGAGCATGGTTACGCTCCGAGCTGATAAATCCGGAGTTCAGGAGAATAGACCTCATCTTCTTTGCAGGGAGGAGAGGTGCCATGCTGGTGGAGATGGAAGGTGTCTATTTCAACATCGACCTCAAGAGTAAGGAAAATACGATGGTTGGTATCATCGGCGAGAAGATGGGGCATAAGATGAGCACCAGGAGATTTCCCGCGGAGTCTTGTACCAGTAGTTGGTGTGGCGGGTGGCACATGCCCTGCCGAAACAACCCACCCACCTGTGTTGTACGAGATGGACTGTGTATTTCAGGAAATATGCCAGCAGAGTAATTCATGAAGTTCTGAATAACCAGTAGATCTGTGCAGGGTTTAATTAGTGGTATAGGTAGCTGGCCTGGTCTGTAAGTGTGACCTAGGCTTGTTTTGGGTCGGATGCTGCTGTAGGTTCCTTTGAAGATGAATAAACGATTGGTGCATGTAATCATTCAGTTAATCTGCTCTGGATAATGAGATAAGTTTTAGCTTCTTTTTTTTGCGAATGAAAGTTAAGCTCTCTTGAATATGGCACTAGTCCTAAACAGGTCCGTGACTATAACTCGTAATAAACACACTAAGAGCATTCTCCAGCTGCGCCCCCAAAGCGACCCCCAAATGGCGCCGGATCGAACGTTTGGAGGATGCCGCCGCCTGTTGCCGCTTTTGGGGCGCGTTGTTACCCAGCCGCGCCCCCAAGCGTGGCCCCAAATTTTTATAACATACGAATTTTAAAGATTATCATTATTTGGTTATATTTTACAAGTTTGAATGAAAACGGCTAGTTCATCTACCCTAGCCTACTTGTCGTCCTTTGGGGAGGTCGACGGCCCCGCCCTGACATCGTCGCCCTCGCTCTTCCGCTGCTCTACTGCCGCCGACATGCGCCGCATCCTACGGATGCCCGTGATGAGAGTTCAGCGTTCTGCCGCATCCTCGAGGAGGCACTGCAGCTCCTCCGTGAACAAGCGGCAGCCCGCCTCCTCCGTCGGTGCCAGCTGGACGGAGAGCTCGAGCGCGCGCCGGAGCTCCTCCTCATCCTGCGCGTAGGCTCGAGTGGTGTCGTTGGCCTCCTTCGCCGACTTGAAGGACGCGAGCAAGGCCTGCTGCTCCGCGCCTTCTCCTCCGAGTCAGGCAGGTTGATGAGGGTATGACCCCTCGGGTCCTCGATATTAACCTACCTGGTTCCTGCCAAGGAAGAAGCCCGCTCGAAGGATATGTGAAGCCCGCAAGGCCCAGCACTTCAACTTGGAGTAGAAGGCAAAAAATACTTGTAAACCCTAACTGGCTGCATATATAAAGCCACTAAGGGCATCTCCTAGATAAGCTAATCTCGCATAGACACTTGATCTCGCATAGATCCCACGCATAGGCTAGCACACGCCATCTCTTTCGACCATAGCCAGATCCCATCTGCGCACCATTGTAACAGCTCCAACTATACAAGCAATACAAGATCAGACAAGCAGGATGTAGGTCTTTACCCTCCGGGGGGCCGAACCTGGGTAAATTTGTGTGTACCTCTGTTTCTGTCTGAAGCCGTCGAATCCGCCAAGCGCCCACATATGCTCCATGAATCGAAAGCCCTAAACATGGGCATGGCCGGGTTAAAACCTCGTCAATGGTCGTCGAGGAAGGCGAGGTCATCATCGTCGTTGACCTCCACCTCTTCCTCCTCCTGCTTCGCCTCTGCCACCGCAGCAGCCTCTACCCCCGCCGCCTCCAGCTCGTTGTCGTCGTCCTCAAAGTAGAGGTCATTGGGGTCCTCGGGGATGTCGTCCAGGGGAGATGGAGGCGGTGGTGGAGACGGGGTTGGAGGTGCCTGGATGCGAAGCGAGCATCGCGTACGTTGTGGCGAGGCGATGAGGCATGGTGTGAAGGAGGAGGAAAGAACACGGCGGTTGTGGTGGCCACATCGCGCGGAGGCGGGGTTTTATAGGCGGAGGGCGGCGCGGGAGGCGGTGGAGAAGGCACGGAAAGAAAGCGTGGGAAGCGGTGGGAAGAGGCATGGGAAGGATGCCGGCGGCGACTAATACCCTCAAGTATAGGGGATCGCTGAAATCTTCGATGGGAACTATTACGCAAATTTATAGTTCAATTCAAGGAGAGCAAACGAGAATATCAGTAAGACTTTAGCAATTGAGAAGTCACTCTCAACCACAACTGTGTACTAATATTCTAAAAAACAAGCGGTGATTATAGCAGTTGAAAAAAAGTGGTAGTTTTTCGAACTTCGCGCGATAATGTGGTGTTTTTTTTTTGGAACTAACTCTTTTAAAATCGGAGGGAGTAGTAGCTTCTACATTGTAGTGTCGGCCTGATGTACGCTAACACTAGAGATAGAGATAATCGGGATTTTATTTCACCAGGCTTACTAACATGCTATGGATATTATGCAGGAAAGGATACTAACTTTGTGAGCTCAAACGGGTTAACGGGATCAAATTCTAAGTAAATCTACGTAAAACAGATGTGTCAAGATACCTTGATCAGTTGTAAATTCATGCAACACCAATTAGCAATCATCCTTTTACATATGGAAGCTCAAACTAGCAGGAACAATGACGGAAAAATCAACTACGGACCTACTTATGTTGAGACTTGAGAGAGAGAGGCGCAACAGCGAGACCTGAAGCTGAAACAAGCACATAAGGTATACCGCTGCTAAATGGCCACCGGCACCGCAGGTAGGAAGCTCGCGAATCGGCCGGCCAGAGATCCGACGAGGCCAAGAAATCGACCCCTTGACGACAGATCTTCGCCGGTAGGCTGGTGGGAGCTTCGCCGCCGCCGTGCGTGTGCGCGACGCCGTGGCGGAGTCGGGAACAGAAGGAGAGCCGGTCGGTGCTAGATATGTGTGGGCTTGGGCCGCTCTTGACCCAGTATTTTTATTTTCTGGTTTTAGCCGTGAGATCAAATCAAGATCGATTATTTCGTCAAGTCCTTCCACTCCTCGATTGCGTACCGAATCCTTCCGATCTTTCACCGAATCCTTCCGATCTTTCACCAAAATCGATGGGCGACGCCGCCATCTCCAATCGAGCTCGGCCGCCCTCGATTCTCCTCGCCCGGAAACCGCGCTTCACCGACAGCCGGAACAGTACCACCGCCACAGCCAAATCTAAAGATGGCTACACCATGGCGGTCTCCTTCTGGATGGAA
This sequence comes from Dactylis glomerata, assembly GCA_007115705.1. Lineage (NCBI taxonomy): Eukaryota > Viridiplantae > Streptophyta > Magnoliopsida > Poales > Poaceae > Dactylis > Dactylis glomerata. The sequence goes on along the minus strand of QXEO01001877.1, from coordinate 409,005 downwards.
CACCCGCCGCAGCTCTCCCTCTTTTCCATCCACTGCACCAAGCCGCCCCATGATCTGTCGCAAGACCTCAACTTCAAAGATATGCCACGAGTGGTCGGCGCGGACGGCCCGTTCGTCCTCCTCCGCGCCGCCTTCAACGCTGGCGGTGCCGAGCGCGAGTATTTCATGTACACGGCCGGGTCGCCCCCGTCGCTCGAGCGGATTCCTTTGCCGGACGTCGGGCTGGATGATCTGCGCGGGGTCAGGGAGTGGGGCATCCTCGCCCACGGCGGCGGCGGCCACTATCTCCTGGCCGCCCTCCGCGACGCACCGTCGGTGTCGGACGACGGCTATCAGCTTCGAATCTATTCGTCCGAGACAGAGTCATGGAGCACCAGGACACTGAACAATCCATGTCCTGGGGTCCATAGGGTTATACCCGATAAGGTGATCAAGCTTGGACAGGAAGGCTTGCTAGCCTGGGTTGATTTGTCACGCGGCTTGCTCGTGTGCGACCTGCCTGCTCTTCTTCTTCTTCCCCATGGTCAGGCTCCTCCGGTGAACTGCTTCATCCCGTTCCCCGAGCCGTTGCCTGGAAACAGGTACAAACTCAAATATCCCTTTGCCGCCACCCGAAAGATGAAAAGACACCCTTTATTGGACGAAGAAGGCCGCTCCGCATGCTGGTTTCGGGATCTCGCATGCTTCAATGGCGTGCTCAAGCTTGTTGAGATGGAGAACCATCCTGCTCCTCATCCTTTCCCTGCAATGCCCCTACGCGACGGTGGTTTGGTCAGGGTCGTGGCAGCGTCTCGGCGTCACCATCACCTTGCCGGATGCGCAAAGCACCTTGGCGGAGTGGTGGCCAGCGGCGGTCGAGCACCTCTCGAGGGACGACAGCAAGCGTGCTAACTCCCTCATCATGCTTACTCTCCGATCTCTGTGGCTGGAGCGCAACAAACGCGTCTTTGACAATGTGCACTCGCCGGCGGCTTCGGTTATCAACCTTGTAGTGCAAGAATGGGGGCTATGGCTCGATTGTAAACGTAGAGGTGGGTCGCTAGGAGATGTAACGTAATGTTTGTGCTGGGCGGGGCGGTTCTTGCCCGGCGTTGGGGTGGAGTGGCCATCTTGGTCTGTAACACAATAATCTTTTCGAGCTTAATAGAAAAACGCGCAGATCTCCTGCGGGTTCTCGAAAAAAAAAAAAAAAATGATGCAGACTTGATCATGTCGCTCAAGCGCGAAGCAGACGTTGTGGAGTCCTCTCTGCAGCTTTCCACCTTTAGGGATGCCTGGAGGACTGTGACATGGACTCGGAAACTAGTTTGGCCGCCGCCGCCGTATCCGTCGCCTAAATTCTTTTGGCACCAGACATGTGCTGCTCATGTTGCTGAAATAAAGAAGGGCGCACCGTTGTTGGCATTCAGGGAACTCTACTCAGCTTTCCCCATTCTCAGCCCAGAGGATGGTGATGATATTATTTATCTCAAATCTACGGGGAAACCCGGTGATGGGGATGGGTGGGTGGCTGCTCTTGACATAGGAAATACAACACTCAAAGCAGTTGGGCAGTATTATCTTCCGGATGATTTTTACTACCACCGACGCTATGACCCAGAACATCCTTTCCGTGCCTCTACATTGTCCCGCCATCTGGACATCACTCCAGGTATTCCTAGTCCTTATGTTCCTATGAGTTGTCTTCTTCTTGTTCCCTAGAAAAATGGGTATTGGTGTTGCTTATGAATTTATCGCCTTCTGTAGGCATTGAAGTCTCGGCATGTCGCAAGATCTCAGAGGCTAGCAGCTCTGCAAAGCATGCAAGCAACACCTCAGTTAGTATTTCGCAAAGGCAAGATTCTTATTCTCTATGGAAACTCTGTTCTGCTAAGGCCTGGGCACCTATGATCCAATTTAGACCAATTCATTCTATAATTTGATATTTATTCACTAACTAGTTTTATGATATTGCCATATTTTGCTTAATTAACTTTCTGTTCCTCAGGCTATCAGAATTGGCTGGGAAAATCAAGCGTGCACAAAATCATCCTGTTGAAAACTATCTGGTATGTTGTATTTCATATGCCCTGTTTCCAAATCCATTTTCCCAGCATCGTTCAGCTGGATTAATTAGAATGCACCATTTCCAGCCACAACAGGAAAAGTGGGGTGCGCCCCCTGTGTATCCATTGGGGCTCCATGAAAACAATCAGGTATGTGTTTATACTTCATATTACCCTGTTTCATGTTTGTCTATCATCATACAGAAAGATTAATTTTGAATGTACCATTCCAGCGACCGCAGGAATGCTTCACCAAACCAAATAGACCCTGTGGCCTTGGGTATGCATCATTGGCCCCTGTACATGGTGGTCACAACTACCAGCCACTGTGGCCACCATCGAAACATCAGCTGGCGTCTAGCAGTGAGTTTAAACCTCAGGAGGTAAAAACATTGGTGATATTCTGCTATCTCTTCTGATGACCTGTAGCTATGGAACCGACCATCTCCACTTGTTAAATATTACTTTACAAGATATATATATTTTTTGTAGTAATTCTCTCGCATGTGCTGTCACAGCCGATATACCCAACTTGACATGTGTGCATTGTGCGTTTTAAAAGTAAAAGGGGACAAAAAAAAACTATGGGCGTTTAGTTTAAAAATATGCCTAAAGGCAACTAAACATAAATTCACTATTATTTGAGGTCACTGTAAGTAACAAAGATGAAATTATCTATTTCTGCTATGCTGTGATGTGCTACTTTTCACCTCCGTTTTCCCATCATCTTACTATAAGCTGCTTGTTGCCTATGATTTCAGGCACCCCAGACATCTTTCAACAACTACCATGGGTATTCACAACAATTTTCTGCCCCTAACCCATTTGCCTATGGCGCACACACAGGCTATGGCAACTACCAACAACAGTGGCATATTGGTGCATCTTGGCAGCAACAACCTCCTGCGCTGCAGCGTCCGCCAACGCCTTGAGGTAAAAGCATTGCTGACATGCTCCTCTTTTAGACAGTAGTCATGGTCTCTCATTAAGATTACCTGTTCAAGATAGTTGTTGTTGCTAGTTCTTACATATGCAGAAGCCTTGTGTGTTTCAAACTGAAATTTAAAGAGGTTTACATGGTGACTCACTATTTGCTCTAAACATAAATTTTGATGAAACATGAGCACAGTTTTTAAAAAGATGACAGACGTTTCTCGAAAGTTTGTGTGGTGACGCCTGGAGTAGCATATTTACGAAGATGTAGGCCAAATGTAGTGTAGATGTTAAAGTAAAGGAATCTAGTCAACGTCTGTCAGTTGATTGTGGTGACTGACGAATACTATAATAATAGAAATATATATGGTTAATCTTGGCAGTGCATTAGTATTTGTTACCGCAGGAAAAAAAATCGCAATTATTAGATGTGTGAGGCTTATGGTGTAAGCTTTATGTGTGAAATTTGTCTGAACCTGAAGGAACCATGTACAGGCCATCCTGTGAGCTTGACTTGATGGTGTAAGCTTTCATGTCTGTGCGTGGACCATGCGTATTTATATTTACTTGGTGCGTGATTGTAAGGTGTCGCTTGATATATGGTACTAGCATATATGTATGAAAGCGTTTGTAAACCAGGTCACCAGGATATGTATTATGGTAAACATAATGATGGGAATATTTGATTGGTGTATTGCTCCATGTCAAAGGGTGATAGATATTCCATCTGTATTTGACATGGCTGTGGTGATTGCAGATACAGATAGAGTAGAGTAGAAGCTTACCTTTGTGTTTGTTTCTTTTTCTTCTTGGGAGTAATACTAATAAGAATCCGACAAAGGAATCATTAATACTAATAATATTATGACAAAGGAAGCAGTAGGCATGTGTTCATGACGGATACTATGAGATGCTGCTCAACATCTGTCCCAACTGACTCGGTCGCCAGATTGAATTTATTAATTCTCTCATTTCCCATTTATTTAACCCAAAGATAACTTTCTGGAGAGGTTGATGGTTTCTTGCATTTGATTTTGCACCATGAATTATTGCGATGAAAAACCCACGAGCGTCAAGTCATTTGTGCTCTAATTCTCATTTATGCTCTTCGGCAACCCGAACTTGCTGCTGCTCACGAGGATGTTTGAATGTGGTTTCCATCGGCCATGTTGGTAAGTTAGGCTACTTTCATTCCAAACTTTTTTCAACCTGCCGCTGCTGGTGTTGGTGGTGAAGCTCCTCTTGGCCGTCTTCAACACCAAGCTCTCCTTCCTCCTGCTCTACCTCGCCCTCCTCGCCATGGCCCTCTCCGGCAGATTCTCAGGCGGCGAATTCTTCTAGCTACTCTGGTGGTCTTCTTTTTTTTGGTCTTTGTCCTTCTCGATCGATCATCTACTTAATTACCTCTAGTTGAGTAGCCAGTACTTGATCCATATCCTTAATTAGCCATGGGTTACCATGTTGGATGCATAAAATGTTTGTTTGTACTCATGATTCTTGCCTTCACTCAATTTTTTTTAGATTAATGCCTTCATTCAATTTCAATTCTTATCCTGATTTTAGTATTGCAAATTGTTTGAGCTACTACTGATTCCAACCCATTTCGAACTGACTCTTGGTGTGAAATACAACCAGCAGCAGTTGAGTAACCACAACACCAGACCACCAGTCGAGATATCATCATATACTCCTCTGATACCTAGGTTTTAGGTCAGACATCACATCCCCCTCTCTTCCATACAGGGCATTGCCCGCGGTTGCAAATTTCGCCGTATCATTGCTCCATGAGTAGATCGCCTGCTCGCATGGAGAATATCCGCCGGAGAGCTACCTGGAGGGAGTACCATATAAGATCTCATCACAGCAGTGTAGAATGCTAGTTCAGCATATGCATGTCAACATAGGTAACTAGGTTGCGTGTGCACAATCGATTAAAACCAAAAGTACAAACACCATGTACTGTTGCACAAAAATTTGTTGCTACGGAATAGTTTTTCAATGATTATAAATTTCAAAAACAGAAAAAAAAAGAGGCTTCAAGATCTACAGATGTGCTAGAGTTGCATATGGTTTCATGCACTACAACATTGTACATCTAGCTATTTATTGGAGCCTAATCTTTGTCACAAAACTCCCCTCCCCGTCTTACTGTTTTTTTTTTACATGGAACACTATGATTCCATTACTGAACAGCCAAATCGCTATCCACCCACACTTGGCTGGAAACCTGAGCACTTGCCCCCCTGGCAGCTAGGGCATGGGCTACTTTATTTCAGACTCTAGGACTATAAATAAAAAACATTGAAGAAAAATTTAGACTAACAAAGGATATAATATCTTGATAGATAACACCTTCCAGAGCGCGATCAAAAAGATTTTGGGCATCAGATTGTAGGTCGATACGCGTTGCCCCCCTGGCAGCTAGGGCATGGGCTACTTTATTTCAGACTCTAGGACTATAAATAAAAGACACTGAAGAAAATTTAGACTAACAAAGGATCTAATATCTTGATAGATAACACCTTCCAGAGCGCGATCAAAAAGATTTTGGGCATCAGATTGTAGGTCGATACGCGTTGCCCCCCTGGCAGCTAGGGCATGGGCTACTTTATTTCAGACTCTAGGACTATAACTAAAAGACACTGAATAAAAATTTAGACTAACAAAGGATCTGATATCTTTGATAGATAACACCTTCTAGAGCGCGATCAAAAAGATTTTGGGCATCAGATTTTAGGTCGAAACGCGTTGCCCCCCTGGCAGCTAGGGCATGGGCTACTTTATTTCAGACTCTAGGACTATAAATAAAAGACACTGAAGAAAAATTTAGACTAACAAAGGATCTAATATCTTGATAGATAACACCTTCTAGAGTGCGATCAAAAAGATTTTGGGCATCAGATTTTAGGTCGATACGCGTTGCCCCCCTGGCAGCTAGGGCATGGGCTACTTTATTTCAGACTCTAGGACTATAAATAAAAGACACTAAAGAAAAATTTAGACTAACAAAGGATCTAATATCTTGATAGATAACACCTTCCAGAGCGCGATCAAAAAGATTTTGGGCATCAGATTGTAGGTTGATACGCGTTGCCCCCCGGCAGCTAGGGCATGGGCTACTTTATTTCAGACTCTAGGACAATAAATAAAAGACACTGAAGAAAAATTTAGACTAACAAAGGATCTAATATCTTGATAGATAACACCTTCTAGAGCGCGATCAAAAAGATTTTGGGCATCAGATTGTAGGTCGATACGCGTTGCCCCCCTGGCAGCTAGGGCATGGGCTACTTTATTTCAGACTCTAGGACTATAAATAAAAGACACTGAAGAAAAATTTAGACTAACAAAGGATCTAATATCTTTGATAGATAACACCTTCTAGAGCGCGATCAAAAAGATTTTGGGCATCAGATTGTAGGTCGATACGTGTTGCCCCCCTGGCAGCTAGGGAATGGGCTACTTTATTTCAGACTCTAGGACTATAAATAAAAGACACTGAAGAAAAATTTAGACTAACAAAGGATCTAATATCTTTGATAGATAACACCTTCTAGAGCGCGATCAAAAAGATTTTGGGCATCAGATTGTAGGTCGATACGTGTTGCCCCCCTGGCACCTAGGGCATGGGCTACTTTATTTCAGACTCTAGGACTATAAATAAAAGACACTGAAAAAACATTAGACTAACAAAGGATCTAATATCTTGATAGATAACACCTTCCAGAGCGCGATCAAAAAGATTTTGGGCATCAGATTGTAGGTCGATACGCGTTGCCCCCCTGGTAGCTAGGGCATGGGCTACTTTATTTCAGACTCTAGGACTATAAATAAAAGACACTGGAGAAAAATTTGGACTAACAAAGGATCTAATATCTTGATAGATAACACCTTCCAGAGCGCGATCAAAAAGATTTTGGGCATCAGATTGTAGGTCGATACGCGTTGCCCCCCTGGCAGCTAGGGCATGGGCTACTTTATTTCAGACTCTAGGACTATAAATAAAAGACACTGAAGAAAAATTTAGACTAACAAAGGATCTAATATCTTGATAGATAACACCTTCCAGAGCGCGATCAAAAAGATTTTGGGCATCAGATTGTAGGTCGATACGCGTTGCCCCCCTAGCAGCTAGGGCATGGGCTACTTTATTTCAGACTCTAGGATTATAAATAAAAGACACTGAAGAAAAATTTAGACTAACAAAGGATCTAATATCTTGATAGATAACACCTTCCAAAGCGCGATCAAAAATATTTTGGGCATCAGATTGTAGGTCGATATGCGTTGCCCCCCTGGCAGCTAGGGCATGGGCTACTTTATTTCAGCCTCTAGGACTATAAATAAAAGACACTGAAGAAAAATTTAGACTAACAAAGGATCTAATATCTTGATAGATAACACCTTCCAGAGCGCGATCAAAAAGATTTTGGGCATCAGATTGTAGGTCGATACGCGTCATCCCCCATTCAGTAGCTTGATGAAGTGCACAGGGCCGGATCTATGTTGGGCGGGGCCCTTGGCAAAGCTAGCGGCATGGGCCCTAAATTTAATATATATGGGCCCTAAGTTAACGGCATAGGCCCTAAGGCTGGAGGCAGACGCGATCAGCGAGGTTACGATCGCGATCGGCTGCGAGGACCGCGAGGTGTTGAGTCGGCGACGCAGCCCGCAGGGTACGTGCTGGGTCGGGTCTTGCAGTTTTTTTAGATGTATAAGAATATATGTAGAAAGGTAAACAAAATTATGGGCCCCCTCCTGATATGGGCCCCTGGCCGCCGCACAAGCTCGCATAGGCCCAGATCCGGCCCTGGAAGTGCAGCCACACACGCTTGCGCCTCCGCACTAGCCGCGCTAGCCACATCCTAAATCTTTCCGGCCCCTGCACCTCTAAAATGTCCATCTTTGTCTCTGGCAACAAAACCCTAACCTCCCGTCATCTCACACATTGAAAAGTTGGCATCAACGTTAATTTTGATCCTGTTTTGAGAAGGAGCCCTCCATGCAAGAGCAGGACTAGCATTGCAAATCACCTTCTCACTCTGACAATACTGCAGCGATTCAGAGGTCCAGTATCTAATCTGCGGTGCTTGAACCGCTGCGTGACGGCATCCACAGTGTGCACTCTCGGAGACCCAGCGTCCAAGCTCGACCAATGTGCACTCTCGGAGACTCAGTGTCCAAGCTCGACCAAGGTGGTGTTGAGAGCATCTCCAATAGCAGCGGTAACACACAGTGCTAGCTATATAATTCTTTATGGGCGTAGGTTTTGGTTATTTTGGGCAACGAGCCTCGGCTTACTAGTGAAAGGACACAGATGTCGCCTAGAGGGGGGGGTGAATAGGCGATATCAAATTTTACGAATGGCTTGAACAAAAGCGGAATTAAACTAGCGTTTATTTTGTTAAGCACAAAAAACCTAAATAAACTAGGCTCACCTATGTGCACCAACAACTTATGCTAAGCAATACAAGTAACAAGGTGATAGCAAGATATATGACTTCAAGCACGAAGGCTATCACAATGTAAAGTGCATAAGTAAAGAGCTCGGGTATAGAAATAACCGAGGCACGCGGAGACGATGATGTATTCCCGAGTTCCTCCCTTGAAAGGGAGTACGTCTCGTTGGAGGGGTGTGGTATCGCCACAAAGGCCTAACCAACGCCACAAAGGCCTCACCCTATTCTCCGGTGTGAGCTTGCGCCACAAAGGCCTAGCTCACTCTTCCACTAAGGGGTTCCTCAAGGCGGAACCGGGCCTTTACACAAAGCTTGGGGCACACTTCCACAACTTAATTGGAGGCTCCCAAGAATAGCCACAAAGGCACCACAAAGCCACAAAGCCGTCTAGGGTTCCAAGAACCCAAGAGTAATAAGCTCACAAACTTTCACTTACTCGAATCTCCGGGGAGAACTCAAACCGATGCAACTTATGCAATGGCAAAAGCACACAAGGTGCTCAAATCCTTCTCACCCAAATTTCACCAAAGCAACTAATGCTATGGAGAGATATGAGAGGAAGAACAAAGGAAATCCACAAAGAACTCCAAGATCTAGATTGACTATGTTCCCCTCACTTAGAGGAGAGATGGATTGGTAGAAATATAGATCTAGATCTCCTCTCCCTTTTCCCTCAAAAATATCCAAGAATCATGGGAGGAATGGAGGAGGAAGGGCAAGCTTGCAAAGTCAACAATGGAGGAGAGAGAATCCCAATTCGTGCACAGCCCAAGGAGGAAGAAGGGGTATTTATACCCCCCACGAAATATGGCCGTTGCAGGACTTGGAGGGGCGGATTATCCGGCCAAAATATGGCCGGAATATCCGGCTGGCCGGATTATCCGGCCCCCAGGCCGGATTATCCGCCCCCCTATACTGGGTGACGCCGAGCAAAGTCCTTAGCAGAAATTCCGAAACGAAATTTTCGCTCCCAGGCCGGATAATCCGCCCCCCCCTGGCCGGAATATCCGCCCCCCTTACTGGGTGACGCCGAGCAGAAACTGCAATACGAAAACGGTGATAACTTTTTCATCCGGACTTCGTTTTCGATGATCTTGGGCTCGTTGGAATCACCACAACGAGCTCTACAACTTCATCCATAGAAACATCATAGTCCAACAAGGGAGTATAAAACCAAATGATGAAAGGTTTGCCCTCTCTTTGAAGGCAAACCAGTAAAACCTCCAAACATCAAAAACGCAATAAGAGTTTCATGCGAAATCCGTTTTTGATGAGCTAGAGCTTGTCATGGAAATAACCACAAGCTCTAAAACCTCACATGGATAAAACCCAAATAAGAACCAAGAAAGATGATGCCAAGTATGCAAAGGTTTGAGCTCTCTCCGAACGATACAATTAAGTTACTCACTCGAGAGCCCCTCTTGATAGTACGGCTACCGATCCTATAACCCGGTCTCACAACAAACACCATGAGACCGGTAAGAAGGAAACCCTAACACTATCATACCTTTGCCTTGAGCATTCCACTTGAGGTGGATAAAGACGATCTTGATCTTCTCAAGTTGGACCACCTTTCTTGATTGAACTTGCTTGGTGAAGTCTTGCGGATTGCTCCCCCATACTCCACTATGGAAGAGACTCTCTTTAAGCATATCTTCACATATCCATGATCACAATAGAGATGGCAAGCTTCAAGCATATGTTCTCTTCTAGTTGCTCATCTTGAACTTGCGCTTTGACTTGATCAATCCTCGAATCAATTCTTCTTTCTCCATAATGATGGTGTCTTGAGGATACACATGAGAGCTCATTCAATCTTATTCTTCAAGACACACTTGACATAAGCTCAACTCCCCTAAGACCAATCTTTGGATCACTCCTTGAATAGCACCTTGGTCAACACATAATCTTCTTCTTACAACCTTGACTCCAACAAATGGTTCAAGCATTGTCTATGGACAAGTCCTACACATATAACTCAATGCAACCATTAGTCCATAGGGATTGTCATTAATTACCAAAACCACACATGGGGCTCGATATGATCTTTCAACTAGGCGCACGATAATATAGCGCCGGCAAATCACTTTCTTCAACATTCATTTAATAGCCAAGATGAAACACAACATAAAATTTAAAAATTAATTACACTTAATTTTTGTTACAACACAAACAAATATTGTTGAACATATAAATCTCAAGTTTCTTCTTCTGTGTTTTGTTGGCCATTCTATCTCCACCACTCCTCGACAAGATTATTTTGAATATCATCATGTACTTCATTGTCTTGAATGGCATGGTATGAATGAATAAAACGTGCCACCCTATGTTCCCTCCTTTGCACAGACATGGGACATCCCATCAATTCATAGAAGGTGTAATCTAAATCTTTGCCGCGCTCATCCTCGATGATCATGTTGCTGCCAAATCCAAGCTCTATCGCAGCCGACTCGCAACACACTTACGACGACGATGGCGGGGAATAGTGGTCGCGAGGCTACGGCGAACGGCTGCGCGCCCGATCTTCGTGTCGCGCGGTGGTCGCAGGGACAACGGCGGAGGCGACGAGGGTGAAGATTCCGAGTAGCTTGGTCGCTGGATTTGGTGGGGGAAAGGCGTGGGGGCGGCAGCGGGGATGAAGATTCAGGGCGGTATTTGGCTGCACGCAGGGGAGTGTTTTTTCGTGCGCGCGGAAAAGATTTTAGGCATGCACGTTTTTGAAGCATCCGTAGGAGCATGCAACAGGCCCTCCCGCACCCAAAAGAAACAGTTTTTTGGGCGCGAGATGATATACCGCAGCTGTTGGAGAAGATCCACCAGAACAGAGGTCGGCGAAGAAGGAGAAGGGACGCCGGTGAAAGCCGCCGCCGAGCTCCTCGTCACTGCTGGTGCACAAGCTCTAGCCATGGCTTTGGATCTACGAAGGGGAAGAGCTCGATTGAGAGGAAATGGCAGGTTTGGATTTTGGCGGTGAGTGCTAGGCTAAATAAGGGGGCAGAACTAAGCGGGCGGTGACCGGAATTCTCCCACCGCTTTTTCGCCGCACATCCTGAGCTCACGCCATCTCCATCTCCTGCATCCGCTCGTACGCCGCGTCTTTAAAAAAGCTTGAGACGAGGGTGGCTCTGGAGAAACGCTTGATTCGGGCGTTTCCTTAGGGCTGTCCTAAAGGTGCTTTGAGCTATACGTGGACCAGCACCGTGACCTTCGACTGTGCATCCAATTGAGCCAAAAACTGCTCCCCATAGCCTGTTTCGAGGAAATACGAGCAACGAATCGCGCCCTAGTTGGTGCAGTGGAGTCCATGGCACCGGCATGAACTGGGGCCAGGCCCCCATGTGCGGACATAACAAGCCTGTGCTGTACGAGGTTGATTGGGTATTTGATGGCCGTATATGTTCTCCACCTCCTGCGGGCTGGGAATCAAGATGAGAGCAGATTTTTTTTCAAGGATACCGATGAGGGCAGATTGATTCAAGAGCTTCAAAAGAGATCTAGCTGCCTATGTAGGATCTGATGATCGATGATCGGCATCGGCACGTATGTCTATATATGAATCGCTGATGTTTGATTTGGCATGAGAGGATGCACTGTAGCACACGCCATTGTTTCTTATTGGTTACATTGTTAATCCCATCTCTACTAATGCATATGAAATTAACACACTTCTGCCCAATAAGAAACTACGGCATTTGTGTGCATGCCACTTTTTCATATAAAGTACTATCAAACTTTAAAACATTTGACTAAGGATAATAGAAGTACACTTATTTGAGTACGAGGGAGTAGCTGCTTTGAGTGTGGTGTTTTATGATTTTTTGGGAGGTGGTGTATTAGCTGTTCATATGAACCTATTGTAAAATGTCATAAAAGAAATCTGAGTTTTTTCGTGTCGCTATCTGGACATTCTATGTTCGCACATAAATTTCTAGGGCAAAATAACTTTTTATGTGGCATGGATAGAAAGACAAAACATTTCTCGTGGATAGTTAGGTTGGAGCATCGAAGTTTGTCATTTTTACATAGGACACAGAACATGTTCTTTATTTTTTGACAACCTATGCGTGAATATAGAATATCTAGATGTACATGCGAAATTTTGTTTTTGTTTTTTTTTACATTTTAAAAGTTCTAAAAAATGGGTTCATATGCACCCGAGTGCTAAATTATAGATTTTCCTGTTTTTGGTACACTCTTCATTTTGATTTTCCTACCTTGAAATTTGAAGGTTGATTGCCGATCGATCGATGATGTTGTCACTAGAATGTGCAGCTTAGGACGACGGCATAGAGGAGGCATGTCGGAAGGTTGCTCACCCCAGCGGTGGCAAGAGGGTCCGTCAGCCGCATAGTTCTTTGTCGCCACCGGGGTTGGGCACTTCAGGCAAGATTGGCTAGCCCCAAGCTAAGAGATACTACCCTGTACGAATGAATAATACATTTTAAAAAAGTCAAACATGTACAGTTTGACCATGTTTTTTGAGTAAATCATTAACATGCATAATATAAAACCATTAGATACATCATAAAATGTATTTTTATATAATATCTACTCCCTCCGTTTCAAAATATAAGATGTTTTAGGTTTGTGAAGCAAATGTATCTAGACATGCTTTAGTGTGTATATTCAAATAAACATACACACTAAAAGATGTCTAAATGCATTTGCTTTATAAAGCTAAAACATCTTATATTTTGAAACGGAGAGAGTATATAATATTGTAGTTGTTGATATTTTTTCTATAAATTTAGTTAGCTTTACCTTTTTTTTCATAAAAATGACTCACAAGAGTTGTCGTGTCGAACTGTTGAGTCCCTAGTAAACTTTTTCCTGCGTCTCAACGCGATGCACTCATGCACCCGAATTTTCTCGATGAATGAGCATAAGTATAGCGTGCCTGTTATTCACCTCGAAATCGACAAAATTGATCTCTCGGGCAAATTTTAGCACAAAATAAATTTAATCTGAAACTATTTTATAAAATAACCTTTTTTAATAGCGCCCGCATGGCCGGTGCTATGGTCAGTGGCATAGGACCTTGCACGCTGGCGCTATCCTCCTGGCTGCGTGGCATCGTGGGCCTACATCCGGCACCATAGCGCCAGACGCAGGGGCGCTATGCCCTTAATGGGCCGACCCATGACTGTTGCGGCCGTGCGTTGCTAACCGAAATGGAAGTTTAGTCCCACCTCGGAAGCTGAGGCACGGGCGCACATGTTTATAAGGTGCAGTCTGAGAGAGCCTGTGAGCTCCTCTCAACACACACCTACTGGCTGGCTCCGTGCCCGCCGTTCCTCTGTCCTGTGGGCCCGCCTGGCTAGGCGAGCTGCTCGCTAGTAGGGCCACATCCCGAAAACCTGTGGCCCCAGCAAGGTCAGGGCGAGCATTTTTGCTCTTATTTTTTACCTAGTCCGTGTGGGACCCACTCTTAAGTAGCGTCGGCGTTACAAACTATAGCACCCTACGCCAGGGTGCTACCCTCCGTAGCATAGCGCCGGTTGTGCCGGTGTTATCCCTTGTAGTGCCATGAGAGCCGGTGCTACACTATCTCGCATAGCGTCTGCCACAAGGGTTCTACCCCATCTATGTTTTCCGCATCGGAATAACTAGTATCGAATTGCTCTGGGACTTAGAAATTTTTGGGCTCGACCCTTTGCATTATACTTCCTCTGTTTCAAAATATAAGATGTTTTAGCTTTGTGAAGCAAATGTATCTACACATCTTTTAGTGTGTAGGTTCATTCAAATACACACACTAAAAAATGTCTAGATACGTTTGCTTCATAAACCTAAAACATCATATATTTTGAAACAGAGGGAGTAGACTATAGCACCCCCACACCAGGGTGCTACCCTCCCAAAGCATAGCGCCGGGCGTGCCGGTGTTATTCTGTGCAGCGCTGTGGCGTCGGGTGCTACACTCTGCACCATAGCGCCGGTCGCCAGGGTGCTACCCACCTTAAGAGTGGGTCCCACCTGCATTGTAAGAAAACAGATACGGAGTATATGAGATTCTGCAGTGTAGGATTGATTTTTTCTACAGAGCAGCACCAACCGGCTGAGCCGATCTGTCCATGGCTAATGGCTTCCCCACGTTCGAACCCTTGACACAGGAAAATACGTGGTCCTGGTAACTCTTTAAAAGCAGTACTACTAAGCTTAGGTACAGAGAGCTGGTAATCATTTTTTCCGTCAACCGTATCACTGTCGTATGTGATCCAGCTAGGTAGCTAAAGCCTTGCGGAGGAGAATTGGATTCCTTGATCTTATCCAATTGACCCTTTTCTGGTGGTTCCGTCTCGTCGGAGAAAGAAACCATGACAGCATCTCGTTTATGGCTTAGCCTGATTTAGTGATCCGTGTGATGATGACAAGGATGACCCTTTTGATCCTTTCTGAAGAAAGATTGCAGTTGGGGATTCAGAGACCAATAATTCAGAGGGAGGAAGAGCACTGCTGCTACTGGTGGGACTTGCCCATGCCATCAAAAGGCTACCTCACGCGTACGACTAGAGTCGCCGGAGCTAGGCCTCGACGCCTAGGCCTCGATCGGAACAGGACGGTGCCGCCGGTGAAGTAATAAAGAACGATGAAGCAGACAGAAACCACGCTGACTTCAATACACAAGGACAATGCATCACATCACACAATACAAAAGAGGAAGCAGAAACGAGAAATGCCTTTGCCGCAGCGATGCGACAGCTTTTCTGCTCAAGTTTTTGCCTCATTTACATAGGCAGTAAAAACTGCCTGCTCAGTCAAAGACGACGCTAATACCAGCGGCACGTGCAATTTTTGGAGGCGGAGGAGCGATAGGGGGAAATAATTACTCCCTCGACGACACTGTCACAGTCCGCGCATGACGGAATCACGAGGAGGGAAGCAAGAGAAAAGAAAGGGAACCCGCCGCTTTCGCTGCCATCCTCCGACTGCGCCCCCTCCTAGTAGCAGTGCCTGCTCGTGGTCGTCCTGGAGTGGAGCCAGCCACCTCCTCCAGTGCCGTCCTTCCCGGGTCTCCTCCTCCTCCTGCGCTCTCTCCTCACCCCCAACCACCTGGCCGGCGACTCGCTCCATGGCCGCCGCGGCCGGCCGGTGACTCGCTGACTGGGTGAGTTCCCATCCTACTGCTTCCTTTCTTGACGCATGCAGCGGCTGTGCTGATTATTTGGGGTCAGTTGGTGCGAATCAGTTCTATTTTCCCCATAAGTAGATTTCCATGCTCTCTGCCTCCTGGAGGCCAGCGTTTGGGCTCCGAAGAACACGTGCATGTTCTTGACGGTAGCCTGCGGATATGCCATGATTCTTGTGGTGCGGTTACTGTGCTGCTTGGCTTGGATCTGGATTCCAGGCTTCCAGCGCTGTACAAAAGATATGTTCTTTGTTCTCCCGGTAAAGGGAATCGCATATATGTTCTTTTCTGCGGTTTTGTTTCAGTAAGTTCAGTAAAGTTGCTAGGTTTCGGTAGATTTTCTTTTCTGCTTGAATCGTTCGGATTTCTGACGAAGAAATCAAGAGACCATAGATTTCCTGTTAAGGAAACTAGACACTCCTGTTCCGGTCTTTGTTTCCTCTCCTTTTGTGTGTGTGTGTGTGTGTGTGTTCTGATTTTCTAGTGCTCAGAGCTTAATTATGGAGATTTGAGCTGCTAATCTCTCAACCATGTTCCTAGTTCCTAGATGGGTTTGGCGAGCTACCTGAATCACCTCTATTTTTCTTTTGTTGAGATCAAAGAGAGATTTTATTCAACAGAAGTAGTCAAGTGTAAAAAAGTTCAGTTCATGTTCTGACTACGTTGATGAGATGCATCTTACTAAATATGGCCTGGGACATGCGCAATCCACTTATCACCGTAGTCAGCATCTTACTAGATATTTGCCCTCTTTGCTAACAAGGATACTTTTTTAGCTGCTAAAATAAATAGGTTCCTGCTACTCTTGAGCTTGTGCGACTATATCCTTTTGTGAAGGTGCTAAGATTAGGCACTTCTATTAGTAGCTGAACCGAGATATCAGGAGTGGATTTGAACAAGTTCTGTTCATATTCTGCAAGGACTTCTTATTTAGTGCTGTGTTCCCATAGCCTTTGTGCCACCAACTTTCCTGCAGACCACTTCAGGCAGTGTCTATTGGTACTTCAGTAGTTCAGTGAAGCATACTGATTTGCTTGATTGCTAGCAACAAAGCCATTTTCTTCACATGAAGCTCCATGCATTTATATGTTTCATTTAGATGCTTATCACTTCCTTGCATGTTTCAGGATGCTTTAGCCAAACAGGATCTTGTGGATTGTACTACCCAAACGGGATCATGGTATGGAGACTTAAAACTCTCCCTCTTTATTTGTTTGTATAACTATTATGTACTATTTGCTTACTTCGTACTCCTTACCTACCTGCTAGGCTGGTAGCAAGAGTGAGCCTGCCGGAGACGGGTTGCCTGATGGTTGGTCCAAAGAATACAGGCCCAGAAAGGTTCGACCTGGAGCTAGGGCCAGGAGGGACATGGTAAACTGTAGTTCCCTTGGTCAAATTGGAAACATATTTTAACTCATGCCTTACATAATGGGCAATATGTTAATGCATCAAGTTGATACGGATAATTTTCATGTCCAATTTTTTTCGAGGTTGAACGAAGAACAAGTGTTATTAATGATCTGGTCCAAAAAAACAACTGCCTAACTCGCCACTTCCATTAGCATTTGTACAGTTTTCATTTACTAGAGATTAGACCACTGGTAATATGTTGGTCAAATTTATTTAAGTGATATGTGTTAGTGATCCAGGGTTTTAATGACATTGTTGTTGGCCCAGCTGTCTATATGAGCATTGCAGTGAAGCTTGGATTTTTTAAACCAACTTTGGACACAAAAATCATTGAGCCTTATTCTTTTCATGGTATGCAAATGAAAATAAATGGAAAGATGCTACTTGAATGTTATATAGATATAGTCCTCATAGTACAATAGGTTACATGCCTTTTTGACTGAATGAATTCACATTAACATGCCTTGATGAGTTCTTAGGGAATGAGTTCTAGGTAAATATAAATTAACCGAGAATAACTTCTTCTTGAGTTGTTTTCTTACTATAACTTTTGAGATCTTGTTTTGCCACAGGGTGGTTTGAAGAATTTATATGACATTGACATCATTTTGCTTATTTTCTGTTTAATCTCTGTTTTGTATTTGTAACTGCTCTAATCATTTGATCTCTACAGTTCTACATTGATCCTACCAATAGTTTCGAATTCCGTTCTCTGAAAGATGTTCGCCGTCATCTTGAATCTCGAGATACGAGTAATTCTGCTGTGACACCAAACAAGAGAAAAGCTGAAGACCTGCAGATTTCAGAGAACCAATCTCATCATGTATGTTCTTTATCTTGTGGCATTTCTTGTTTGACCCATGTCTAAATTTTCTTACCGCCACTCACCCAGCTCAAAAATCTTGTGTCACCTAATTATTCACTGTTGAAGTACAAACAATGTGACATAAAAAGTAGTTCATGTAGTACTAACTTAGTTGTAAGATAATGCAAAAGTATTTCGTTTGCTGAAGTACACCAGAAAATGGATGGTTTCCTGATGCACCTACAAAATTGTTACAATTTGCTCACACGCACTATGCACATTGAACTTAATTTTTAAAATATAAGGGACACGAAAAGTTCAAATTGCCAAAGAAATTTGAAACCAAGTTGGATGGTTATATTATCAGCGGTCATATCAAGTCTCGATGGCCAACTTATTCTTTTAAGTTGGACCACTTCATGCTTGTAAGTGTCTCCGCCAATATGAGATGCAGATGAAATACGTTACGGATGTTAATTTCTGCATATCACTCCCTTTCTCTCTTCTAAGTTACTGAAAAATGATGTCTTAATAGCTGTAATGTGTTTTGGCATTGAAATGCAATTTTGTTTTCAATAAAGGGAATATATAAATATCGCAAGGATCTCAATTACACCTAGCCTCTGCAACAACTCAGTGCCCTAATGGCATTATGAATGCACACAGCCAAAAAGAAGAAGAATTGCAGAAGAAAAGTCCCGCTGCAGTGATATATTTCTTGTAACAGCAGTACAAACACCACCGAGATAGAACCAGAAGTCCAGCCAATAGTGACGCCCCCAAGAAGGAAATAGTGTGCCGTCGTCTCCTGATCATAGATCACAGGTTTTAACCCTAGAGAAAGTCCACGCTCACAAAACAATGGCTTCAACAAGGCCATTGCCAGGCACAACCAATTAAGGTCAGACCTTGGATTTTCACCCTGAAAGGTAGGACTTTGAACTTCTCCTGTGCTCACGAATGACCATGTAAATTCCTGAACACCACAAAGACTCGAACCACCATTGCGAGTCTTCAGATCTCGGCTTCCATGACATTCTCTGCCTCTGACTTCACCATGGAACGTAATTGTCCCATGATGGCAACAGACAACAAAGCTTCACAATGCTCCCTTTGAAACCAAACAACCAAACGGTCAGAAAAAACACGGGCCATTGGAGCAAGGGCAAACGCCGCCGTGGCCATTGGAGCAAGGGCAAACGCCGCCGCCCCGGGACGCAACCAGCGGGCGCCCTGCCGCTGGCTTCCGGCGACACCTCCGGCGGCGGCGGAGGGAGGGGAAGGATGTGGGGAGAGCTCCTCGGCCGCCAGCACGGTCTGTCCCGGTGCGGCGCGGTGCTGCCGCATGGGGGGACGGGAGATGGTTAGGTTGGGAGTTCCTTAAAACTTGGTGCCGAACTGCAGTTTTGTAGTTCACTTTAGCGCATTATCAATATTTCTAGCATCCTACAGGGTATGCCATTCTTTTGCAGCCCAATAAATTTCCTATGCTAACCTTAAACATCAGCATTGTTGTTCTCATTGAACTGCCGATGCCCTCAGATTTCCCTTGTACTGCAGATGAGTGAATTGCAAGGGTCTTTCTTCGTTACCTATGTTTGCCTTTTCTATTTATTAACTAGTGCACCATCTTACATCCTTTATTTTGAAATATACAGGCAGAAGGACCTTCAGATAACATACAAATGGATACTGCTCATGAGTCGAATCCAAAGAGTAGAGAGAATTCTGAAAACATGCCATCATCAGAGCACGAGGGTGTCTCCCAAGGGAGACTAACAGAGTTGGAGCTTCAGAAGGCAAGAGTGAACAATCGGTCTCTGAAGCATGAATCAACAGAGAGAGAACAAGCAAATGTGGAGCCAAAACCCAAGGAAAAGAAGCAACAAACTAAACCTGTGAAACAGATTTCTGCACCTCTTCGAGCATCGCCTCGTTTAACTGCACTGAAAGTCAACCGGGAACTGAAACTCAACCAGGAAGCCAGTAATGTGTGCAGAGATTCGCCTGTCAGCACACAGACGGATATTGCCAATCAGTTAAAACCAACAAAGCAGGTGGAAAATCCTAAGTCTATTCCCTCTTTACTTCCTCGGAAGAAAGATGGAGCACATACCACAAGTACTTCTGAACTTGCTGGAGACAAGTATCCTTCAGCTCCTGAACTGATCCTAGGAACATCTGTTGCATGCTCTACAACAGATGTTAGATACCAGAATGCGCCTGCTGAGTTACATGTTCCACCACAACAGGCTGGGCTCTTTGAAGCAGCTGGTGCTATGCCTGGTTCCTCCTTATCATCGCTGTTTGGAAGTATCTGGTCAGATCCATGCCTTGAGTTTGCGTTCAAGACTCTTACAGGTGATATCCCTGTTCCTGACAACAATCTAGCTGGTACAAACTACTTCAAACCAGAGGACTTGAGCAAAGGGGATCCATGCCTTGAGTTTGCATTCAAGACTCTTGCAGGTGACATCCCTGTTCTTGACAACAATCTAGGGGATCCATGCCTTGAGTTTGCATTCAAGACTCTTGCAGGTGACATGCCTGTTCTTGACAACAATCTAGCCCTCGCAAACTACTTGCTTCCACCACAGAACTTGAACAAAGGGGCAGCGCCAAATTGTTCCTCTTCCACTTATGATGGGTCTAGGAAAAACCATGCGCAAGTAGACCGTGTCAGGCTGTCAATGCCAAGGCCATCAGATGAGCTCTACAGCAGTGGTTGGTTCCCTCCCCAATGAACTCCATGGGGGTATATGCGACAACTGCTGAAATTCAAATAATAAAAAATCTATAGTTTGGGTCATGCATAGGCTTCTTATCTTAGTGCTCGTCATCGTTAGGTACCTCGACAAGGATGCATGTTGTAAGAAAGACTGTATCTTGTTGTGACTGTAGTAGAGGACCCATCAGTATCATCATATGCTAGACTTGACAAACCTTTTGCTTTTGTGTAGTAAGCTGATCAATAACTCTGTTCATCTTGTGGTTAGCAGATAGTGATGCCGACAGCACCGTGGCACCCCCTTTTATTTTGGTGGCTAGGGTTCCACTCTGTCTGCATGTAAGACATTTGATGTGAACTGGACTAAGTTCTGCCTGAATTTGGTTCCTGTTTTACTGTCACTGAATCTCTCTTTGGATGGAGTAGCAAATGCTGTTGTGATGTACCACTCTCATTCATTGATTCCTGAAGTACATCAGTGTGGCTGGCAATGGCACCTTGTGTTTTCGTTTTGCCATGTACACTGTGGTTGGGTAATAATTGAACTTGCCTGCAACAGTTGTTGGGATGGTGATGCATTGGATGCCATGGAAGTACAGATCAATGGCCTAATATGAGCCTGTGTGGTCCTCTGAACTATTCCAGGACCAGTAATCAGACATCAAAAGAATTTGCTATGCTGAGAGAGGCCCACACAGACACTAGTTTGCATTCAGAGACCACAGGTCAAAGTTTCCATGAAAATTAATTTTGATATAATGCCATTTGTTGGCCTTCATCACTTGTCAATGTTTAATTTGGGATGATCTTGTGATAATGTGGAACTGTCTGCTGGCGGAACTGGCAGATGGCGAAGGCGCTGAACTGCAAGCGTTGCCGCTCTGTTGTTTTGCTGGCCAGAGAGTTACAGGTGAACAAGCTGGTGCTGGAAACGGACACATCATGAAGGAGATTAGATCAATACTCAGGAGTTTCAGACTTTAGGCCGATATCTCTCATTCATAGCTTGATCAAACTCTTCACCAAGGTGCTTGCTCGCCGCCTTGCCCCGAAGCTTGATGAGATGGTCGACTCGTGCCAAACGGCGTTCATAAAAAATCATTGCATACAGGAAAACTACCTTTACGTGCAAAATACGGCCAGATTCTTTCAACGCACTAAAAAACCCACTGTTCTTCTCAAGCTTGATCTTGCCAAAGCTTTTGATTCAGTTTCTTGGGCTTACCTCCTTGATATGTTGAGGGCAGGAGGCTTTGGGGATCGTTGGCGCGAGTGGATCTCCATGCTTCTTGCATCATCTTCTTCTCAGGTCTTAATAAATGGCATACCCTCGCAGTTTGTGCTTCATCGTCGTGGGCTTCGACAAGGGGACTCCTTGTCGCCCTTCCTCTTCATCCTTGCAATGGAACCGCTTCACCGCATCCTAAACCTTGCTACTGATAAAGGGATCCTCTCCAAATTGCCGGGGCGCAAACCGGTTGTTAGAGCTTCCCTTTATGCCGACGACGTGGTGATATTCATAAACCCCTTCCGTAGGGATGCGACATTCATCCGCTTGGCTTTGCAATGCTTTGGACAGGTTACTGGTCTCATAACCAACCCCTCAAAAAGGTCGGCCATGCCAATTAGATGCAATGGCCTAAACATGAACTACATCCTGCAACCTCTGAATTTTGAGATCAAGAGTTTTCCGTGCATTTATCTGGGCATGCCGCTCTCTCTTAAATCTCTGCGCAAGATCGATTACCAAGCTTTGTTGGACAAGATTGATGCCATGTTGGCGGCATGGAAGGGAGGCATGTTTTCTCGTGAGGGGCGACTTGTTCTTCTGAAAGCGGTGCTTTCCTCGATCACTATTTACATGATGACAGTACACAAATTTTCGGCCTGGGTACTGACGAAGATTGAGCAGCGGTGTCGGGCATGGTTTTGGAGGGGTGAAGGCACTTGCAATGGTGGTCACTGTAGAGTGCGATGGGAAATTGTCTGCCGCCCTAAGCAGCTGGGTGGACTAGGGGTGCACGACCTGCATAAGTTCAGTAGGGCGTTGAGACTGCGCTGGCTTTGGACAGCTTGGAGGCACCCTGATCGGCCTTGGGTGGGAACGCCGCTGCCATGCGATGCCATCGACAGACAACTTTTCGCTGCTGCCACAGAGATAACCATTGGGGATGGCACGCTGGCTGATTTTTGGAGTGATCGCTGGCTTCAAGGGCGAGCTCCACGTGAGATTGCTCCATCGCTTTTTAAAATTGCCTCTAGGAAAAGAAGAAACGTCAAGGATGCTTTGTGTAATCAGAAATGGTTATTAGATCTTAACCGTGGGCTGCAACCTGAGATGATTTATGAGCTTATGGAGCTGGCAACACTGCTACAGGAGGTAACACTCAATGAGAATGCACATGATTCAATAAGATGGCGTTTTGAGGCTTCCGGGGAATATTGAGCTAGATCGGCCTACTTGTTACAATTTGAAGGGTCGATTTCCTCTGACATTGCGCCAATGTTATGGGAGGGGTGGTCGCCTGGGAAGTGTCACTTCTTCCTTTGGACGGCTGAACTGAACAGGATTCTGACGGCGGACGCTCTTCAGCGAAGAGGATGGGAAAACGAATATTTTTGTCAGCTATGTCTCCGTAACCTTGAGACGCCGCTGCACTTGTTGGTAGAATGTACTTGGGCAAGGAAAGTTTGGGAGGAGCTGGCCAATCTTTTTCGGTTGCAATCGTTGAACCCAGATTCTTGGAACCAGATCACATGTATTAGGGATTGGTTACATTGTTGTATTGGAGGTGCCTCGGAAGCCCATCGGAAGGGTGCTCAGTCCCTCGTTCTGTTAGCTAGTTGGGAAATCTGGAGGGAGCGTAATAGGCGCATTTTTGAGCATGAGGAGATGTCGATTGTTTCTTTAGTTCGTAGAATACGGGATGAGGCCACGATGTGGAAGTTGGCAGGAGCTTCCTTCCCTTTCGATCCTGGTTGAGGCTTGTCTCGCCGGGGTTCTTTTTATTTTTTCCCCGTTTTTTGGTTCGCTTGTAAAACTCCTTTTTAATCAATGAATTTAGCACCTCTCCTGCTAACATTCAAAAAAAAAATACTCAGGAGTTTCGAGGACTACTCGATTCCTATGGTGTGTTGAACTGCGAACCGAGGCTGCACATCTTCTAGCAAGAAATGGCTGCGAGATACATGTATTATTAAAAGTCTTGGCTTGGTAGGGCGCCAGATGTTATTCTAACTAGGTTAAATCTGGACCTTTGTACTAGTTATAAAAATTGCAGCTGTTGATTTAAAATAAGGTACTCAAGTGGGACATGTACCTTATCTACCTATAAATTCATTGATAGTGCAAACGAAGATGACAAGGATTCCAAATGGAGTATGCAGGTTTAAAACTAGTATATGATTGCTAGCTGCTCACTCAAGTTGCAGCTGCAATAACAAGCTAGAGATTCTGGGAGCCCAAAATATCCATGCTATCTCATGATGAGATGCAACTTTGAACAAAATAATAATGTGCTAATCAACAGCAGTAAGCAGCACTAAGCAAGCATATTCGTCGCTTGGATATGTTAACTTATAGTACGTGCCTGCTTGGTGCATCCAAATCCATGAGACTTTGATACCCACTAGGCATTTCTTTGTTACTTGCATTTTTGCTCTAGTTCAGCTGTTAAGATTTCGTTGTGAATTTCTTATATTTTTCCTGTAGGTAGAAAATGTTTCCTTGACTTTCTAGTACAACTTTTCTTGACTTTTTGTTGGTGGGGAAATATTTTCTTTGACTTGTGGAACTCCTAATCTGCAGTGGATAACTGTCCCAAATTCATAACATTTAGGCCAGAAAATGTATGATCACCACTCGAACTCTCGTGTTGGTACTGTAGCTTATCTTCAGGTCTAGACAAAGGTTCACTCTTATTTTTTTGTTAAGGTTTAATGTTCATCTACATATTATCCATTCAGTTCATTCCTGACAATATCAACCTAATTGCAAAGAATATGTGAGTGTTTCTAGTTCGGATGTCAAGTTCTGTTGCAGCTATAGGTTTAGCTAATTAGCTTGCACGATAGCGACCTGAGACCTGTGAACATAATTAGTGTGATGATGAGTGCAGTGCTAAAGCTGCTGGCCATAGAGCGAAAAGAAACCAACACCAACTATCGTTGATAAGGCCGACACATTTGGTGTTTACCAGTCCATCCGTAAAGGAAACAAAATCAACCATCGTTGATAACGTCTTGGAATCATCTACTCAGACAGAAACAGAAGATGTGCGCAGTGTGGAACAGGAATCCTTTAAATTTGGGCTACTGTTTGAGTTTTAATTTTTGTCTCCAATGTTCGCTAATTCATATTTTCTGGAGAAAATATCAGGTGGAAACCAAGCTACCATAGAAACCCGTGAAAACTTATTTCAAATTACCTGAAATTATGGAAAAGATACAGTATCTCGGTGTTCAAAATCAATTCATTTTGGAAGACATAAAAAATCAAATTCAGCTATGAATAGTTAAAAACATTATACCATCACTATTTAATGCATAACTCATTTTTCCTTAACTCCCAAAAAATTATGAGTGTGAACTTAAAATTTTAAACTTCACCTTTGTAACATACCATGTTTTATAAGGAATTTATTAAATGTATAAACATGGTTTCCACAGAGATTTTTTGCAGCTTGAGTTCACCATTTGACACTTTCTCTATTTTCTACTCTTGTCTTCTGACCATTTTCCTATTTTTTATCTTTCCGATTTACTTCTATCGCTTTTTTAGACAGATGGCACCATATGCTCGCCTTTAAATTAATAAAGCCCCAACAGCCAACAGCAGAGGTTTTCTAGGGATACCTTAAGGTTTACTAATTAAGCCCAACCTAGCCCAAAAGCGTAAAGGTACCATTAAGTTCATTATATCTGAAAACCAAGGAAGCGGGGCAAAAACACCTACTGCTGCAGAGGGACTCCATAAAGTACTCGAATCAATAGGTGTTAGAGAAGAAGCGCGACCATCTCTTCCAGCAGCGGAAGAGTCTTGGGCTTTAGCAGAGGGCGTAATTTCTCTAGATCATGCAACTAGATAAGCAAATTTTATGGAGGGATGCAACTAGCTACACAAGCTAGACAATATAACAAGCTAGTATAAGTAAAGGTTTAGAGATTACCACACAATGAATATGATGATGTGTGCTAAAGTTCAGACCTTTGGGATGCTAGTCTCTGTTGAAGCGGTCTGGTGACATAATGTCCACCGATACTCTAATAGACACAATGGTTCACCATATTCTCCTCGAGCCCTCACACAATGTGAGGTGCCTCCTGTTAAGGAGTATTAGTATTGGTCTAGGTCTCTAAGAGTATGTATTTGTCTAGATTCATTTTCTTCGTCCTCAAGTATAATGTACTATACATTGTGGCATTTGCCCCCTTGATAAGACAAGTTGCTTTTTGTCTAGCACCTCTATCCACTATGTTGGTGCCCTCGGAAGCGGAAACCGGAACCTTCACAAACAAGATTGAATCAATCTCCACAACTCAATTAGAGCCCCCCCCCCCCCCCGCCCCCCAAGAATGCCACAGAGCTTTACGCCAAAATGATTGAGCGCTACGACAACTTCTTCCATTTAGGGTGCCCAAGCAACCAAGAAAAACAATATTTGCAAGGGATGTACAAGGGGAGATCATATTCCTTTTGTGAATCACTATATATGGATCTCATCTATCCCTCCCTTAGGTATCAACAAGATTGGAGCACTCGGAAGGAAGATCTTGAAGGTTTAAAGCTTTGGCAACAACGGAGGTGAGAGGCTGAAATCAACAACCCCCTCTCTGGGGAAGCAGGGGGCCTTTATAGTTTCTCCCCAAATCGAGCTGTTGGAGGTCATTTTAGTTTTGCGTGAACGAGAAGTTCCAGGGTGGACCAGGGCCACCTCCGAACTAACTTCTAGGCTATACTAAGAGTTGGCACATGGGTGTCAATCCTGACCATCCCACGGGATAGGGACGGAAGTTTTTCCAGACGGAATTGAGAAGTCTCGGGCCCAAAAGTTCCAGGCCAACTTCTAGACCTCTGTTGAGAGTTGGCACAAGGTGTCAACCCTGTGCAATCCCATGGGATATATTGCTGTGGAAGTTTGGCGGAAAGAAGCGATAAGTTTGGGGCTCATAAGTTTCGGGACAACTTCCGGGCTGAACCAAAGAGTTGGCACAAGGTGTCAACCTAGTGCCATCCCACACGGAAGTTTGCCGGAGGGAAGCGAGAAGTTTGGGGCTAGAAGTTTCGGGCCAACTGTTAGGCTTAGCTACCCAGAGAGTTTGTACGGGGTGTCAAACCGGTTCCATTTCTAGAAGGTGGTGAGAAGCTATAGACCCCCAAAAGATCCAAGGTGTAACCACGAAAGTTCCGGGTTTTGGTACCCGCAAAAAAAAGTTCCGGGTTTGCAAAGCCCACATTTTTTTTCGAAATGGGGAAGCCCTAGCCTCTGCATCAGAGAGATGCATATGGCTTTATTTTATGAAAAGTTGTCCGTAGACAAGTCTTAACAAGTTATACAATTCACGGGTTGCACAAGGTGGCCACGTGGATGAGCCAACGAAAAATAATACAAGTGAGCTGATACATCAATTAGATATTCTATTGTGCGACCACCAACCGCACCGGCTGAATAAATCCTGAGCTACCGTCTCCAAACGGTTGCACCCAAAATCCATCGCCTCCCGCTGCTCCTCTTGTTGGAGATAAGACCACATATGGATCCAGTGGGTAGCCAAAGGAATAACCTGCATAAAGGAATGTTTTTTCGGTTTGTTAAAGATAAAATCATTTCTGGTGTTCCATATAGCCCAAATAATCGCACAAACACCTACTCGAACCTGAATCAGATCCTTCTTAGGAATACCCTTGAGCCAATTCCCAAAAAGGTTATTAACATTCTTTGGTGGTTCTAGACCAAAAGTCATGTGGATAACACGCCAAATTATCTTTGCTAAGGGGCAATCAAAAAATAAATGTTGTATGGATTCCTTGTTATCATAGAAACAACATGATTCTTGACCATTCCAATTCCTCTTAATCAAATTAACTTTAGTCAGAATTACTTTCCTATGTAGGAACCACATAAACACCTTGATCTTAAGTGGTACCTTCATTTTCCAAATATATTTCTTCAAGTATTTTGTGTAATCATCTAGCATATCTAGGTACATAGATTTTACCGTGAAAGCACCAGATGTTGTTAAACCCCAAACAAAAGTGTCTTTCTCATCATTTAGCTGAATGTGCATTAGCCGCTGCACTAATTGCAGCCAAAGTCTCCACTGATTATCAGTAAGCGTGCGATGGAACGTGATATTTAACAGAGTTTGATTCAGCACGTTGGATACCGACACATTTTTTCGATGCACGATGTTGTAAAGAGAGGGATATTGTTGAGCTAGTGACTTGTTCCCTAGCCAAGTGTCTTCCCAAAATCTCGTATCCTCTCCATTACCAACAACAAAAGAACCCCTACTAAAGAAATCTTCTTTCACCTTCATCAAACCCTTCCAAAATGGCGAGTCGGATACTTTCATTTTTACCTCGGATAGGGATTTAGAATGGAGATACTTGTTTCTCAAAAGTTCTTGCCATACCCCTTCCTCATTTTGAAGCTTATACAACCATTTACTAAGAAGACATTTGTTCTTAATATCTAAAACTTCAATTCCTAGACCTCCTTGGTCACGTGGTCTATAAATAATGTTCCATTTAGTGAGTCTATATTTTCTTTTGTGACCATCACTTTGCCAGAAAAAACGTGATCTAAAAAAATCTAGTCTCTTTCTAACTCCCACCGGAATTTCAAAGAAGGACAATAAGAACATAGGGAGACTCGTTAATACCGAATTAATCAGAATAAGCCTGTCACCATATGACAACAACTTTCCAATCCAACTACTAAGTTTGACCTCGAATCTATCCTCAACCGGTTTCCATTCACCATTTTTCAGTTTTCTAAAATGAATAGGAATTCCCAAGTACTTGAAAGGAAGGGTTCCTACGTTACAACCAAAAAGTTCTCTATACTGATTCTCAACTTCCTTAGCCATCCCAAAGCAATATATTTCACTCTTGTGGAAATTTATTTTCAGTCCTGATAGTTGTTCAAATATGCATAAAACTAGTTTCATGTTTAGAGCTTTTTCCAAATCATGTTCTAGAAAAATTATTGCATCATCCGCATATTGAAGAATTGACACTCCCCCCTCAACTAGATGTGGGATAAGCCCGCTGACCTGATCGTCTTGTTTTGCTCTATTTATCATAATCGCTAACATATCAGCTATAATGTTGAACAAAATCGGAGAGAGAGGGTCCCCTTGGCGCAACCCCTTTCTCATTTGAAAATAATGACCAATGTCTTCATTTACTTTGATCCCTACACTACCACGGCTAATGAATTCTTGTATCCATTTGCACCACTTCGGATTAAACCCTTTCATTCTTAAAGCTTGTTGAAGGAAATCCCATTTTACTTTGTCATAAGCCTTTTCGAAATCTAGTTTTAAAAGCACTCCATCCATCTTTTTCTTGTGTAACTCATGGATTGTTTCATGGAGGACCACCACCCCCTCAAGGATATGACGCCCTGGCATAAAAGCCGTCTGGGTAGGCTTGACTACCTTATTTGCAACTTCTGAAATTCTATTTGTACCTACCTTTGTGAATATTTTGAAACTTACATTTAATAAGCAAATTGGTCGATATTGTTGGATTTGAATCGCATTTTCTTTTTTGGGCAGCAAAATAATTGTGCCGAAATTAAGATGAAACAATGGTAGCTCACCTCTTTGGAAAGCGACAAACATTGCCATCAAGTCCATTTTAATAATATCCCAAATTTTTTGATAAAATTCAGCCGGAAACCCATCGGGCCTCGGTGCCTTGTTTTTCTCCATTTGCATTATTGCATCATGAACCTCTTGTTCGGAGAAATCAGCGGTTAAAATCGTATTTTCCTCCAAAGAGAGTTGAGGAATATCTTCTACTTCGGATTCAATCATGGAAAAGTGATTTGGATTTGGAGCACCGAATAAATTCTTGTAATATTTGGATATGTAGGTTTTTAGGTTGTCTTGTCCAACTATTATACCTTCATCTTGCTCCAACTGAAAGATTTTCTTTTTTCTATGCTTGCCATTAGCTACTAAATGGAAATATTTAGTATTGCTACCTCCCTCTTGCACATGTTTGACCTTAGCCCTCTGAGCCCATTTAGTCTCCTCATCTCTTCGCAACTTAGCTAAATCATCATTCGCATTTTTTAAACATCGACGCTCGTCCTCATTTAGTAAAGTTGTTTCAGCCTTTAAATCAAGGGCATCTATGACGGATGTTAGTCGGACTTTTTCTGACTTATAAATGCTGCTCATATTTTTTGCCCATCCATGAAGAAAACTCCTTAAGTGCCTTATTTTATTTTGCCAATCTTCCATTGGGTTTCCTCTATTAGGAATTGATAGCCACTCTTTTTTAACTAGGTCATAAAATCCGTCTTGACGAAACCAAGATAACTCGAAAGAGAAATGAGCTTTATTACCAGTATGTGCTTGTTCGCCAGAGTCGATAAGCAAAGGTGTGTGATCTGATCCTGTACGAGTTAAAGCTCTAACCGTGACAAGGGGAAACTTGTTTTCCCATTCAACACTTGCTAGAATTCTGTCTAATTTTTCAAAAGTTGGTGTCTCTCTTCAGCTAGCCCAAGTAAACTGTCTACCAGAAAGTGCTATTTCTCGAAGGTCTAGACTCTCAATAATAGCATTAAACATGAACGGCCATCTTGAATTGAAATTATCATTATTTTTCTCTTCCTTACGCCTAATAATATTAAAATCTCCCCCTATGAGTAGCGGGAGAGTTTCATTATCACAAGTACGAACTAGTTCTGCTAGAAAGTCTGGTTTTTTATCATCTTGCGCTGTCCCGTAAACTGGAACCAACACCCAATCAAAACCGGTATCTTTTGACCGAACATGGAACTTAACACAAAAGATCCCATTTGAAACTTTTTTAACGCTTATAGTTGACGTATTAATCCCAACTAGGATGCCCCCTGATCTCCCTTGTGGAGGTAGGCAGTACCAAGCAAAATCAAGTCCTCCTGAAAGATGCTTCAAAAACGGTCCTGAAAAACTAGATCTTCCAGTCTCTAAGATCGCAAAGAAATCTAATTTATGATCACGAATTGTCTCACGCACAAAAGAATGTTTGGCCAAATCCCCAAAATCATCTCCGTTCCAAAAACAACCCTTCATTTTAACCTTTGTTTTTTAGTCTTGTACTCCTTCGGCAAGTTGTGATGACTCCTTTTCTTATATTTGCGGGTTGGTTTTTTAAGTGGAACCGTAATCTCCTTGTGAGTCTCGGTTACTAAAAGTTCCTCTTCCAACAAATCTTGACTTAACTTGGTTGCATTTTCAAGGAGTAAACTGCAATGGTCATCTACAATATCGTCTAACTTCTCATCCTTCCTTTTAAGTGTAAAAAGATTACGTTGAATGTCTGTATCTTTAAGAAACTTAACTGACTGCAAGACTTGACTATTAGTTCTACCCAAAGAAACTCCTAGTGCAGCAGCTCTGCGCACTACCACATCATCAGAGAAAGGTGCTAAAGTAAATTTATTTAAATGCTTTTTACCTGAGAAAGAAGAAGGATCGCGAGCAGAAGCTTGTTGCTATGCGCGCTCCATTTGAGTTGCATCCGTATTAGGCTGATCACGAATCCGATTGCTTGATCAGACTCCCTTCTGAGAATCTTCAGAAATTCCCCCAAAAGAAATCACTTCATTCTCCGAATATCTTCCTCCCAAAAAACTCCAGTACCAATCACATCACTATGCACAGAGCTCGGGTTACTATGGTCCATGGACTTGTCAATGGAATTTATGCAGTACTGATCACATCCCGACATGAATTGAGAATCCAGAGAGGGATATACAGGCGCACCGGGCGACCCAGGAGGAGACCCTCCAGAAACCTGCCATGGCAGAGAGTTGTGCAAAAACAATGTCGCGGCATGCTGAGCAGGCAAACAGGGCGACCCAGGAGAAATCACACCAGAAACCTGCCATGGCAGCCTTTTGGGAGAAATCCCTGTCGCGGCAGCCTGAGAAAGCGACCCAGGAGGAGACCCTCCAGAAACCTGCCGTGGCAGAGAAATGGGCGAAATCTTTGTCGCGGCAGGCTCAGCAGACAAACAGGGCGACCCAGGAGAGAACACCCCAGAGACCTGCCGTGGCAGTGTTTTGGGAGAGTTCTCTGTCGCGGCAGCCTGCGGCATATAGGAAACCGGATAATCTCCACTCGACTCAGAGCTAAGCATCTTCTGATCAGACGGAGATACAACTTGTTGTATAGGTTCCTTCTGAGCCTGAGAAGGGGTCAATGAAATCCCCACTAGGTCATCCTCTTCAACCATAGAAAACCAACTTTTAGACGGCGGACTTAGACATCCCTGGTCATCACATTTTTTCTGTATAGTTTTTAACGGAGATGGATAATGAATGGAAATCTTCCCAACCTGCATAGTCTCAACAGACTCAGTTTGCTTTGCATTCGTATCCTGATGCATGACATCATCCTTTGGATCATTTGAGGTCTCTCTATCCGAGGGAGGGATAGAAGGATCTGCCTCAGGTTTGCTTGCATTATCATCGTTGGAATTATCTTTGGCATCATCCTCCCCATCACCTATGTCAAACTCACCTGCTGGCACAATTGACCCATCAAGAGCCTCAACATCGAAGTAAACCGCAAAACCTTCGCCATCATAAAAATAATCTAGCCTTCGAGGTATAGATTTGGGATTAGCACAATCAATTTTGGCCCTGACTATACCATTTTCTCTAGTAAACTTCATGTCAATCTCCGTTGCCTTGCCAACAAGAGATCCCAATGCAAAAAGCGCCAAGTAGTCTCTGCAAAGTGTGTCTGGACATCCGCTCACCCTAACCCAAAGATCATATAAACACAACTTGTCAACATGTTTGGATGACCATTCTTCAAAATAAATCACAGACTTCTCTAGTTTTAAATCATTGATCTTCCTCAACCTTGCCATGTCACCTTTTGTCTGCAGAACCACTCGGAATAACCCTTCACCCACTGAAGCAATTTCTAGCTGGTTAATCCCCGGAACCAAAAATTCAAGTTCATTGACAACCTCTTGTATTGTCATGGGGTTACCAGTAACACGAATTCTGCATACCTTACCACTGTTATTCTTTAGTCTGAGGTCCTTGGACTTGGGCAATTCAAACCACATGAGGTCCTCTCTACACAAACCATATGTGACTGCAGTAGGCTTCGGCACAGCAAGAAGGTGGCACTCCTCATCCTTATGCAGAGCAGAATCACAATAGATGCAAAGAACCGTAGTGCAATCAGTCCCAACATGATCAGCGTGCAAATTACAACGGAAACACTTTTTCCTTTTTACCCTTTTGAGCCAAAGCAGCAGATCTAGCAATGTAAACTTGATCAACTGTGGTACCTTGTGACATCTCCGGTTGAGCAGCAGCAGTATCGACTTGCGGAATAGACAAAGCAGCAGAATCAGAACCATCACCTTTGCCCGAAGTAGCAACATCATAATTGGTAATCATCTCCTTCTGACCCTCTCCTGCAAAATCAGAGCGTTGGACAGACTTGTTCTGTCCCCGACCACCGTTGTAACCACCACGGCCACCCATGTACCTGTTGTAATAGGGTTTGCGATACCCTTGATTGCTGCCATAGCCATAACCACGGCCATATCCACCTTCATAATACCCTTGATCAAAATTCCCAAAGTTACCATTGAATTCGGCTCCTTGGAAGCTGCCTGATCCACTCCCTTCAGCACGATAGTCTTGCTGGCCATAACCGAACTGGCCTCTACCTCCCCCTCCTCTACTTCCATAAGGATCCTGTTAGCCGCCCCCACCACCCCGAGGCGGAGGAGCGTCAAAGGGCTGGGGTGCCCTAGGTGCCGGCGGACGCTGGCCACCCTGCTGAAACTGAGGACCTCCACCGGCTGCCGGCATCGGTGGTGGACGAGATCCACGACCAGCCATGATGCCTCGAGTGGGACAAGAACTGTCTTTCGGCGATCACGATTGACAGATAGAAAACGATCTCACCGATCTAAAACCTAAAATGCCTCTCACAACCGGCAAGGTGGGCCTTGTACCCACAAACGAAGCCAGATTTTTTGGGCCAAATTCCTTGTGATTTGGCTTACCAGAAAAAACTTTAGGCGCGGTGATTAGGGTCTTGTGCCCGTGAATCACGTACGTGCCAGATAGATTTGTAACTTTTTTTTTCCTTCGACTGTAGACAATCGCATTGTCCGGCCAACGCCTGATCGATGATTGCCGATGCGACGATCGAGCAATTTTCTTCCGCTCGCGACGAAACACAGTGATCCATTCATTGGCGTTAAACTCCTCCAGGAGAAAACTTGAGGGTTCTAAAACTGGAAACTTCTTCTCAGGAGGTTGACGCATCATCTTCTCCGGCGAGGATGGAGATCGCACCGCCGAGGGTGAAACAGCAAGCTCCTTTGCTGCCCACCTCTGCATCCTCCTCTTACGATCTCTTCTCGAACGCCTGGCAGACGAAGGTGCACAGTCAGATAAATCCGAATTCGAAACATACCTGAGCGCCTTTGATTGATCAGAAATCGGCGAGTCCTCCTCTTCTTCGTCGGATCGGGCGTCCGCGAGAACCCAGAAATGCCCTCCTAGAGGTGTCGCTCCGCCTGGGGAGCAAGGTGAGCCGGCTCGGATGCCGGCGGCGCCGCCGGGGACGTCGCCCGTGGCGTCGCCCTCAGAATCGCCAGAAACCGTCCCAACGGTCATCTGACTGAAAGAAGACTCATACGAACAGCAAAATTCATGGTCGGATTTCTCACTCTAACGGGACGGTTTTGCGGGTGCATAATTTCTTTTGTGTGTGATTTGATCCCACTTATACCTTTCGAAACGGAGCCCTCTTGATAGTACGGATTTTGTAGCGACTCAAATAAACAAAGTGTCGAGACACACTCGCCTTTTCTCTTTTCGCTATGAGGGAGTCTCAAACCATTTTATGCTTCCTCCGGATGTGCTTAGGCACGGTCATATTACTCATAAAACTGAAGCACATGATTAGTCCGCTAATCATGTTGTTATTAACACCAAAATCATCCAGGGAGGAAAACGCCCTTCGTAAAATAAACCACCTTGTAACCAAATCGGTCAATATTGTGCAGAAGAAAGATGGTCCATAGGAAACACTTAATTTAGCCTGAAAATAGAAGTTCTTGAAATTAGTGGGGTTGCAAGAAACACCCAGCTCCGGCTCCACTCCACGTGAGCTGGTTCAAAGCTCAGTCGAAAGATATATGATCAACGTCATATGGTCCCTGGGTGTGCGGATCTGATCGATGGCAATGGCCCCCAGGTTTCGCTGCAACACTTTGAAAATGAGGGGAAAATCGTAATTTGATTCCATAATTGATATAGAACCAAACCATTAGTGCGCGTTAACTCGCTATCCACTTTCTCTTTCAATAATTGACAGAATCAAAGTATTTAGCTCGTTCCTGCATTTCATGACTCTGTTAAAATTGCTTCAGCTGTCTGCATCTCCTTCAGTGATCGTTAAGAAAATTATGAAACGTGATGTCATTTCCTCTGAATTTCTCGAAGGGATTCCAAAGATGAAAGACTTCATGTGCCAATCCTTGCGTGCTTGCGGGGCAACTTATGATGCAGCCAACTTTTGTTTTCCAGCCTGACCACCGTGCGTCCGTCCGTGTCAGCCGCCTGATCATCATCTTGCCATTCATTTCTGCACTACAGCCCGGTAGGTTGGTGCAAGCGGTAGCGGTTGCATCTACTACTACTACCGTCCAGTGTCGACAGAAAATCAGAATTAAAAATACCTTTTTCAGCCGACGATGCGATGCATGGTCGACGTCTACTCCCATCAAGCGACGCGTCACCAAACCGTTGGTTGATGCATATATACAAAACGGATCACATTTTCACATCATGGCTTTCGGATTGGTCTTGAGTGAGGTGCAAGCCTGCAACTGCAAGAAAAATAATCATTATCATACATGCATAAAACACAAAAAGATCTAGAAAGAGAAGAAAAAAGATCCGGAGAGGGAAGAAAAGAGAAGGCTGTAAAAGCTAGGCTGCCTATTGGTAGTGGATCTTGCAACCAACGAGAGAGAGAGAGAGATCATGGTGACTGGTGCCTTTCTTTGGGCAGAAAGACAGCCTAACTTGGAATTCAAGCCTTTGGTCGATCCATCAGCTTGTCCTGTCGGTGATCGGCTCTTCTAGATAGCTTCATTGTCTGTCTTGTCAATTTGTCTCCAGTTGCATCCATTAATCCAGTCGATTTAATTAATTATGTGATGTTTACATTTTTAGTTTTATGCACCAACCACACTGACGATAAGGGTATACGCTCTTACAATAAGTGACTATGAACTTCTTGTCAAATGATATTTTCCAAACATATTTTTGATGTTAATCAATTATCATTCAGAAGCTTAAGAGATAAGGTGCCCTAGCTACCAGTTAATGTACTCAGCTGTACTATACTGTTCTATAGTACTGTTGTAGTATCTGAGATTGCAATGCCACATAATGTTTTCCTGCTCTTGGCATGCATTGATGCATGCCAATTAGTTCACTGTGGCCCATGACAGCATGAATGCAAAGCAAGTGTAACACTTTATCAACTGCGAGAGGTAGGTCTGGTGCTAGTGGTACGTCATGAATGAATCTGAAGCTGGACACACTAGCCACTCTCGCACAAAGACCATTTCTCATATGGCAAGAACACATGTACAGATGTACTAGCTAGGCTCTCGTTCAAGGTGCCAGAGACAATGTACTACTATTGTACTAAAAATCACATGATCAGCACTAAAATGGAACAAGGGGCTGTGGGAAAGGATCGCCATATGATATACTCGTGTTCACATGCTGCTACTACTATTACTGCAAAAGCTTCAGTTTGTTTTTTCAGATCAAAACTCCATATGTATAGTACTCTGTAAAACACATAAAAAATTACACTATGTATATATATATATATATTTAGTTGCTGCTCTCATTTTTTTTTACAAATACTGTAAAGAGAAAAATGCCAATTTGGTATATGAAGTTGCCGCTTATGTGCGATTTGGTCACAAATTTGCAAATCGTGAATTCTAGATCATGAAGTTACCACGCACGAGGGTTTTGGTCACTCTGTGACGGGCCACCGTTAGTTTGGTGATGTGGAAAATTATTTTTGTGAATACCCCCCTAAAAATTAAGTTTCTTCTCTTTTAAGAACCTTACCCCCCTCTCCCCCCCCCCCCCCCTCACTCCCGAAAATTCCCCAAAAAACTCCCAAAAATTCCCAGTCGAGTAACGGCATGGAAGCTAGTGATTTGCCAATTCAGATTTGATTGAATGGGGATTCGATTTATTTTCAACTAGCTAGAGGCAAGGTCTTCCTCCTCATCTGCAGGAGGTCAAGCTCGGGGGAGGCTGGCCTTCTTGCTGGTGTTGTTGGAGGAGCTCGCTCCCGCGTGTCGTCACATGGAGCACCATGACCCATGATTTGGGGAGGATGGAGCCGTCGTGCTGATCGTGATATCGGACCATAGATGGGGTCGGGACCTTGGGTCGGCAGATGGGGAAAGCTACGATGTCGAAGAGATTGGAGAAGAAGAATCATGCGGCAATGTGAGATTAGAGAAAGAAATAAAGACCAACCAGGACAATATGAGATTAGAGAAAGAAACCAATCAGGATTTATTCGAGTCCATGAAAAATAATCAAGTTAGAAAAGTGACCTAGTAATTAGAAGAAACAAACATGTACAAGGTTATTTGTAAAAATACAGACACCGCCGTCACGAAGTGACCCAAACACTCATGTGTGGCAACTTCGTGATCTAGAATTCACAATTTACAATTTATTGACCAAAATGAACATTTGGGAAAAATTAATAGACTAAATTGGCGTTTTTCTCTAGTATAAAACACAAGCTATTACATTGCTCATGCTATATATGGATGAGTGAATAACAAAATGCATGAAATATATACATTTATTTGGCTATATGATCAAGTCCCCGGCTGGTCATGATAATCTGGTTTGCTTCACCAACTTTTTGTTTATTTTACCGCTGAAGCTCAGTTTGCGGTTGTATGATTGACTTATCTCATAATTTGCTGTTGAACAAATAGCACCGAAAATAAAATAAAAAAGTCTAACCAAATCCAAATGATAACAAACATTCACAGGTGTGCCAAACATGGTTATCGTAACAACCAAAATGGCGTCGCCGCCATGGCACGTGTTTCCCTTGTATCTACGCAACCTGCTCCAATCCAAAATCCAGGGAGGACCGAGGAGCGACACCTGCACAGCTGCGACGCACCGCGCAGGCATCACGCGCGGTGGTATATAACCTCGCGCGGCGGCCCACGCACCGGCGACGCGACCCGAGAACATTCCGAGCTGGCTCGTTTGTTTGGCCACAGCGTATCATTGCCCAATCACGGATCTCTCTTGATCTCTGGCTAGTAGTTCTCTGCTAATCCTCGCCTCCTCGCCACCACCGTCTGCCGCCGCTGCTTCTTGCGTTGCCGCGGCGAGGAGATGAAGGAGATGATGGTTGGGTCGGCGGCGCCGGTGGGGCCGGTCGGGAGGTGGGGGGCGGCGCCTCCGCAGGCGCTGCTCGAGAGGATGAAGGACTACGGCCAGGAGGGCGCCTTCGCCCTCTGGGACGAGCTCTCGCCCGAGGACCGCGACCTCCTCGTCCAGGACATCGAGGTGAGCCCAATGCCGCCGCCCTTACCGTCGTCTCAGGGCAAGATTTATTTCCTGGTAGGCGGGGAAAAGATTTGGTTTTGCATTGGGCGCTGGAATTGTCGGCGAAGGTTCTGTTCCGAGTCTTGGTTTTTTGTTCTGCATATCTGTCTTCGCGTCGGGATTAACTCTGTTTTAGTTTGGAGTTGTGCATGTTGATTTGGCTGTGAGCCAGAATTCTACACGAACAGTTTGTTTGATTTGATTCTGCGTTGCAAATGCTGCTAAGATTTGTGGAGAACGGGAGGATTTGAAAAACAATTTAATTCTCCATCAGTTCATTTTATCCAGCTGGATAAGTTGCCTCGGATCCTCGGCTCACGCCACAATCCAAATTTGCAGCATTTGTTTAATTTTTTTGTCTGTTACTGAATGCTGTCTGATGGAGCTGTGCGTACTATATTGCAGAGTCTGGATCTTTCAAGGATTGATCGGATCATTCGACGCTCTTTTGGATCACAAGGTCAGAGGTCTTTCAGTTCAATAATCCATCATTCATTCCAGTGAAGAACGCTATACCCATGTGTGTATCTTTGATTGTCAGTCTTAGTTATTGTGCTGATATTTCTAAGCATAGGCTTTCTGGCGCCCCCCGTTGAGCCTGTGCCGGAATCCAGTGTCTCGAGGGTCGAGGATAGGTCTCCAGAGGACAAAGAACGGTGGTGGAAGAAGGGGCTGAGAGCCATTTCAGAGGGGAAGCTGGCCGTTGTCCTATTGGCTGGTGGTCAGGTAATCTGATGAGATTGAATCCTCCCAATCCTGTTATCTGTGCAATCTATGTCAGTCTGTACAATACAATGGGAAAACAATTTTCTTATGATCTAATTTCTTCTCATTTTGTGCGTAGGGGACTCGGCTTGGCATCTCCGATCCTAAGGGATGTTTCAGTAAGTTGATTCCACCTGAATTCTTGTATGTTACTGCTTGACTGCATATGTGCAGTGGTATGCTTTCTTTTTTAAGCATAAATGTATGACATTAAAAACAGAGGGAGTATTGCTATATGTACTGTTACATCTTTGTTCATCCCTACTAGAATGGACTAGTAATTTGCTGATATTTTCAGATACAACTCTATTTACATTATATGTACCATTGTTTGTTTCTGACACCTCATTTTCTCCCTTCAGACATTGGACTTCCATCTGGAAAATCACTTTTCCAACTCCAAGCGGAACGCATTTTGTGTATTCAAAAGTTGGCTGCTCAATCCAGTGATAGTAATGTCTTTTGATCACAAGCTTCTAGATTTTTTTTTGTCTTCACGTCCTTACCCTTGATTTGAATATATTTGCAGCTCCTGGCAATATTTTACCGATCCACTGGTATATAATGACCAGCCCATTCACCCATGATGTCACACGCAAATTCTTTGAAAGCCGTAAATATTTTGGCTTAGAGGCTGACCAGGTAAGAACAAGCACAATATTTTCTACCGCATAACATATTCATGGGAATTAAATAAAAAGCGCATAATGTCCAATCCAATAATAAGAGTTATCTTTATTTGTTAGGCTTGAAATATTGAACATTTTCATCGCAGGTGACCTTTTTCCAACAAGGCACTCTTCCATGTGTTTCTGACGATGGCAGATTTATCATGGAGACACCATACAAGGTACCATCTCTTAACTTTATGATTCATTCATCTGATCATGTATGGCCAGGAGGCAGAGTTCTGATTTATTGCAACTTGATTTCTAAGTTTACTCATGGTGTGAGATCTCAGAGCTTAAATGCAACTTGTAATGCCTGCAAAGCTACTTTGATAGTGCATATGCTGCAGTTCTAAACGGTTGTATTGTTTTTACACCATCTACTGAAACTAGGTAGCAAAGGCTCCTGATGGAAATGGAGGACTATATTCCGGTAATACTCAAAAATATGGAACAATCGTCGTGCAGTAGTTCTATTTAATAAACGCACGATCATTTCCAATGCTTACTTTTTACAACTAACATCTCGCAGCTCTGAAGTCTATGAAGTTGCTTGAAGATATGTCTGCACGGGGTGTAAAATATGTAGATTGCTATGGAGTTGATAATGCATTGGTGAGGACATGCACTTTGAGGTGTCATCTAATTTTTATGCACCACCTCATTCGCTAATAGTTATCTTATATGCAGGTTCGTGTTGCAGATCCTACATTCCTAGGGTACTTTATAGATAAGAGTGTATCTTCTGCTGCAAAGGTTGTTAGGAAGGTAAAGTCAAATATTTCACGAGGTTGTAAAAATAAATTGTCATGGTTCAGCACTTGGTGCCTTACCATTTACCAAACTATGAACCGCGATGATAGTTAGTTGATTTCTGAACAGGCTTATCCACAAGAAAATGTTGGAGTTTTTGTTCAACGAGGTCGTGGTGGACCTCTCTCCGTGGTCGAGTATAGTGAAATGGATGCGGCTATGACTACAGAAATTAATCAATCAACAGGACGCCTTCGTTATTGTTGGAGCAATGTATGTTTATATCCTTGCTTACCGCTCCCTCCCCTCGATCACGGTGACTCATACCAATACCAACTGCACATTGTTTTTTTCTTTGCAGGTTTGCTTGCATATGTTCACTTTGGACTTTCTAAATCAAGTGGCGAACAGCCTTGAAAAGGACAGTGTGTAAGTGTTTCTATATCGAATTTGTATTCTGAAGCATTATGAATTCATTGTATGTTAACAGTAGATTGATTACTCTCATTACCTGTTTGCTGCTTAAATCTCTTACTCTTTCTGGGAGAGTGAAAGTTACATCTATAATTGAACTTAGTGATTTAAGGATCTGCTAGGCATGTCCATGGCAACTAATTTTACCTAGTAATTTCCATGCTCTGGCTAAATTATGTTCTGCTCTCGCACCTGACATCTAGAAACTTGGTGGTCAGGTATCATCTTGCAGAAAAGAAGATACCTTCCATTCACGGGTGTACAATGGGCCTGAAGCTTGAACAGTTCATATTCGACGCATTCTCTTACTCCCCATCCACGACACTTTTCGAGGTTCGACTTCTCAGCCATCTATTCTGATATAGTTCCATCTTTTTTTTTTCCTTTTTTCATGTCAAAAGCTGGAGATACTCACCGTGCATCTCTTAACATTCAGGTGTCACGCGAAGAGGAATTCGCGCCAGTGAAGAATGCAAACGGTGCAGCTTACGACACTCCTGATACCGCCAAACTGATGTTGCTCCGGCTCCACAGCAGATGGGTAGTTGCTGCTGGCGGTTTCCTGACCCATTCTGTACCCTTGTATATGACAGGTAATTCCTTACTGTTGCCCTTTTCTTGCCCAGAACTTGTAAGAAATCACAACATCAACATTTCAAGACAGAACTAACAATCTTTCTCATGACCCCTTTTCCTCATAGGCGTCGAGGTTTCCCCACTCAGCTCATACGCAGGTGAAAACCTGGAGGCGATCTGCCGCGGGCGAACATTCCATGCACCCAGTGAGATTTCGTTCTAGGTGCATTGGATCATGACTGCAATGAAAGTTGTGGTCCACAGCGATTGGAATTTGGAAATGAAAGAAGCTGAGGTTGGGTGGACCACGGACGGATGGTATTTGAGTTTTAGATACTGTTGAATCTCTTGTGAGTAATTTGGCCAAGGAGCATTTGTAATTCTGAATTAATGATGCCTGTGTAGTTGATCAATAGAAGTGTTTTCTTGTCAGTTCCATGTAAAAACAATACTCCCTCTGATTGGAAATAACTGTCGGGGACATAGTACAAACTTTGTACTAAGCTAGTACAAAATTGCCGACACTTATTTCCGATCAGAGGGAGTAATACATTTTGGAATGCCATACAAAAGATCTTTTGGAAGTGGAGAAGCTAGAAATAACAAAGCTCTCAAGTTTCATCAGCTAGAACAGCTTATCACATTGAATGGCGTTATCAGTATAATGGTCAAACTTGCCGATCTCTTGTATGTTGAATAATCTAGCATAATAAGTGTCGAGATTCCAGTTAGTTCAGTTAGCAGGTGTCGTTTTCGTCAGGTTAGGCTTCAGTTAGCGTCAGCTATTTGTTAGGGTCTAGATAAGTTTGTTTTGATTAGGTCTCTGTAAGAAGATTTAGTCACGATTGGAAATAAAAAAATTGTATCTTTATCCATAGATCCTTTAAAAATTGGATGCATCGTGCTAACAGACACGATAGATCCTTGGTGAATAAAAGGAAGAGGAAAGCAAGAAAAGCCGCAAGTTGTGCGCGGGCAAAAACCACTGAGTTTTTCTGAAATCTTAAGTGTTCATTTCATAGGCTACATTATACAGTACAAGGAACAGCTTTCGATAATCCCATTTGGAAAATATTATGGAAGCTCAATGTCCCCGCCAAAATAAAAACTTGTTTTTGCTCTTAAAAAGTAGTAAAAACTTGTTCAGAGTGAAGGAGCTTGTCGATGCATTTCAAAATACTTGCCGCATGTAGGTAGAGTAGAGATGGCAAAAGCAATGGCTATGTCATGGGATTTACGAGAGCTTTTCCAGCAATAAGCATTGAACCGTGGATAAACAAGCTTCAGTAAAAAGTACTAATGAGGGCAACCTGGCAGGATGCTGCTGATTGCTGAAGTCACACTACATTGAACAAATGTAACAGCAGAGCAGGGGAATTTCCACAAACAATAACACAGTGAAATTCAAGCAAAACTCTTAATGATAGATAGATTCCACAAACACGTTCATATGACGAGACTTCAGTTTCACAGAAAATATGGAACCAAATACCAAAACACCAGCCTGGTAGGTCTTTTTAAGTGCGAAAAACTTCTGACTATGAACTACTCATGAATCAGAGTCTAGACTTAGGCAGCGATGAAAGCCTTCTTCCCACCGCCAGTGGATCCAGCTGGAATGACCTTGAGGACGTTGAATCTCACGGTTTTAGACAGGGGCCTGTTGAAGATACAGATAATAAATACTTAAGTAACAAAAAAGGAACAGTGTCCAACAGTAATCGACAGGATAAAACTAATGCATTGGCAAATCACATAGCAGTAGTTCAAAGTGTAAGGAAGGGTGATAGTTTGCAGAATTTCGCAAGTTTCATACAAGTCTTATCAGTAGAGAGTATTACCTGCACTGGCCAATGATGACATGGTCTCCTTCCTTGATACGGAAGCATGGGGAGATGTGAGCCGGAATGTTTGAGTGCCTCTTCTCATACCTGCAAGATGGACAATGATTTTTCAAAGTTAGATAAGCCATAAAAAAAGAAAGAAATTACGAATCCTGGCTTCTTTTACTTGCCTCTGATACTTCTTCACAAAGTGAAGGTAGTTCCTGCGGACAATGATGGTCCTGTTCATCTTGGCGCTGTGGCATGTTCCAGCGATGATTCTGCCCCTGATGGCAACAGTTCCAGTGAATGGGCACTTCTTGTCAATGTAGGTACCTGGAAGGGAAAAGAAATTAATAAATTGTCTAAGGAGTAAATAAAATAAATGTACACGTTATCTACTGATCATTTTAACATATTGAATTACTTTCCAGTCATTTATAAAGAAATTCTCAGAATAACAAGAAAGTAAAATCCACAACTCAATTATTTACAACAACATAAAATGAAATTTACACAGGAGACACTGACTAAGAATGTTGGGAACGTCACAACAACTTTTTACTATTCAAACATTAGAATACTTTCTGCAATATAACACAGCTAGTTTAAAAAGGACAAATGGTACAGAGGTGAGAAATTGAGCATGCTTCCAGCATCAACATAACTACACCTACTTACAAGTTAACAGACCCAGCTAAAATAGAAGGGGTTGGACTATTATTTACCTTCGATCGCTTCCCTTGGGGTCTTGAAGCCAAGCCCAACATTCTTCCAGAAGCGGTTGCCAGCCTTGCCTGGCCTCTTAGCCTTGTCAGCCTTCTTTGTGCTATATCAAACATACAGGCATTGTTAAGTACAAACTTTTATCAAGAAATACATATATG
The DNA here is from genome assembly GCA_007115705.1 of Dactylis glomerata. Taxonomy (NCBI): domain Eukaryota; kingdom Viridiplantae; phylum Streptophyta; class Magnoliopsida; order Poales; family Poaceae; genus Dactylis; species Dactylis glomerata. The sequence continues at coordinate 364,653 of QXEO01001877.1, read as the reverse complement.
CAATGCTACAGATGAAATGAATCATACTCCTCACCTGAGGAAAACCTTGGGCTGCTTGAGGAAGGACTTCTCAGTCTGCACAACAAGATTAGATGTAAACCATTAGTACAAGAAGACAACTGCCTATGATAAACCAAACGTTTGGGCTGAAACAGGTAAGTAGAAGAACAAATCTGAATTCTTATCAGTGTACGGCTAACGAATCACATGAATTAGGCAGGATATATCACTAGACATACAAACACTGCCTATTGATGTCAGATAAACAAGATATACATGGGCTAATCAAGATCGCATATGTACCAGTGTCACATCGCAGCTCAACGCTGCTTGTCAGAAAAGCCATTTACTCTAAGCTACGGAGAAACAACTGAAAACTAACAAATGAAGTGAGAGCTAAAGCATCGCAGTAAACCCCCATCTCGCTAACAAACCCTCGTCAAATTCTTCTGGCCGCAGAAACTACCAAGAGATACATGCTACTACCTGATTTGCTACGAATACACAAACTCGAATACACAAACCTCTCCACGAATAGATCTAATATAATACAGGGTGAGAAGCGCGACGGTGCAGCACAAATCCAGCTATCCAATTATAAATCGCGAGCAAGTGAACGGAAGGAGCCGAGGTAGAGCACTAGACGGGAAGGACAGGAGGAGCCTTTACCTGCTCCGCCATGGCTGCGCTGGTGGGCTTCGAGCGGCGAGGTGGCGGCGGCGCGCTGGGAGGATGCGGAGGCTGGGAGAGCTGAGGCTTCGAGAGGCTGTGGCGGCGGGGCGCAAACCCTAAGGTGCCTTCTTATAACGCGGAGGCGCCGCTGCGGAATGTGCGCTTACAACCCCAGCCCTTCCGGGCTTTAGGCCCATCTACTCGGGCCGGCCCATGAAAGGCCCATCTCTACCGTACTCACAGCCGGGCCCACCTCCTCGCTTCTGTTAGAGATCACGCCGTTGTTGATGGTGTATTAGCCGTGGTGTGAAACATAACCCGAGAGTTCTCTTCGTCGCGGCGAGCTCCGGTGGTCTCCGGCGCGGTGAGGCGGCCGCTCCGCCCGCTGAGGCTGTCCCCTCCCCCCGACACCCCTCTCCAGGTGCTAGGGATTGGTGGAGCGGTGCAGATCTATCCGGAATTCCACTGAGTTGATTTGTTAGGTAATCTCGAAACCTGGCCTGGTTGCACATTCCCCCTGATCCCTACTGTGCTTGCGGCAGCCGGCGGCGCGAGCGGACGCACGCCGCGCATGCGATCCGAGCAGATGCGCAATGAGCCCAGCCGCGCCTGATTTTTTGTTGTGGCTGAAGAAATTCGTAATGGCGTCTCGCTCGTTTTGTGCAGTTGGTGGCGTAATGGCAAACCTGCAGTCTTCCCTCCCCGTGCCTTCCTCCTTCGGCGGGGCCTCGCCGCCGTCCCCCTCCCCGATCGGTGTGGGCGCCGGCGCCGGCCCGGGCGGCGCTGTCGCGGCGCAGGAATCCAACGACAGGAAGATGGCGTCGGCGGAGCAGCTGGTGCTCGAACTCTGCGACCGTGAGCTGCGCGAGAACGCCCTCCTCGAGCTATCTAAGGTCCATCTCCTGCTCTTCTAGGGTTCTAACCGCTACTCGTGAGGAGGGATTGTGTGGTTATTTTTTATCTCTAAGAAGGATTGCGTGGGTTTTTAAATCTCTGCGAGGCATTTCAGCTTTGTTTTTAGATGAACAGAACATCTGTAGACTGCGTGTTCAGTAAAGGAAAATCTAACTTAATGTACTCATTTCAGAAACGAGAGATATTTCAAGACCTGGCCCCTCTTCTGTGGCACTCCTTTGGCACAATTGCTGCACTGCTTCAGGTATTCATAAGTCTTCTATGTTTATGATTTGCACGCTTGAACATTGAAATAGAAATACTGGGAGCTTTGGCCCTGCTTTTTTTACCCGTATGCTCTGTTTATGTTGCCAAACTGTTGAGATCAGTCACCGTTTGTTTTTAGAGCCTGCACTTGCTTTTCTGAATGCAACTTGTCATAGTTTGAGCCTGCTTTCCTCACTTGGTATATTTGGCAACTTGGGAACACTTACAGGAAATTGTGTCCATCTACCCTGCACTTTCACCCCCAACTTTGTCTCCAGGTGCATCAAACCGAGTCTGCAACGCACTTGCACTTCTTCAGGTACAGTCCGGGGGTAAAACTAAATTCACGATATTGCTTGAAGTTTTCTATGCCAGATCCATTGCATATCTCTATCCTCTAATTACTTTTATGTTTGTTTTACAATAATTGCAGTGTGTTGCATCGCACCCTGATACCAGAATCCCTTTCTTACACGGTAACGAGTGCAACCATTTGTACTGTGTCTCACATATACCTAAGTCCCAGCAGTATGATACGACAAGAGCCATTTAGCTCTACTGTTTCTTTCATCTATTCATTTCCCCCTTTATGTCCTCCATTTGTTCCTTTCAGCTCACGTGCCACTGTTCTTGTACCCGTTCCTGAATACATTCAGCAAGACACGGCCCTTTGAGTACTTGCGACTTACCAGCTTGGGTGTCATTGGTGCTCTTGTTAAGGTAATAATTTATTTGTGCAAGTTTACAGGATTGATCAATTCTTATATAATGCATCCAACTCTGCCAAACATGATCCTTTTCCTAATTTTGCAATGCACCACCAATGAATATCCATGTTGTTGTTCCAATACCCTTGCATGAATGATGAATCTAATAAGGTCACAAGGACAAGGGATACATCCTTGTTACTCTGTGTTTAACAAAGAGATAATCAATTCTATAGCTTATAAACAAGCAATGTTCTCATGTTGTTTTTGGAATAAACTTCATGTGTTTACACAAACTAATTTTGTAAATGGGAATGAAGCTTCTTTACCATCTGATGCATGCAGGTTGATGATACTGAAGTTATCGGTTTTCTGCTGCAAACTGAAATAATTCCTCTGTGCTTGCGTACCATGGAGATGGGCAGTGAGCTGTCGAAAACTGTATGTAGCCAGCCATCTCAATCCTCATCTTAAGTATCACAATTTTTCTTTTCTGTTTAGCTCTAGCAAAGATCAAATTGCTTCTTAAAATTATATGTTGCTGTCTGAAGTCCGCGTCGATGACTGTCTTACGAATTTACTATCAGTTGACTGGTTTGTCAGGTCTGGATTGTAAAGTAGGCCACTGATTATCTTACAATCTTCTTCTGCCATGTGGGGCTTCTCTCTGATAAGAACTTAATTTGACCAACGGGGGAAGGATCCCTCCCTTTGCTATACGTTGTTAGGCAGAAATGAGACCTTCCAGTGTTTTTTCACGCGGAAAGAACCCCATTAGTCCGAACGCTCACCCTGCGATTCGAACCTGGGTGGGCGAGCTCACCACCATGAGCTCAAGCCACCAAGCCAGCGCTTGGTTCTTGAGGCACCAACCCTAAACCCTAAGCCACCAACCTTGATAAGAACTTGAAACCACATCACGGTTTATAAACCTAAAATGTGTATTATGTGAGAAACCTCAAGGACTGTTTGGCTTTGGCAATTCATAACTTATGCTTCTAGTTTCAGTGCCTTACTTTTATTAGTTATTACTTGAACTAGCGGAAAGCGCAAATTTAGCCCGAGCTACATGTAGCTCATTTTGAAAAAAAAATCAAAAAGGCAGTTCTCGAATTTTTATAAAAAACAAGCTACATGTAGCTCGGTCTAAAAAAATCCACTCTCGAGACGATATATGACTTTGTTCAAATGTAAATATTTCATCGTTTTTACGTCTTTTCTTGTATAAGTAACTAGTTGATACCCCGCGCGTCGCCGCGGGCAATAGAGATGATTTGCATGTAGAAAAATTTGTGCATATACTATTATGTGCAACCATATTTTATTTACTCATTTTTGGTTGTTTTTTTTATTCATGTCTTGGTTGTCAACTGGGTATCTCTTCAGAGAGAATTTTGAGAAGTACTTAGAATTTGTTCTTGATACGAAGATTATCTATAGCCACGGTTTGTGGAGTACCTCATATCTTGATTTTGTCCTTGCCTCTTCCCGGTTCACTCTTAGTATGGAGTATGGACTTCTGCAGCTTGGTGTTCCCAGCTCCCACCATTTGTAAAGCCTGAAATTAGATGAGAAGTTGATTAAACATTCAAGTACAGACTTGCGGGATGGTACGGACGTTCCTGGCTGATCACCGAAGGGAGGATTGGGAAATAATTGGGAGATGAAAACATTGAGGACCTAGATACTGGGATATATCCCTACTCACGTGCAAATAGAGGTACCTTGCAGGGACAATAATATATGTGCCCATCTTAATATAATATTTCCCAGTATCGTGTATGGCTGGTACCTTGTACGCCATGCTGATTGAAACCTAATATCTCTTGAGCACCTAATGATCTGATCTGAATCATCAACACAGTAACTTAAGCTAACCAAAAAATTAGTCAAAACTATTTAATCAAGATAAGATAAGGGCGGTTTGGGGAGCATACCATGGGAATAATAGATGAAACATATTTTTGTTGTTTGAGACCAAATGGAGATGCTCGGGCAGCTACAACCAAGGCGATGGATTATGGAACACTGCGCAGACGTCCTGGACAAAGCGATGGGTAGGCAACAGCAGCATGACCCACGGGATTGGAAGAGGCACACAGCCGAATGTGTTGAGCACTGGAAGACTCGAAAGTGGAGAAGAAACGATGACCAAAGCGACCGGAGCCTGTTACGCGTTATGTAGTTGCTTCATATTCCTGTTAGCCCTCCTACATCTGCGGCATCGCTTGCCCTTCTGTTCGCAGTGGAGGACGCTTCAGTTTTTATCGTGATAGATGGACTCTGGACCGCACGAAATGAGAACGACTGGGCCAGCGGTAGGACAGGTATCTAATGACCAGATATCCGAAATCCTACGGATAGAAATAATTAGAGTGACGTGGCTACATAAGATTTCAGCTTGCAAACATTAAATGCATCTTAGTGGGGATGAACTTTATATATATTATAGATAACCTACAGTTTAGTTGCATATGAGCTTTGAGTGAGGGTGCTTAAGCTTTTGTTTTGGTTGAGTTCAAAGTTGAGGCTGGGATTCCGATTTCCACTCTAATTAGTCAAATGTGTAAACAGGTCGCTACCTTCATTGTCCAAAAGATTCTGCTGGATGATATTGGACTGCGTTACGTCTGTGCTACTGCTGAGCGTTTCTACGCTGTGGGCAGCGTTCTAGGAAACATGGTAATATCACTTGCTGATCAGCCTTCCACAAGGTTACTCAAGCACATTATCCGATGCTACCTCAGGCTGTCAGATAATCCCAGGTTTGTGCTGTCATTCATATGTTCCAGAATGATTTTACATCTATCTCCACATGTGCTAATTTTCGTCCTCCCCATTTACCTGCAGGGCCTGTGTTGCACTGCATAATTGCCTCCCTGACATGCTGAAAGACGGGACATTCAATGTCTCTCTTAGGGTGAGTCATACTATTAACTATCTGTCGTTACCATTCATGACTGCATTCATCGCAAATGAATTGATGTGTATAAATCGAACTTAAGGATCAGATACTAACTATGCTTATTTATCTCAAACAAAGGATGACCCTGCAACGAGGCGCTGGCTCCAACAACTGCTGCATAATGTGACAGTGGGTGGCATGGGAGGGCCTGGCATCGGAGGTCCTCCCCAGCCAGGCCTGGATCACATGATGGGGTTATAAATCCAATTTAGTCGCTGCAAATCACAATACATTCTCTTGTGAATTGCAGGCAGGGAAAAAGATATCTTCCCTCAGGTGTCTAGAAGAAGGTTGTATTGTGTAGTCTCAACATTCCAAGGAAGGAAATGTTGTGTTGTGTTGTTTCGTAGCATCTTTAGCAGCTAAGCTAGTTAGCTTATCATGTGATACTGTGAACACAGGCAAAGCAATTTGCTGTTATATCTGGTCTTGCTCCAGGACTGTAGTTGCTATCCATGTTCATCGTCTAAACTGAAACTGTGAACGCATTGTCTTGTTGAATTGCAAGAACGCATTTGAGGCACTCCCTAACAGTTTTTAGAAGAAAAGACTCGTTTGACCCAGATTTATGTTAAAAGCTTTTGCAATCTTACAGCTCAAAAAGGAAGAAAAACGAAAAAGGCCTCTTTTCGATTATCAGCAGATTGCCAGCAAGGCTGGCTCTAGCATCAAACAGAGCTCTTAGGGCGCGATTGGTTGCCTGCGAAAAGTCAAACTAGGCTCTGGGGAGCTAACAGCGTGTTGATTGAAGTTCTGGGCTGCATCCAAATTATGGTCAGCACGCACGTTAAAGCACCCTCCACATAGGCCCTGAGAAAACATCGAGCGTATCCCTAGAGCTACCCTCGTCTCTGGCTCCCTTGAGCCAAAAGTGGTCAATGTCTCCACGTAGACTTCTTCCTCTCACTCTTGTTTAATTTTCTCTCACCTCGTTTAAACACCTCCCTCATAAGCCCTTCATAGTACCACAACCATGGTTCGTTGAAACATATATCCTACACAAAAAAGATGCACCTCGACGAGGTGAATCCATTCTGACTATCCGTTTCTAGTTTCGTTTGGTATAAGCTTCAATTTTGTTTGAAACCAATTTGACCGAATTTTGTCAAATTCGTCGCACACAAGCCGTCGTTTAAAATTTTCTTTGGCGAGTAGCTTCACCCCACTGTTCCACACAATTTTCATGTTGTAAGTTTTTTGTTTCAATGATCATAGAAAACATAGTCTGCATCTCTCTTGTATATTGCAATAGTGTACATATGTGTGTTCATCCTCTCTGGACTCAAGGTGTTCATGCTTGTCACTGTAGCATAGATCGTCGGAGCGCGGCGAGGCACGAAAGACTCGTTGGTTTCGGTGGCTACCGGCGGCGAGCGCCGACGCGGCGGGACAGACTCGCCGGCTTCGGCGTCACTGTGGCGTTGGCCTGGCCTCTTCACAGTGCCCACACATTGTTCTGTAACTAAGCATGCCAGGTGCCCATGCTCACCTCGCTCGGACTTGCCGGCTTCGACGGCTACCGGCGGCAAGTGGCGGCACGGCGGTGTCACTTCGGCCTCTGCCCCGCAGCGACTAGTGTTGTCTATGCTGATATGTGGTAAGCCCACCATATGTCCATATGTTGTGGTGTTCTAGTTAGCATAACCATGATTCGTTTAATCATGTGCTCTACACGAAAAAGATGCACCTCGACGAGATGAATCCATTCTGACTATCGATTTTGATTTTCATTTGGTATACATCTTCAATTTCGTTTAAAAGCGTTTTGAACGAATTTATCAAATTCATCGCACACGGTCTGTTATTAAAATTTCCTTTCATAAGTAGCTTCAGCGCATCGTTTCACACAACTTTCCTGTTGTAAGTTTTTTGTTTTAGTGGTCATAGATAATTCCATCTCCATCTCTCTATATACTGAAAAGAGTAGGTATGTCTGTTTCTCTGTTTTCATGTTAGTCGTTGTCAACTAAATCAATCGGGAATGGCGCAAGGCTACTGACTCACCGTCTTTGGCGGCTACCAGCGGTGAGCGGCGACGCCGCGCGACGGACTCACATGCTTCGACGGTTACCGGCGGCGAGCAGGGACATGATAGCTGCGTGTAGCCTTTGTCTGGCAGTGACGAGAGGAGGAAGAAGTAGCTATAGTGGTGTGTGTGGTAAGCACACCATGGTGAGACTACAAATGAGTCTGCATGCATCCAAACAACTGGGCCAAAGTGGCTCCAGAAATACAGCTAAATTTGTTGTGGGCAATCAAACAAAACGCCCAAGTTGGTTTTTGCATCGCATGGTGCGACACAGGCCCCCCAGCGCCTGCCCCTAGAGAGCCAAAAAAGAGCTGCAGGATATCAATCGCGCCCTTAACAAACAGACAGGAACGGTAGGAAAACAAGGCCGCAGAGGCGCAGACAGTGCACGCAAGGACGAGAGGAGAAAACCTATAGCTAAGGGTGTGTTTGGTAGCCTGGGGCAACCCAGATATTCTTACCTGGTAGCCTGGGGCAACCCAGATATTCTCATCTCAACTAAGTTGAACCAACTATTTGTTGTTTGTTAGCCTGGGTCGAGTCATCTCGTTATTGCCCACTTCATACAAAAAACGCCTCTCAGCCAGGCCGAGTTGTGAAGCTCAAATCGAGCTTCCCACCTTGACCAAGTTGAACTCATCCCCGCAATACACTGTAGCAGCCCCCGCGGACCCCCCAGACCCCCACCCCTACCTCTCATTTCTCCCTTTTTCCTCTATCTCCCATTGGCCCCGCTTCCTCCCACGGCCCCAGCCACCTCCTCTCCTGTCGGCTGAACAAGGCAACGGATGCCGGCGAGCTCCCACTCTGGCCCGCCTTGCGGCCTCCTCCGCTTCCACTGGCGACAGGAAGCTCCCAGGCAGCCACTTCCTCCCGCTTTGGCTCGCCTCCCGCGCTCATCCTCTCCCGTCGGCTGCTCTCAACTCCATCCCACCACCGATCCCAAGAGCCAAAGGCAGCCGGCGCCCGATAGCTCTCTTGGAGGCCCGGCCTCGCCCTCTTCATGGTAGTGCGTGGAGGCCTGGCATCGGCCTCCTCCTAGCGGCGTGTGGGGGCACGCGGAGGAAGCACATGGCATCACGTGTGGAGGCAGCGGTGGGCGGCACGTGGAGGCGGGTCCCCTCGCTGGCATCTGGCCGGCTAGCAAGCTGCAGGGACCAGATTGCTTTTTTCTTTTTTCTTTTGGACTTGATTGTTTTTTCTTTTCTATTTAGGGACTTGATTGCTTTTTAATTTTCTGTATTGGGACTTGATTGCTTTTTTATTTTCTATTAAGGGTCTATGTATAAAATTTTTGATTCCTAACTCAGATAAGCAACCAAACAACATCTCACCTCAACTTGTTTCAACAAACGCGGGCTACCAAACACAGAAGAATATCTCACCTCAACTTGTCTAGTGGCAGCATGTATGAGTAGAGATAGTGATTGTCAGTCGAACCGGTCTACCAAACACACCCTAAGGGAAGGCCTTTCAGCCAACGCCTCTTCGATCTTCAGGTGGAGCTCCAGTGATCTTCCGCATCTTTGCTTATAGCTTGGTCATGGCCTCTTCGGTCTCGTGTAACCGCTTTGCCTTCGACAACTTCTTCCACATTAACATAAACGAAATAGCTAAGGTCTAGTTTAATTCTAGTTTATTTGAGGAATCAGAGGGGATTATTTAAAATCCTGAAAAATCTCCAATAGTTCGTTTACTACGCCTGATTTAGATGGGATGATCTCAAAATATCCCCACCGAATCTCCCCCCCCCCTAGTGTATTTTTGTTTATATTAAAAACTATCCACCATACTAGTGTTGGGAAAAGTATTTGAGGAGATTGCATAACATCAAATCTTCTCTCATCTCCAAATCCATTAAAGGTGAAAAGTATGAGAGAAATGAACAAGGCCTACGGCATGTACAAAGGGATTTAGGGATCTTATCATGGAACATTGTTCCTGGAGCCACATTGACCAAGAAATAGCCGTCACAAACCAACTTGCTTGGTTCTTGTTAGCATCCCCATGTTCCGCGCAGTGCGAGACGAAGTCCTACATGCTTATAGGGAAAACCTACATTTCTAGTGTTTGATTGGTAGGCTTGGGGAGATGGCCTTTAGATGAAGTCGTATGATCGGGGCAGCTTCTGATCCGGCGATTGGTTACTTGCACTCTAGTAAACATGGGTATCACGATACAAGGTACTTTTTTACCAAGAATTGTGAGGCAAAAACCCCCCATGGCAAAATTTATTACAACCCAAAAAAGGAATATGTACAAAAGAAGGGAAAGAAGATAAATGAATTACATATGTACAAGAACTAAGATTCAGGGTAGAGCCACAATCCAATCTAATAAGCTTTGCCTATGCTTTCCTTCGATTCTATGTTGAAGTAGTAACATATCATGCACAAATTTGCACTTCCACTTAGTGAAAGTGGACCTCTCTTTTCTAAAAATCTTCCGATTCTGAGTGAACAAAATATTCCAACATGCTGTAATTAAAACCTCAATGAAGAAAGGATGGGTGGAACTCTTTGTAGCTTCTGATACAACGGTATGTAGATCATTATATAGGAGCCAATCCACATGCAGATAGTTTCATATGTGTATGCTAAAACTACATTCAAAGAACAGGTGGATCCTATCCTCATAACTTATTAGCGGGTAGAGTTTAGTGAGTATCATTCGTTACTTGATAGTGATAGTGTTGCCTCAAGTCCCTTAAATTCAGTATGTCCCACATAAGCAACCAAGCAAAAAATGTTAGTCTTCGTCATGCAACTAGACTTCCAAGTCCAATTAAAACATTAGGAACTCGGATGTGTGCATGTGTGTGTCCACAGAACTTGGGCAAAGTATATTTCTCCCCCAGCAATAACAATGTTCATCATTCTGGTATGTTAGGTGATTAACCTGGAAATTTCCTTGAAGCTCTCCAAGCTCTTGGAACGCATGCCTAGACATAGGTAGGTAAAATAAATTGGAATGTCTTCCTGTGAAAACACCTCGGCCACAGACAAATTTCCATTCAACAAATTGGTATGTCTAGCTGAGAGCTACCATTGAGGAGCCAATTGTTAGAACGGAATAAAAAGGTACATCACTTGTCATGTTTTATTGCAAATACACCTCTGAAATTATCAATCAATTTAAGCACATCTTTCCACCAAAAAGAACCACACAAACTCTCAGCACTTGGAAATTTTTCAGTGTAGTAAGCATGCCACACTAGCTTAACCTAGGGCACATCCAGGTGATCATAATTTTTTTTTGAGGAAACTAAAGGAATGCATGTACTTTGTTTGGTTGCATGCAACCTATGTTTGTGGTCACCTCTTCTCTCTAGTGGTGAACTTAATATAATCACCACCTTCACACACATCGACTAATAAAAAAGAGTAGCAATTCATCAGGTCATCCATAGCTACTATGGGTACTTAATTAAATCCAGCCCTATACACTACAGATGACAGTTCATTAGTGCAACCTAACAATGAATGCAATAGCAGTTTATCATTATAGTCCGGAGGTAAATTTTGGTGGTTCATCAATGGCGATCAAAGGGTGTTCCACCTTCTTCTTATTAGATCTTGGAGGTACCTTTGTCATCCCACATTATCGTTGCCCACTCCATCCTCTTGTTCTTCCAACCATTATTGCCATTTTGCTCGACACCATGGCCAGACTCAACCTCATCAGACATTACATTTTCCTCCTCTGGGACATGCTCATCAAGACCCTAGCCCACGATCCAGTTGTATAGAATGCAGCAAGCAAGAACCAGCTTAGGGTGGTGTAAGGGTGGAATGGATTCTATTCAAGGACCTTGAATCGATTCTTTAGTGTAAAAATTGAAAGATCGAGATGTCGCCTAGAGGGGGGGTGAATAGGCGATTTAAAAACAATTACGGATTTGGCTTGAAAGAATGCGGAATTAAACTAATGTTTATTTTCAAGCACAAAACCTAAATAAGCTAGGCTCAACTAAGTGTACCACAACAACTAAATCTAAGCAAGATAGCACAAGATATATTTCACAAGTGATAAGCAAGATATAAATAACTTCAAGCTCGAAGGCTATCACAAGGAAATAAACTCGGGTATAGAGATAACCGAGGCACGCGGAGACGATGATGTATCCCGATGTTCACTTACTCGCAAGTAAGCTAATCACTGTTGGAGAGGTGCGGGTTACCACAAAGCACCCCCCCAACGCCACCGAGGCTCACCTTCTTCTCCTTGCCCCTCACAAAGATAGGGCTCCTTCTTATGGCTAGCTTTTCCTCCACTCCGGAGATGGCAAGCTCCAAAACCACTTCACAAGCTCCACGAAGGAGAAGCCCAGTCCTCTTCACACACTTCCACAAAGAGGACACCGTGGCACAACCACCGAGCCAACTAGGAGGTCACCCTCCAAGAGTAACAAGCTCACGGTCTCTCACTCAAACTAATCGTAATGGAGAGCTCAACACTTATGCAAGAATGCAAAGCAAGAACACCGAGGGTGCTCAAATCCCTCACTCCCAAATCTCACAAAAGCAACAAATGCTAGGATGAGATTAGAGAGGAAGAACAATGGTGGAGGTCAACAAATGACCCCAAGATCTAGATCCCAAAGGTTTCCCTCACTTAGAGGAGGAATGAGTTGGTGGAGATTGTAGATCTGGATCTCCTCTTTCAAATCCCTCAAAAAGATGCAAGAATCATAGGAGGGATGGAGGAGGAAGAAAGCTCTTGAAGGTCAACAATGGAGGTCAATTTCGTGCTCTAGAACCTTAGCCAACTTGGGGAAGAAGACCCCTTATATAGCCCCGCAGAAATCTAACCGTTACAGATTTTTCGGTCACCCCGGAGGAGCCCGGAGCAGAGCCCGGAGTGACTCTGGCCTGTACTCCGGAGCGAGTACCCGGCCACTGCTCAGCCCGGAGCAGCCCGGAGCAACTCCGGATTTGCAAAATAGCAAAACCACTCATACGAAAACCGCGATATCTTTTGCATCCGAAATCCGTTTTTAGCAAACTTGGTGATACGTCTCCAACGTATCTATAATTTTTGATGCTCCATGCTTGTTTTTACACCATTTGCCTTGTGTTTCGTTACACTTCGTGGCGTTTTTATGCGATTTCCGGAACTAACCTATTGACAAGATGCCACAGTGCCAGTTCCCTGTTTTCTGCTGTTTTTGTGTTTCAGAAAAGCTACACAGGAAATATTCTCGGAATTGGACGAAACAAAAGCCAGAAGTCTTATTTTTCCTGGAAGCTTCCCGAAGACCGAAAGAGAGCCGGAGGGGGGCCAGAGGCCGCCCTCACACATAGGTGGCACGGCCTAGGCCCTGGTCGCGCCACCCTGGTGTGAGGAGCCCCTGGCTGCCCCCTGACGATGCCCCTTCGCCTATAAGAAGCCTCGGGACGGAAAACCCTAAGGGAGTCGGCAAAATTTCCAGAACAGTTCCGCATCGCCGCTGCCGTCGAAGCCAAATTTTGGGGGACAGAAGTCTCTGTTCCGGCACCCTGCCGGGACGGGGAAGTGCCCCCGGAGCCATCTCCATCGGTCTCCATCGCTGTCTCCGCCGTCTCCATCGACCTCACCGCCATCTCCATCAACCTTGTTGTCTCCTATGATGAGGAGGGAGTAGTTCATCCCCGGGGCTGAGGGCTCTACCGGTAGCTATGTGGTTCACCTCTCTCTCCCATGATGTGATCTTTATGTGATCGTGAGCTTTGTATCATGTTGAACAAGTAGATATTATTATTTAGATATTATGTGTACTCTAGTGATGTTATTAAAGTAATCTATTCCTCCTGCCATGGTGTAACGGTGACAGTGCGTGCATCGTGGAGGTACTTGGTCTAGGCTACGATTGTGATCTTTTGTGGATTATGAGAATAATTATCACTATGATAGTATTGAAGTGATCTTTTCCTCCTTTCATGGTGTAATGTTGACAGTGTATGCACCGTGTTAGTACTTGGTCTATGTTGCAATAATATCTATCTTGAGTTGTGCTTTGATTTGGATATCTCTATGAGTGGTGTTTGTCAAGTACTTGATGAACTTTAAGGAGTGCTTCGTAGCCCTACGCAATGATTAGTGTTGTTCAATAGAAGAGTAATTCAGAGTACCTTAGTGAAGAGAAGTTATTTATTTGTTCAATCATGTTATATTGTTGGGAGTGTGTCCACTAGTGAAAGTATGATCCCTAGGCCTTGTTTCCAAGCATTGCACACCGTTTACTTGCTGTTTTGTTACTTGTTTGCTTGCTACCATTTTTATTCCATATTATATTTACTACTCATAATCATCTATACCACTTGTATTTCACTATCTCTTCGCCGAACTAGTGCACCTATATATCTGACAAGTGTATTGGGTGTGTTGGGGACACAAGAGACTTTCTGTATCGTAATTGCAGGGTTGCTTGAGAGGGATAGCTTTGACCTCTTCCTCCCTGAGTTCGATAAACCTTGGGTGATCCACTTAAGGGAAACTTGCTGCTGCTCTACAAACCTCTGCACTTGGAGGCCCAACACTGTCTACAAGAACAGAAGCGTGTGTAGACATCAAGCTCTTTTCTGGCGCCGTTGCCGGGGAGGTAAGGTAAAAGGTACTCACATCCTTTGGCTACTCAGCCTTTTAGTTGCTAGTGAGTGCTCGGAGTTATTTCCTTTAGATTCTGCAATTACATCTTTTTGTTTCTTGTTTTTATTTTCACTAGTTAGGCTTAATGGAAAACAAAGAGTTCTTTAGTCTTTTTCCTGATTTTAGATTTGAAGAGAAAATTGAAAATCCTTTGGAGCTTATTTCGCATAGCAATGTTATTAGTATGAATGCTTTGAATACCGTTAATGCTAATGCTATAGAAAAGTCTAAGCTTGGGGAAGCTGGTTTTGTTAAGTATGATATTTTTAGTCCCCCAGCTTTAGTGGAGAAAGTTTGCTTTGATGATATTTTATCTCCCATATGTGATGTTTCTAATGATGCTTGTGCTCCTCATCCTTTTAAAATACCTACAAAGATTGTTGAATGTGTTAAGAATAACTGCTATTTAGGAGATGGAACTGTCCATCCTGGTGATCATTTGCTCCTTATACATGAATTATGCGAGTTGTTCCAGTGTGCAGATATTTCGATGAACCAAGTTAAGAAGAAGCTATTCTCTTTATCACTGAAAGGCAGAGCTGAGGAATGGTTTAAAACATTGAGGGATGGCCGATCTATTGACTGGGAGGAAATTGAACCTCTCTTTTATTCTAAATTCTATCCTTCTAGTCAGGTTTATAAAGATAGGAATTACATTTATAATTTTTATCCGCATGAGGGAGAAAGCATTGCCCAAGCGTGGGGAAGATTGAAGTTACTAATGCACAAATGTCCTATTCATGATCTTCCCCGTAATATTGTTGTTAATAATTTTTATGCAAGGCTTTCAGGATATTACAAGTGAAAGAGCATGGAGCCCCCATGTGTGGTTTTGGTAATTAATGACAATCCCTATGGACTAATGTTTGCATTGAGTTATGTTTGTAGGACTTGTCCATAGACAATGCTTGAACCATTTGTTGGTTTCAAGGTTGTATGAAGAAGACAATGAAGAAGATTATGTGATGGCCAAGGTGTTATTCAAGTAGTTATCCAAAGATTGATCATAAACTAGTTGAGCCTATATCAAGTGTGTCTTGAAGAATAAGATTGAGTGAGCTCTCATGTGAATCTTCAAGACACCATCATTGTGGAGAAAGAAGAGTTGATTCAAGAATTGATCAAGCCGAAGCGCAAGTTCAAGATGGAATCTAGAAGAGATCATATGCTTGAAGCTTGCCATATATATTGTGATCATGGATAAGTGAAGATATGCTTAAAGAGAGTCTTTCCCATAGTGGTGTATGGGGGAGCAATTCGCAAGACTTCACCAAGCAATCAAGATCAAGAAAGGTGTTCCAACTTGAGGAAGACAAGACGGTCATAATCTAGCTCAAGTGGAATGCGCAAGGAAAAGGTATGTTCTTGATAGGGTTTCTTTCTTACCGGTCTCATAGTGTTAGTTGTGAGACCGGGTTATAGGATCGGTAGCCGTACTATCAAGAGGAGCTCTCGAGTGAGTAACTTAGTCGTATCGTTCAGAGAGAGCTCAAACCTTTGCATTCTTGGCATCATCTTTCTTGGTTCTTATTTGGCTTTTATCCATGTGAGGTTCTAGAGCTTGTGGTTATTTCCATGACAAGCTCTAGCTCATCAAAAACGGATTTTGCATGAAACACTTATTGAGTTTTTGGTGTTTGGAGGTTTTACCGGTTCGTCTTTGAAGAGAGGTCAAACCTCTCATCATTTGGTTTTATCCTCCCTTGTTGGACTATGATGTTTCTATGCATATACTTGTAGAGCTCGTTGTTGTGATTCCAACGAGCCCAAGATCATCAAAAACGGAGTCCGGATGCTCAAGTTATGGCCGTTTTCGTGTTGGTGTTGCTACCAGTTTTTGGGTGGCCGGAGTCTCCGGCCCGAGACGCAAAGTCTTTGGCCCAACTCTGACCTGGCACCTGAATCGTCCGTCCTAAGGCCCTCGAATGACCCCGGGGCACCGGAGACTCCGGCCCAGGGGCGGAGACTCCGGCCCGAATGATTTCTGGGCATAACGGTTGGATTTTGGGGGACCTATTTAAGGGGGTCTTCTTCCCCAATGGATCCCCAACCATCCTTGCAAGTTCTCTCCTCCATTGTTGACCTTCTCAAGCTTGCTATCTCTCAATCCCTCCAATGATTCTTGCATCTTCTTGAGGGAAAAGAGAGAGGAGATCTAGATCTATCTTTCCACTAATCAAAATCTCCTCTAAGTGAGGGGAACCTATTGGATCTAGATCTTGGAGTTCATTTGTTGATTTCCTTTGTGAAAGGACATTTGTCCCTTTCTACTTTTTTGATTTACAATGACAAGACTATGTTTTGTGTGAACTAATATTTGAATTATATGCATACAGGTTTTAGTTCACAGGTGAAGGGGTTCTAATGCATAAAAAGAAAGATGGTGGAATCGCCTGCCGAAAAGTGGCCTAAAGTGGTCTGGCCGGCTCCCAGACCGGGCCATCCGGCGGCAGACCGGACCAGCCCGGTGGAGCCGCCGGATTGGTGTACTGATTCGGTTTTCGGCGGGGCGCCGGTTTCGCCCGGCGGAGCCGCCGAACCTCCGGCGAGATGTCCGATCCCGCCGGACCTACCGCCGGGGCGTCCGGCCCAGAGGCCGACGTCGCCGGATTTGCTACTGAGTGCTCTCTCCAATGGCCAGATTCCCACCTACCTATAAATACCCCTTCTCTCAGCTAGGGTAGGGTTAGAACTTCACCAACCATTGTTCATCCTTGAAGCTCTCACCTACCCCCATTGGAAAAACACCAAATTCCATAGATCTCCCCTTCTAACCAACCAAAGCTCTTGATCTTTGGAGGATTGAAGGAGGAGGCACCGATCTACATCTTCACCGAAGGAATTTCATTTCCACCTCCATTTGCTTGGAGGATTTGCACCTTGGGGCTCTTGTGACCCTAGGTGTTGTAATTGGTTGATTGACTTGTCTTTGTGGTGATTCTTGCCTCCGTGGCTTTCTTGGGAGCCTCCAATTGAGTTGTGGAGTTGTGCCCCAAGCTCTGTGTAAGGGATTCGTGGTTCCCCCAATACCACCGCTTAGTGGAAACGAGCTAGCCTCCGTGGCTTGCTCACCGGAGAACAAGGTGAGCCTTTGTGGCTTTGGTGGACTCCGTGTCACCACACCTCTCCAACGTAGACGTACTTCCCCTCAAAAGGAAGGAACTATGGGAATACATCCTTGTGTCTCCGGTCTCCACTCTTCGGTTATTTCTTTCCCTTACTTGTATCTTGCTAGTTACTTGTTTACTTGCATGCTTGCCACTTATAGGAAATTCACCTAGTTGCACATCTAGTGAATTTACTTTGTGTCAAGCCTTAAATTTGAAAAAGATTAAAAATTGACTTAGCGCCTATTCACCCCCCCCCCCTCTAGTCGCCCGTACCGATCCTTTCAATTGGTATCAGAGCCTAGTGCTCTTTGATTGGGCTTAACCGCCTAAGAGGTTATAGGCGAAGAGGAACCCGCCACTAAGGGGGATCTAAATAGTATAATGGCACGTATGGATGCTATGATGGCAGCCATGGAAAGCCAAAAATCTCAACTTGACGCCCTCGTGAGTGGAACGTCTAGTAGCACTCCACCGAACCCGGTTGATTCCTCGGGTAAGCCCGACTTAAACGAGGATAATCCGGATGAGGATGGGGATGAGGGCGGAGAGGAACCCCCCAAGGTAGATGACACCTCCAACAAAGATGACACCTCTCGGGGGCATAGTCCGGGAATTTCACATCCCACGAGCTATGTCTCTGGAAGACATCTTCAAATGCCACACCTTGCTTCTTGCGGTCCACTGCCACCACTTGATGCTTCTAGCTTTGCCAATTGGCAAGATAACATGCGCTCTCACATAAACTTTGTGTCTATTGAGCTTTGGAGGATCATTGAGCAGGGTTTCCATCCAACTTCCAAGGACTTGACCAACTTGCTACCTTGGGAGCAAATCGACAAGCAACTCAATGCCTCCGCCTTGCATCTCATTCACATGTCTCTTACCGAGAAGGACAAGGCGTTCGTCCGCAACATCTCCTCCGCCAAAGAGGCTTGGGATATTCTCACCAACCTCTTCATTGGGAATGAGAGTATTCAAGAATCCAAGTTTGATGAAGCCTCCAATGAAGCGGACAACTTTTCCATGCTTGATGGTGAAACTCCCGAAGAACTCCATAGGCGTCTCTCGTCACTCCAAGTGAAGCTAACGGATCTTGGCTCCACCCAATGTGATTGGAGATGGATGAAGAGGAAGTTCATTCAAGCTCTCTTGCCTTTCCATAGGGAAACCGTGAACTCCATCAAGGGAAATGCAAATTTCCGGATGATGTCCGCTCATGACATTTTGCAAGAGATGATGGCAAGGAAGATCTCCGAGAAGAATGCGGATGATGCTCTTGCTCGTGCACGTGGTGTGCGTGCTCCCAACCTTGCTTTGAAGGCCAAAGTCACCTATCATGAAGAAGAAAGCTTGTTGGAAGAGGAAGAAGTATTGGGTGGAAGCCCCGAGGACATGAAGTATGCTCATGCCGAGCATATGGCTCTTGCTCAAAGGGCATTCATGAAGAAGTGGAAGTCATCTAGCCCCTCCAAGCCCAAGGCTTCAAGTAGAGTGAGGACTTGCTACAATTGTGGTAACACTAACCACTTTATTGCGGAGTGTCCTTATGAAAGAGTTGAAGATCACAATGGAAGGCTTGTCCGCAAGGAAATGAAGTCCAAGTCTTACCCTAGAAACTCCGACAAGAAGAGAGTTCTCCCAACTCACGCTTTGATAACTCAAGAAGAGTACCTCTCCGAGGATGATGCAAGTGATAAGGAGGAAATAGGAAGGGCCGCCATCGCCATTGCCCATCCTACCCCCTCATCATCCCTATTCGCTTCCGCAAATGAATCAAAGCGCTCCAACCACAATGCGACTTGTCTCATGGCTCACGCTACAAAGGTATCACCGCCTCTCACACCCATCATACCTAAAAGTTTATCTTTGATGGATTGTGTTGAACGTGTTGGTGAAAATGACGATCTAAATGAAATGGACATGTTCATGTCAACCTTGCATGGGGAGACCAAAGCTCGCTTTGAGATCCTCCTAGATCAACTTAATGAAGCCATCCAAGTAAATGATAAAAATGATGAACGCATTTTTGAACTTGAGGGGCATGCTCGTGACTATGCCGACGAAATTGCTTCTCTTACTCAATCTCTTGAGGAAGAGCAAGACATAAGGATGTCACTTGAGACATCCATGTTGGGTCTTGAAGAATCTCACAATTTGGATATTGCCAAACTTAAAAGTGATTGTGATATTGCTCAATCCGTTGCTAATGAACTTAGGTTGCAAAATGAGAAACTAAATCTTATAATTGCTAATGAAGCAACCAAGTCTCTTTCTAGCACTTTTGTTGCAAGTTCATGCTCAACTAACCCCCCTTGTGAGAAAGCCCCCCTAAAGGGAAACGAGATGCTTGATGAGCTTTTGAGTGCTCAAAAGCAACATGGTGACAAGACGGGACTTGGATTTACATCCAAGTCCAAGAAGAACAAGAAGAAGAAGAACAAGAAGAAGAAGAAGAATGTCCCCGCGCCTCCTCCCTCATTAAAGAAGCATGTTCCTAGTGAAATATGCTATGATGAGAATGGTAATGTATTTGAGGAGGAGGTGAGGGAAGTTATTGGGAATGGCAAAAAGGCTATGCCCAACCATAATAACTTTGCGGGAAAATATAATCCTTCCTATGTTCTTTGCCGTGCACAAGATGGACATGTTTATGCTAAATTTGTTGGTTCATCAAATGAATATGTTGCATGGTCTATTTGGGTTCCAAAGACCCTTGTCACTAACAAGAAAGGACCCATTGAGAAATGGGGACCTAAAGTCAAGACTTGATCTCTTGTAGGGCTTTGCTTCCGGTGGTGGTCAATGGATAATTGATAGTGGTGCTACCAATCATATGACCGGGAGCAAAGAAATGGTGAAGGAGCTTCGCACCGGTTCATCCCATGCGGGCTACGTCACCTATGGGGATTCTTCTAGATCAAAGGTATTGGGTCTCGGCAAGGTTGTTGTCTCTCACAATGTTACCGTGGAAGATGTCATGCTTGTTGAGTCCCTTTCATATAATCTTCTTTCCGTTGCTCAACTTGCTAATATGGGCTTTGCAACTTTCTTTGATGTTGGGATTGTAGTTCTTTTGTGGAGCATGTCTCTTAATGTGGCTCATGTAGGGCATGTCAAAAATGGCTTATATGTGATCGACTTCTCGAAGGAGGTCACTAAAGCCGTGACATGCCTCATGGCTAAAGTTGATGTGGGATGGCTTTGGCATCGCCGGCTAGGCCACGTCAATATGAGAACTTTGCAAAGTCTCCACAAAGGCAACCACATCCTAGGACTAACCGATCTAACCTTTTCAAAAGATCGTGTGTGTAGAGCTTGCATTGAAGGAAAGATGCATGAACTTCCTCATCCTAGCAAGACCATCATTTCATCTAAGAGGGTCCTAGAGCTCCTTCACATGGATCTCTTCGGCCCTCCCTCTTATGAAAGTCTTGGAGGAAAGAAGTATTGCTTGGTGATTGTCGATGACTATTCAAGATACACTTGGGTCTTTTTCTTGTCTCACAAGAGCGAGACTCAACAAACCGTCAAAGACTTCACAAATGAAGTGCAACGCCAATATGGTCAAGACATATTGATGATCCGAAGTGACAATGGCACCGAGTTCAAGAACTACACCTTGAATGATTTTCTCAGTGAGGAGGGGATCCGTCATCAATACTCATCTCCCTATACTCCTCAACAAAATGGTGTTGCCGACCGGAAGAACCGGACTCTTATTGATATGGCTAGGACCATGTTAGCGGAATTCAAGTCTCCGTATAACTTTTGGGCCGAAGCCATTAATACCGCATGTCATGCGTCAAACCGGTTATATCTCCGCAAGGGCTTGAACAAGACCCCTTATGAAATCCTCATTGGTAAGAAGCCTAATATCAAGTACTTCCGGGTATTCGGTTGTAAGTGCTTCTATCTTAAGAAAGGTGTCCATTTGTCCAAATTTGATTCAAAAGCTCTTGAGGGTACCTTTGTTGGCTATGCCGCCGAATCTCACGCTTTTAGAATCTTTGACAAACTCTCCGCTCGAGTTGTTGAAGTTTCTAACGTGAGATTCGACGAGAATGATGGCCCCCGTGTGGAGCAACATGGTGTTTTTGATGTAGGTGACGAAATACCTCCTCTTGCCATAAGAAGAATGGGTGTGGGACATCTCATACCCGTTGAGGGACACCTTTTGGCGGAAGGAGAAGGACTATGCTCTACTCAAGTGGAGCCTTCACCCTCTCAAACTCAACAAGCTCCTCATGGTCCTTTTGATGCTAGCCAAAGACAAGATCAAGCCCCTCAACCATGTGAGCATGATCAAGATCAAGACCATGAGCATGATGGTGATTTTTCACCAAGTGGTGATCAAGATCAAGTTCAAGACATTGAGCAAGCTCAAGATGTTGAGCATGCTCGGTTTGAAGGTCAAGGCGAGGACCAAAACCGTGGTGATGACCAAGTGGCCTCTCAAGAATCTCTTGAAGAAGCTCAAGCTCGCCGTGCCATGAAGATTGCAACAACTCTCCAAAGAGGTAGCCATACCTTGGAGAATGTGATTGCAAGTGTAAGGAAAGGGGTGTCCACAAGGAGGCAATTGGCAAACTTTAGTAACCACCATGCCTATATCTCTTGTGTGGAACCTCAAAAGGTGTTTGAAGCGCTTGAAGACCCGGATTGGGTAGAAGCCATGCATGAAGAACTCAATAACTTCGAGCGCAACAAAGTTTGGTCATTAGTAGAGAAGCCCAAGGATTGCCGCAATGTCATTGGAACCAAGTGGATCTTCAAGAACAAGCAAGATGCAAATGGAATTGTTGTGAGGAACAAGGCTCGTTTGGTTGCTCAAGGATACTCTCAAATTGAAGGCATTGACTATGGAGAGACTTTTGCACCCGTGGCTCGCCTTGAGTCCATCCGTATCCTTCTTGCTTATGCATCACATCATAATTTTAAGTTGCAACAAATGGATGTGAAAAGTGCTTTCTTAAATGGTCCTTTGCATGAGTTAGTGTTTGTAAAGCAACCCCCGGGTTTTGAGGATCCTAACTTTCCGAACCATGTCTACAAGCTCGATAAGGCACTCTATGGCCTTAAACAAGCCCCACGTGCGTGGTACGAGCATCTAAGAGAGCTTCTTGTAGACCGTGGGTTTGAGATAGGCCTCATTGATCCCACTCTTTTTACTAAGAAAGTAAACGGGGAGCTTTTCATATGCCAACTTTATGTAGATGATATCATTTTTGGTTCTTCTAACAAATCGTTCAATGATGAATTTGCAAGACTAATGACAGATAAATTTGAGATGTCTATGATGGGGGAGTTGAAATTCTTTCTTGGCTTTGAGATAAAGCAATTGAAGGGTGGCACCTTCATCAATCAAGCCAAGTACACCCAAGACATGCTCAAAAAGTTCAAGATGGACACCGGAGTGAAGGGAGCCAAGACTCCCATGCCTACAAAGGTTACTCTTGATCTCGATCCTAATGGTAAAGAAGTGGATCAAAAACTTTATCGCTCTATGATTGGGTCTTTGCTCTACCTTTGTGCATCTAGACCGAATATCATGCTTAGTGTGGGAATGTGTGCACGATATCAAGCCGCCCCTAAGGAAAGCCATTTAATGGTGGTCAAAAGAGTCTTTCGATATTTGATTGATACCCCAACTTTTGGCCTTTGGTACTCGAAGGGAGCAAGCTTTGAGCTTGTAGGGTACTCAGACTCGGATTGGGCGGGAGACAAAGTGGATAGGAAGTCAACTTCCGGGGCTTGCCAATTTCTTGGTAGGTCTTTGGTTAGTTGGTCTTCTAAGAAGCAAAATTGTGTGTCTCTCTCCACCGCCGAAGCCGAGTATGTGGCGGCCGGGAGTTGTTGTGCTCAACTCCTTTGGATAAGGCAAACCATGGAGGATTATGGTATTCACTTCGACAAGGTGCCACTCTTGTGTAACAATGAGAGTGCCATCAAGATCGCTCATAATCCGGTTCAACATAACAAGACCAAGCACATCGAGATCCGCCACCACTTCATCCGTGACCATGTCAACCGAGGTGAGATTAACCTATCTTATGTAGGTACTCAAGACCAACTCGCCGACATTTTCACGAAGCCTCTTGATGGAGCAAGATTCCGAGAGTTGAGGCATGAATTGAATATCGTAGACTCTTGCAATGTGGCTTGATCGTGTGCACTCATTCCCCTATTATAGTGTGTTATTCTAGTCTAGATGCGCATAGTTGAGGATAGTCATCGTGTCAATTAATGGCACGATGCATACTCAATTGTGCAACATTATAAGATCACTAATGTCATTTGAGCCCAAGCATGTCTCTTCGCAGTGTCACGACATTGGTGATCACACATAGGGGGAGAAATCCCCCACCATTGCATGTCTTCAAATCTCGTGTGTTTGTTGTTGTGCTTCTTTGGAAGGCATGTAATCTTAAGTTGATTTTCTTGCAAACAAGTTTGATGGTTGTTGATTTCTTTCGCACACCATGCTTTTCTTGTTGATACATGTCACATATCGACAATTGTCAAAACTTTTCTAGTCCAAAAGGTGTTTCGGCGGCCTGCCCGGCGAAAACCGGACCTGGCGCCGGACTGCCCGGCGGCCCACCGGGCCAGCCCGGCGGATCCGCCGAACTGGCATTCAGTATACCAGTTCGGCGGGCTCGCCGGAATGGCCCGGCGGACCGCCCGGCGCATGGCCCGGTCCCGCCGGACTTACCGCCGGACTGGCAGGCCTATATAAATTCGTGGGGAGGGTTCCTTTGGCAGTTTTCCCCCACTTCCCTCCCTCCCCACGCCCGCCCCCAACTCCATTGCCGCCGCCCCATCAAGCTTCTCCTCCCCCTAGCCTCTCCACCCAACCAATCCCTTCCAAATTTAGTTCGGGTGTAGATCGGGGTGCTTTGAAGCTTTCCTCCGAAGATCTTCGCGTTTCATCAACCGCATTGGGAGATCGGGATTCTTCCTCATCTCCTTGTGCACCATGTCTTCGGGTAACTCCCTCATTTTCTCTTCCTCCTCTAGCCCTTGCCTCACACTCGTTTTGTTCATACTCTTGTGTGAGTAGATCTAGTGTGTATCTAGGGTTAGATTCATCCTATCTTGGGTTAGATTCATCTTGTCTTGGGATAGATCCTTTTAGGGTTTCGTTCCTTGTTGGGCTAGTGTGTGTTCCTTGGCATCCTTGTACCCTTAAAGTTTGTAGTGACAAGTTGTTGAGTCAAGATTGCGGGTAGTATGGCAAGTGTGTGTTTCGGCGAAAGATCCGGCGGCCGCCGGACCTGGCGCCGGATCACCCGGCGGACCACCGGACCATCTCGGCGGACCACCGGACCATCTCGGCGGACCCACCGAACTGGCATTCAGTATACCAGTTCGGCGAGCTCGCCGGAATGGCCCGGCGGCCCGCCGGACGATCCGGCCCACGACCCGGTCCCGCTGGACCTGGCGCCGAACCTCACTGCCATACTACCTCTCCATCGTGCACTTGTCTCTACCCGACTTTGAGTTCCTTTCCGTGACATGTATCTTTATCTGGTGTTGCTTTGCTTTGCTTGCGTTTTCAGACTCCTTCTCGACTGAGGACAGTGATTACCGGATTGAAACCGCAGAAGAGCTTCGCGCCTTTGAGGCCAAGAAGAGGAAGATTGATGAGGTTGAGGGACAGTCTTCGCGCCGTACTCGTCAGACAGGGAAGACCGCAGCTGAAGGTGGCAGCTCTGCAGTTGCAGGGCCGCGGATGAGGTCCAAGCTTGTTTACACTCGTGGACCTCATCCACCCCGGAAGGGTAAGGGGGCTCGTGGCCCGGTGGATGTGGAGAAGGAGCAGGAGATCGAAGGGAACTTGGGTACAGCCAGTATCAGCACTTGGCGTAAACTTCGCCTTGCAAACCCGTACCGCTTTCATGAGAGGCAGTACACTGGCTCTGACAAGAGGTTCTGGACTGATTCTCAGCGTGCTATGTGGGATGATTACTATGATGCATCTGAGCACATGAAGAGTGGATTCTATGTGGTGCCTAAATCTCTCAATGTCGAGCACTTTCAGCACCATGTCTCCAGGGACTTTCGCTACATCAATGAGGCTCTTCTCAAGATGGATATTATGGACCTTGTCACCCTCTCTGAGTCTATTCAGCCTTTGGTGGTCCGTCAGTTCTGCTGCACTGTGTTCTTCCATAATGACCCAACGGAGTCCTTCTCTTGGATGACTGGCCAGGATGTGTTCACTGCCACTTTTGCTGATTTCTGTGATGCTTTGGGCTATGGTGGTGGTAGGGCTGGAGGTTTCAAGATTCACTCCGAGGCGCCCTTTACCGTGGAGAAGATCTCTTGCATTTGCTATCCAGATGAGCCATCCCTCCCTGCTCCTGCCATTTCAGGGATGTACTACTACTACTACAATGCTCTTGCCAAGCTCTTCCATCAGAATCTGATAAGTAAGGCTGGAGATGATGCTAGTGTCAGGGGCTATCACAGGAACTTGCTGTACTATTGCCAGCCCGACAAGCTTCGGAAGATCGATGGTTGTGACTTCATTTTTCAGGAGATGAAGAGATCCCCTCTCAAGCGCATGACTCCCAACTTCTGTCAGTATGTGCAGCGTTTGATCAACAGGCAGCCCCGGACTCAGACTGCTTTAGTTCGTGGTCAGGTTGTGGAGATGGAGACTTTCTCAGTGGGTTTCCAGGGTGGTTTTGAAGAGGCTCCCAGTTTGCTCCGTACCAGGTCTAGAGGTCCCACCATGGATGCTCCTGATCCTCACCATCCCTCTGGTTCTGGTACTAGTCGTCGTCGTCACCATCGCCACCCTAGGCCCTCTCGCAAGAAGGGTGTTGCCGCGTTCTTCAAGAACTTGTGGGAGATGTGTCACAGCTCTTATGATGTGGCTCATAGGAGCATGGAGATGAGTCAGGAGACCCGGAGGAGGCAGAATGAGTTCTTGGCTGCTAGGGGTAGTGATGTTCCCCCCGTTGGGCATGAGTTGGCTCTGGTCCCGTATGTCAACTATGTCATGCCGCCTCTTGATGATGACATGTTTGCTGGTTTTGAAGACTTCGAGCCACCCTCTGAGCCAGAAGATGCTGATGAAGAAGAAGGCGCTCATGGAGAGGATGATCCGGAGGGTTCTCCTATCCCCAGTGAAGATTTTTGAGCGCTAGCATCGTCTACTCTCTTGTCCCTTTTTGGTGTTTCGATGCCAAAGGGGGAGAAGAGTGTAGAGTCTCTAGGAATAACGTCGCATGACACAAGCCTCGCTTTCATTTTCCTTGTCTCTTAAGTGGCTTGTGTCCATTTGCGTTTTATTTGCCATTTTTATCTCTCAAACTTCGTGGAACCCTATCGTGTGTGGACAAGTGTGTACTTTAATTATGCACTATGCACTCTATATTTATGTTTGGATATGTCTATGCTTGCTATATTATTATCTATCCATGATATTATCTTGTCCTTGCCATGCTTGGTTCCTATTGATGGTGGGGGAGCTCCCTATAATCTAAATCTTGCACTTTGCATTCCAAAAGCAAACTCTACCATGTGCATATATTATGGGGGAGCACTCTCACTATTCATTAGATACCATGCTTTGTTTATCCTATGAGACTCTAACATAGTTTGTCATCGTAAATCAAAAAGGGGGAGATTGAAAGGACATTTGTCCCTTTCTACTTTTTTGATTTACAATGACAAGACTATGTTTTGTGTGAACTAATATTTGAATTATATGCATACAGGTTTTAGTTCACAGGTGAAGGGGTTCTAATGCATAAAAAGAAAGATGGTGGAATCGCCTGCCGAAAAGTGGCCTAAAGTGGTCTGGCCGGCTCCCAGACCGGGCCATCCGGCGGCAGACCGGACCAGCCCGGCGGAGCCGCCGGATTGGTGTACTGATTCAGTTTTCGGCGGGGCGCCGGTTTCGCCCGGCGGAGCCGCCGGACCTCCGGCGAGATGTCCGGTCCCGCCGGACCTACCGCCGGGGCGTCCGGCCCAGAGGCCGGCGCCGCCGGACTTATCGCCGGATTTGCTGCTGAGTGCTCTCTCCAACGGCCAGATTCCCACCTACCTATAAATACCCCTTCTCTCAGCTAGGGTAGGGTTAGAACTTCACCAACCATTGTTCATCCTTGAAGCTCTCACCTACCCCAATTGGAAAAACACCAAATTCCATAGATCTCCCCTTCTAACCAACCAAAGCTCTTGATCTTTGGAGGATTGAAGGAGGAGGCACCGATCTACATCTTCGCCGAAGGAATTTCATTTCCACCTCCATTTGCTTGGAGGATTTGCACCTTGGGGCTCTTGTGACCCTAGGTGTTGTAATTGGTTGATTGACTTGTCTTTGTGGTGATTCTTGCCTCCGTGGCTTTCTTGGGAGCCTCCAATTGAGTTGTGGAGTTGTGCCCCAAGCTCCGTGTAAGGGATTCGTGGTTCCCCCAATACCACCGCTTAGTGGAAACGAGCTAGCCTCCGTGGCTTGCTCACCGGAGAACAAGGTGAGCCTTTGTGGCGTTGGTGGACTCCGTGTCACCACACCTCTCCAACGTAGACGTACTTCCCCTCAAAAGGAAGGAACTACGGGAATACATCCTTGTGTCTCCGGTCTCCACTCTTCGGTTATTTCTTTCCCTTACTTGTATCTTGCTAGTTACTTGTTTACTTGCATGCTTGCCACTTATAGGAAATTCACCTAGTTGCACATCTAGTGAATTTACTTTGTGTCAAGCCTTAAATTTGAAAAAGATTAAAAATTAACTTAGCGCCTATTCACCCCCCCCTCTAGTCGCCCGTACCGATCCTTTCACTTTGTTCTTCCTCTCATATTTCTCCATAGCATTTGTTGCTTTGGTAGAATTTGGGAGAGAAGGATTTGAGCACTTTGTGTGCTCTTGCCATTGCATTTGGTGCATCGGTTTGAGTTCTCCTCGGAGATTCGGGTAAGTGGAAGTTGTGAGCTTATTACTCTTGGCTTCTTGGAACCCTAGACGGCTTAGTGGCCTTTGTGGCATATTCTTGGGGCCTCCAATTAAATTGTGGAGATTCCCCAACCTTTGTGGTGCCTTTGTGGCGATTCTTGGGAGCCTCCAATTAAGTTGTGGAGATTGCCCCAAGCTTGTACGGGTTCGGTGACCACCCTCAAGTGTCCCATAGTGGATCGTGGCATCTTGCTTTGTGCGAGAGCGCGAGGAGAATAAGGTGAGCCTTTGTGGCGTTTGGTGTGTAGCGTGCCTCCGCATCTTGAGGTGAGCCTTTGTGGCATTTGGTGAGCATTGTGCTACCACATCTCAAGGTGAGGCCTTTGTGGCGTTCAGAGTGCATTAAGCCGCCACACCTCTCCAACGGAGACTAGCTTCCTTTGGAAGTGAACTTCGGGATACATCTTCGTCTCCTTCGTGCCTCGGTAACTCTTATCCGAGCTCCACTACTTATGCACTTTACATTTGTGATAGCCATCGTGCTTGAAGTTATATATCTTGCTATCACCTTGCTACTTGTCTTGCTTAGCATAAGTTTATTAGGTTTTGTAATCTTGTCAAATTAAATGTTAGTTTATTTCCGCATTTGTACAAGCCTTTCATAAAAGTTTTAATCGCCTATTCACCCCCCTCTAGGCGACATCTGTGTCCTTTCAATTGGTATCAGAGCTAGGTCTCTCATTTTAGGCTTCAACGCCTTGAGAGCAAAGATGTCGGATAGGGGATTAGTGCACAATGACACTTTTATATTCGATGGCACAAATTATGATACTTGGAGAATTCACATGCTTAATCATTTTCGGGTCGTGGACCCAAATATAGAGCGAATTGTAGATATGGGTTTTTCTCCTCCTAAGGATCCCACAAATCTATCTTTAGAGGATGAGAAGAACTCTTATCTCAATGCTCAAGCTATTAATGTCTTATCCAATGTTGTGAGCATTGTAGTTGTGACGTCCATTATGCCTTTTCGAAATGCTCATGAGTTATGGACAAAGCTTCAAGAAAAATATGATGTGTCCAAGTTTATTGAGGATGAGTGTATTCCTTCCACTTCCGGCCGTGATGAACTTTCTTCCACTTCACCGATGTGTGGCAAGACACAAGGTAATGACATGGTGAGTGGTGATGGAAATTGCAATGTTGATAGTGAGCTTACTTTTGATAATCATTCATCTCGATCTCATTGCAATGCTTCATCTTTGGACTTTAACACTTCTAGCACCATAAATGCTTTACATTCTTGTGTTAGTCCTTGCATATCATGTGTAAGTTGCTTAAATAAATCTCATGATGATATGCTTGCTCTGTCTAGTGGCCATGATAAAAATGCCTCTATTTCCTCTAGTCTTTGTGTGGCTAACAATGTAGAGGAAACCGGAGATTCTATTGGCCAAGACAAAGTTTTGATTGGAGCTTCAAGTAATTCATCCTCATCATCATCTCTCGGTTCCCACATATGTCTTATGGCTAGGGATTCAAAGGTAACTCCTTCTTTGGAACCCACTATATCTAGTGATCATGAAGAAGAGGATGATTATGTTGCTTCTTTAAAAAAGAAGGGAGAAATAGTCTTTCATGCTATTGGTAAGAACAAAATTGCTTGCTCTAACTTCGTTCATATTTTGGTTGCTGCTATTGAGAGCCAGAAAATTATTGATGAGCTTCAATCTCATGATGAAGAGCAAGAAGAAACTATTGAGAATCTTCGTAGTCTTGCCAATGATTTTAAAAAGACTCTTTTAAAAGAACAAAGCACCAACGAAGCTCTTGAGGAGAATTTTGCTCTAGAATTGTCTAGAGTAAAGGAAATCCTTGATAGAGCTCTTGAGGTGGCAAATAATTTAAAATTAAAAAATGATAAGCTTGTTTTTGTTAATGCTAAACTTCTTGAGGATGTTGAGCACCTCAAAAATGGCTCTAGGGACATTGAGAGTGTGCTCACCAAACTCACCGAGTCACATGAGCAACTAAAAGCTTCTTATGTAAAAGAGTGTTCCAAGTTGCCTTCTCCTCTTTCGGTTAATCATAATGCTTGTGCTACTAACTCTACTTCTTGTGAGGCATCTATCTTGAAGGAGAATGTTGAGCTAAGGGCTCAACTTGAGTTGCTAACTAGCAAGTATGGGATATTGGAAGAAAGTCATGAAAAGCTATCTAGCTCTAATGAGGATCTTCTAGTGTCCCATGCTCGCCTAAAGTTAGCTTATGAGGATATGTCTACAAAGGTAACATCTTGTGAACCTCATGTGGTCACTAGCACTACTTCCCAAAATGCTATATTGCCATGTGCTAGTCCTTGTAATTCATCCACTCATACTATTGCTACATCTTGTGATGAATTACTCTCCTTGCCTTGTTTCTCTAACAATATAGCTTCTACTTCCTCTAGTACTTGTGTTGTAACTAACCATATAGAGGAAATTAAAGAGCTCAAGGCCCAAGTCACTTTGTTGAAGAAAGACTTGGTAAAAAGTCATGAAGGGAAGTCCAAACTTGACAAGATGTTGAGTGCGCAAAAATCCCCTAATGACAAGAGTGGACTTGGATTTATCTCCAACAACAAGAAGAAGTCCAAAATCTTCAACAAGAAGAAGGGCCAAGAGCAAGTCAAGGATCCGGCCAAGATTGTTTGCTTCAAGTGTAAAATTGAAGGGCATCATGTTAGGTCTTGCCCATTGAAGAAGAAGCATCTAAGTGAGAAGCAAAAAGGGAAGCGGCCTCAAGCTCAAACTCAAGTTCTTCTTCAAGATGAAGAAAAGCTACCTCCTAAGAAGAATCAACCCAATGCTCCCATTGTGGAGAAATCAAATGAGAAGAAAGGAAAGATAAGATCTTGCTACATATGCCGTGAGAAGGGTCACCTTTCTTCTACATGCTCTATTGGTAACTCATCCAAACCTATCATAATCGATGATGCTTATTCACTTTGTAAGGATAAGGTTGGAAATGTGTTTGCCAAATTTGTTGGTACTCAAAGTGCTGTCAAGAAAAGAACCATTTGGGTTGCCAAACCTATTGTGACTAACCTCTTAGAACCCAACTTGGTTGGGGACCAACAAGCCAAAACTTGATCAATAGGTGTTCAATGGAGGGCTTTGGAGACTTGGCTATATCATGAAGAATTAAGGGATCTTCATTAATTATATTGTCTCAAGTCAAGTCAATTGGATTATCTTATTTCTATCATATATTCATTGTTCCTCCTTGCGGTAACATGTATTCAACTTATCTACATTGAAAGTTACTCGCCCCTTCGCATGTGTGTGGTTTTGTATCTTGCATGTGTTTGTATGTGTTGTGCTCCCTAAATGCTTTATTTTGAGTAATCAAGTATGTGCATGTTGGTTTGCACACCATGTATGGTTGTTATCGTTGAGCCTATTGCATCTTGATCTATCTTACTTGGCTCTTGTGAGTGATTAATGGACCATCCCATTTTGGGGGAGTGATATGCTTTGGCACTTCACAATCCTAAAAATGTGTGTACATGAGGAATACCACTTAGTGTTGATATTTAAAGATTATCTAGTCTCTATGTGGTATGTCATTTTTATGAGAAATTCAAATTCTATAATGTCCATTAATCATCTTGTTGGATTCTATTTGCCTCTTGTTGGTAAAGTTTAATTTTCTAGGTTTGGATATTCCATTGGTTCTACCCCGGAGACTCCATTGGTTCTATCCCGGAGACTCCGGTGGTTCTACTCCGGAGACTCTGGTGGTTCAACCCCGGAGACTCCGGTCCCCCTCGGAATTTCCGGGCCCTATGGAAATTGACTTTAACAACTTATTTGAAAATTGGTTTTATCACATTATGGGGGAGTATTGTGCTTTGTGCATATTACAAATCCATGAAATGTGTATATTTGAGGTTGTGTCACATAGTGTTGATATTGTAAATTATCTTGCTTCTATGTGGCATGTTTTCTCGAACAAGTTCCAATTTGCCAAATTGTTTTATTGCTCTTGTTTTGGATCTTGTTTGTGAGATACTTTCTTGATAGGGTTTTCCTAAAATGTGGAATACTACATCAAAGTTGGAAAACCATTTGCTTCAAGCTATCCTAATCATTGCTTTGCGTGATTTTTTAACTATTTGAGTCTATCAAGAATATCTTTGTTTGGCATGGTGCTTAATTCTTATCCTTTTGGGATTTCTATTTTCGTGCCCTCAGGTCGTTAGTTGTACTCAGTTTTCCCCAGCCGCTTAACTTTTCCTCAGTTTTCCCCTCGCTCTAGTTTGAAACCCCTCGCAGACGCTCGGACGGGAGGGTTGCGGTCTGGTCAGAGGCCTTGACTGTTAGAGGTGACGGCTAGGGAGCCGCGGTGGTTGTGAATTGACCGATGCTTTTGAATGGTGCTGACGGGTAGGGTCAGGAGACACGTCGGAGCAGCCATCCATCTATTGCTGACGTGTGGGCCATTTTATTTCCTGATTGTATACGCGGTGCTGCCAATGACAAATGGGGCCGCTCTATAGGGCTGCCGCAGCCAATGACCAGTGGGGTCATGTAATTTTCAGGAAAAGACATATATTGCCGCTCTGTGGGGCTGCCGCAGCCAATGACCAGTGGGGTCGTCAATTTATTTAGAGAAAATCATATATTGCCGCTCTGTGGGGCCTCCGCAGCCAATGACCGCTGGGGTCGTCTATTTATTTAGAGAAAATCATATAGAGCCGCTTTGTGGGGCCGCCTCAGCCAATGATCGCTGGGGTCGCCCTTAGTGAAAAGGCATATATCCCTGCTTTTATTTAGAGAGAAGCAACAAGTTCGCTAATTAATTTTTCTTAAGCTAGACCCAGCAGGTGACTATTTTCGTAGCTTAATCTAAAGTGAATCTTGTGCTAAACATGGCTGGAACCTAGTGTTGTGCATCTCATTAGTCATCGGAGAACCGCTGGCAGCTCGTTCCCCACCCTCGGACGGAGCAGCCATCGCCGGCGCCTCGTCGCGCCGCCGGCTCTGTTCCCCGGCGGTGTCAGACGGATTGCGGCGCTGCACGTCAACCACGGCTCCAGGACTTGTTTCGTCCGCACGCATTGTACCCACCGCAGGAAAGTCCGCTGCAAGCAGATCCGCCTGAAGGGAATATGCCCGAGAGGCAATAATAAAGTGGTTATTATCATATTCCATGTTTATGATAAATGTTTATTTCTCATGCTAGAATTGTATTAATCGGAAACATTAATACTTGTGTGATTAATAAACTATAAAAAGGTTCCTAGTAAAGCCTCTCTTTTATACTAGCTCGTTGATTAACTGATGATCAAGGTTTCCTGATCATGAACATTGGATGTTGTTAATAACGGGGTCATATCATTAGAAGACTGATATGATGAACACTCACACCCATAGTATGAATAGCAAAACGATCAAGTCATCAAGTTCATTGCTATATCAAACTCATACGAAATAGTTCTAATCCTCAGACCATGATATCACGTTAATCACTGATACCGGAAGAGTGCTTTGATGATATCAAACGTCACACCATCACAGGGTGATTATAAAGGTTGATTTGGGTATTCTGAAAGTATTAGTTGAGGCTCATGGATCAAGAGTGGAATTTGTCCGACCCGATGACGGGAAGATATTCTCTGGGCCCTTCTCGGTGATATTGCATTGGAATCGCTTGCAAGCATGTGACTAGGTCACGGGAATGCATTATCACGGAACGAGTAAAGAGACTTGTCAGGAACGAGATCGAACTAGGTATGGTTGATACCAAATGATTGGATCTCGGACAAGTAATAATATCGCGAGACAAAAGGAATTAACTATGTTCGTTAAAGGTTCACACGATCACTAGATTCATCGTTGAGTAAGTGGGAGTCATCATGGATTTCCAGATCCCGCTGATGATTATTGATCGGAGAGGAGTCTCGATCATGTCCATGTTATTCACGAACCGTAGGGTGACACACTTAAGGTTTGCCGTCGTTTTTGAGTGGATACGATACTCCGATCGAATTACACGACAGCATGAGGGTTGTTTCAGAAAAGCACCGAAACTGTTTAGGTATATCGAAATAACTCAAGGGGGTATTTGTTAATGTTTGTTAATTGATTGAATTAACAAATATTAAAGAAATAAAAATGTTTTATTAAATCAATTAGTATGAATTTAATTAGCATGAATGTCATGCAAAATTAAATAGGGGGTTACCTCATGTTGATGAGGGGGTTACCACCATGAAGAGGGGGTTACCACAATGAAGAGGACCATGAAGAGGAGGAGAGGGTCTCCTTGGCCGGCCACCCCTTGGGGCTGCCATCCTCTCCTATAAAAGGCCCCCCTCTCCTCCATGTTCATGCTTGCTTGATCCCTTCCTCTCTCCCGCAAAGTTGCTGCCCAAAATCCGTCTCAGCTTAGCGAAGCTCTGCCGGATTGTTAGTTCGTAGTTCATACACTTAGAGAAGTGTGTGAAGGAGTGTCCGGCGGATCCCTTCTTCTGCTGCCCCGCTGGACCGAGGGCGTGGAGGAGTCGACGTCGAGCTGTACGTGTGACCGAGCACGGGGGCGCTGCCACTTGTGGCGTCGTGTACACGATCTTGTGATCGTCAAGTGAACCACTACGTCGACTACGTCAAGTGAACAACTACGTCGACTACATGCGTCTACATCGACTCTCCATCGTCAACGTTTGTGCGGGAACGTAATCCCTGCTTACGGTCATCGAGGGTTAGTTAATCGTTGCTACCACCTCGTAGAGTATCTTGGCTAGTTTATGTATTCTTGCGTAGGAAATTTTTTGTTTTCTATGCTATGAACCCATCAGTGGTATCAGAGCCATCTCTATGCGTAGTTGGTATGCACGGTTAGAACACATGTGGATGTGGGCGTTGATGATCATGTTATTGCAATTTTTTGTATTTTGGATCATAGTGAGATTGAAGCTGCCCGAGACTAACATTACGTGACCGCGTTCACGAGACTTGTCCCACACTTGACATGCTTCGGCATATGTGGCTTTGCGGGTGCACATTTCTCTCACTATAGTTATGATCTATTTTACAAAGAGTTGTTAATAATATTTTTATCACCGTTGTGGTTACATGTTCGTAGGTAAGAACGGTTCTTCCTAGAAAGCCCCAAACCACGTAAAATATGCAAGACAAATTATAAACGTCTAACTT
This sequence comes from Dactylis glomerata, assembly GCA_007115705.1. Taxonomy (NCBI): domain Eukaryota; kingdom Viridiplantae; phylum Streptophyta; class Magnoliopsida; order Poales; family Poaceae; genus Dactylis; species Dactylis glomerata. Next base: position 329,273 of record QXEO01001877.1, on the reverse strand, counting down.
GTTTTTGCAGGGCATGTGATGTGATATGGTTAAATTGTTTATGTTACAAATTGTATGCAATGATCCTTTTTGTAAGTTATAAACAACTGGCAGGAGCCATATGGTTGTCTTTACATTTAAATGGTCTGCGTGCTGAATATATATATCCAAGTGATATATTGTAATGGAGGAAGACAACCAAGGTGGCGCGCCATGGACCTTGGTGCTATGCCGGTGGAATGATGGAGATCATGCCATGACGCACAAGATGGAGATCGAATGCGTGAAGGACCATATCATATCACATTATATATGCATGTGATATTTATCCTTTTATGCATCTTATTTTGCTTAGATTTGATCGTGCGGTAGCATTATAAGATGATCCCTCTCACATAAATATCAAGATAAAAATGTGTTCTTCCATAGCATGCACCGTCAAGAAAGTTCGTCGTTTCGAGACACCACGTGATGATCGGGTGTGACAGACTCTACGTTCACATACGACGGGTGTAAGACAGTTTTACACACGCGAGTGCTATGGTTCTACTTGGCGAGCCTAGCATGTACAGACATGGCCTCGGAACACGAACTGAAAGGTTAAGCATGAGTCATATGGTTGATATGATGAACATGGTGATGTTCGCCTTTGAAACTATGTCGTTGCACGTGATGATCGGTTGCGGTATAGTAAATTTGGTTCGTGTAATCACTTAAGAAAACTAAGAGGGATATTGTTTTTAAGTGGGAGTTCATTTAGTAATTTTGAATTATAGAACTCAGTTTATCATGAACTAAATCAAAGTGAATTTGCATAGTTTGTTGTAGTTATTGGCATCCGTTTACTACCTTGCGATTAGCTATAATTGAGATAATAGAACTATAGAATTCTGGATGTTAACTTTACGAACTGGTATCGTATTGTTTGAATGTCAATCTAAAGTTTAAAGTCCTATTGCAAACTTTTAGCAAACCCTTGTTACTCGATAAAATTTAATAAGTAGTATTAAATCAAGAGTAACAATTCCAGTGTTAGTATCTAAGTATCACACTTGCCTCCATGATCCTTGATATTCAAAAGTTGTTTTTAGTATCAAGGTTATCTAGGAGTTGAAAGAATTGTTTCATAAACTATCATGTGTGGAAGATATTGTGATATCTGAAACAATGTTTGGTTGCAAAGTGATAGAGTATAATTTAGTAAGACACATGTTCTTGTATTGTATGAGAATTTGCGAAGATTAGAGACGCCAGGCGTCCAGATCTCCTAAAAGGTTTAGGAACTAATATTATACTCGCAATTCGTCCTCATGAGCTATAGTAGCTTGATCATGAAAGTTGTCATGATAGGATGAATGGAAGATGTAGGTAAAATGTTTACTACACTAAAAGATTACTAAAGAATGGAATTTGGAAGAACGCCAAATATGTGATTATGGTGATCTACTTCAAAGTGTGAGTCCAAGGGTACTAGTGTTTGACTAATCATGCCTTGAACTATGTGCCATGTGTATGGCGCCACTATTGATGTTGATGGATTCTTCTAGAAGGAAAAGAATTGCTAAAAGAGAATCCAAAATTTATTCTGGCGGAAAAGAAAAGACTAGAAATGTCCAGCTCAGGTATATAGAAGATATACATGTTATGGGTGTATTCGTTGCTTGTTAAAACAATGTGGTTCTTGGGTATTTGATACTAAATTGGTTGGTATGAACTGTCATACAAACAACGCAATACAAGAACTACGATGGCCTAATTAACTAGCAAATGAATATGGGATGATTCTCATCAAAAACAAATAAAGTGTTATTGTGTTTCATTGGAATTAAACCTAGCCTTCAAGATTTGTTTGAATAATTGTTATTTTGTTCTGGTATTATGAGAACAATGGTTGTTCAAATTATTACCGCATTCATAAAAGATGAATGCACGCTTATCTTGTTGGAGAAATCACATCCATAACACTGATGCTAAAAATGTCGCAAGACAAATGATTAGAAGATCACTTATGAGTGACACCACCGTTTAAATCATATTGGAAAGTAAACATGAAGAAACTCCATGTTGATGGAATTTTGGAGTCCTTTTGATTTTGAATCAATTGACACTTGTAAAAAATTTCCAAGATATGATTAAAACTCCGTTTGTAGGCCAAAGAAGAACGGACGACTAACTTATTGGATATTGTACATGTTGATGTATATAGTCCATTATGTGTAGCCGTGTGTGGTGAATTCTTGAACTTCATTTACTTTAACCGATGATTTGAGTAGATATATGTGTATATTTACTTGATAAGGAAGAAGCATAAAATATTTGAAAAATGTTCAAAGTATTTCTAGATGAAGTGGAAAATCATTGTAGCAAGAGAATAAAGAATTTATGATTTGATGATAAAGGAATATATTTGAGTTACGAGTTTAGCAAACACCTAAAAGTTGAGGAATCGTTCCATAGACTTGTATTTCTCGAAACACCATAGGAGTATGGAGTGTTCGAGAGATGAAATCAAACTTTGTTTGACATCGTTGGATCAAAGGTGTCGTCTATAAAACTGCCATTATATTTTAAGGATAAAGCTTTAGAGACTACCGCTTTTACACTGAAAAGAATGCCATCATGATCCATTAAAATGACACCATATGAGATATGACATGGGATAAAACCCAAGTTGTTTTTTCTAAAATTTTGGTATGCTAGGCATATGTAAAATGTTTACAACCAAAGTCGGATACATGTGTCTTTGTAGGTTATCCCAAAGTAACTGTTGGGTATTCCTCCAGAACACTAAAGACAAAAGTGTTTGTCGCTGAAAAACGTCAAGTTTCTTGAGAAGGAATTTTTTGCAAAAGGTCAAGTGGGAGGACAATAGAACTTTGATTAGGTTGTTGAACCTAAGCTATATGTGCTGAGTAGCGCAGCGCCGGGAAGTGTCCCGGAGGCGGCCACAATGCGCATGGATACAGTACCTCAAAAGTTGTGGTCACGGATATCTAAGTTCCTATTGAACCGCGTGAGTCGGATAACAATCAAATAGTTAGATTTGAGGACAAATCATTATTGTTTGACAATGATGAACCGACTACATGCAAAGAAGCGATGATGGGCCCTGACTCCGTCAAATGGCTAGAAGCCATAAAATCCGTGATAGTTCCATACACGAGAAACCAAGTTTATGAACTTGGAAGACCCTCAAAAGGCATGAAGCCTAATGAACGTGTTAGGATCTATAAAGACAGACATGGATGTTTAACATCTATGAAATAGTCGACACATTGTTAAAAGAGTTTATGATTGTGTTCAAGGAGTTGACTGTGACAAGATTTGATCTTTCATAGTGATATTTTGTCTGGACGGATTACTGTAGCAACCACTACATATGCCAAGTTTGGTATATGTTAGTTGAACAAACAAGACCACATTCTTCTAATAGAATGGTTACCTAGGACATGTACATGACATGGTCCAATGGGTTTTGTAAATTCAAAGGATGCTAAAAAGGCATGCAAACTTCAATGGTTGAAGTAAGCATCGCGGAGTTGGAATATTCACCGTGATGAAATAATTAAAAGGTTTAGTTTCATCAGATACAATGAATATACTTGCATTTGCAAGAAATTAAGTGGGAGCGCTGAGACATATTTTCAGTAGATTATGTAGAAGACATATTGTTAATTGGAAATGATGTATCTTTTATTGGCATATGTTAAGAATTTCATTAAAATTAGATTTCAATGAAAGACTTAGGCAAAACCAAAATATTGGGTCTCGATGTCTATATAGATAGATCGAGGTACCAATATGGTTGTGCCAAATTACATAGATGAAATATTGAATGAAGTTCAATATGGAAACGACAAGAAAAGTTCTTGTCGCATGGAAGAGGTTGAAACAAGATTCAGGTGTTTTTGACACTTGATGAGTGAAGCCACATGAATGATTTGATCGATCATGTATACCATGATATGTACATATCCAGATATGTCCTATGCTCTAAATGTTATGAGCATATACCAGAGTGATAAAAGTCATAAGATGATCACTGGACAATAGTAGAGATATCCTTATGTGCTTTGGAAGGACTAAGGATATATATTATGTATGACAAAGTGACACATAATTCATTGTAAAGTGTTACATTGATACTAAGTTTGTCACAAGATACAAATTAAGTTTATCTCAATTTTAGTTGTATGTTTAGGTGGCACAATGTAATGGAAGGAAGTTCCATGATGGATTTGGATGAGTTCCAAAGTTAAGACCTTGTGATGGATTCTACAACAAAGGTTGAGTATATGGCTACTTTAGAAGTAGCAAAAGAGGGCATTTGTGTCAAGAAGTTTGTTATCAAACTAGGTGTAGTTCCAAGCTGGCTATTACTGTGAAGATCTATTGTGCGACAATAGTGACAACATGATTTTAGCTAAAGGAACTAAGGTCTCACCAAAGGACCAAATTTATACCCAACTATCTCATTTGAGAATGAGTGATGCGTAGAGACGCAAAGACATGCAAATACACACAGAACTGAAAGTGTCAGATCTGGAGATCAGATTAACCACTACAACGCGTACGGATAACACGTGAAAGCCATAAGTGTTATATACGCAAGTATCAACTAGATTATTGACTCTAGTGCAAGTGGGAGACTGAAGGGAATATGCCCGAGAGGCAATAATAAAGTGGTTATTATCATATTCCATGTTTATGATAAATGTTTATTTCTCATGCTAGAATTGTATTAATCAGAAACATTAATACTTGTGTGATTAATAAACTATAAAAAGGTTCCTAGTAAAGCCTCTCTTTTATACTAGCTCGTTGATTAACTGATGATCAAGGTTTCCTGATCATGAACATTGGATGTTGTTAATAACGGGGTCATATCATTAGAAGACTGATATGATGAACACTCACACCCATAGTATGAATAGCAAAATGATCAAGTCATCAAGTTCATTGCTATATCAAACTCATACGAAATAGTTCTAATCCTCAGACCATGAGATCATGTTAATCACTGATACCGGAAGAGTGCTTTGATGATATCAAACGTCACACCGTCACAGGGTGATTATAAAGGTTGATTTGGGTATTCTGAAAGTATTAGTTGAGGCTCATGGATCAAGAGTGGAATTTGTCCGACCCGATGACGGGAAGATATTCTCTGGGCCCTTCTCGGTGATATTGCATTGGAATCGCTTGCAAGCATGTGACTAGGTCACGGGAATGCATTATCACGGAACGAGTAAAGAGACTTGTCGGGAACGAGATCGAACTAGGTATGGTTGATACCAAATGATCGGATCTCGGACAAGTAATAATATCGCGAGACAAAAGGAATTAACTATGTTCGTTAAAGGTTCACACGATCACTAGATTCATCATTGAGTAAGTGGGAGTCATCATGGATTTCCAGATCCCGCTGATGATTATTGATCGGAGAGGAGTCTCGATCATGTCCATGTTATTCACGAACCGTAGGGTGACACACTTAAGGTTCGCCGTCGTTTTTGAGTGGATACGATACTCCGATCGAATTACAGGATAGCATGAGGGTTGTTTCAGAAAAGCACCGAAACTGTTTCGGTATATCGAAATAACTCAAGGGGGTATTTTTTAATGTTTGTTAATTGATTGAATTAACAAATATTAAAGAAATAAAAATGTTTTATTAAATCAATTAGTATGAATTTAATTAGCATGAATGTCATGCAAAATTAAATAGGGGGTTACCTCATGTTGATGAGGGGGTTACCACCATGAAGAGGGGGTTACCACAATCAAGAGGACCATGAAGAGGAGGAGAGGGTCTCCTTGGCCGGCCACCCCTTGAGGCTGGCATCCTCTCCTATAAAAGGCCCCCCTCTCCTCCATGTTCATGCTTGCTTGATCCCTTCCTCTCTCCCGCAAAGTTGCTGCCCAAAATCCGTCTCAGCTTAGCGAAGCTCTGCCGGATTGTTAGTTCGTAGTTCATACACTTAGAGAAGTGTGTGGAGGAGTGTCCGGCGGATCCCTTCTTCCACTGCCCCGCTGGACCGAGGGCATGGAGGAGTCGACGTCGAGCTGTACGTGTGACCGAGCACGGGGGCGCTGCCACTTCTGGCGCCGTGTACACGATCTTGTGATCGTCAAGTGAACCACTACGTCGACTACGTCAAGTGAACAACTACGTCGACTATGTGCGTCTACATCGACTCTCCATCGTCAACGTTTGTGCGGGAACGTAATCCCCGCTTACGGTCATCGAGGGTTAGTTAATCGTTGCTACCACGTCGTAGAGTATCTTGGCTAGTTTATGTGTTCTTGTGTAGGAAATTTTTTGTTTTCTATGCTACGAACCCATCACCGCCGCCCACGACGACCGGGATTTGCTCCGCCGCAAGCAGATCCGCCGCCCATGATGACCTCCGCTTCCGCCTCCCTCGCCCCCTAATCGATTCGGTTCCCGTAATTTATTTTGAGTTTGCAGGTGCGAAATAGTCCTCAATGTCTGGTGGTAGCGGGTACACCGGCGAGGGTGGGGATTCGATCATGTCGTGGCCACGTTCTACTTCTCCGACCTCGTCAGAAGTGCAGGTATCTAGCTTCTGCTCTCTATACTACCGTTGAATTTGAAGTGCCGCCATGGCTTGTTGGAGTGATTTCAGTTGTTCTTTTTTCCATTATTGTTACAGTTCGCCAGGCAAGCCGATGATCCATGGTACATTGCATACCAAGATGAATCAACCCAGTGGTGTAGCCAGAGGATGGATTTGGAGGAGAAGGTGGCCAATTTAGGTGATGAATTGGCCCATAAAAACCTGATGATATTCGAGCTGAAGCGTACTGTGAAGGAAGAAAAGAAGAATTCAGAGCTTATTCGCAAGGAGAAGTTGATACTTGAGACAGATCTTGCCGTATTTGATGAAGTGGTAGAAAATATAGAACATGAACTTCAAGTGATGGGAGAGGCAAAAAGTAGATTCATCTCGGCAGTTTTATTAGGTGTCATCCCTGTCCTAGCAGTTATGTGGTTGTGGTAGATGATTTAGATAGTATAGAATTGTTATTCAGTAGATGGCTCTAACCACTGTATTTTGGTGTGGCTCTAACCACTGTATTTTGTCGTACAATTTCCTAGTTGTGCTAAGTAATGCGCGCGATAATTTTCATGCATGAACATCTTATAAAAGTGAAGGGATCTGATCCCTTTGATGGCGCCCAGAAAATTAGCTGATGGCGCGGGAGCAAACTGTCCTTGTGCATGGTGGATAACCAGCCCGTTGGGAACCCCAAGAGGAAGGTATGATGAGTAAAGCAGCTAGTTTTCCCTCAGTTAAGAAACCAAGGTTTAATATCGGTCAGGAGAGGAGAGACAATGACGACTGAAGGTGATGCGGAACCTGCACACACACAAACAAATACTTTGTCCCCAACTTGCGATGAGGTTGTCAATCTCACCGGTTTGCTTGAAACAAAGGTTATGAGTGTATCGAGTGGAAAACAATATAGTATGCGAGTAAAGTAAACAGTGTGAGTAAAGTAAACAGGTGATAGCAATATGATGGAAATAGGACCGGGGTCCACAGTTCACTAGTGGTGTCTCTCCATAAGATAAATAACACATGCTGGGTAAACAAATTACAGTTGGGCAATTGATAGAATAAAGATAAACGTGATATATCAAGAAGATCACTATGAGATTTACTCTGGGCATTACAACAAAATACATAGACCGCCATCCAACTACATCTATGACTAATAATCCACTCCCTGGGATATCAATCCGAACACCCTAGAAGTATTAAGTTGCGAACAACAGATAATTGCATTAAGCAAAGTGTGTAATGTAAACAAAGCATATGCCCTTGATCATATGAATGTTGTTTTCTCCCTAGTAGCAACAACACATCTACCACCTTAGAGGTTTCTGTCACTCCCCCAGGTGAAATAGAGGCATGAACCCACTATCGAGCATAAATACCCCCTCTTGGAGTCACTAGCAACTACTCGGCCAAGATAGCTACTAACAACGGAGAGCATGCAAGATCATAAACAACATAGAGATAACAAAAGATATAATTCAGTACAACAACTTAATCATAAACACCAATATTCATCGGATCCCAACAAACCAAACATGTAGAATTACATAACGGTGATCTCAATCATGTATGGCAGCTCATGAGATCTAAACATGAAGCACATGGTGGAGAAGACAACCATCTAGCTACTGCTATGGACCCATAGTCCAAGGTAGACTACTCACTCATCGCTCCGGAGGCAAGCATGGCGATGAAGAAGACCTCCGGTGGTGATTCCCCTCTCCGGCAGGGTGCCGGGAAGAGCTTCTGGACCCTCCCGATCTTCGGGTCGACGGCGGCGGTGGATCGCGATGTGTTCTGGAAAATTGATCGGGTACTTAGGTTTTTCGCGTCGGGGGGTCTTTATAGGTGAAGGGGCGATATCAGAGGGGGAGCCAGGCGCCCTCACGCGGGGCCCACGCGGCCAGGGGCCTGGCCGTGCCGCCCCTGCGTGTGGGGCCCTGGTGGCCCCCCTCTGGCTCTCCTTCGGATCTCTGGAAGCTTCCGGGTAAAATAAGACTTCAGGAACTTGTTTCGTCCAATTCCGAGAATATTTCCTGTGTATCACTCTGAAACACAAAAACAGCAGAAAACAGGGAACTGGCACTGTGGCAACTCGTTAATAGGTTAGTTCCGGAAAATGCATAAAAGTGCCACTAAGTGTAACGAAACAATAGGCAAATGGTGTAAAAACAAGCATGGAGCATCAAAAATTATAGATACGTTTGAGACGTATCAAGCATCCCCAAGCTTAACTCCTGCTCGTCCTCGAGTAGGTAAGTGATAACAAAAGAATAATTTTTTAGGTGACATGCACCTACACAATCTTGATCATATATGTAAGCATTGGTGAGCTGGGATCATAAGAACTTAAAACATGGGCATGAAGATATAATCTTGACAATAAGAACTTAGCAACCATGTTGTAAACATGCAAATGAACACAAACAAAAGATCATGAAAATGAAACAATGAAAGTCAAACGTGTGTTCAAATCATAAGGAAAAACATACAAATCGTTTTCAGCTTGTCCTTCAAAGAGAGCAAAACATAAATGCATAGGACACCTTCAAGTTTAAGAGCAAAACAATAATTTAAGAACAACTGAAACCAACAATATGAATCAATCAATGAACTTTGGGACAATGCATATCACACTAAGAATGACAACTATGCTCTCTTAATGGTGCATAAAGAAAGAAGGTGGTGACTCAACATAAAAGTAAAAGAAAGGCCCTTCGCAGAGGGAAGCAGTGATTGCAAGTTTTATAACCTTCAAAAATTATGGTACTTACCGACTTTGAGCTCTCATTGCCCCCATCATAAGCATCTTGAATGGTTAAAGTTAATGCGAGAACAATTATGATGCATATGCTTGACAAATCATAAGTTGAAAACCTCGTGCCCCGTGAATACGAGTACCCAAACCTCATGCTACTTTACTTAGAGTCCCAAGCAAGGCTCTTGTCATTGTAGGTATATGCATATCATTGAGAACCGCCAATGGGGTACCTCCGTGCCCGATGACATGGAACAAGCCCACACCAAAATGATAGGACAAGCAGACAATGAGCACCTCGGCATCTCTTTTATTTGCCTTTTGTTTAGCTTTTTATTGTGAGATGCGTCGTCGAATGTTCACCATGGGTATGCTGCAAATTTCCACCATGAATTATGCATGGCTTAGATTGGCGGCCCGGTGTTTCCCTAACACATATACAAACTCCATGATCCCCACAAGATTCCCAATTCATTTCACACCGCGGGCATCCATAAACAAAAGATCACGATATCAACTCAAATAAGAAGTGCAATGTTGAAAGCTTGCCCCATGACAGCATGGATGGGCTAGAATCCAACTTACAACTTGCAAGCATAACAACTCAACATAAGAGACCACAATGTCAAATTTTTAAGAACAGGAAAAAGTAAAGTGTGCCTTCCGGTTCGTGAGAGCTTTACTGACCGAATTTCGCATAACACTGGTAAGAGTTTAATTTGAAGAGAAAATAAAAGCAAGTCAAATTTACTTGGAATAGCAAATTGCTAGTAGGTATGTATGGTGGACACTTTGGAAAACTTTGGCTTTTAGGAGTTGGATGCACGAGTAGAGCTCATACTCAGTACAAGGCGAGGGCTAGCAAAAGACTGGGAGCGACCAACTAAGAGAGCAATAATGGCCATAATCATGCAAAGCGATAAAGCGACATTAAAAGAAGCATAAGATGGCATCAAAAGTCAAAAACTAAATGATCATGAAGGCTATTGGCGACTTTGTAAGAGTCTAACATGTGTGAGCATGCGCCAAGTCAACCCAAATAAAGCATCAAGGAGAAAACCAAAATAATGCTTCCACACAATAAAAACAACGCATGATTTTTTCAAAGGCTCATTAAGCAATCTCAGTTATTTGAGACAAGTCATCTACAACAAAACCACTAAGCATACTATCAAAAAGACATCAAGCATGACATGAAAAAGCCTAAGCCGCAGTCTACACAAGCACCTTCTTGTACTACTATTTTGCACAAAGCTTTTTCTCTTTTCCAACACCATTTGAAATTTTTATAAACACCTCTTTTGATGAAAACCAGTAAAGATCAGAGGCAAAAATACACCTTGATGAAAAGATATGACAAGGTCTGAACGCAAATCAAGGCGAAAACGAAAACCAAAAGCAGTAGCAGAAAAAGAAGAACACTCGATTTTTAATAAGAGTGAAAACTAGAGCGTTCTTTGCAAATGAAAACGAGTACATCTCCTCCAAAAGAAATTTGTTGGGGTCCAACCATTTATTTTAGCAAACAAACAAACTAAACCAACTAAGAAAACTAAAACAACTGACGCTCCAAGAAAAACACATAGTGCATGAAGCAATAAAAATATAGTGTTTTGAAAGGTGACCTGATTTTTGCCGATGAAGAAGGGGTGCCTCGGGGGCATCCCCAAGCATTGACACTTGTACTTCTTGGATATTTCTTGGGGTGATGCATGGGCATCCCCAAGCTTGAGCTTTTGTCCATTCTTCAACTCATCTCATCATTCTCCAATCCCTACACTTGAAAACTTCCTTCATACAAAACTAAACACAATTCTATTAGCAACATTAGTGTAAGCATAACATATAATCAACCTCTTATTTGCTTCAGGTTTCAACTCAAAACCACCACATATATAGTAGATACTACTGTAGCAACCTCCCCAAAAGTTCCGTAATCAAAAGAACTCAAAAGAAAGCGATAAAGTGGCAAACACAAATATTGGCAGAAATCTATCAAAACTGAACAGCTGACAAAGGTCGAATTTTTGAGGGATTTTCTGTTGCTCAAATCAAAAAGTGTTCAACTAACAAAAGTTTGGATATAACCTGGGGCATATGCACAAGAAATCGCAGGTCCAAAAGATAAACATAGAATTTATACAAATTTTTACGGTGCAGCACCGAAAACAGTTTCAGGACAGCAACATCCCCAAATCTTTACCTCACTCGAAATAGAGGCTTCTCTTGGCACAAAAACGAAATAAACAAGATACGGAGCGATCATTACAGTAGTAATGACTTCCAAGACTCAAATAAAAGAAAAAGTACTGAAAAGAAAACATTGGGTTATCTCCCAAGAGTGCTTTTCTTTAACGCCTTTGAGCTAGGCGCAGAAAATTGCGAATCAAGTAATATCCAGAGATGAAGCATCAAGCTCATAATTTGCTCTAAGAATAGAGTCAAAAAGTAATTTCTTTCTTTTCCTAGGGAAGTGTTCCATACCTTTCTTTAGCGGGAATTGATATTTGATAGTGCCATCCCTCATATCAATGATAGCACCTACAGTTCGAAGAAAAGGTCTTCCCAAAATAATAGGACATGAAGCGTGGCATTCAACGTCCATAACAAGAAAATCAATGGGAACAAGGTTATTGTTAACCACAATAAGAACATCATTAATTCTTCCCAAAGGTTTCTTCTTAGCAACATCAGCAATAGGAACATCAAAATAACATTTTTCAAGCGGTGGTAAATCAAGCATGTCATAAATCTTTCTAGGCATAATAGAAATACTAGCACCTAGATCACATAAAGCATGGCAATCATAACCATTAACATGCATATCAATGATGGGTTCCCAACCATCTTCTAACTTCTTGGGAACAGAGGCTTTTTGCTTCAACTTTTCATCCCTAATCTTTATGAGAGCATTGGTAATATGCTTAGTAAAAGCAATATTTAAAGAACTAGCATTGGGAGTCAAAGCAAGCTTTTGCAAGAACAAAATAACTTCAGATATATTATAGCCATCAACATCAAAATCATTAAAAGAAATAGAGCTATCATCTCCCATACTCCGAAAAATTTCAGCACTCTTTTGAGAAAAAGTTTTGGCAGTTTTAGGCTTTTTAACACAAGGAGTGGGAGTTTTCTCTACACCAATCAAAGTAAGAGGATTGCTACCAGTAGGAGCAACATCATTAGAGGTAGTAATGGTATATACCTTCATCTCTCTAGCCATCTCATCTTCTCTTTCCCACCTGGCATGCAATTCCGCTAACAATCTAATATTTTCATCAATTCCAACTTGGATAGCATTAGCGGTAGCAAAAACATTGCTCTCTTTCACATCATTAGGAAACACTTTTAATTTCAGAAGTTCAACATCATGAGCAAGGCTATCAACTTTAGAAGCAAGAATATCAATTTTGCCTAACTTTTCCTCAACAGACTTGTTAAAAGTAGTTTGCTTACCGATGAAGTCCTTGAGCATTACCTCAAGCTCGGAGGGCGCGGCCCTAGTGTTGTTGTAGGAATTACCATAAGAGTTACCATAACCATTACCATTGGTAGAAGGATACGGCCTATAATTGTTACTAGCAAAATTGTTCCTATAAGCATTGTTGTTAAAATTATTGTTTCTAATGAAATTCACATCAACATGCTCTTCTTGAGCAACCAAAGAGGCCAAAGGAACATTATTAGGATCATGAGTTCTATCATTAGCAAGCATAGCCATAATGGTATCAATCTTATCATTCAAGGAAGAGGTTTCCTCAACAGAATTTACCTTCTTACCTTGTGGAGCTCTCTCGGTGTGCCATTCAGAATAATTTACCATCATGTTGTCGAGTAGCTTTGATGCGGCGCCCAAGGTAAGGGACATAAAAGTGCCTCCAGCAGCTGAATCAAGTAGGTTCCTTGAAGAAAAATTCAGTCCTGTATAAAAAGTTTGGATTATCATCCAAGTAGTCAGTCCATGAGTGGGGCAATTCTTTATCATAGATTTCATTCTTTCCCAAGCTTGAGCAACATGTTCATTATCAAACTGAGTAAACTTCATAATATTGCTACGCAAAGATATAATCTTAGCAGGAGTATAGTATCTACCAATAAAAGCATCCTTACACTTAGCCCATGAATCAATACTATTTTTAGTCAAAGACAGCAACCAATCTTTAGCTTTTCCTCTCAAAGAAAAAGAAAACAACTTGAGCTTAATAATATCACTATCAACATCCTTATATTTCTACATCTCACATAGCTCAACAAAACCGTTGAGATGAGCTGCAGCATCTTCAGTACTAGCACCAGAAAATTGCTCTTTCATAACAAGGTTCAACAAAGCAGGCTTAATCTCATAAAAATTTGCAGCAGTAGCAGGTGGTGCAATAGGAGTGCAGATAAAATCACTATTGTTCGTGCTAGTAAAGTCACACAACTTGGTGTTTTCAGGATTGGCCATTTCAGCAAAACGAAAGTAAACAAGTAAAAACAACTACCAAGGATTCTAATTTTTTGGGTTTTTGATAAAAAGCAATGCAGGTAAAATAAATAAAGTAAAGCAAAACAATAACAAAGTAAAGGATGTGTGTGCGAAAAACTCCCCTCACAGAAGTCTTCTCTTCCTCCCCGGCAACGACGCCAGAAAATTAGCTGATCCCTTTGATGGCGCCCAGAAAATTAGCTGATGGCGCGGGAGCAAACTGTCCTTGTGCGTGGTGGATAACCAGCCTGTTGGGAACCCCAAGAGGAAGGTATGATGAGTAAAGCAGCTAGTTTTCCCTCAGTTAAGAAACCAAGGTTTAATATCGGTCAGGAGAGGAGAGACAATGATGACTGAAGGTGATGCGGAACCTGCACACACACAAACAAATACTTTGTCCCCAACTTGCGATGAGGTTGTCAATCTCACCGGTTTGCTTGAAACAAAGGTTATGAGTGTATCGAGTGGAAAACAATATAGTATGCGAGTAAAGTAAACAGTGCGAGTAAAGTAAACAGGTGATAGCAATATGATGGAAATAGGACCGGGGTCCACAGTTCACTAGTGGTGTCTCTCCATAAGATAAATAACACATGCTGGGTAAACAAATTACAGTTGGGCAATTGATAGAATAAAGATAAACGTGATATGTCAAGAAGATCACTATGAGATTTACTCTGGGCATTACAACAAAATACATAGACCGCCATCCAACTGCATCTATGACTAATAATCCACTCCCTGGGATATCAATCCGAACACCCTAGAAGTATTAAGTTGCGAACAACAGATAATTTCATTAAGCAAAGTGTGTAATGTAAACAAAGCATATGCCCTTGAGCATATGAATGTTGTTTTCTCCCTAGTAGCAACAGCACATCTACCACCTTAGAGGTTTCTGTCACTCCCCCTGGTGAAATAGAGGCATGAACCCACTATCGAGCATAAATACCCCCTCTTGGAGTCACTAGCAACTACTCGGCCAAGATAGCTACTAACAACGGAGAGCATGCAAGATCATAAACAACATAGAGATAACAAAAGATATAATTCAGTACAGCAACTTAATCATAAACACAAATATTCATCGGATCCCAACAAACCAAACATGTAGAATTACATAACGGTGATCTCAATCATGTATGGCAGCTCATGAGATCTAAACATGAAGCACATGGTTGAGAAGACAACCATCTAGCTACTGCTATGGACCCATTGTCCAAGGTTGACTACTCACTCATCGCTCCGGAGGCAAGCATGGCGATGAAGAAGACCTCCGGTGGCGATTCCCCTCTCCGGCAGGGTGCCGGGAAGAGCTTCTGGACCCTCCCGATCTTCGGGTTGACGGCGGCGGCGGATCGCGATGTGTTCTGGAAAATTGATCGGGTACTTAGGTTTTTCGCGTCGGGGGGTCTTTATAGGCGAAGGGGCGATGTCAGAGGGGGAGCCAGGCGCCCTCACGCGGGGCCCGCGCGGCCAGGGGCCTGGTCGCGCCGCCCCTACGTGTGGGGCCCTGGTGGCCACCCTCTGGCTCTCCTTCGGATCTCTGGAAGCTTCCGGGTAAAATAAGACTTCAGGAACTTGTTTCGTCCGATTCCGAGAATATTTCCTGTGTATCACTCTGAAACACAAAAACAGCATAAAACAGGGAACTGGCATTGTGGCAACTCGTTAATAGGTTAGTTCCGGAAAATGCATAAAAGTGCCATTAAGTGTAACGAAACAATAGGCAAATGGTGTAAAAACAAGCATGGAGCATCAAAAATTATAGATACGTTTGAGACATATCAGGATCCCAAAAGTGAAAGCATGTACCAGCCGCTCGGATCAAATACATATCAATCTTCCCAATCAAGTTGGGATAGAATTCAAATCATACATTCAGATGTACAGGGACACATCGAGAAAGTGGAGAAGCTTTTTTTTGACACGGAGGTAGTAGTTCAAACAATTTTATCCCAAATTAAAATTGAAAAATACAAATTTATCATAATTTATCCCAATTTGCGACGTCGAACACGGCTGAGGGGGCTGGATCTGCGCCATCCTCAGGTAGATCCAGCCCCATCAACTCGGACATGGAGGAGGGCTGGATCTGCGCCGTCGCAGCGATGTTGTGGATGATGGCTTCAATCGTCTTGTCATTGATGACCACAGTCGACACGGCCGCCGTCTTGGTGTCCATCAGCAACAGATCTGAGGAGGGCAACGGAAGTGAGACATCGGCAGGCTCCGACATTGAAGGCTGGATCTGCGCCGTCGCAGCGATGTTGTAGGTCGCAGCGATGTTGTAGGCGATGGCTTCAAGACGATCGCTGAGCACTGTGGACACGGCCGCCGTCTTGGTGTCCATCAGCAACAGATCTGACGAGGGTAACGGAAGTGAGACATCGGCAGGCTCCGACATTGAAGGCTGGATCTGCGCCGTTGCAGCGATGTTGTAGGTCGCAGCGATGTTGTAGGCGATGGCTTCAAGACGATCGCTGAGCACTGTCGACACGGCCACCGTCTTGGTGTTCTTCATCATCAACAGATCTGAGAAGATAAATGAAAGTGAGACAGAGAGAGACATTTCAACTATTTCTGAGGGTTAGATCCTCACCGGCACTCTTAGATCCACGCCGCCGCACGGTTAGATCCGTGCCGCCGCACGCACGGTTAGATCCACGCCGCCGCACGCACGGTTAGATCCGCGCCGGCACTCTTAGATCCACGCCGGCACTCTTAGATCCACGCCGCCGCACGGTTAGATCCGCGCCGCCGCACGCATGGTTAGATCCGCGCCGCCGCACGCACGCACGCACGCTGCAGATCCGCGCCGCCGCGACCGCCAGAGTAAGAGAGGAAGATGCGACTGGAATATGCGACTGCCAGGGTTGGTAGGTATGTGCTCTGCAGATCCGCGCCACCGCGACCGCCAGGGTTGGCAGGCCGTCCGATCATAAATGATCCAACGGTGCAAGCGTGCGTTGAGCTATCAAACAACCAAGATTTGTGTGAAATACATCTCGACCAATCAGAGATCAGCCAGTGAGTACAAGGGAGGAAAACTGAGTAGAACTAAGAGGGGGAAAAGTGAGGAAATGTTTATCGGAAGGGCAAATATGAGTAGGACTGAATAAAACAAGTGGACCCGGAGGGGGAAAACTGAGTAAAACTAAGTAAAACAAGGGCACCCAAATAATAAAGGGAGTAAGGGAAATTGAAGCTTTTGGCATAAAAATTGTTAGATTGTGTTATTTGAACAATATAGTACATTTTGGCCGACGTGATATTGTTTGCAATTCAAAGATACACAAGTGTGATGAATTTGGACTCATTTGGACAAAGTTTGTAAGCATTGTGGGCATTTGGGAGGTGTGTTGAGTAGAAAGCCCTGCATCTTCATAGCTAGTAGCTCATGGACTAGGAAGTGGTTTTGGGAAAGGGAAACTTCATATCTCTATATTTCCTTTTCCATTATTATTTCTCTAGGTTGTAGGTAACATAACAAGACTCCATGGGAAGGTTCCACCATGTTTTGAATTATTATGAATTAAAATAAACCCAAAACTATATTTTTTGAGTTTAGTCACTAAGAGGGGGAAAAGTGAGGAAAACTCAAGCGATGAACTATAGCTAGTAGCTCATGGACTAGGAACTTATTCAAGCAAATAACACATACAATATTGTGATTATTCAACATACAAACTTGGGAATGACACACTAGTTCAAATTCAATACAAAGGGATCCCCAATACAAATTGTTCATACAAATTCAAATTAATTGTTTAAAATACAATCTTTCTCTTGCTCCTGGTGTGACTCGCTGGGTCCACCACCTTACTCCGGGTAACCCTACCAGGGATATTACCGGTGTCTACCTTCCTTTTGCCATCTTTCTTGTTCTTCTTCTTCTTCTCTTCGGGTTGTGCCAAGACCGAGACAACCATATCATACGAAGCTTGTGCTCTTTCTTCAAATGCATTCTCTTCAAATGCTTCAAGCAGCTATCGATCCATTGCTTCAAAGGCCTCTCGATCCATCTGTTCCCTCTGCTCTCGATCCATCGGTTCAAGCAGCTCTCGATCCATCTGTTCCCTCTGCTCTCGATCCATCAGTTCAAGCAGCTCTTGATCCATCGGTTCAAGCAGCTCTCGATCCATCGGTTCAATCTGCTCTGGATCCATCGGTTCAAGCAGCTCATGATCCATTGCTTCAATCTCCTCATGATCCATTGCTTCAATCTCCTCATGTTGAATTGCTTCTTCATTCTCCTCTGCATTTGCTGCTCCCGCCTGATCTTCCATTCCAAAAGCTGGGTCAACTGGATTTTTACAAAGCCTAGCAATGTGTCCAGGGATTCCACAACGTTTGCACTTACGTCGTCGAATCGGTGGACCACCCTCTGCACTAGCTCTGATCCTATTCTTCCTCGGCCTACCTGCCGGTCTAGTCAAAACTGGAGAGTATAGTTTGAAGCCTGGATCGACTTTCATCCATTGGTCTTTTCCTAGCAAGGTAGGAACATTCATAGCATATGCAGCCCTAAATTTGGCAACAGAGAAATACTCTGACACATACTGATCAACTTCACCTTCTGCACCCGCTATAACACTCATGAAAAACAATGCGTGTATGCAGGGTATCCCACGGATCTGCCATCGCCTACAATGGCATGTCCTATCAACCAAACTCACTGGATACCTCCACTGCCTGTTTTTACTGTCAGTGTAGGTTACCTCAGCCTCCATTCCTTTTCTGATGCATTTCATCTTCAATTGTTTTGCCCTGGCATGCAAAGACTTAATCAAAGATGGGAGCATGAGATGGCCAACATGTTTTGTGGCTGCAATTCTTTGACGCAGATCGATTTTTATCATGATCATCTGCCTAATCTTATCAAATATTTGCCATAGCATAAGCCCTTTCAATGACTTGACCTTTGCATTGAAACTCTCTGCAAGGTTACTTGTTACATAGTCTACCTTGCAAATTTCATTGAATTGGCTTCTTGACCACACCCTACCATGATGTTCATCCAAGTACTCCTTCACCCCAGTTTTTTGTTTATACAACACTTCCAAATGAAACAGATGCTTCCTAATGCTGCATGTGTATGCAGCTGGCCATAGGTTGTCAGTATAAACTTTACCCTTGAATTTCTTTGTAAAATTCTGTACCAAGTGTCGCATGCATTCCCTATGCTCCACTCCAGGGAATACTGCTTCTACTGCACTCTCCAAACCTTTGCAAGCGTCTGTGTGGATAGTAAGTCATGGTGGATGACCTATAAGGTCGCGCAAATTCTGCAGAAACCAAGTCCAACTTTCCTCCGACTCAACCTCCAAAACTCCATAAGCAACAGGGAACATCCAATTGTGTCCATCAATTGCAGTAGCAGCAACTAGCTGTCCTTTAAACCTGCCATGAAGAGCTGTTGCATCCACGGCCAAATAAGGCATGCAACCGTCCAGAAAGCCTTTCCAGCAAGCTTTGAAACAAACAAAAGCCCTTCTAAAACATTCCTTCTGCATCATCCTCCCGCTTTTCAATTTGTAGGGAACTGTATGCTTATCTATCGCTACAACACTGCCTGGACTAGCCATCTCCACTTCAGCTTTGAAAGTGTAAAGCAAATGAAAGCTTTCATTCCATGGACCATTTATCCTGTCAAGAGCCATTTCCTTTGCATAGAACATCCTCATGTAAGGTATGTTTATAGTAAACTTATCAGATATCAATTTTATGAGTGCTGTTGGACCAAGTGTTGGAGTTTCTCTCAGCCAATCTATGATTGCATCTGCCAACCACCTAGTCTTCGCTAGCTTTGATTTCTCCTCTGGCGCTCCCGCTCGAGGTGGACAAGTATGGTCGATCGAGTTCTTCTTTATCTGAAACATAATTATAAGGGATGTCAGTAACAGTTAACAAATTTTACACCGTGATCTAAAATACACAACTGGTTGGCGTAGTACCTGAACCACGGTGCTTCTGAGCATTGTGGATGCATGCAGCCTCCACCTACACCTCTTGTATGGGCACTTAACTGTGAACCTACCTGGCTCACTTTTAATAACCTCATAATCATTCTTGGTGAGAATGCAATATGTAGTAATTGCATTACAGCAGTCCATCATCGTTTGAAATATGGTGCCTTCTGCAAGCTGGGGATCCTCCCTGTTCCACTCAATTGTTGGCAAGTCATCGTCTTCGTAATCGGCTAAAACAAGGCTGTCATTGTTCTCATCCTTCTCTTCATCATCAGTGTCATCAAATCTGGCACCTTGTGCAATATCTTCCATGTATTGATCCTCCATTGCCTGCTTACTGCATCGATCTACCAATTCAGGAAACATCAACTCATCCTCATCATCTTGAGGAGACGGATCCTCAATCTCTGCATCGTCCTCCACATCGACCGCAGGAACAATCTGGCTACCACTAGCACTGGGGACATATGGTGCTGCTGTGGACCTACAAGGAGCGGGGCGGCGCACACGATTAGTAGAGGCAGCAACACTAGAGAGACATGATGCCCGACCACCTGATGATGCCCCAACACCAGATGATGCCTGGACCCTGTCCACATGGATTCGAATTTTACCGACACGGCAAGAATCATTTAAAGCAAAAAAGAATTCCCAGATCGTCGTCGGAAATTAGTGGAACAAATCTTCCCTCCGTGCTGTTGAAATATTGGAAATCAATTGAATCGCCAGCGCCCCAGGGGTACCGAGCGCAGATGTTATCTTTTAAATCCCTCAACGAGATGGTAGTTGCAACCACCGCTGGGATGTAAAATCCAGTCACATTGCGTTCAGAATCACGCAAAAAGCTAGTATCCAGCCTAACCACCAGCCGAAAAGCCAGCGCTGGATCAATCCTATTCGAAAAGCAACGCAGTTAGTTGAGCAACAACGATTCGCGCTCAAAAACTGCGTACTCTTAATTCACATAGGCAGACGATGCTTACCCAGATGGAATTCATGCGTTAGATCCCTCCGATTCCCAATCTTCTCCGCTGTTGAGGGGCATAATCGGCACATTAGATGGATGTACAAACTCTACCGCCATAGGGGCAGATCTAGATCTAGTGGAGGCGGAGCCCTCTCTGCCTCCCGGGGGTGGTGGTGGGGGCGGGGGCGGCTCGGTGGCGGACGACGCCATAAGGTAGGAGGGCAGGACGGCGTGGCAGCGGAGGGGCGGTGTGTGAGCTCTTCCAGTCTCGGGCGGAGGGGAGTCTCGGGCGGAGGGGAAAGCTTTGGGTGAGTGACAGACCGCCAGTCCGACATGTCTCATTGGGTCAACAGTCAACACAATTCAAAAGCAACGGTCCATTCACAACCACCGCGGCTCCCTAGCCGTCACCGGTAATGGTCTAAGGCCTCTGACCAGACCGCAACCCTCCCGTCCGAGCGTCTGCGAGGGGTTTCAAACTAGAGCGAGGGGAAAACTGAGGAAAAGTTAAGCGGCTGGGGAAAACTGAGTACAACTAACGACCTGAGGGCACGAAAATAGAAATCCCTATCCTTTTTCATATGCTCATTTGTTGTGAAGATGATCTTGGATTTATGTGTAAACTACCACCGGAAATAACTCCATATACCTCTTCTCCTTGGAAAATTGGTAATCTATCATGTGGTATTTTTATATTGATCATCTTTACTTTGGCTATTGCTTTTAATTGCCTTATCTCTCGCCAAGAAATGTATTTGATTTAACTCCCATTGTCTTTCTTGACTCTTGTGATTCCATTTGATTTTGTTGAACTTATTTTGTGTTATTTCTATGTAGGTAGATGTGATGATCCCATTTGTGTGCATTTTGTATCCAAATGCAAAATCATAAATAATGCACTAATCTTAGGGGAGCTCTCCTATATTTGTTATAACACACTCTTGTGCTTATTTCAATTGGTTTTGATTATTGTTGGAAGACAAATCTTTTCTGTTTGGTACTTAGTGTGCCATCATAAAAAGTGTGGAGAGTTTGATTTGTTGTTCGAACCTTACTCTCTTTGGGAGTTGCTTATCTCATTCCTTGTAATTTGTTTTCACTCTTAAAATGAGATATGTCTTTGAGCATGTGTCTTTTAGTGATTTTATGCTCATTGGCTTTTGATTTGTTCACTTGTTGAACTTTGGAACCAATCTTGTGTTGATTGGATTCTTTGATATAGTTTGGACAACTTTTAGTTTTCACACCTTTGTGTGACTTCTTGGTCTTCTTGGTGTTTTGTTCAAATTGTATCTCGCTTTGGCTCTTGAAAGTATTGTGCATGCATTCTTACTAAATGTATAATTTATGGCATGCTTTGCTTTTGTCGATCCAATATATAGGCAAAACTCTATCAAATCCTAAATTGGCTAAGTTGTGCATGAAATTCAAGTTCATATCTATATGCACATATTTATGTGGAGTTTGTCCTATATATTGTAGTTTCTCTAACTACTTTGGACCCAATGAGTTTGGGGACCATCTTGTACTTGAACTTTGTTTTTAGGTACATGGAGATATATTGGTGCTTGTCTCAATAATAAGGATGAAGTGGTGACTAAATGATAATTTGAGGCAAGCTAGGATTATTGAAGGACTCCTATCTACTAGATCCTACCATTGATATCTCGGTAACAAGTATCTTCTTCATGCATACTTTTCTAGTATCCAACCTTGTGTAGGTTGTTTCATGGCATGGAATATCTTTATTTGCAAATGTTGTGCTTCTTGCAAAGGTCTTAATGAAACCTCTTTATTGCAATTGTGAGTAATTTGAGATGAGTGCATATTATTGGGAACATATAAAATCATGCTCATGATTCTCCTATCCCATATATGTCAATTTAACAATTTTATTGCATATTAATTCCTCAAGTTTCTCACATGTGCAATATGGTTGAAAGTGTAAATTTAGTACTTTCTTTTGGTATCCATCTTTGTGATACTTGTTGCTTTTCTCAAAGCATCCCAACTATCTTCTTTCCCTTGTTGATATTTGTGATGTCTTTGACTTGTTTGTGGTTGAAGTTCTTCAATATACAATAAGAAAATTTGAGCCTTTGGCCATGCTTTAAAAGCAAAAAATCTCATTGGTATATTGCATGACTTCATTTTGGATATCATGTTCTATTCTTAGTATCTATTTTGTGTGTACATGTTTCTTTGTGATAATTATCTTTGTGATCTTGTCTACTTAGAAACTTATACACATGAGAGATGATATCTCCTTATTTGATATCTTATTTGAACCTTATGTGTTGGGATGGAATGCTAAGCAATTTCATTCATTGAAGACTATGTGGATGCTCTATGCTTATCCTTGTATTGGTCTTATAATATGCTTTGTCATTCATATCTCACATTCCTTTGGTTGAGCCTTTTAATATGTTGTCCCTTGCTTGTTGCTCAACCATTTGTTTGATGCAAGTGTTAAGCTTAATTTCTTCTCTATGATCTCTTGCAAATGGTTGCGTTTTAAATGTTATTGAGGGAGTGAGGATTCCATGTTGTGCAAATTGTATTCAAATGCAAACATTCCATTTTTTTGCTTGTACCTTGGGGAGCTTCCTCATTTCATTTAAAGCACCATTTTGCGGTTATCATAGTATTTGACTTCACTTGGCATCATTTTGTTTTGAATAATATTGAGGGAGTGATGATTCCATGTTTGTGCACCTTATACTTTAATTCAAATAGAATATTTTGTGCACAAACCATGGGGAGCTTCCCCATATTATTTAGAGCACCCTTTTGGTCTTATCATAATATCTTTATTCAATTTGTTCTTTGGATCGATTGATTGCTCTCTTCATTTGTTGAAGTTTATCCACCATGTGATCTTATTTTATGTGCAATCTTTGATCCTCAATATAGGATGATTTCCTCTGAGTTTTCATATTTGGATATGTGCATATGTTTTCAATTATACTTTTGGTTTATGCACACATTATGGAGGAACTCTCACTATATTGGCCTTCTAAGCTTTTCCGCCCATTTCGGCAATTGGTGCCAATGGGGGAGAAGTTTCGAGGGTTTAAAGGGAATTGGGTTTTATGCTTTGGTTTTGTTCTTAAGCATTTGCCTTTCATGCCTTGCATGGTTGAGTATATAGAGGAAACTCCACCAACAACCTTGGTTGGCAATATATGCAATGAAATCAAGATCATTCACATGTGCATAGATTGTGGGGGAGTTTGCTCTATATATGGTGGTTCTACTAACATCACATACTTTTGTAGTATTTGATGTTAGTGCAACTGTTTTGGTTCTTTAAATTCATTATATAAACCCTCTCAAAAAGATTGTCATCAATTACCAAAATGGGGGAGATTGAAAGAGCATGGAGCCCCCATGTGTGGTTTTGGTAATTAATTACAATCCCTATGGACTAATGTTTGCATTGAGTTATATTTGTAGGACTTGTCCATAGACAATGCTTGAACCATTTGTTGGTTTCAAGGTTGTATGAAGAAGACAATGAAGAAGATTATGTGATGGCCAAGGTGTTATTCAAGTAGTTATCCAAAGATTGATCATAAACTAGTTGAGCCTATATCAAGTGTGTCTTGAAGAATAAGATTGAGTGAGCTCTCATGTGAATCTTCAAGACACCATCATTGTGGAGAAAGAAGAGTTGATTCAAGAATTGATCAAGCCGAAGCGCAAGTTCGAGATGGAATCTAGAAGAGATCATATGCTTGAAGCTTGCCATATATATTGTGATCATGGATAAGTGAAGATATGCTTAAAGAGAGTCTTTCCCATAGTGGTGTATGGGGGAGCAATTCGCAAGACTTCACCAAGCAATCAAGATCAAGAAATGTGTTCCAACTTGAGGAAGACAAGACGGTCATAATCTAGCTCAAGTGGAATGCGCAAGGAAAAGGTATGTTCTTGATAGGGTTTCTTTCTTACCGGTCTCATAGTGTTAGTTGTGAGACCGGGTTATAGGATCGGTAGCCGTACTATCAAGAGGGGCTCTCGAGTGAGTAACTTAGTCGTATTGTTCGGAGAGAGCTCAAACCTTTGCATTCTTGGCATCATATTTCTTGGTTCTTATTTGGCTTTTATCCATGTGAGGTTCTAGAGCTTGTGGTTATTTCCATGACAAGCTCTAGCTCATCAAAAACGGATTTTGCATGAAACACTTATTGAGTTTTTGGTGTTTGGAGGTTTTACCGGTTCGTCTTTGAAGAGAGGTCAAACCTCTCATCATTTGGTTTTATCCTCCCTTGTTGGACTATGATGTTTCTATGCATATACTTGTAGAGCTCGTTGTTGTGATTCCAACGAGCCCAAGATCATCAAAAACGGAGTCCGGATGCTCAAGTTATGGCCGTTTTCGTGTTGGTGTTGCTACCAGTTTTTGGGTGGCCGGAGTCTCCGGCCCGAGACGCAAAGTCTCCGGCCCAACTCCGGCCTGGCACCTGAATCGTCCGTCCTAAGGCCCCCGAATGACCCCGGGGCACCGGAGACTCCGGCCCGAACGATTTCTGGGCATAACGGTTGGATTTTGGGGGACCTATTTAAGGGGGTCTTCTTCCCCAATGGATCCCCAACCATCCTTGCAAGTTCTCTCCTCCATTGTTGACCTTCTCAAGCTTGCTATCTCTCAATCCCTCCAATGATTCTTGCATCTTCTTGAGGGAAAAGAGAGAGGAGATCTAGATCTATCTTTCCACCAATCAAAATCTCCTCCAAGTGAGGGGAACCTATTGGATCTAGATCTTGGAGTTCATTTGTTGATTTCCTTTGTTCTTCCTCTCATATTCCTCCATAGCATTTGTTGCTTTGGTAGAATTTGGGAGAGAAGGATTTGAGCACTTTGTGTGCTCTTGCCATTGCATTTGGTGCATCGGTTTGAGTTCTCCTCGGAGATTCGAGTAAGTGGAAGTTGTGAGCTTATTACTTTTGGGTTCTTGAAACCCTAGACGGCTTAGTGGCCTTTGTGGCAAATTCTTGGGGCCTCCAATTAAGTTGTGGAGATTCCCCAACCTTTGTGGTGCCTTTGTGGCGATTCTTGGGAGCCTCCAATTAAGTTGTGGAGATTGCCCCAAGCTTGTACGGGTTCGGTGACCACCCTCAAGTGTCCCATAGTGGATCGTGGCATCTTGCTTTGTGCGAGAGCGCGAGGAGAATAAGGCGAGCCTTTGTGGCGTTTGGTGTGTAGCGTGCCTCCGCATCTTGAGGTGAGCCTTTGTGGCATTTGGTGAGCATTGTGCTACCACATCTCAAGGTGAGGCCTTTGTGGCGTTCGGAGTGCATTAAGCCGCCACACCTCTCCAACGGAGACTAGCTTCCTTTGGAAGTGAACTTCGGGATACATCTTCGTCTCCTTCGTGCCTCGGTAACTCTTATCCGAGCTCCACTACTTATGCACTTTACATTTGTGATAGCCATCGTGCTTGAAGTTATATATCTTGCTATCACCTTGCT
Source organism: Dactylis glomerata (assembly GCA_007115705.1). Classification (NCBI taxonomy): domain Eukaryota; kingdom Viridiplantae; phylum Streptophyta; class Magnoliopsida; order Poales; family Poaceae; genus Dactylis; species Dactylis glomerata. Next base: position 303,067 of record QXEO01001877.1, on the reverse strand, counting down.
ACTTGTCTTGCTTAGCATAAGTTGTTGGTACACATAGGTGAGCCTAGTTTATTAGGTTTTGTAAGCTTGTCAAATTAAACGTTAGTTTATTTCCGCATTTGTACAAGCCTTTTGTAAAAGTTTTAATCGCCTATTCACCCCCTCCTCTAGGCGACATCTGTGTCCTTTCAACAAGGACTATCTAGATGCATGCTTTGATGGGTCTTTCACAAGCAAGGATGTTGACACCAAGTGGGATCTGCTTGAAACAATTCAAAGCAATATTGAAGGTTGGGATAGCGACAAAGGTAAAGGATCAGGTATGAATTACGAGTTTGATTGCATTAAGTCTTTTGCTGAAACTGCTGATTTTCAAGATCTTAGTGCTAAATATGGTCTTTATCCTCAAATTATGGTTGATTGCTTTAAAGCCTTTGCTTCCCATATGAATGTTCCTAAAGGAAATGGGGACGTGTATCATGAACCTTTTAAGGACACTTGCATAGGAAGTGATATTGTTGTTGATGATTGCAACAAACATGCTCAAATTTCTAAAAGTACTATTTCTTATAAGCATGTTAATTTTTGTGGAGTACATAGACCTTGTGAACAGAGTTACAACAAGGAAGATTATTGTGTCCACCATGCAAATGAAGAAACCCGAATGTGGTACAAGGATATAGGTGAGATCGGTAAAAGGGTTTGTAAGCTTTATCCTTTTCTTTGTAAACATTGCGATGACATAGGTCATTTTAATTTCCAATGCTCAAGCCCTAATAGTTACTCTTCTAGTACCTTAAGTATGTATTGTGATGACAAGATTACTCCCAATCAGCATGATGAGCTCGCTTTGTTCTTGGCGTGTGACGAGATATCTAGAAAGATTGCTTTGATAGATATGAATGATGTTGATATTAATAGCACCCTTCGTGGTTGTCGTCTCTATTGTGCTAAAGATTGCCTTGCAAATACTTACATACAAAATCTTATAAAACTTGATATTTTGCCAAGCTATGACAGGACTGATAGATGTTTTTATCTTATTAATAGAGAGGAGGAATCCTCCAAAGTCTCTTCTGTTGTTTCTGTCAGCAAACCAGATTATGTGGAGAAGATGCCTTTCCCTCCTAAAGAATATGTGGAGAAGATGCCCTTCAAGTATCTCCTTCCTAAAGGAGAGAGTAAGAAGAGTAAGAAGAAGAAGAAGAGGAGTAAAAGGCGAGAGGACACGGTAATTTCCCCTAAGCTTTATGATCCTGCTATTGATTATGATAATTCTGATTGGGATGATGTTCCTATGCCTGTTACCTATGTTAGTGATCATGATTGGGAAAAGCACTCTACTTTTGATATTGAAAATCTTTTTGGTACCAATTCTAAGGTTAATAATTGTTGTACCATTAGTGCGATCCATGTTCCTTCTTATGATGATATGTTTGATGAATATGCTTTGCGACATAGTAGTCCTCTAGTTTATGATGGTTATGATGATGGGTATAATATTTTCAGTTCACCTACTATTGAGGAGAAAAATAGTTATGATTACAATATGCCTCCTATTTTTGATGATTATGGTGACGAGAATAATTATTATGTTGAATCTGCTCCTACTACTATTGTTCATGTGGGGAGTATTAATTCTTTTATGCATGTGGCTCATGATAGGGATGCTTTATGTGATAGTTATATTGTTAGTTCTATTCATGATGCTACTGAAAGTTATTATGAGAGAGGAAAACATGGTTTTATGGACCTCAACAATATTGAGTTTCCCCTCTTTATGTTGCAACTCTTGAAGTTATACTTGTTTTGCCTTCCTATGCTTTTTGCTTTGCGCTTTCATGACTTGTCTCTTTACAAGACTATTTTTTATAGGAAGTGGTTTAGATTTAAATGTCTTTCACATTTGCTTTTTGATGCTCTCTATTGCTTCAAGTTCCTATATGGCGCCTTTGCCTCAAGCTCTTATATGGCGCCCACATGAGCATCTTTGCAAATTACTGCGCCTAGCTCAAAGGCGTTAAATAAAAGCACTCTTGAGAGATAATCCATTGTTTATTTTCAGTACTTTTTCTTTTATTTGAGTCTTGGAAGTTATTACTACTGTAATAACTGCTCCTTATCCTTTTCATTTCGTTGTTGTGCCAAGAGAAGCCTCTAATTTGAGTGAGGTAAGATTTGGGGATGTTGCTGTCCTAAAACAGTTTTCGGTGCTGTACCGTAAAAATTCGTGAAAATTCTCTGTATATCTTTTGGACCTGCGATTTCTTGTGCATATGCCCTAGGTTATATCCAAACTTTCATTAGTTGAACACTTTTTGATTTGAGCAATAGAAAACCCCTCAAAAATTCGACCTTTGTCAGCTGTTCTGTTTTGACAGATTTCTGCCAATATTTGTGTTTGCCGCTTTATCGCTCACAATGGTATAGTTAATAGATCCCGTTAGTTGAGTACCACTGAGACCCATTAAGCTAGGCCCAATTGTAATGATAGTCGAATACGAGTTCTTACCGTATGTCGATATTGTAATCTGTATCGGACCCTACCCGATCCTCGAGACCTGGCCACCTATATATAGGGGCCAGGAGGGGATGGTGTAGGGCAGATTGAAAGCAAGCCAGGTTGAACACCCAAGTTTACTTTCGATATACAATTATTTTAACTAACCTTTACCTTCGAGTTCATCCGACGCCCTATTCTCCCGATCCTAAGTCCTTCATTTAGGACATTTGTCGAGTTAACCCTCGCCAATTGGCGCCGACCGTGGGGACCTGGGCGTTGGAGTCATGAATTCGACGGCTTTTTCGCTTTTAGCCAACAGCAGTTCAGAACTCGACGGAAGTCAGGAGATGGAGTTAACAATTGGAAGTTTGAGCATCTTCGTCGGACCATCGGGTTTATCCCGCCTCTCGGATTCGATGAAACCAGATCCGTCGGCGAGCAAACCCAAAACAGAGGTAATACTGGAATCATCAGAAGGCTCTTCCAGCGAGGTAAACTCGCCGGTCAGCTTGGCAAAAGCACCAATCGCAGAAGGCGACAAAATTTGGGAAAATTTTGACTCAGAAGAAAGGATAAGTCAAACGTACAACAGTGCAAGGGACTTCGCCATTGGAAGCAGTGGTCTCTCCAAAGTGCATCAGCTATGTGTCATTATCACCGAGGCGGAAGAAGAGAACAACAGCGAAGGAAGTAAAAAGGTCGACAGGCAAGTCGACAAAATAAAAGAACACAACAAAAAGGATAAGGAGAAAGTCCACGTTTCGGCTGGCGAATGGAGAATGATCAAGTCAGCTATCAATCATGGTACAGAAGTACCCGAAGGATCGAGAAGAGAAGTTCTAATGGGATATCAGTATGCATTATACCAACATAGGAAGAAACTAAGGGAGGAAAGAGACAAGGTTCTTCAAAACAATAACAGTGTATCAAGGGAGGAATACTGGGATGACTATAGTGAGGATTCCGAGTACAGTAGAGAAAGGCGCGGAGACCCAAAACACAACAGGGGGCAACAGCACGCAGCAGAGAAGAAAGGTACTCGAGGAGCCCTACCCCACAGCTAGAAGAGGAGAAAGATGACTTCATGCAAGAAACGCCAGAAGCAGCGTTGATAGCAGCACAGGCGTATTTACTAACTACAAGGCCAGAACCCGGGGATCCGCGAGAAGATATGCACCGAGCCGCGATACGAAACCTCGGAATAGTAGAGAGCAAGATCAGGGAAAAAGGTCCAGACACAAAGTCGACAAGCTACAAGGAAAAGCAAAAAGAGAAGCTCAGATACAACTTCGCAGATAACGAGTATAGTGAGTCATCAGAAGAGGAAAAGCGACAAAAGAGGAAGGAGGACGCAAGAAATATAATAGCACAAGCTCGAGTAAATAAATCACGCCACGCCTGGAGGGAAGAAAATTATGAAGACGACGATAAAGAGATGGGCGCATTATGCTTTACCCGTAGGGTTCGCAAAACTCGGGTACCCAAAGGATTCAAATTACCACATAATCAACATAAATATGACGGGTCGCAAGAACCTACCCTGTGGTTATCGGATTATTTGCAGGCAGTGTAGATATTAGGGGGAATAAAAGTGACTGCAATGCAAAGTTTGCAGCTACACCTCACCGGCGCAGCACGGTCGTGGTTGAATACCCTACCCAATGAATCCATTGGAAGTTGGGGAGAACTCGAAAGCCAATTCGCAAGAAATTTTCGTTCAACATACAAGCGCCCAACATCACTGGAGGAAGTTAAGGCGTGTGTGCAAAGGAAAGGCGAAACTCTACGTTCTTATATACAACGATGGAGTATAATCAAAAACTCAGCAGAGGACGTCTCCGACGAACGAGCAATAGACGCTTTTTCGGCTGGACTTCGTCGCTCAGATCTCGTGGAAGAAATAGGAAGAACAAGACCTACAACAGTAGCCGAGCTAATGGAAGATGCCAACAAATTTGCTGATGGAGAAGACACATATAATAACAAAAGGGGACGTTCACCAGAAGTCGACAGAATAAGCAGACAGAGGAGGCGACACCGCAACAGGGATAACCAAGGAAGGCGAAATCAGGTAGCCGCGAGCTATGCAGCAGAAGAAGAGGAAGGATATGTAAATAGGAGGTTTCAGGCAAAAGGAGTAGAAAAATCGAGATACTCTGGTCCTTCGGCCAAGGATATGTTATACGGACCTTGTCGAATCCACTACGCATATCTTGACGGGAAAAGAGTCTCAAATCACCAGATGAAGGATTGCAGAACGTTCCTAAGGCTACAAAGCGTCATGGGTTCAAACCAAGGAGGATGGCAAGAAGAGAAGCACACAACTCAAGGATATCAAATGCAAAGGCTAGCAAGGCACCTAGAGTCCAAAGTTTACATATCAGCTATGATTCAACCGGTGCCTAAGTCGAAGAAAGAGCGAAATAGCATATCCAGGCAAGTAAACCTAGCAATATCATCACCACCAGCTACTATAGAGTACCTGCGGTGGTCAGATCAACCAGTTAAGTTCAGTAGAGCAGACCACCCAAGGAAAGTTCCTAGGCCGGGCCACTCGCCTATGGTTCTAAAGGCACAAATAGGAGGGTACGACATCGGAAGAGTATTTATGGACGCAGGGAGTGACATCAACCTGATATATGCTAGAACACTGAAGGCAATGTGTATCTCGCTGTCGAGTTTAAAGCCAACAGACTGCTCCTTCCATGGAATAGTACCAGAAGCCGCAAACTACCCTTTGGGAAGAATAGAACTCGACGTCTGCTTTGGCAGTGGCAGCAACTACCGCAGAGAGAAGCTGGAATTTGAAGTTATGGACTGGCCGTCGCAATACCATGCAATCCTGGGGCGCCCAGCATTTGCGAAATTCATGGCAGTGCCTCATTACGCGTATCTTACGCTAAAAATCCCAGGACCCAAAGGAACAATTACAGTGCAAGGGAGCTTTGAAGTAGCCAACAGATGTGACCGTGAATTCAATAGGATGGCACAAACCTTCGGCATGACAGCAGAATATGAGAGGCTAAAAGGAGAAACAGATCATAATGTGTTACCCGACGTTGGACGATCCCTGCCAGATCAGGCTTTCGACACAACTCAGGACTCGAAGAAGATCCAGGTCCACCCTACAGATCCAAACAAGACAACATCAATTGCGGTGAACTTGGATCCCGCATAGGAAAGCGCGCTCGTCGAGTTCCTCCGTGAGCGCTGGGAAATCTTCGCCTGGTGTCCATCAGACATGCCAGGTGTTCCCAGGGAACTCGTCGAGCATGCGTTAAATGTAGATCCCAAGGCAAAGCCAGTCAAGCAACCATTACGACGATTTGATGAACCTAAAAGGAAGGCGATAGCATCAGAATTGCACAGGCTGGAAAATGCCGAATTTATCAGAGAAATAAAAACTTTGAGTTGGGTATCGAACCCAGTTATCGTACCCAAGAAGAACACAGACGTACAAAGAGTATGTGTCGATTACACATCTCTCAATAAGCATTGTCCAAAGGATCCCTTCCCTCTACCCCGCATCGATCAGATCATTGATTCAACAGTGGGATGCACGAGGCTTTCCTTTCTGGACGCGTATTCTGGTTACAATCAGATCAAATTGAAGAAGGAAGACGAAGAAAAAAGGCCTTCATCACACCGTACGGAGTGTTTTGCTACCAAGTAATGCCGTTCGGCCTAAAAAATGCAGGAGCAACTTATCAACGGATGATGCAAAACTGCCTCGGGAGCCAAATAGGACGCAATATCCAAGTCTACATTGATGATGTGGTCATCACTACAAGAGAGGAGCAATCTTTAATCAGCGACTTGGCAGAAACCTTCGACAACCTGAACAGGTACAAGCTTAAGCTTAACCCGACAAAGTGTTCCTTCGGCGTATCGGAAGGACAACTTTTGGGGTTCCTAGTATCAGCACGAGGAATAGAGGCGAACCCTGAGAAGATTCAAGCAATTTTAACAATGGGGAAACCCACGAAACTACACGACGTACAGAAACTCGCAGGACGCGTCGCGGCATTAAGTCGTTTTGTTGCTCGATTGGGAGAAAAGGCGCTTCCTTTCTATGCACTTATGAAGAAATCAGATGATAAATTTGAATGGACAGAAGAAGCAAACACAACTTTTGCACAGTTGAAAAAAGTGCTTTCCATGCCGCCAGTGCTGGTCGCACCAAAAGAAAAAGAACCACTGCTACTCTACATCGCCGCAACCCATCAGGTGGTGAGCACAGTATTAGTAGTCGAAAGAAGTAAAGAAGGAAAAGCCCACGGCGTCCAGAGGCCGGTATATTTCATCAGTGAAGTATTATCTCCGACAAAACAGAGGTACCCACATTATCAGAAACTTGCATATAGTGTTTTCACAACTGCACGAAAACTGCGACAGTACTTTGCGGTGCATCCAATCATAGTGGTCAATGAAGCGCCACTATCAAACATATTGAACAATCCTTCAGCAAGAGGACGTGTCTCTTTGTGGGGAATCGAATTATCTCCCATGGACATGACGTATGAAAAAAGGAAGGCAATCAAGTCGCAAATCTTGCCAGATTTCACAGCAGAATGGCTGGAGCTGCAGAGCACGGGACCGCCAGATTTATCGAGTGTCTGGACAATGTACTTTGACGGTTCTAAGAGAGTACAAGGTGCAGGCGCAGGAGTAATCTTAATATCGCCGCATGGTGACAAGCTAAAGTACATCTTAAGGATGAGTTTTCCGCAGGCTTCTAACAATGAAGCAGAATACGAGGCTCTGCTACATGGAATGAAGATGGCCAAAGCATGTGGAGCAACTCGACTAAAAATATTTGGGGATTCAAATCTTGTCGTCCAACAAGTTATGAATAGATGCGACATAATCAACGCCAACATGATGGCCTACAAGAACTTATATCACTATCTCGAAGGAACATTTGATGGATGTGAAGTCTCGCACATCAGCAGAAACAGCAATGAAGAAGCCGATAACTTAGCAAATATCGGGTCCCAGTGTCTACCCGTGCCATCTGGAGTATTCTGGGAGGAAATATTAGAAAAGGTCAATAAAAAGTATCAAAAGTTCGACTACTTCAGCAGGCTCGGGGGCTGCGCCAGAACCCGAGGAAGTCATGATGATAGAAGAAACCTGGATGCAGGCGTATCTCGCGTATATGATAAATAAGCAGTTACCAGAAGATGCAGTAGAAGCCAAGAGGATAACTCGACGATCGAAAGCGTTTGTCGTGTTGCAGGGGAAATTATACAAGAAAAGTATTACCGGCGTTTTGCAGCGTTGTGTAACGCCTCAGGAAGGACAAGTAATACTAAAAGATATACATGGCGGAGTGTGCGGCCATCATGCAAGCATCAGGGCAATAGCGGCAAAAGCGTTCCGTGCAGGATTCTATTGGTTAACAGCCATCGAAGACGCGAAAGATATAGTCCGGAAGTGTGAAGCATGCCAAAGATTCGCATCTCGACCACATGCACCAGCAGCAGAGCTACAGCCAATACCATTATCCTGGCCCTTTGCACAATGGGGCCTCGATATGGTGGGAAAGTTGCACAAATCTTGGCCGGGAGGACATGTTTACATGCTAGTAGCAGTCGATAAATTTACCAAGTGGGTGGAAGCGGCCCCGGTAACAACTCAAGATTCAACAGCAGCGATCAACTCCATCAAGTCAATAGTGTTCCATTTCGGCGTACCATATAGCATCATCACAGACAATGGGACAAACTTCACTTCCAAGGAATTCAAGAGTTACTGCGAAGGACTAGGAATCAAACTCAAATTCGCATCTATGGCACACCCAAAGACAAATGGGCAAGTCGAAAAAGCAAATGGCCTAATATGTAGTGGGATAAAAAAGAGGCTCTTAGCACCTCTCGAGAAAGCCAAGAGCGCTTGGGTAGATGAATTGCCCTCCGTTCTTTGGAGTCTAAGAACCACGCCCAACGCAGCAACTCAAGAAACTCCTTTCTTCCTGGTCCATGGCGCAGAAGCCGTGCTTCTAGTCAAAGTTATGCACGAGGCTCCAAGGGTGACGGCATACGACGAAACAACATCAACAGAAGCATTGCAAGACGATGTCGATGCACTAGATGAAGCAAGAGATAAGGCATTAGAAAGGGCCACGCAGTATCAACAGAGTCTAAGAAATTACCACAGTAGTCGAGTTCGTCCACGATCCTTTGTGGTGGGAGATCTAGTTTTGCGACTCATGCAAGACAGCCACGGGAAATTAGAGTCCCCTTGGGTGGGACCTTACATCGTCACAGAAGTCATACCAGGAGGAGCTTATCGACTACAAGACAAGAAGACAGGAAAAGACGAGGGCAACCCGTGGAATGCGGAGCAGCTACGACGTTTTTACGCGTAGAATAAATCTAGTGGTATCATTAAACTCGAGTTAACCTTCTAAACCCAGAACATGAGGCCATCGGTCGGGTTCCTTGGGTTGAACTCGACAAAATTGTACAAGTATTTCTACTTCTCCGCTCGGGGGCTTCAACCCTCGGGTCGTACGATAGAAACTTTTATCACGACATGGAGATCTTTTTTCACTATAAGGTTGCGCAGACAACCCGATATTCTTCAAGAAATTTGGTTCACAAAAGAACCCGATATTCTTCATACCAATTGGTTCGCAAAGAACCCGATATATAGAAAGCATACCTCAGAACAATGATTTGTTTTCATGGTACTAATAAAAACATCAAAACGAAGTACGAATATTCATTACATATGGCATGGCAGCAAGGATATTATCAAAAGAAATTACATATCAAGCATATCCTAATGAAAGTGGACTTCAGCTTCATACTCCTTCTGGCACTGCGTGCCGTCATAGATCTTCACGTCGAACTTTGACGTGCCGATATGGAAGTCGGAGGTCATGAAGAAGCCTTGATGGATGTCGTGGTCTTCTGCAAACCGCGACCAGCCACCCTTAAAGTACTGCTCGCCGTTGCCATCATACCAAACCTCCACTTCGTATGGAGTCCCACTGCCAGATTGTTCGCGGAGAACCGCTTCTTGCAGCTCTCGCCCATCCATGAACTTGGTGAAATTCAGCGGCAGACGCTGAATCTCACGGCACTGCGCCATGGCAATGCAGAAGAAAGAAAAGATTCTGGGAGGAACAGCAGGGACAGCGGGCGCAGCAGGAGATGGAGCGCTTGGACCTAGGGCAGCGCCAGTCACCTTAGGCTTGTTCTTGCTACCAGGTGGGCGGCCGGGACGACGTTTGACATGAGCGGCCGATGACGATCCTGTGGCGGCCGGAGTTGTGTTGTTCTTGTTCTTGCTTCCACGAGGGCGGCCCCGACCTCGCGGCGCCACCAGAGAGCCAAGGTTCAAACGAGAACCATCTGCGTCAGCCATGTGGAAAAGGGAGAAGGCTAGAAACCCTAGATGGAGCGAGAAGATGATGCGGCGGAGGAGGAATCTGATTAGGGTTTTTACCCTTGCCAAAAGGTGCTTTATTTATAAGCACGTATTATCGGGCCACCGTGATAAGCAAGGCCCATAAACGTATTCTACAAAGGAGTTATATTCTGCACATAGCAGACGATAAATACCAAAAGGAGAAAAATAAGAAGGGGAGAGTGTTGTTGCACGACATAAAAGACCTCGCATTGGGCTCGGGGGCTGGTAAACAGGAGAAATTATAAGAAAGAAGACGAAGTGAATTTTGAGCCTATGCTTGACTACAAGTATTCAAACATAGCCTCGGGGGCTACTCCCATCGGGAGCGCTGAGCGCGCACCCGATAGAGGATGAGATAGTCGGTATCGAGGATGAAGAAAGTATATCATACAAACTTCGACTATATAGTCGCCAAAATGCGAAGAGACTACTCCCATCGGGAGGGAATTGGAGGAATTTAATCTAAGTTCGGAGTTCTTTGATTTTATCAGTCAAAACTTGGCTGCGATATAAGATTCTCGAGTTGCGTTATCGCAACGAAACTCGAATGCCGTGATTTATCGCGAAGGTAAGACCCCGGGATCCGTCCTGTGTGGCCTGGTATACGCACATGGATGCGCTCTGCTGGTATGTATCCGTGTCTACGACGCGAAGAAAATCCTGGTGGACGCACTGGGTACCTTGAGAATCACTGGGATTCATTCTTTGTAAGTCCTAAATGCGGCAAAAGAATGGGTTTGACCAGTATCCCGAATTCAAATCCAAGGGCATTGAATTTGAAGTAGGTGACAAGTATCTGTTCTGGCAGTTAACTAACCTCTTGATCCGTCAGAGTTTTCAGGCTTGTTCATCAAAACCCCTTGCGAGAAAAAATATATTATGAAAGTAAGTCGAAAGACCAAGTCGAAGATTTGGAGATATCGAAGAATTGATCAAGTCGAAGATTTGAAGATTAGAGATTCAACCCGAATCTGCAATTCTGGTAGAATCTCAGGGGCTACTGACAAGGGTATAGTTAATAGATCCCGTTAGTTGAGTACCCCTGAGGCCCGTTAAGCTAGGCCCAATTGTAATGATAGTCGAATACGAGTTCTTACCGTATGTCGATATTGTAATCTGTATCGGACCCTACCCGATCCTCGAGACCTGGCCACCTATATATAGGGGCCAGGAGGGGATGGTGTAGGGCAGATTGAAAGCAAGCCAGGTTGAACACCCAAGTTTACTTTCGATATACACTTATTTTAACTAACCTTTACCTTCGGGTTCATCCGACGCCCTATTCTCCCGATCCTAAGTCCTTCATTTAGGACATTTGTCGAGTTAACCCTCGTCAATCGCTTTCTTTTTGAGTTCTTTGGATTACGGAACTTTTGGGGGAAGTTGCTACAGTTTTATATGCTTATTATGTGGTGGTTTTAGGTTGAAACCTAAAGCAAAAAGAGGTTGATTCAATGCTATGCTTACACTAATGTTGCTAATAGATTTGTGTTTAGTTTTGTATGAAGGAAGTTTTCAAGTGTAGGGATTGGAGAATGATGAGATGAGATGAAGAATGGACAAAAGCTCAAGCTTGGGGATGCCCATGCATCACCCCAAAAAATATCCAAGAAGTACAAGTGTCAAAGCTTGGGGATGCCCCCAAGGCACCCCCTTCTTCATCGGCAAAAATTAGGTCACCTTTCAAAACACTATATTTTTATTGCTTCATGCACTATGCGTTTTTCTTTGAGCGTCAGTTGTTTTTGTTTTTAGTTTTCTTTTGCTTTGTTTGCTGCAATAAATGGTTTATCACATCATGTTGGTTTAGAGGGAGACATACTTCACTTTTTATTTGCCAAGAACACTCCATTTTTCACTCTTATCTCTTCAACGAGTGTTCTCTTTTTCTGCTACCGCGTTTAGCTTTCGATTTTCGCCTTGATTTTTGTTCAGATCTTGTTTTATCTTTCCATCAAGGTGTATTTTGACCTCTGGTCCATGTTGGTTTTCCTCAAAAGAGTTTCCTCAAAAAGGTTTTAATGGTGTTGGAAAAGAGAAAAAGCTTTATGCAAAAAGTGGTACAAGAAGGAGCTTGTGTAGACTGCGGCTTAGGCTTTTGCATGTCGTGCTTGATGTCTTTTTTATAGTATGCTTAGTGGTTTTTCTGTAGCATGACTTGTCTCAAATGACTGAGATTGCTTAATGAGCCTTTGAAAAAATCATGCGTTGTTTTAATTATTTGGAAGCATTATTTTGGTTTTCTCCTTGATGCTTTATTTGGGTTGACTTGGCGCATGCTCACACATGTTAGACTCATACAAAGTCACCAATAGCCTCTATGATCATTTAGTTTTTGACTTTTGATGCCATCTTATGCTTCTTTTAATGTCGCTTTGTCGCTTTGCATGATTATGGCCATTATTGCTCTCTTAGTTGGTCGCTCCCAGTCTTTTGCTAGCCCTCGCCTTGTACTGAGTATGAGCTCTACTCGTGCATCCAACTCCTAAAAACCAAGTTTGCCATTGTGTCCACTATAAACTCCTATGCATGGTATTTGTAAGCCATTCCAAAGTAAATTTTCATGTGCTACCTTTCAAAACTTTCAACTACTTCTTGTTTTGTGCCACTGTTTTTAGCTCATGGGGACGTAGTGGTCGGATTTGCTATCTTCCATATTGCTTATTCCAAAAAGAAAAGAAAAATAGAAAAAAGGCACTCCTCCATGGAATGTGAATGTTGGTGGGCACCCGATGGAATCGGTTAGCCATGGTTTGAGAAAGGAAAAAAGGTGGGGAGGAGTGTCAAGCTTTATAAAAGAGCACAAAAGTGCCAATCTCTCTCTCAAAAACTTGCTTCATTTTTGTATGGAAGATAGTAAGAACCCCATTGCTAGTCGTTGACAAAAGCAACCACCTCTCAAAACTCAAGTTTTATCTCTCTGTTTTACAAATGAAAAGCTCTAGCACATGTTTAATCACTGCTTCCCTCCGCGAAGGGCCTTTCTTTTACTTTTATGTTGAGTCACCACCTTCTACCTTTATGCACCATTAAGAGAGCATAGTTGTCATTCTGAGTATAATGTGCATTGTCCCAAAGTTTTCATTGATTGATTCATATTGTTGGTTTCACTTGTTCTTAAATTACTTGTATCTAGTCACCCTCTTAAACTTGAAGGTGTCCTATGCATTTATGTTTTGCTCTCCATGAAGGACAAGCTGAAAACCATTTGTATGTTTTTCCATATGATTTGAACACACATTTGACTTTCATTGTTTCATTTTCATGATCTTTTGTTTGTGTTCATTTTCATGTTTATAACATGGTTGCTAAGTTTCCTATTGTCAAGATTATGTCTGTCATGCCCATGTTTTAAGTTCTTTGATCTCAGCACTCAATGCTTTACCTATATGATCAAGATTGTGATGGTGCATGTCACCTCAAAAATTATTTCTTTTGTTATCACTTACCTACTCGAGGACGAGCATGAGTTAAGCTTGGGGATGCTGATACGTCTCCAACGTATCTATAATTTTTGATGCTCCATGCTTGTTTTTACACCATTTGCCTTGTGTTTCGTTACACTTCGTGGCGTTTTTATGCGATTTCCGGAACTAACCTATTGACAAGATGTCACAGTGCCAGTTCCCTGTTTTCTGCTGTTTTTGTGTTTCAGAAAAGCTACACAGGAAATATTCTCGGAATTGGACGAAACAAAAGCCAGAAGTCTTATTTTCCCCGGAAGCTTCCCAAAGACCGAAAGAGAGCCAGAGGGGGGGCTAGAGGCCGCCCTCACACATAGGTGGCGCGGCCCAGGCCCTGGCCGCGCCACCCTGGTGTGAGGAGCCCCTGGCTGCCCCCTGACGATGCCCCTTCGCCTATAAGAAGCCTCGGGACGGAAAACCCTAAGGGAGTCGGCAAAATTTCCAGAACAGTTCCGCATCGCCGCCGCCGTCGAAGCCAAATTTCGGGGGACAGAAGTCTCTGTTCCGGCACCCTGCCGGGACGGGGAAGTGCCCACGGAGCCATCTCCATCGGTCTCCATCGCCGTCTCCGCCGTCTCCATCGACCTCACCGCCATCTCCATCAACCTTGATATCTCCTATGATGAGGAGGGAGTAGTTCATCCCCGGGGCTGAGGGCTCTACCGGTAGCTATGTGGTTCACCTCTCTCTCCCATGATGTGATCTTTATGTGATCGTGAGCTTTGTATCATGTTGAACAAGTAGATGTTATTATTCAGATATTATGTGTACTCTAGTGATGTTATTAAAGTAATCTATTCCTCCTGCCATGGTGTAACGGTGACAGTGCGTGCATCGTGGTGGTACTTGGTCTAGGCTACGATTGTGATCTTTTGTGGATTATGAGAATAATTATCACTATTATAGTATTGAAGTGATATTTTCCTCCTTTCATGGTGTAATGTTGACAGTGTGTGCACCGTGTTAGTACTTGGTCTATGTTGCAATAATATCTATCTTGAGTTGTGCTTTGATTTGGATATCTCTATGAGTGGTGTTTGTCAAGTACTTGATGAACTTTAAGGAGTGCTTCGTAGCCCTACGCAATGATTAGTGTTGTTCAATAGAAGAGTAATTCAGAGTACCTTAGTGAAGAGAAGTTATTTATTTGTTCAATCATGTTATATTGTTGGGAGTGTGTCCACTAGTGAAAGTATGATCCCTAGGCCTTGTTTCCAAGCATTGCACACCGTTTACTTGCTGTTTTGTTACTTGTTTGCTTGCTGCCATTTTTATTCCATATTACATTTACTACCCATAATCATCTATACCACTTGTATTTCACTATCTCTTCGCCGAACTAGTGCACCTATACATCTGACAAGTGTATTGGGTGTGTTGGGGACACAAGAGACTTTCTGTATCATAATTGCAGGGTTGCTTGAGAGGGATAGCTTTGACCTCTTCCTCCCTGAGTTCGATAAACCTTGGGTGATCCACTTAAGGGAAACTTGCTGCTGCTCTATAAACCTCTGCACTTGGAGGCCCAACACTGTCTACAAGAACAGAAGCGTGTGTAGACATCACTTGGGCTTTTTGAAAAGCTTATAAAAAGTACTACAACTTTATGCAGAGAAACACCAAGAAATGTCAAGAGGAAAAATACGAAATGTGGAGAGGTGTGAAACCTTCCAAAGTGAAGAACCGGTAAAACCTCTCAACTTGAAAACGCAATAGAAGATGCATTTGAATTCCGTTTTCGATGAACTTGGGCTTGTTGGAAAGCTAGCAACAAGCTCAAGAACCTCACATAGAGAAATACCAAGAAACAACAAAGAAGGTATATGCAAAGTATGCAAAGGATTGAGCTCCCTAAGACAATGTGATCAAGTTACCCAACCGAAAGCCCCTCTTGATAGTGCAGCTATCTATCCTATAACCCGGTCTCCCAACACACACCTTGAGACCGGTAAAAGGAAAACCTACTAAGGACATACCTTTGCCTTGAGCATCCGGCTTGATCTTGATGACGATGCTTCATGCTCCCGTCAATCTGGAATGCTTCACTTGATCATTGTTGCTTTGTGAAGACTTTAATTTGCTTCCCATAAACCATTATGGATAGCCTCGTTAACACTCATATTAAGTCTATTATCACCAAATGGATGGCAAGCTTCAAACATATGATCTTCTTGAGATGCCTATATTGAACTTGTGCTTCTCAAACGTCATTTGATTCATTCTCTCATGGGCTATACTAAATCCTTCTTTTGATGTAAGCCCATGGGAAGATACTTGATTCCACTATTCTCTATTCATCTTGGTCAACCTTGTATATACTCATGCTCTATCAAATCTCTCTTGAGATGCATAGGAAATTCTTCATTTGATTGCATGCTCTAAGTCTTGGTCAACCATGGCTCAACTCATGAGACCATCGTGACCTTGACATAGAGCCATCACTTGAATTCTTCTCTTGTAACCAAACTCTCAAGATCATATTCATCTATTCAAACCAATGATCTTGATGCCAAAAGCTCAAAGAATATCTTGATATTTATGGCATCCAACCTTGAATCCAACACATGGTCTTCAAGCATTAACTATGGACGGTTCCTTCATATTAAACTCAATGAAAACATTAGTCCATAGGGATTGTCATTAATTACCAAAACCACACATGAGGGCAAATGCACTTTCAATCTCCCCCATTTTGGTAATTGATGACAATCTCTTTGAGAGGGTTTATATAAGGAATTTTAAGAACAAAAATGGTTGCACTCACATCAAATACTACAAAAATACATGATGTGAGTAGAACCATAATATATAGAGCAAACTCCCCCACAATCTATGCACGTGTGTATGAGCTTGACTTTCATTGCATATATTGCCAACCATTGTCGTTGGTGGAGTTTCCTCTATATACTCAATTATGCAAAGCAACAAGAAAGGATGCAAAGCATGAACGGCAAATGCTTAAGCATAAAACCCAAAGCATAAACCAATTCCCTTAAACCCTCTAAACTTCTCCCCCATTGGCACCAATTGCCGAAATGGGCGAAAAACTTAGAAGGCCAATATTGTGAGAGTTCCTCCATAAGGTGTGCATTTCTCAATATTTGAGTAAAAACAAATGCACATATCCAATGACAAATACTTGAAGGAAATCCACAATATTAAGGAACCAAAAATTGCAAAAGGATGGTAGATAATTAAATCATTGAGTATAGAAGCCAGCAATTAAAGGTCCAAAAAACAAAATAAGATATTATGATAAGATCCAACAAGTATTCTAAATGATATAGGGAAGCTCCCCAAGGTTTGTTCACCTACATTAGTTATTTGCATTTGAATACGAAGTGCACAAACATGGAATCATCACTCTCCCAAAATCATTTAAAACACTAAACATGTGCAAGAGAGCATATAATAGAACAAAAGCTTTACTCTTGCAACAAACATATGGTTGAGCAATAAGTTGAGGGAAAACAAATTAATTGGCTCAACTAAAAAATATGTGAGCGAGAGACATGGCAAAGTATTTTATAAGACTAGTATAAGGATAAGCATTGAGCTTCAACATAGTCTTTAATGTGAGAAGCATATTGCTTATTTTTCCATCGCTCAAAATATGTGACAAGATCACAAAGATAGATAAAATTTGCAATTCCATCAATATTTCACATGAGAGCACTTGAGGAATTAATGTGCAAAGAATTGCTAAAATACATATTTGGGATTGGTGAATCATGAACATGATTTTATACATTGCCCATTATATGCAATCATCTCAAGTTACTCGCATATGAAATAGACAGATTTTCTTATAAGACCTTTTCATAAACCACAACATTTGCAAATAAAAAAAAATCATGCCAAAATGCAACCTACAAGAGGTTGGATGCTAGAAGAGTATGCATGAATAAGATACTTGTTACCGCGATATCAATGGCTATGATGTAGTAGATAAGAGTTTGTCGTTCATTCTAGCTTGGCTCCAAATATTATATGGTGATTACACCTTCCTTATGAATGAGACAAGCATCCATTGCATCTCCAATGTACCTAAAACAAGATTCAAGTACATTTTGGTCCCCAAACTTATTGGGTCCAAAGTGGTTAGACTAACCACAATATATAAGACAAAATCCACATAAATATGTGCACATTTATTAGTAATATTTGAATATCATGCACATCTTAGCCATTTAGGATTTTATGGAGTAAGCCATATATATTGGATCAAAGAAAGCAAGAAAAACACAATGGTAATCATATTGAAAATATGAATACATAAGGCTTTTAAGATCCATACAAGATACCATTTGTACAAAACACTAGGAGATACAAGAAGGCATAAAAGTGTGTGGCAAAACACAATTGTTGTCCAAATAATATCAAATAAACAAATCAACAAATGATTTATTCTCAAAGTCCAACACATGAACTAAGAAATAACTTATTAAGCAAAAAGAATTAATAACACGCACACATGCTCAAGTATTTATCTCATTCAAGCAAATAAATCATAGAAGAAAGAATGAGATAACAAACTCCCAAAAGAGAAAGGTTCCAACAAATAAACCAAATCCTCTACACTTTTAATAATGGCACAAAGTACCAAAAAGGAAATGATTGTATTCCAAAATACACTCTTGATAGGGATCTAAAGATGACACAAACTTAGTCAAGATGATCCTCAAGAAAGCAAGAAAGGCAATGGGAGCAAAAACAATTTCTTGGCAAGAAATAAGTTAATAAGAAGCAACATCCAAGATGAAGATGATCCATGGAAACTACCACATATAAGAATACCAATTGCCAAAGATAATAAGTATATTGAACTAAATTCCGGTGGTATAATTCAAATATATCCAAGATCAACTTCACAACAAAATACATATGGTTAAAGATATGAAATAAGCACCATGAGTGGATAAGAATTCTTGGTAGCTCCAATTAGTCAAACAATCATGCAAAGCAATGATGAGAATAGCTTGAAGTAAACGGTTTCTGAAATAGGATATAGAGATACATATTTGAGGAAAATCGCACCAAGAATATCTTGCTCAATCAACCAAAAATAAATATGAGCAATAAAAGCATTTAAGCAAATTTGAGCTTATTTGAGCAACGATGCCACATAGGAACGAGATAAATTCCAAAAAACAATTTTATAGGGCAATACCTCAAATGTTCACATTCTCTAGGCTCGTAATATGCACAAAGCATATTACTCCCCCATAATGTGATAAACAATTTCTTCTCACAAGAGGCAAATAATATTCAACTAGAGGTAACTAATGGACATTATAGAATTTGAATTTCTCATGAGGATGACATACCACATATAGACTAGATAAACTTGTAATATCAATTCTAAGTGGTATTTCTCATGTGCACACATTTTAAGATTGTGAAGTGCTCAAGCATATCACTCCCCCAAAATGGAATTGTCCATTAATATCTCAAAGAGCCAAATAAGATAACACCAATATGCACTAGAGGCTCAAATAAGACACACGAGTACATGATGTGCCAAACAACCTACCCAAGGTAGAATTACAAGATAAGCAAGTAAAAGCATAACATATACAAACACATGGTAGGTACAAAACCAACACATGCAAAGGGGCGAGGAACTTTCAATATAAACAAGTTAAGTAAAAGTTACCCAAAAGAGGCACATTGGATATAAGATGGATATATGATAGCCCCAATGACTTGGCTTGATGAGATAAAATTAATGAAGACCCCTTAATTCTTCATGTGGTAGCCAAGTCTCCAATGCTCTCCGCTCACACCGTTTAAACATGAAGAAGCAACGTGCCTCTTCTCATGACAAATATAGCAACAAGTGCTCCCTTTTCTCTTCTTCATTGATTTCTTTATTGGGGGAGCTTTATCTTGATTTTTCTTGGGAAGTGGCCTATTTTCAACTTGGGGTTGAGCTTTACCTTGTGGCCGCTTTCCTTGTTGCATCTCACTCACTTGCTTCTTCTTCAATGGGCAAGATCGCACATGATGCCCTTCAATCTTGCACTTGAAGCAAACAATCTTGGCCAAATTATTGACTTGGTCTTAGCCCTTCTTCATATTGTTCTTGGACTTGTTCTTGTTATTGGAGTTGAATCCAAGTCCACTCTTGTCATTAGGGGATTTTTGCACACTCAATATACTATCAAGTGTGGATTTCCCTTTATGACGCTTTTCCAAGTCTTTCTCCAAAGAAGTGACTTGAGCCTTGAGCTCTTTTATTTCCTCTACATGGTTAGTATCAACACAAGTACTAGAGGAAGTATAAGCTTCATTGTTAGAGCAACAAGGCAAAGTAAGTAATTCATCACCAGATGTAGCAATATTATGTCTAGAAGAATTACAAGGACTAACACATGGCAATATATCATTTTGAGTAGAAGTAGTGCTATTATCCAAATGAGGCTCACAAGATGTTACCATAGTGATACTTGCCTCATGAGCTAACTTTAGCCCATTATAGGATACTAGGAGATCCCCATGAGAGCCCAAGAGCTTTTCATGGTTTTCTTCCAATTTCCTATAATTGCTAGTTAGCAACTCAAGTTGAGACATAAGCTCAACATTATCTTTTAGGATAGAAGCTTCACAAGAAATAGAGTTAGTAGCATTAGCATTCTTGAACTTATCATCAAGGTTTTCTAGATTTTTAACTTTAAGTTCATAAATTTCATTGGATTGAGTAAGAATGGCAATGCTCTCTTTATCAATTTCGAGTTCTTGCTCAAGGAGATTTGATTTCCTATCCTCTTCTTCAAGAAGAGTGTTCAATTCAATAATGGCTTCCTCTTTTTCATAGATGAGCTCCATTAAGTACTTGAACATTGAGCGAGAGACTCCACAAGTTGAGGCACAAAATTTTATAAGCTTATCATGAGCGGTAACATCATCATCATCATCATTTATCAACATATCTATATTTTTCAAATTGTGATGAGAGGGAGTAACGATGGGAGTATGAGTAGAAGATATCACATTTTCCTCCCTTGCCATAAGGCATTTGTCGGAGCTGGGGGATGAAGAAGAAAATCTCGAAGCTCCATCCATGATCTTGTCTTGACCCATAGAGTGTTTATTTTCCTCTACATTGTTAGTGGGTAAACAACTAGAGGAAACATAAGCATTATGATCATGGCAATGAGACATATCACGCATATCATCTACAATGGTATTCAAATGAGTTCTAGATGACATACAAGAACTATCAACACAAGAGGATATAACACCTTTGTTGCATGAAGTGTTTAAGTCCAAAGAATCTACACCACTAGCATTTGTAGAAGGATGATCATTGGTGTAAATCACAAGATTAACATTTATTATATCTCCACTCACCATGTCGTTACCTTGTGACAAATCACATGTTGGTGAAGTGGATGAAGATGATAAATCTTCAAGACCGGAGGTGGAAGGAGAACAACAATCCTCAAGAGACTTGGATACATCAAATTTATCTTGAAGCTTGGTCCACAACTCATGAGCATACCGATATGGCAAGAGTTTACAAACAACTACATCGCTCAAATTATCATGAAGCATGATAGAAGCTCTTTCATCAAGACATAAATTTTCCCAATCCCCTGAAGACCAAATTTGGGGATCCTTTATAGGAGAAAATCCCATAACAACATTTTGTTCCATAAATGGATCCAATCTACGAAAAAGATTAAGCATGCAAAGTTTTCAAACATCATACTTTGTGCCATCAAAAATAAAAGTGTCATAGTACTCTAATTCACTAGCCGACATCTTTACTCTCTAGGCGGTGAAGCCTAAACAAGGAGAGACCTTGCTCTGATACCAATTGAAAGATCGAGATGTCGCCTAGAGGGGGGGGGGTGAATAGGTGATTTAAAAAATTACGGATTTGGCTTGAAAGAATGCGGAATTAAACTAACGTTTATTTTCAAGCACAAAACCTAAATAAGCTAGGCTCAACTAAGTGTATCACAACAACTAAATCTAAGCAAGATAGCACAAGATATATTTTACAAGTGATAAGCAAGATATAAATAACTTCAAGCTCGAAGGCTATCACAAGGAAATAAACTCGGCTATAGAGATAACCGAGGCACGCGGAGACGATGATGTATCCCGATGTTCACTTACTCGCAAGTAAGCTAATCACTGTTGGAGAGGTGCGGGTTACCACAAAGGACCCCCGAACGCCACCGAGGCTCACCTTCTTCTCCTTGCCCCTCACAAAGATAGGACTCCTTCTTATGGCTAGCTTTTCCTCCACTCCGGAGATGGCAAGCTCCAAAACCACTCCACAAGCTCCACGAAGGAGAAGCCCGGGCCTCTTCACACACTTCCACAAAGAGGACACCGTGGCACAACCACCGAGCCAAACTAGGAGGTCACCCTCCAAGAGTAACAAGCTCACGGTCTCTCACTCGAACTAATCGTAATGGAGAGCTCAACACTTATGCAAGAATGCAAAGCAAGAACACCGAGGATGCTCAAATCCCTCATTCCCAAATCTCACAAAAGCAACAAATGCTAGGATAAGATTAGAGAGGAAGAACAATGGTGGAGGTCAACAAATGACCCCAAGATCTAGATCCCAAAGGTTTCCCTCACTTAGAGGAGGAATGAGTTGGTGGAGATTGTAGATCTAGATCTCCTCTTACAAATCTCTCAAAAAGATGCAAGAATCATAGGAGGGATGGAGGAGGAAGAAAGCTCTTGAAGGTCAACAATGGAGGTCAATTTCATGCTCTAGAACCTTAGCCAACTTGGGGAAGAAGACCCCTTATATAGCCCCACAGAAATCTAACCGTTACAGATTTTTCAGTCATCCCGGAGCAGAGCCCGGAGTGGCTCTGGCCTGTACTCCGGAGCGAGTACCCGACCACTGCTCAGCCCGGAGCAACTCCGGATTTCACTCCGGATTTGCAAAACAGCAAAACCACTCATACGAAAACCGCGATATCTTTTGCATCTGAAATCCGTTTTTAGCAAACTTGGGCTTTTTGAAAAGCTTATAAAAAGTACTACAACTTTATGCAGAGAAACACCAAGAAATGTCAAGAGGAAAAATACGAAATGTGGAGAGGTGTGAAACCTTCCAAAGTGAAGAACTGGTAAAACCTCTCAACTCGAAAACGCAATAGAAGATGCATTTGGATTCCGTTTTCGATGAACTTGGGCTTGTTGGAAAGCTAGCAAAAAGCTCAAGAACCTCACATAGAGAAATACCAAGAAGCAACAAAGAAGGTATATGCAAAGTATGCAAAGGATTGAGCTCCCTAAGATGATGTGATCAAGTTACCCAACCGAAAGCCCCTCTTGATAGTGCGGCTATCTATCCTATAACCTGGTCTCCCAACACACACCTTGAGACCGGTAAAAGGAAAACCTACTAAGGACATACCTTTGCCTTGAGCATCCGGCTTGATCTTGATGACGATGCTTCATGCTCCCGTCAATCCGGAATGCTTCACTTGATCATTGTTGCTTCGTGAAGACTTTAATTTGCTTCCCATAAACCATTATGGATAACCTCGTTAACACTCATATTAAGTCTATTATGACCAAATGGATGGCAAGCTTCAAACATATGATCTTCTTGAGATGCCTATATTGAACTTGTGCTTCTCAAACGTCATTTGATTCATTCTCTCATGGGCTATACTAAATCCTTCTTTTGATGTAAGCCCATGGGAAGATACTTGATTCCACTATTCTCTATTCATCTTGGTCAACCTTGTATATACTCATGCTCTATCAAATCTCTCTTGAGATGCATGGGAAATTCTTCATTTGATTGCATGCTCTAAGTCTTGGTCAACCATGGCTCAACTCATGAGACCATCGTGACCTTGACATAGAGCCATCACTTGAATTCTTCTCTTGTAACCAAACTCTCAAGATCATATTCATCTATTCAAACCAATGATCTTGATGCCAAAAGCTCAAAGAATATCTTGATATTTATGGCATCCAACCTTGAATCCAACACATGGTCTTCAAGCATTAACTATGGACGGTTCCTTCATATTAAACTCAATGAAAACATTAGTCCATAGGGATTGTCATTAATTACCAAAACCACACATGAGGGCAAATGCACTTTCAAAAATGCCCTCTCAGTTGATACTCTAAGTGTAGTGCCTGAGATTTTACAGTACTTGGGCATTAATTTTGCGAACTATTCCTTGTACAGAACTCATTTATGTGGTACCTGGTTTTCCTGAAGGGTAGTAGATTCACAGTGCGACAAGCATATCAATCATATCCAAGGTATGACTTACCATAAAGGATATTGATCCCATCAGGTATAGATATGATGTCAGAAAGAATTCTTGCATCCTTGGCTGATCCTTCCCAACCACCTAACATATATGTAAACTTGAGATCAAAATCAATACCAGAAAGCACATTCTAGTTGGTGCAGTGTTTCCTTCCCATGTATGTTGCAGACTGTGATCTGAGAGCGTCAATATGGAGCACGAGCTCCATGGAGCTCATTTTTCTAAACTCCAAAAAATTCAAAATTTGAACTTCGAAAAAATTCAAAATAAATGTCGGAGTGTAGTCTATGATTTATTCTACTAGTGTGTAACATTTTATTACGAAATACCTTATATTTATCCCCGGCATAAATAACAAAACTCCAGATCTGGGAACAAAATTTCAGATCTGGGTACATGTTCCAATATTTGTCCATTTTGTATTTTTTTTGCTGAGGTTGCAATACAAGGTATTTCATAGTAAAAATTTGCACTCTCATAATGCATATAGTTGACTACATCCTTGCATTTTTTTATTTTTTTGAAACTTTAAAATATCAATTTCATAAAAATTCGAAAAAGGGCTCCAGGGAGCCTGGGCACCAAACCGATTTTTCAACCATGATCCTAGTATTCGAATAGTCACATGAGTACCATCGATTGCGTTAATACAATCATGTGATGGCACAAGCAAACAATCATGTTTGTGACCAATATAGTTGTCTGATGAAACAAAAATACAATACTACTGCTCACCCTGAAATATGGAAACCATCTATAGCTTTTTATGTATTGCACGGTGTTTGACCTATTAGTGCCTTGATCATATCCCCTCCGAGCTCTCCAATTGTAAACAAGACATGTTTAAAAAACTGGGATGTTGTCTCTATGGATTATCGAAATGTGTCGTGAATCACTCTAAAACTCTGGTTATGACCCAAAACACGAAGGTACATGATACGTCCATTTTGCATCACTATTTTGTATCATAATTTACTGTTATTCATTGATATATTTCATATTTAGAGTTGATACTTATGTTATTTCCTTTGTTTTCACATGTTTGATGATCTTTGGAGGAGTTGCTGCCGGAGTCAGGATTCTGCTGGAAAAAGGACCATCAAGGGACCATACTTTGAAGATCAGGAAAATTCCAGAAAAATACCAGGAAATTATATTTTCCCAGAAGACTCAGGAAGCCAGAAGGAGGAGTCGAGAGGAGCCAGGAGGGGCCCACACGCCAGGGTGGCGCGGCCTGACCCCTGGCCGCGCCAGCCCTGTGTGAGGCCGCCCTGGCCCACTTCTGGTCTCACCCCTGTGCGTACTTCATCATCCCCGAAAACCTAAGTCAGGGGGGGCTCAGAGTTAGACACCGCCGCCTCTGCGGGGCGGAAAACACCAGAGAGAGAAAAGCTCTCCGACAGGCAGAAATCTGCCAAGGAAATTCCTTCCCGGAGAGGGGAGATCGTCGCCATCGTCATCACCATCGCACCGGACTTCATCGGGATCATCATCATCCCCATCACCAGCACCTTCATCTTCACCATCACCACGCCATCCCGCTGTAACATCTTGAGTTGGATCTTGTTATATTCATAGGGGAAACTTTCCCGGTGTTGATTACTCTTGTAGTTGATGCTATTGAGTGGAACCATTGAATTAAGGTTTATGTTCAAATCGTTATTTACCATTATTTCACCTCTGATCATGATCCATATGATGTCTTGTGAGTAGTTCATTTAGTTCTTGAGGACATGGGAGAAGTCAAGATGTTAGTAGTGAATTATTGTTGAGAAATATTTAATGGTTTGATATTGTTGTGGTGCTATTTCACTAGTGGTGTCATGTGAACGTCGACTACATGATACTTCACCATTTATGGGCCTAGTGAGATGCATTGTGTATTTGGCTACCGATTGTGGGGTTGCTGGAGTGACAGAAACCTAAACCTCCGTTGGAAAACCATTGCACCAGGGAGCGTAGGATCTTAGAGTTTAAGGTTGTGGTTAGATTTATCTTAATTACTTTCTTGTATTTGCGGATGCTTGCAAGGGGTATAATCACAAGTGTGTATTTATCCTAGTAAGGGTAGTGCGCTAGCACAGGTTCACCCCCATAACACCTATCAAACCAATAAAGACTATTGGCTTTATGAAGCGAAAGCTCTTGACAGAAACTCCCGTGTGTCCTCGAGAACGTTTGGTTATTATAAGTACACAACCGGCTTGTCCTTTGCTGAAGAAAGGATTGGGCCACTTGCTGTAATTGTTACTACTGTCTTTTATTTACTCGCACTTTATTTACTCATATTACCAAATACCCCTGAAAACCTATTTGCTAGTATTTACAGTGATTCCTTGATCAAAACCGCTCATCAACACCTTCTGCTCCTCGTTGGGTTCGACACTCTTATTTATCGAAAGTACTACGATACACCCCCTATACTTGTGGGTCATCAAGACTATTTTCTGGCGCTGTTGCCGGGGAGTGTAGCGCTATTGAAGAGTGGAATTGGTAAAGGTAACCGTCGCTGTGAGTATCGTTTTTATTTTGTCTTTTATTTTTATTTTAATTTTACTCTGCTATGGAGAACTCTCCATTTGGTTTCCTATTTGGAAACACATCTACTACTACTGCTGCACATGTGGATGAACCACCACCACCACCGCCTGCTGAAATTGATCCTTTTAAGATACCTATGAAAATTGTTGGGCGTATTATGGATAACTGCTATTCAGGTGATGGAACTGTCCATCCGGGTGATCACTTATTATTTATACATGAATTATGCGAGTTGTTCAGATGTGCAGGTATTTCACCAAGCCAGGTCAAGAAGAAACTATTCTCATTATCATTGAAAGGCAGAGCTGAAGAGTGGTATCGACTACTCCAAGATGGTCCATCTATGGCATGGGAGGATATTATACCTCTCTTTTATTCCAAGTTTTATCCTCCAAGTGAAATTCATAAAGATCGTAACCGGATATATAATTTTTGGCCTCATGATGGAGAGAGTATTGCCCAAGCGTAGGGGAGATTGAAGTTACTAATGCTCAAATGCCCCATTCATGAGCTCCCCAATAATATTGTTATTGATAATTTTTATGCATGGCTTACTCTTCCTGATAAGGATTATTTAGATGCTTCTTGCTTTGGATCATTTACTCATATGAAAGAAGATGCTAAGTGGAAACTTCTTGACCGTATACAAGAGAATGCTGAATGATGGGAAAACGACAAAGGTAGGAAGTCAGGTATAAACTATGATTATGAATGCATTAAATCTTTTATGGGAACCGATGACTTTCATAGTGTTAGCACTGCTTATGGTCTTGATTCTCAAATACTTGCTAATTGTGTTAAGGCCTTTGCCTCTTATCTTGATGTTCCAAAGAAATATTGGAACAAATAGCATGCGCCTTATAAAGATTCTATTAGTCATATACCTGCTGCAGCTACTGAAGTTTGTACTGTTGATAGCATTGTGCCTGAGCCTTATTTTGAGAAGACACCTTTCCCTGCTAAGGTAAAAAAGTATTCTACTTTGGTAAGTGTGTCTAATAAAAAACTAAGAAAGCTGCAGAACCTGATGAGCAAATTACTATTAAGTCTCCTGTAGCTATATTGAAGGATCTTGTTACTAAAGATGTAGGGGATGAATATATTCTTTTTTGTGAAGATGCTTCTAACATTCTCTCGCATCCTAAAAAGCATAGGAAAACAAGTGTTCCTGTTATTTCTGTCAGGATTGGAGATCATTGCTATTATGGTTTATGTGATATTGGTGCTAGTGCAAGTGCTATTCCCTTAGAGCTTTACAAAGAAATCATGCACGAGATTGGCGCTTGTGAACTTGAAGATATTGATATGGTTGTTCAGCTTGCTAACAGAGAGACTGTTTGGCCTCTCGGTATTGTTCGAGATGTGGAAGTTCTTTGCGGTAAGACTAAATACCCTACTGATTTTCTAGTACTTGGTAAGGAGGCTAGTAAAACTTGTCCTATTATTTTTGGTAGACCATTTTTGAACACCTGTGGCGCCGTGATAGATTGTAAGAAGGAGAATTTTTTTACTAAGTTCAATGGAGAGTCTTATGAGTTTAATTTTTCCAAGTTTGCTAAGACTTCTTATGAAAATGACACGCCTAATGAAAATTTTCGAGTTGAACAGCTTGCTTCTATTGCTCTTGCTCCTAATAATGCCTTGCAACAATTCATGGAAGATCACAAAAGTGATGTTTTCAGCAAGGAAAGAGAAGAGATTGACGATATTCTTCTTCGTCAACCACCATTAATCAAGCATAATCTACCTATGGAGGATCTTGGTACCACTTTGCCACCTAAAGAAGATCCTGTGTTTGAATTAAAACCTTTGCCTGATAATCTTAAATATGCTTACATAGATGATAAGAAAATATATCCTGTTATTATTAGCTCTAAACTTTCAGGAAAGGAAGAAGAAAGATTTTTGGAGATATTGAGGAAACACCGAGGAGCTATGGGATATACTCTTGATGATTTAAAAGGGATTTCTCCCACTTTATGTCAGCATGCCATTAATATGGAGAAAGACGTGAAGCCAGTCGTGGAGCATCAACGCCGCCTAATTCCCAAGATGAAGGATGTGGTAAGAAATGAGGTATTAAAACTCCTTGATGCTGGTATTATTTATCCTATTGCTGATAGTAGATGGGTTAGTCCTGTTCATTGTGTTCCTAAGAAAGGAGGTATGACTGTTGTGCCTAATGAGAATAACGAGCTTATTCCTCAAAGGGTGGTAGTTGGTTATAGAATGTGCATTGATTATAGGAAGGTAAACAAAGTTACTAAGAAAGATCATTACCCTTTACCGTTTATAGATCAGATGTTAGAAAGGTTGTCTAAGAAGACTCATTTTTCTTTCCTTGATGGTTATTCTGGTTTTTCTCAAATTGCTGTTAAGAAGGATGATCAAGAGAAAACCACTTTTACTTGTCCTTATGGAACTTATGCTTATAGACGTATGCCGTTTGGTTTATGCAATGCTCCTGCTACTTTTCAAAGATGCATGTCTGCTATTTTTCATGGCTTTTGTGAAGAAATTGTGGAGGTCTTCATGGACGATTTCTCCGTCTATGGAACTTCTTTTGATAATTGTTTGCACAACCTTGATAAAGTTTTGCAGAGGTGTGAAGAAACTAACCTTGTTCTTAATTGGGAGAAATGCCACTTTATGGTAAATGAAGGAATTGTCCTTGGACATAAAATTTCTGAAAGAGGTATTGAAGTTGACAGAGCGAAAGTGGAGGCAATTGAGAAAATGCCCTGTCCCAGAGATGTTAAAGGTATTCGTAGTATTCTTGGTCATGCTGGTTTCTATAGGAGGTTTATTAAAGATTTCTCTAAGATTTCAAAGCCTCTTACTAATCTTCTTCAAAAAGATGTACCATTTGTCTTTGATGCTGATTGTAAGGAAGCTTTTGAAACTCTTAAGAAGGCTTTAACTACTGCTCCTATTGTTCAACCACCTGATTGGAATTTACCTTTTAAAATTATGTGTGATGCTAGTGATTTTGCTGTTGGTGCTGTTCTTGGATAGCGCGTTGATAATAAGTTGAATGTTATTCATTATGCTAGTAAGACTCTTGATGCTGCTCAAAAGAATTATGCTACTACTGAGAAAGAGTTTCTTGCTGTTGTTTTTGCATGTGATAAGTTTAGATCTTACATTGTTGATTCTAAAGTTACTATTCATACTGATCACGCAGCTATTAGATATCTTATGACTAAGAAGGATGCTAAGCCTAGGCTTATTAGATGGGTGTTGCTTTTACAAGAGTTTGATTTGCATATCGTAGATAGAAAAGGTGCTGAAAATCCTGTGGCTGACAACTTGTCTAGATTGGAAAACATTTCCTTTGATCCTATTCCTGTTAACGATAGTTTTCCAAATGAACAGTTGGCTGCAATAAATGTAACTTCGTGAGACCTTCCTTGGTATGCTGATTATGCTAACTTTATTGTTTCCAAGTATTTGCCTCCGACCTTTACAGCTCAGCAAAGAAGAAAATTCTTTTATGATTTGAGGCATTACTTTTGGGATGACCCACATTTATATAAAGAAGGAGTTGATGGTATTATGAGAAGATGCGTACCGGAATATGAGCAACAAGAGATACTAAGAAAATGCCATAGCAGCGCCTATGGAGGGCATCATGCTGGAGATAGAACCGCGCAGAAGGTTCTACAATCAGGTTTTTATTGGCCAACTCTCTTTAAAGATGCCAGAAGGTATGTTTTATCTTGTGATGAATGTCAAAGAGTTGGTAATATTTCTAGACGCAATGAAATGCCTATGAGTTACACTCTTGTTATTGAACCGTTTGATTGTTGGGGATTTGACTTTATGGGTCCTTTTCCTCCTTCAAAAGGCTATACCCATATACTTGTTGTTGTAGATTATGTTACTAAATGGGTAGAAGCCATACCTACAAAGAGTGCCGATGGTGAGACCTCGTTAAAAATGCTTAAGGATGTTATTTTTCCTAGGTTTGGTGTGCCTAGATATCTTATGACTGATGGAGGTTCTCATTTTATTCACGGTGGTTTTAGAAAAACTCTTGCTAAATATGATGTCAATCATAGAATTGCTTCTGCTTATCATCCCCAAACTAGTGGGCAGGTAGAGCTTTCAAATAGGGAGATCAAGTCTATCTTGCAGAAGACTGTCAATAGATCTAGGAAAAACTGGGCTAGTAAGTTAAACGATGCTTTATGGGCTTATAGAACTGCTTATAAGAACCCCATAGGTATGTCTCCTTATAAGATGGTTTACGGAAAAGCATGTCACTTGCCCTTAGAATTAGAACACAAAGCTTTTTGGGCAGTGAGAGAGCTTAATAGAGATTTTAAACTAGCTGGTAAGAAAAGGTTATTAGATTTGAGTTCTCTAGATGAGTGGAGAAACGAAGCGTATGAGAATGCCAGGCTTTTTAAAGAGAAAGTCAAGCAATGGCATGATAAGAGAATTCTTAAGAGAGAGTTTCATGTTGGTGAGAAAGTTCTTTTGTATAGGTCTCGTCTCAGATTTTTTGCAGGAAAATTACTCTCTAAATGGGAAGGACCATATGTTATTGTGGAAGTGTACCGCTCAGGTGCTATTAAGACCGCTTCATTGAAAGATGACTCTACACAAGTGGTGAATGGGCAAAGACTCAAACATTATATTTCTAGAGATTCTTATAATGAAGATGTTGATGTTATTGAAACAATTTCTCCGGAAGAATTCATCCAAGACAAATTGCAGGTACCTGCAGAGTTCGTTTTCGAATAGGTAACAGTTCTAGTCAGAGAAGTTTCGCGAAAAGCTCTTCCTTTAATATTTTTGCTGTTTTTACTAAATATTAAAAACCACGAGATGAAAACGGGCAGGAAAAAGAGTCCGTGTGCCTCTCACACACAGGTGGCGCGGGCCCACCCCTGGCCACGCCACCTAGGTGTGAGAGCACCCCGGAACTCGTTTCCGTCCCAGTTTCCTCCTGTGATTTCGTTTCGATGTATAATTTTCGCCTATTTAACCCCCCGGAGTCCCCGAGGTCTGTATATCGTTTTCTCGTCGTGTTTTGTTTCGAGCTGTTTCTGCCAGGAGTTGATCTTAAGCTTGGGGGAGCCATGGCCTCTTCAAGCGATGACAAGGAGAAGACACCTCCGGAAGATGACACCAAGGACTTCCGGCTGAAAGAAGAGGTTGAAAGTGAAGACGAGGAGGAAGATCAAAGTTCAAGGCCAAACACCATGGTTGCCAGCATAGGGGTGGTGACAGATCATGACAAGTTCAAGAAGAGTGCTCGCATAAGGACCGGAGGGGGTGTGCCGCGTCACACCTTAGCTCCACGGACATCTCCACCAAGCCAAAATCCTTTCCATACTCTAATTCATGAATGTCAGTTTCAAAAGGTGCCCAAATCATGATTACCCTCTGGCTGGGATATAGATCGTTCTAACAATGCAGGGATAGAAAGCGCCAAGAGTGAAGAAGGATGGGGAAATAATTCCAAGAGCTGGGATTCTCTTGCTGATAGGTTCATGAACCGTGTTGAGCACAATTCTGAGATGATTCGTAACCTCGAGTACAAGATTGATGATCTAAAAGATTTGATTGAGAAGCTTATCAAAGATTATCCACCACCACCGCCCAAGGAGTGATTCGTCATCGGTATAGGCATCCCCTTGGCTTGTTTCAAGCTTGGGGGAGTGCCGCGGTATCACATCATTACCTTTTGCTCATTTACTTTTCAAGTAGTGTCATATCATGAATAGAGAAGTTATCTTATAGAATAGTTTGCAGTTTGGAAGTATCCTCCTTAGTTGATTATCTATGTATCCCTTGGTGTGAGTTGCGGTAATAAAATATTAATGAGAAGTTTTATCGTTTACTTTCCACGCACTTTATGTTAGTCTGCAATCTCTCTTATATGACTAGTCTTGTTGATTGGTATTGGTATCACTTTGGGAGCATGAGTAAATTTAGTTGGTCTTGGCAAACCTAGCTTGGTCAGTAGCAACTTTACCTTGAGGTTTGAGTAGAAAAGAATAAAGAAGTGCTTGTAGTTACATCACTTCAGTTTTCCTTATGTTTGGCTTATAAGCATTGTTATTCCTGAAGTCAAAATCGTTGTACCTTCAAGGGAGTTTGCATGATTGTTCTTATTATATGTATGTTTGTTTGTTACATGCAACTCTTATGCTTGCTACCCAGCCTTGCTAGCCAAAAACCTGTACTGAGAGGAAATACTTCTCGTGCATACAATTCCCAAAAGCCAAGTCACTTCCAAAGAGTCCACTATAAATTCCTATGCATGGTATTTCAAGCCATTCCAAGTAAATTTTCATGTGCTACCTTTCAAAAAAAAAATCAAACACTTCTCATTTTTGTGCCACTGTTTTTAGCTCATGAGGACGTAGTGGATGGGTTTGTTATCTTCCATACTAAATTGAGTACCCCTCGACTATGCAGCTTCATCTGCTCGTTATTAATTTTGCAAGGGAGCTGGTCAGACCATTATAATCTCAAAAAGAAAAGAAAAGAAAAGAGCACTCCTCCATGGTATGTGAAAGTTGGTTGGCACCCGATGGAATCGGTTGGCCATGGTTTGAGAAAGGAAAAAGGCGGGGAGGAGTGCAAAGCTATAAAAGAGCACCAAAGTGCCAATTAATCAAACATCTCGGAACCGCTCTCACTTGTTTAGTATGGAAGATATCAAGAACTCCGTTGCTAGTCGTTGACAAAAGCAACCACCTCTCAAAATAACTTTTTACCTCTGTTTTACAAATGAAAAGCTCTAGCACATGTTTAATCCCTGCTTCCCTCTGCGAAGGGCCTATCTTTTACTTTTATGTTGAGTCAACCTATTTCCCTCTATCTAAAGCAAGCATTTGAGTTGTTATGTTTCACTCATCCATATGTTGATCCGTTTAATCATGTTTACTATCTTCCTTGTTTTGTATAATGCTTTTGTCTGAAGGAATATATCTTTGAAAGCTTTCTATGAATGCAAAAGTTTACCTTGTTGAGCATATGGTCTTTGCTATGTTAGCTCTGTTTTAAAAGGCTCCGTTTAAAAGAAAGAATAGCTTGTTCATCATTCTTTGACCAAGAACTAAGGTTTGCCATTGCCAATTATAGTTTACCTTGTGCATCTTTATATGTGATTCCCTTTTACCCATTGCAAGTCTATATCTTATAAAGGGAAGTTGCTGTCTATTATAATTTGTGCCTTGGTGAATGTGATGCTTCTTGTCCGTATTTTGATTATCGACACTTCACTCCATAAACCTGTGGTCATGTTTACCGAGTTTAGTTTTCGCTTGGGGACAAGCGAGGTCTAAGCTTGGGGGGTTGATACATCCATTTTGCATCACTATTTTGTATCATAATTTACTGTTATTCATTGATATATTTCATATTTAGAGTTGATACTTATGTTATTTCCTTTGTTTTCACATGTTTGATGATCTTTGGAGGAGTTGCTGCCGGAGTCAGGATTCTGCTGGAAAAAGGACCATCAAGGGACCATATTTTGAAGATCAGAAAAATTCCAAAAAAATACCAGAAAATTATATTTTCCCAGAAGACTCAGGAAGCCAGAAGGAGGAGTCGAGAGGAGCCAGGAGGGGCCCACACGCCAGGGTGGCGCGGCCTGACCCCTGGCCGCGCCAGCCCTGTGTGAGGCCACCCTGGCCCACTTCTGGTCTCGCCCCTGCGCGTACTTCATCATCCCCGAAAACCTAAGTCAGGGGGGGGCTCAGAGTTAGACACCGCCGCCTCTGCGGGGCGGAAAACACCAGAGAGAGAAAAGCTCTCCGGCAGGCAGAAATCTGCCGGGGAAATTCCTTCCCGGAGAGGGGAGATCGTCGCCATCGTCATCACCATCGCACCGGACTTCATCGGGATCATCATCATCATCATCATCCCCATCACCAGCACCTTCATCTTCACCATCACCACGCCATCCCGCTGTAACATCTTGAGTTGGATCTTGTTATATTCATAGGGGAAACTTTCCCGGTGTTGATTACTCTTGTAGTTGATGCTATTGAGTGGAACCATTGAATTAAGGTTTATGTTCAGATCGTTATTTACCATTATTTCACCTCTGATCATGATCCATATGATGTCTTGTGAGTAGTTCGTTTAGTTCTTGAGGACATGGGAGAAGTCAAGATGTTAGTAGTGAATTATTGTTGAGAAATATTTAATGGTTTGATATTGTTGTGGTGCTATTTCACTAGTGGTGTCATGTGAACGTCGACTACATGATACTTCACCATTTATGGGCCTAGTGAGATGCATTGTGTATTTGGCTACCGATTGTGGGGTTGCTGGAGTGACAGAAACCTAAACCTCCGTTGGAAAACCATTGCACCAGGGAGCGTATGATCTTAGAGTTTAAGGCTGTGGTTAGATTTATCTTAATTACTTTCTTGTATTTGCGGATGCTTGCAAGGGGTATAATCACAAGTGTGTATTTATCCTAGTAAGGGTAGTGCGCTAGCACAGGTTCACCCCCATAACACCTATCAAACCAATAAAGACTATTGGCTTTATGAAGCGAAAGCTCTTGACAGAAACTCCCGTGTGTCCTCGAGAACGTTTGGTTATTATAAGTACACAACCGGCTTGTCCTTTGCTGAAGAAAGGATTGGGCCACTTGCTGCAATTGTTACTACTGTCTTTTATTTACTCGCACTTTATTTACTCGTATTACCAAATACCCCTGAAAACCTGTTTGCTAGTATTTACAGTGATTCCTTGATCAAAACCGCTCATCAACACCTTCTGCTCCTCGTTGGGTTCGACACTCTTATTTATCGAAAGTACTACGATACACCCCCTATACTTGTGGGTCATCAGTACATAGCAACTTCCTCTTCCACGGGGGTGTGGATACTATCTTTGCAATGTTCCTCCTAGGTAGAACTCCCACTAAAACCGATATCCCTCAAAATTGATTACTAGCGCTTCAAGATCAGCGTCCACTCCACCAACATTGATGTGACACCACTGCTGCTGGAGGAGTGTAATCGGGAGGCAATCATGCCAATCACATCAACTATGTGACTCATGTTAATCTTCCGATTCATGTGTTCCAAATTCAAGACGCTCTTGCTATGATGTCAAGATAACCTTACTATACTTGCATTGATGTCGGCTGGAGGCATGCAGGCGGTTAGTCCGATGTCGGTGGAAGGAGAGAGGCGGAGCATGTGGAGCTAGGTACAAAGACGACACATGCAATAAAAAAGGGCACACTGAAGGAGGGGAGGAAGGAGGTTTGGAGCGGGCGGTGGGTTTCAAGAAAAGAAATAAATTCAGCACCATAGATTGCAAGCTTTACGGAAATAATTTACAACCAAATAGGTCTTATTTTGTTGTTTGTTTGTCGAATTCGGAAGAGTAATATTTTTGAATAGGATTTTTTTTAGATATTGAACTTCCCTCATATTAATCTTTTTAATCTCACCGATCCTAGCTAACTTTGCTCAAGGAAACACTAGGGCCGATTGAGTATTTGTTACTACCACATTGTAACGTCTGCGACCGTCCCTCTGCACACAGTGAAGCTCGTTGCAGCTTCGGCAGCCACTCAAAACCACCCTCTTTTCTCGAGCACACACGACACAATACACGATCGCACCACAGTCCACACGCACCCAAGAACCCATTTGAAGCTTCTACATGGAACAACTAGGGCTAGTAGGAGAAGACGACAAGTAGCAGTCTAGCAGACATCAAAATCAGCTCGGAGGAAAAAAATCGAGAGCAGGAAGCCATGGCCTTCCTCCTTCCCAAGCTCCCCACGCCTTCCTGCAGATCGCCGCCCAATCCGCCCAAATCCCAGCTCGTCCTGCCGGGTGGCGGCAGGTTCCACGGCTCCAGCTCGGCGCAGGCCGCGGCCCCAATCCACCTCAACTTCCCGCTCCTCCTCAGCGCGGAAGCCCCCGCGGCCAAGTCCACGGAGACCAGGAAGAACGGCGGCGGCGGCGGCGGCGGCGGCGGCGGGGACCCGCGAAGGTCCGATTTTTACCTCAACCTTGGGACAGCGGTGCGCACGCTGCGGGACGACCTGCCGGCCGTCTTCGTCCGGGAGCCCAATTACGACATCTACCGGTGAGGACGCCTTCCTGTTTCCTGTGTGGCTGCTTCCATTACTTTGTTCAGTACCTAAAAAGTTCGTTGGTGATTAGTTATGGAAACATCGTAGTGGTAAAATTTGAACTGAAATTGCGTAGCTAGTACTAGCAAGTTGGTGCTCATAAAATGGCTAATTGTGAAAATATTGATACAGCTTGCCAGTGATACGAGTTGTGATTCCGAGTGAAAGATAGGCTGGAAGTGGTGGTGATTTGTTCTACTATCCCAACATTAGCCTTTTAGTAACTGATAATATGTCGTATTCAAGATATCAAGATCAGAACTGAATTAAACTGACAAGACACAGGGAATTTATAAGATGTTAAAACCACTAGAAGGCACTGACAGTAACAGCCCATCATCAGCAACTTCTATTCGTTCTAGCACACTCCTAAAATAACTAACTGTGACTCTGGTTATGTCTGACAAGAACACTACCTGCATGAATTTCATTTCTTGCAAACCTCTATTCGTTCTAGCACACTCGTAAAGTGGCGCTTATAAACGTTTGTTACATCGCATTGCAGCGAAGACATCACGTTTGTCGATCCGTTGAACACTTTCTATGGGATTGACAACTACAAAACAATCTTCTGGGCTCTCAGATTCCACGGGCGTCTGCTATTCAGTGAAATTGGGCTTGACATATCACGCATTTGGCAACTATCAGAGAACTTGATAGTTGTCCGCTGGGAACTGTGGGGCACCCCACGTGTCCCGTGGGAATCATATGGCTGCTTCAGTGGCACATCCAGGTACAAAGTCGACAGGAATGGGAAAATTTACGAGCATAAAGTCGACAACTTGGCATTGGACTTCCCCCGGCCAGCAGCCAAAGTGGGCAGGATTGCTGACTTAGTAGTTGCTGCTTACCCGCCGAGCCCCAACCCGACTTTCTGGAATGTAGTTGGGACAGACGATCGATGCTCATGGACAAAGCTTTACCGAGCGGTGCTGGAGACTGTAGAGCAGCAAAGTGACATTCCCGTAGGAATTTGCATTGAAGGTCTACTCACGTGTTCATAGATGCAAATCAACTTCAAGACTAGCTGCTTGTTATAGTGAGTTTTCTAGAAACAAATGTATAGAATGTGGGTACGTAAATTAACCACATTTCTCTCTTTGTATACTGTAGCTCAGCTCTAGAACAATAACTTTAGATCATATACGTCCTTGATGACTATATCTAATCATCCTTGTTGTGTATTTTAGGATGTTACTGCCGGTTGCTTATGCGTTGTGTATGGATACAAAAATTGTACTTTTTCTTCATAGGTTGGGCAAAATTTGCCCCCTAAATTATTAAAAAATATGAACGGTCGCCAAGAACATTTTCCGATGCATTAATCATTTTTCTTCGTAATTCTTTATCTGTTTGCTGAGGGAGCTGGGTCTTTTGCATTGCAATCTATTGTTACCTTGCCTATGAACTATAGATAGACTAGACCTTATGTGAGATGCCATTGAGAGTGGTGTCAATCTTCTTTCTCTGTAATTAACTTGACCGTGCAGGGTTTACATGGTCGCACATAGGTGTAGTTAAACATTTAAAACTTTCACTACCAATATATTTTCAAATATTCAGACTGGAATCTTGCAGAGTCATGTGTCAGTTTTTCTAAAAAAACTTATGTAGTACAAAAATAAAATGTGTTCTGTAAGCATATTATAAGAATAATTAGTGGTCCAAATAATGTTTTCCAAATGTATTGATGCCCAAAACTATATTTTTCGTAGTTGGAGGGATTATAAGATGTGTGTATGAGTTTATAATTTATTGATGTTTTTTTTTTTGCTTTGTTTGACTTATCATCATGTCTTCTTTCTCCTATTATCAAAGTAGCATGGTCATTTTTTTTGCGGGGAAAGTAGCATGGTCATTTCCCCTGTCCTTCCCTGTTATAAACCTTGTGCCCTCTTGGAATATACCTTTATATACTTGCAGGCCGTCCTTCATCTAAACTAAGTATTCTCCAAGAAAGGGACATATATACTTTGTCCCAGATGGCTGATACACAACCATCCTAACAGCCGGCTGGCCAGCCGGCCACCTGCTTCCCCTATAGGTTTTTGCTCTGTGGTGCAGCACATCACTACCTGTAGTGCAGCAAAGCACTTTTGTAGTGTTTGGTTTTTAGCTATCATCATTCCAAATTTCCGATCATCAAAGCCTGGCATTTCTATCCTGCCTGATGAATCTTTTCATCTGACTATCCTCACCCAAGCCACCATGAAGCACCTCCTACTATCTTGCACCTGTCTCCTATTCTGTGCCATTGTCACACCGGTGAGTTCCGACATCCAGCGTGAAGCTGAAGCTCTTGTGAATTGGAAGGCTACCTTGGCCGGTGCCGATGAGTCCCTAAGTTCATGGTCATTGGCCAACTCCACCAGCCTCTGCCACTGGATGCACATCAGTTGTAATTCTGCGGGGCGCACCATCATAAAGCTCAACATCAGCAGTGTGAGCCTGAATGGCACACTTTACAAGTTCGACTTCTCGGCTTTCCCCAACCTGAAGACTCTCACCCTATTTCGTAACGGTCTGTATGGTTTTATTCCAGGAGAGATTGGTGACCTGGCAAGCTTGGTGAAGTTGCAGATCAGCAGCAACCAGTATTTGACAGGCGCAATTCCGCGCAGCATTGGCCGGCTGAAGCAGCTCACTGAACTGCAACTGGGAGGTTTGGGTCTTGATGGTGCACTACCTGAAGAGATTGGTAACTTGACAAGTTTGAAGAAGCTCTCTCTGTACTCAATCAATTTGACTGGATCAATCCCGCTAAGCATCGGCAAACTGAAGAACCTCCGCTTGCTGAACTTGAGAAAGAACAATCTGACAGGGTGCATCCCGCAGGAGATTGGTAACATGACAAAATTGCAGCGCATGGACTTGACACAGAACCATTTAGACGGCCAGATACCAGGTACAATCTCTCGTTTGGTAAAACTAAGTGGCCTGCTGCTGTCAGAAAATCAGCTCGAAGGCGACGTCACATTTGAGCTAGGGAATAGCAGCATCCTGTCTTATGTAAACATTGCAAAGAACAATTTCTCTGGGCTGTTCCCGCCATCCATTTGCGCGGGGGGAGCACTGATCACTGTCATTGCTGCATACAATGGATTTACGAGCCTTGACGACATGACCTTTCAAAACTGCACGACCCTGCAGTACATTTACTTCACGGAAAACAACATTGTTGCAGACTTGATGGGTGGGTTTGCCAAGCCTCCAGAACAACTTCGAGGGATGGCTTTCAGTCAAAACCAACTGAATGGCACACTTCTGACAGATTGGGGTGAGGTATTTCTCTGTAACTCTACTGAACTAAGACTTCTGGACCTATCAGACAATGCGTTACATGGAGATCTTTCCAACTCCAAGTGTTTATGGCAGATGCCATATTTGGAATTCATGGATCTGTCCAGTAACTCACTCACTGGTGTAGTTCCATTCTCGGCGAAACCTAACCATAAGCTTCAGTCTCTACACCTAGCCAATAACCATTTCAGAGGAACCTTTCCTTTGGTTCTTAAGAAAAGCAATGAACTTATCACTCTAGATCTGGGAGACAATAATTTCTCAGGTGGAATACCTTCTTGGATAAGTAAGAGCTTGCCCAAACTAAGATTTCTTCGACTGTCATCAAACATGTTTGACGGCAGTATACCCTCACAGATATTCCAATTTCGTCAACTTCAGCTATTGGACCTGTCAAAAAATAAGCTCACTGGGCGCGTTCCAGACAATTTTGTGAACTTCACTTCCATGATGCAAGAACATAAAAATGGAAACATCACATACTGCTACCTGCCAGTGGAGCAGCTTCAAATAACCTTGAAGAATGAGGCTTATCTTTACAACAACACCATAGCATTCATAGCGGGTATCGACTTATCTGGCAACTTGCTTTCACAAGAGATCCCAAAAGGGCTCACATCACTTTCTGGACTCAGGTACCTCAACTTGTCAAGAAATCATTTCTCAGGTGGTATTCCCAGAGAGGTTGGCAGTCTGGTATTGCTAGAATCCTTGGACCTTTCACAAAACCAAATCTTAGGGGAAATTCCTCCAAGCCTTGGAGAGTTGAAGTTCATAAGCACTCTGAACCTCTCGAGCAACCGCTTATCGGGGAGGATACCTACAGGAAGCCAGCTGCAGACGCTCCCAGATCCTTCAATATACAGCAATAATTCAGGGCTATGCGGGTTTCCATTGCAGGACTGTGTAAATCCATCGGCGTCAAAGCCTAATGAAATGATCAAAGGTAGTGAGGCACTCTGGTTGTATTGTTTTGTGGTTGCTGGAGCCATCTTTGGCTTTTGGCTACACTGGGGGATGCTCTTATTTTGCAGCGAGACATGGATGTGTGCATTCTATCAACATGTCGATAGCATGCAAGACAAGGTAATGACCAAGTGCGGGTATTCTGTTAGTGCTCCAGCTCGCAATATCTATTTCCCGTCTCCTGTAGTTGCTGTGTTACAAAAAACTATGTATTTCCGTTGAGAAATTAATGGAGAAGAGGATTATCTTGGTTGAAAATAAAAGTAATTACCAAGCAGCAGCATGTTGCAGCTTCAAGCTACGACCTTGAATGAGGAAGTGCATGGCAAACTTCTTGGGTCGATCGGTTGTCTATAATATTTTCTTTTACCAATGTGCTATTCCTAAGTTTTAATTTTTTGCTTGACCGAGTTGTGCATCATCAAGTTGGAAGTTGCACAAAACATTGCATGTAACTTTAGGCTTCGTATAAGTTGTTGACCACATTTTCAATTAAAAAATGTTGACCTGATATCCAGTCACACAGGTTGTTGGCTTCGTCAGATTAACTGACCAACGACAACGAGTTTCCAGTTTCTAAGGGATGGAATCTACTAATCGGACTTTGATGAATTGCTTGCCAGATAAGCTGACATTGAATTGTGTTGTTCAGACTTCAGACATTGTGTAGTTCAGACTTCAGACAATGCAATCTAGGAGTTCAGACTTCAGGCGATTTGGTTGTACATATCTCACCTTTTTCTGGCGGCCTTTATTAACAATGTATTTTCTTCTCAACATGATGTTCGATTAAATGAGCAGGAACAAACTTAACAGGCAAAGCATCCTTACAGTTACATATAACTGTACTGCAAAAACCTGAGCAAGTTCATTTTGACAACAGAATGACTTTAAGCAGAGTTCTTGACAAGAGCAATGCTGGGTTAGTGGCCCATCCAGATCCAGATAAAGAGAGGCCATAATTCACATGTCGGGGCCAGTCGACCTCCTCCCACCTGCTCCACATTATGTATGATATAGTGCACCGAAAGAACATATACCAGCACATACATTTGTTTAGCCTTTTGGGGAAGCTAGAAAATAGAAATTATGTAGAGAGAAAAGCAGAAGTAACTCAGCAGGAACCGGCAAAATTCTTTGTACAGAAGAGAGCTCAACAGCAACATATATTTCACAATATAAAACAGAAGCTGCTGGTGATGAGTTAGACTGAACAAGAGGAACTGGTGAGATGTTAAGAAACCAACATAATTGATTGTCCATTATATGATTTATGGATGACAAAAATATGAAGAGTGAAAAGTCCGGCAACCAACCATATCACTATGTCCAAAGATGAAAGATGCATCAAGAAAGGCTCAAAAGGTAATATTTGCTTGACTTCTTCAGATGTTTCCTTGACATTTCAGACCAACTAGCAACCAAGGAAAACGCAGTTTGGCATCTTACAAGTGGTGACTTTCAGTATGAAGTGATCCTTCTTATTTTCTTAAAATCGTTTAGTTGTTCTGAAACAGAATTGAGTGATGTTGAAGCATGCACACATATGAGAAGAGAGGTAAGGAGAACTGGCAAGCTAGTTAAACTTGATCAAGGGAAAAATCAATGCTGCAAATAATCCACTAGACCACTAAAAGCAATGCATAGTAATCAAGGAAAGTGATAAGCTAGCTAAATCTAGACGCCCTCGTAGTTGGATCACGCATGAAGAGACCTGGCCGTTGCCGGCAGATTGAAAATTAGCCAGGAAAGCATCTGTTTCGCGCACTGGCTTCAAAAGCTGGTGAATATTAGAAGAACACAGCACCATACTTAAATTTGGGTTTCCTAATCAAGAATGACCGAATGGGGAATGATTAAGCGTGCATGAACGAACAGGCTATTTGAGTGAAAGTTGGTGCACTCAGAGAGAGATCGACAGAAAGTTGGCGCACTTGAGAATTGACAGGTTACCAGCAAAACAAGTACTACGGTAGATCGAAAGGCTGATGCCCCAACGGCTCCATAGATTTCCTTTCCGGCACAAGCAATGATCAAATTGGTCATCACTAATTCTTGCAGGATTTTGACACTTTTAAAAAAAATCTTGGAGAAGCCAGGCGAACTCCAAAATGATCTATTCTGAATCATTCTCTGGATCAATCACTGTGACTACTACCCTCTCTCATCCAGTGACACCAATGTGCCACGATGAATCGCACGAACAAATGAAGTAAGGAGGTGTGTGTACACACTCTCCAACACACGCTAGGTTGTTGACCCATTCATAAAATTTCCTAAGAAGAAATGAACTACGCCTTGCTCCCACGCAAATGGCAGCAGGCAGCAGAGTTTTTCAGTTGCTGTTCTGGTCGACGAGCACGTGCACGGTGGCGGAGACGGCCTTGTCCGTGGCGACGACGACCTGGTTACCGGAGACGTTCCTGAGCGTGTGGCCTGGGAACTCGTCGCCGGCGACGAGCGAGTACTGCACGTGGCCGATCCGGTCGGGGAAGAGCAGTACGGGCGCGAAGTCCACCGTCCATGAGCTCCCGTTCCCCTCCGCCGACCCGCTGGCCGCCGTGGCCTTGACGTTCATCCCCATGGCGGAGTTCTGCTGCACGTAGACCTGCTCCACCGTCTTGAACGTGCCCTGCAGCTGCACGATGTCCACGCCCTTGCCCCGCCCGTTGAACATGTTCCCGGTGATCTGCACTCCCCTCGCGACGCCGTTCACCGCCTTGAGCACGACGTTGGCGTCGCCGAGGAAGAATGACCCGGACACGTGCAGGAGCACGGGGTCCTCGGCGACGATGCTGGTGTAGTCCATGTAGCAGTTTGTGAGCCAGGTCTGGGTGAGGCCGGGCAACTTGAGGTAGATGCCGGTGCCGCCGAACCCGGCGGCCTTGTTGTAGCAGTGCACGCCGGAGATGGTGTTGGCGCCGCCGGTGACCATGATCCCCGTGGCCGCCGAGAAGACCACCACGTCGGCGACGGAGTTGTCGTTGCCGTCCAGCCGGATCCCCGTCCCCGTGAAGGCGCGCTCCCCGGCGTCGGCCCCCGCCGTCATGTGCTGGCCCAGGAAGGTGTTGCGGATGTAGGTCTCGTGCCCACCGCGCACCGCGATGCCGTCGGTGCCGAAGTGGGTGACGTAGAGGTTGTCGATGCTGACCCGGAGGGAGTCGACGACCTGGACGCCGCCGCCCCGGTAGCCGCAGTCCAGCATCAGGTCCCGCAGCGTCGCGAACTCGTAGTGGTACGTGCCCGACGACGACGACGACAGCTCGATCAGGTAGCGGTCCGTCGGGAAGTCCGCCGACGCGCGCAGGGAGCCGCT
This sequence comes from Dactylis glomerata, assembly GCA_007115705.1. NCBI lineage: Eukaryota > Viridiplantae > Streptophyta > Magnoliopsida > Poales > Poaceae > Dactylis > Dactylis glomerata. The sequence goes on along the minus strand of QXEO01001877.1, from coordinate 259,173 downwards.
GTGGATCTGACACGTGCACGTAGATACGCCAGTCAGACACCCCGTTGTAAGCGCCACAATGCAGGAGTGCGTTTGTGTTGTTTTTTTACCTTGAAGTTGCCGCCGCCGGAGGCCGGCAGGGTGAGGGGGCCGTTGACGAGGTAGGAGCCGCCGTCGAGGTGGATCTCGGCGCCGCCGAGGTCGGGGATGCCGCCCGTCATGGTGGCGTTGGAGGGGAGGCTGAAGGCGTCGGCGATGGCCTTCTTGATCGCCGCCGTGGCGTCCGTCGCGCCGGTGGGGTCGGCGCCGTAGTCCGTGACGTGGAACACCCGCGACGCCGAGGACTGCACCGAGATTCACACGTAGGACACCACGTCAGACGTGACTGTATATTACGACATGGCAAGTGTAGCAAGCTAGCTGGTCAGTGCGGTGAGCGGCCAATGATACGAGCACGAGTAGCAGACGAGCATTGGACGTCTGTCGGGCGGGTGGTTGTCAGCTGTGAGGTGGGGCAAGCTAGCTACTTTCTGCTAGGAGCATTACCAAACACAGAAGGAAAATGAAGAAAAAATCGTTTGTTTGTTGGGATGTAAAGTTTCTTTGCTGATATACCTAACGTTCTTGACAAAATTGCGTGAGAGATTGGAAAATGTCCTAAGCTGATGAAACATGCACATGAAGAAGACCAAGAAAAAGATTCACATGCACGGCGGCGTTTCTGATTGCAGTCAAAAAATCTGACGGACTTTGCCTCTGTAGTCTTGCGCAGAGAAATAACAACGGGAAGATGATGCTGTTTCTACCATTTTGTGTTTTTTCTGAATGTAACAAAGGTTCCTTTTTTTTAGAATAAAAAGGTTCCTTTTTAGGTGAAAGGAACGGCTCATTTTCCTTTGAAAAGGGAACGAAAAATCTCCGAGAAAGCAAAACCGACACTTTCCTCTGTTCCTCTGCGCTTCTTAGAAGAAAAAACTGGGGATTTACTAACTATGGTCCCATGTAACTAAATCACCACTAGTACGCAGATGATCAGTTGGAGTAATCAAGGAATCCAAGGACACGACCGTTAACCCATTAACAACTGCTCCCACGACAAGATGATCAAGACAACTACGGAAGGGCAATGAATGTATCACATGTTTGAAGAACAATTCCCAGTTTAATTTGATAATAAGTGATTAGACGCAGAGATTAGTCCAAATGGAAGAAGCACAGGCATGCATGTTAGTGCTGAGCAAAGTACTGACCGTGGCAAGCCCCCTCCTGGCCGCGCCGAAGGAAGATCTGACGCTCGCCGCCCTCCCCGCCGCGAGATCCCTGTACCGCCGCTCGCCGCCGCCCGCGAAACCGCCGGCCCCGTGGTGAGCCCATGCTTCCGCGCCGCCCGCCAATGCAAGAAGAAGATGCAGCAGAGCCCCGAGAAGAGGAAGAAGAAGGCCTCCTCTCGCGAGAGTCTCCATGCTTCCTCCCTCCTTTATTTCTTCAGCCTGACCTCTCTGCTACTGCATCAATGGCGTCTCTGTATCGACCTATGTATGCTTCTCTGTGTGTGTCTGGGTGGATGTGGCGCCGCGGGTTTGCCCTCTAGCGCGGAACTGGGGTGGTGTAGAATACACGCATATATAACCAGGCTTCCAGCAGCAGAGCAGCGTCGTTTGTGGGAGAGGATGCTGCCGTCGCGATGGTTACAATGTTTGGTGGAAGTGAGGCTAGAGGTCTCTTTGTGCTGTAGTAGAAACTGATGGAGGAGAGGAGAGGAGAAACAGAGGAGAGCGACGAGTTATACAGCTAGTAGCAAGGGTTCGATAATTGACACTGTCTATTCAATGCAACCAACGAATGGGTCCTGCATCTGCATGCACTCTTCGCCAATAGGCCTGGCTACTGCTCGACTACGACACTGGACTTGGAATTTGGAAACGCAGGAAATCCTTGTTCTTTTCTGAAGATCAAAGTGCTGCAACTCATAGATTTTCTTCCAAGTAAAATCAAATATGTTGGGGATTAGCCAGTGTCAGCAGGTGCAAATCTAGCTTAGATCCTGTTGGTCAGTGACCGACCGGCTTAAACTAATAACGACGCATCGAGCTGCATGTATCTACGCCGACCAGGATTTTTTTACCAACGGTAACTCTCCTCGCGTGATCGATGGTGTCTGGATAAAAAATGGAGTGAATCTACTAGAAGATGAGGAGCGGGTGGCCAGCGCCAGGTGGTGTGCATCTTGGTGCGTGCGGCCTTGTTTACTCGGATCCAAGGAGAGCCGATGGAAAGTCGCTTTGTTGTGCCTTGTGGGGCGCTCATATTCTTTCCCAACTCACTTTGTCCTTCTTCTTTCCTTTCCTTTCCTTGTGCGCTCTCCTTTTGCTTTGTTCCCACCCATGCATTAGATGCTTCTCTAAAATCTATTTGGAGGTAATCTCTGCTTTTCTAAAATTTATCTTGTAGGTAAGCTCCGATATGTACTTTGTGCTCTCTTGTTGAGTGCAGTAATACTATAGCGGAATTACTAATTCTCGGTTAGCCGGGAATTAAATTAACGCTCACTCAAATTCAAAATTGACAGATCTACATCGTAATTTGTGCATCCTATGAGTTGTAATTGAACCTTTTTAGTTGCAAGTGAGATTGCAACTGAGATTCGAGTTGCAGCCAAGGTTTTTTTTTTAAAACGAGGCCACTTTGCTATTCTATTGATGAAGAAGAATAGAACCACCTAGTTAATTAACGGTAAACCAGCTGAAAACTTATACAGCTGGATCAAGCCCACACAAACACTAGAACAACAAGGGCCACACCTAAATAACACTCCGTTAAGCCCGGACGACCTCCCATAGAAGTTGAAGAGAAAACTCCACGAATGTTATAGGAGAAACAAGCACGAGATGTTCCAACTAAGAAGAAGAAGTCGACACTCCAAAAAAGCAACACCACCACGATGCTGTACGACCTGGTTGCCCGCAGTCCAAGCAGCATAGTGCTGGCGCGTGGGTGACGGCACCAGAAGATTCCTTGTGCGTGGTGAATGACCAGCCAGTTGGAAACCCCAAGAGGAAGGTGTGATGAGTATAGCAGCTAGTTTTCCCTCAGTTAAGAAACCAAGGTTTATCGTTCTTGGAGAGGAGAGACAAACGACTGAAGGTGATGCTTGCTAGCTTGCGACAGCTTCGGACAATTTATATATGGAGCCTCGTCCAAGCTTTGCTTGCTAACTGCAACGCGGAACCTGCACACAACACAACCAAGTACTTCGTTCCCAACTTGCGATGAGGTTGTCAATCTCACCGGTTTGCTTGAAACAAAGGTTATGAGCGTATCGAGTGGAAAACAGTAGAGTATGCGAATAAAGTAAACAGTGCGAGTAAAGTAAACATGTGATAGCAATATGATGGAAATAGGACCGGGGTCCACAGTTCACTAGTGGTGTCTCTCCATAAGATAAATAACACATGCTGGGTAAACAAATTACAATTGGGCAATTGATAGAATAAAGATAAACGGGATATATCAAGAAGATCACTATGAGATTTACTCTGGGCATTACAACAAAATACATAGACCGCCATCCAACTGCATCTATGACTAATAATCCACTTGTGGCGAATCAATCCGAGAACTCCACAAGTATTAAGTTGCGAACAACAGATAATTGCATTAAGCAAAGTGTGTAATATAAACAAAGCATATGCCCTTGAGCATATGAATGTTATTTTCTCCCTAGTAGCAACAGCACATCTACAACCTTAGAGGTTTCTGTCACTCCCCCAGGTTAAATAGAGGCATGAACCCACTATCGAGCATAAATACCCCCTCTTGGAGTCACTAGCAACTACTCGGCCAAGATAGCTACTAACAACGGAGAGCAGGCAAGATCATAAACAACATAGAGATAACAAAAGATATATTTCAGTACAGCAACTCAATCATAAACACCAATATTCATCGGATCCCAACAAACCAAACATGTAGAATTACATAACGGTGATCTCAATCATGTAGGGCAGCTCATGAGATCTAAACATGAAGCACATGGTGGAGAAGACAACCATCTAGCTACTGCTATGGACCCATAGTCCAAGGTAGACTACTCACTCATCGCTCTGGAGGCAAGCATGGCGATGAATAAGACCTCCGGTGGCGATTCCCCTCTCCGGCAGGGTGCCGGGAAGAGCTTCTGGACCCTCCCGATCTTCGGGTCGACGGCGGCGGCGGATCGCGATGTGTTCTGGAAAATTGATCGGGTACTTAGGTTTTTTCCGTCGGGGGGTCTTTATAGGCGAAGGCGCGATGTCAGAGGAGGGGCCAGGTGGCCTCACACCATGGTGGCGTGGGCCAGGGGCTGGCCGCGCCACCCCTGTGTGTGGGCCCCTGGTAGCCCCCTTCCTACTCTCCTTCGGATCTCTGGAAGCTTCCGGGTAAAATAAGACTTCAGGAACTTGTTTCGTCCAATTCCGAGAATATTTCCTGTGTATCACTTCTGAAACACAAAAATAGCAGAAAACAGGGAACTGGCACTGTGGCAACTCATTAATAGGTTAGTTCTGGAAAATGCATAAAAGTGCCACGAAGTGTAACGAAACAATAGACAAATGGTGTAAAAACAAGCATGGAGCATCAAAAATTATAGATACGTTGGAGACGTATCAAGCATCCCTAAGCTTAACTCCTGCTCGTCCTCGAGTAGGTAAGTGATAACAAAAGAATAATTTTTGCGGCGACATGCACCTACACAATCTTGATCATATATGTAAGCATTTGTGAGCTGGGATCATAAGAACTTAAAACATGGGCATGAAGATATAATCTTGACAATAAGAACTTAGCAACCATGTTGTAAACATGCAAATGAACACAAACAAAAGATCATGAAAATGAAACAATGAAAGTCAAACGTGTGTTCAAATCATAAGGAAAAACATAGTAAATGGTTTTCAGCTTGTCCTTCAAAGAGAGCAAAACATAAATGCATAGGACACCTTCAAGTTTAAGAGGGCGACTAGATACAAATAATTTGAGAACAAGTGAAACCAACAATATGAATCAATCAATGAACTTTGGGACAATGCATATTACACTAAGAATGACAACTATGCTCTCTTAATGGTGCATAAAGAAAGAAGGTGGTGACTGAACATAAAAGTAGAAGAAAGGCCCTTCGCAGAGGGAAGCAGTGATTGCAAGTTTTATAACCTTCAAAAATTATGGTACTTACCGGCTTTGAGCTCTCATTGCCCCCATCATAAGCATCTTGAATGGTTAAAGTTAATGCGAGAACAATTATGATGGATATGCTTGACAAATCATAAGTTGAAAACCTCGTGCCCCGTGAATACGAGTACCCAAACCTCATGCTACTTTACTTAGAGTCCCAAGCAAGGCTCTTGTCATTGTAAGTATATGCATATTATTGAGAACCGCCAATGGGGTACCTCCGTGCCCGATGACATGGAACAAGCCCACACCAAAATGACAGGACAAGCAGACAATGAACACCTCGACATCTTTTTTATTTGCCTTTTGTTTAGCTTTTTATTGTGAGATGCGTCGTCGAATGTTCACCATGGGTATGCTGCAAATTTCCACCATGAATTATGCATGGCTTAGATTAGCGGCCCGGCGTTTCCCTAACACATATACAAACTCCATGATCCCCACAAGATTCCCAATTCATTTCACACCGCGGGCATCCATAAACAAAAGATCACGATATCAACTCAAATAAAAAGTGCAATGTTGAAAGCTTGCCCATGACTGCATGGCTGGGCTAGTCTCCAACTTACAACTTGCAAGCATAACAACTCAACACAAGAGACCACAATGTCAAATTTTTAAGAACAGGAAAAAGTAAAGTGTGCCTTCCGGTTCGTGAGAGCTTTACTGACCGAATTTCGCATAACACTGGTAAGAGTTTAATTTGAAGAGAAAATAAAAGCAAGTCAAATTTACTTGGAATAGCAAATTGCTAGTAGGTATTTATGGTGGACACTTTGGAAAACTTTGGCTTTTAGGAGTTGGATGCACGAGTAGAGCTCATACTCAGTACAAGGCGAGGGCTAGCAAAAGACTGGGAGCGACCAACTAAGAGAGCAATAATGGCCATAATCATGCAAAGCGACAAAGCGACATTAAAAGAAGCATAAGATGGCATCAAAAGTCAAAAAATAAATAATCATAGAGGCTATTGGCGACTTTGTAAGAGTCTAACATGTGTGAGCATGCGCCAAGTCAACCCAAATAAAGCATCAAGGAGAAAACCAAAATAATGCTTCCATACAATAAAAACAACGCATTATTTTTTTCAAAGGCTCATTAAGCAATCTCAGTTATTTGAGACAAGTCATGCTACAGCAAAACCACTAAGCATACTATCAAAAAGACATCAAGCATGACATGAAAAAGCCTAAGCCGCAGTCTACACAAGCTCCTTCTTGTACCACTATTTTGCACAAAGCTTTTTCTCTTTTCCAACACCATTTGAAATTTTTATAAACACCTCTTTTGATGAAAACCAATAAAGATCAGAGGAAAAAATACACCTTGATGAAAAGATATGGCAAGGTCTGAACGCAAATCAAGGCGAAACCAAAAACCAAAAGCAGTAGCAGAAAAAGAAGAACACTCGATGAACGATAAGAGTGAAAACGGAGTGTTCTTTGCAAATGAAAACGAGTACAACTTCTCCAAAGGAAATTTGTTGGGGTCCAACCATTTATTGTTGCAAACAAAACTAAACTAACTAAGAAAACTAAAACAACTGACGCTCCAAGAAAAACACATAGTGCATGAAGCAATAAAAATATAGCGTCTTGAAAGGTGACCTGATTTTTGCCGATGAAGAAGGGGTGCCTCGGGGGCATCCCCAAGCTTTGACGCTTCTACTTCTTGGATATTTCTTGGGGTGATGCATGGGCATCCCCAAGCTTGAGCTTTTGTCCATTCTTCAACTCATCTCATCATTCTCCAATCCCTACACTTGAAAACTTCATTCATACAAAACTAAACACAATTCTATTAGCAACATTAGTGCAAGCATAACATATAATCAATCCTCTTTTTGCTTCAGATTTCAACTCAAAACCACCACATATATAGCAAATACTACTGTAGCAACCTCCCCAAAAGTTCCGTGATCAAAAGAACTCAAAAGAAAGCGATAAAGTGGCAAACACAAATATTGGCAGAAATCTGTCAAAACTGAACAGCTGACAAAGGTCGAATTTTTGAGGGGTTTTCTGTTGCTCAAATCAAAAAGTGTTCAACTAACAAAAGTTTGGATATAACCTGGGGCATATGCACAAGAAATCGCAGGTCTAAAAGATATACAGAGAATTTATACGAATGTTTACGGTGCAGCACCAAAAACAGTTTCAGGACAGCAACATCCCCAAATCTTTACCTCACTCGAATTAGAGGCTTCTCTTGGCACAAAAACGAAATAAACAAGATAAGGAGCGGTCATTACAGTAGTAATGACTTCCAAGACTCAAATAAAAGAAAAAGTACTGAAAATAAAACATCAGGTTACCTCCCAAGAGTGCTTTTCTTTAACGCCTTTGAGCTAGGCGCAGAAAATTGCGAATCAAGTAACATCAAGTGATGAAGCATCAAGCTCATAATTTGCTCTAAGAATAGAGTCAAAAAGCAATTTCTTTATTTTCCTAGGGAAGTGTTCCATACCTTTCTTTAGTGGGAATTGATATTTGATAGTGCCTTCCCTCATATCAATGATGGCACCTACAGTTCGAAGAAAGGGTCTTCCCAAAATAATAGGACATTAAGCATGGCATTCAACGTCCATAACAAGAAAATCAACGGGAACAAGGTTATTGTTAACCACAATAAGAACATCATTAATTCTTCCCAAAGGTTTCTTCTTAGCAACATCAGCATTAGGAACATCAAAATAACATTTTTCAAGCGGTGGTAAATCAAGCATGTCATAAATCTTTCTAGGCATGATATAAATACTAGCACCTAGATCACATAAAGCATGGAAATCAAAACCATTAACATGCATATCAATGATGGGTTCCCAACCATCTTCTAACTTCTTGGGAACAGAAGCTTTTTGCTTCAACTTTTCATCCCTAATTTTTATGAGAGCATTGGTAATATGCTTAGTAAAAGCAATATTTAGAGAACTAGCATTGGGAGTCAAAGCAAGCTTTTGCAAGAACAAAATTACTTCAGATATATTACAGCCATCAATATCAAAATCATTAAAAGAAGTAGAGCTATCATCTCCTACACTCCGAAAAATTTTAGCACTCTTTTGAGAAAAAGTTTTGGCAGTTTTAGGCTTTTTAACACAAGGAGTGGGAGTTTTCTCTACCCCAATCAAAGTAAGAGGATTGCTAGAATTAGGAGCAACATCATTAGAGGTAGTAATGGTACATACCTTCATTTCTCTAGCCATCTCATCTTCTCTTTCCCACCTGGCATGCAATTCTGCTAACAATCTAATATTTTCATCAATTCCAACTTGAATAGCATTAGCGGTAGCAAAAACATTGTTCTCTTTCGCATCATTAGGCAACACTTTTAATTTCAGAAGTTCACCATCATGAGCAAGGCTATCAACTTTAGAAGCAAGAATATCAATTTTGCCTAACTTTTCCTCAACAGACTTGTTAAAAGTAGTTTGCTTACCGATGAAGTCCTTGAGCATTACCTCAAGCTCGGAGGGCATGGCCCTAGTGTTGTTGTAGGAATTACCATAAGAGTTACCATAACCATTACCATTGGTAGAAGGATACGGCCTATAATTGTTACTAGCAAAATTGTTCCTATAAGCATTGTTGTTAAAATTATTGTTTCTAATGAAATTCACATCAACATGCTCTTCTTGAGCAACCAGAGAGGCCAAAGGAACATTATTAGGATCAACATGAGTCCTATCATTAGCAAGCATAGCCATAATGGTATCAATCTTATCATTCAAGGAAGAGGTTTCCTCAACAGAATTTACCTTCTTACCTTGTGGAGCTCTCTCGGTGTGCCATTCGGAATAATTTACCATCATGTTGTCGAGTAGCTTTGTTGCGGCGCCCAACGTAAGGGACATAAAAGTGCCTCCAGCAGCTAAATCAAGTAGGTTCCTTGAAGAAAAATTTAGTCCTGCATAAAAAGTTTGGATAATCATCCAAGTAGTCATTCCATGAGTGGGGCAATTCTTTTTCATAGATTTCATTCTTTCCCAAGCTTGAGCAACATGTTCATTATCAAACTGAGTAAATTTCATAATATTGCTACGCAGAGATATAATCTTAGCAGGAGGATATTATCTACCAATAAAAGCATCCTTACACTTAGCCCATGAATCAATACTATTCTTAGTCAAAGACAACAAGCAATCTTTAGCTTTTCCTCTCAAAGAAAAAGGAAACAACTTGAGCTTAATAATATCACTATCAACATCCTTATATTTCTGCATCTCACATAGCTCCACAAAATTGTTGAGATGAGCTGCAGCATCTTCAGTACTAGCACCAGAAAATTGCTCTTTCATAACAAGGTTCAACAAAGCAGGCTTAATCTCATAAAAGTTTGCAGCAGTAGCAGGTGGTGCAATAGGAGTGCAGATAAAATCACTATTGTTTGTGCTAGTAAAGTCACACAACTTGGTATTTTCAGGATTGGCCATTTCAGCAAAACAAAAGTAAACAAGTAAAAACAACTACCAAGGATTCTAATTTTTTTGGATTTTTGATATAAAACGATGCAGGTAAAATAAATAAAGTAAAGCAAAACAATAAAACAAAGTAAAGGATGTGCGTGCGAAAACTCCCCTCGCAGAAGTCTTCTACTTCCTCCCCGGCAACGGCGCCAGAAAATTAGCTGCTGGCGCGTGGGTGACGGCACCAGAAGATTCCTTGTGCGTGGTGAATGACCAGCCAGTTGGGAACCCCAAGAGGAAGGTGTGATGAGTATAGCAGCTAGTTTTCTCTCAGTTAAAAAACCAAGGTTTATCGTTCTTGGAGAGGAGAGACAAACGACTGAAGGTGATGCTTGCTAGCTTGCGACAGCTTCGGACAATTTATATATGGTGCCTCGTCCAAGCTTTGCTTGCTAACTGCAACGCGGAACCTGCACACAACACAACCAAGTACTTCGTTCCCAACTTGCGATGAGGTTGTCAATCTCACCGGTTTGCTTGAAACAAAGGTTATGAGCGTATCGAGTGGAAAACAGTAGAGTATGCGAATAAAGTAAACAGTGCGAGTAAAGTAAACAGGTGATAGCAATATGATGGAAATAGGACCGAGGTCCACAGTTCACTAGTGGTGTCTCTCCATAAGATAAATAACACATGCTGGGTAAACAAATTACAGTTGGGCAATTGATAGAATAAAGATAAACGTGATATATCAAGAAGATCACTATGAGATTTACTCTGGGCATTACAACAAAATACATAGACCGCCATCCAACTGCATCTATGACTAATAATCCACTTGTGGCGAATCAATCCGAGAACTCCCCAAGTATTAAGTTGCGAACAACAGATAATTGCATTAAGCAAAGTGTGTAATGTAAACAAAGCATATGCCCTTAAGCATATGAATGTTGTTTTCTCCCTAGTAGCAACAGCACATCTACAACCTTAGAGGTTTCTGTCACTCCCCCAGGTTAAATAGAGGCATGAACCCACTATCGAGCATAAATACCCCCTCTTGGAGTCACTAGCAACTACTCGGCCAAGATAGCTACTAACAACGGAGAGCATGCAAGATCATAAACAACATAGAGATAACAAAAGATATATTTCAGTACAGCAACTCAATCATAAACACCAATATTCATCGGATCCCAACAAACCAAACATGTAGAATTACATAACGGTGATCTCAATCATGTAGGGCAGCTCATGAGATCTAAACATGAAGCACATGGTGGAGAAGACAACCATCTAGCTACTGCTATGGACCCATAGTCCAAGGTAGACTACTCACTCATCGCTCCGGAGGCAAGCATGGCGATGAAGAAGACCTCCGGTGGCGATTCCCCTCTCCGGCAGGGTGCCGGGAAGAGCTTCTGGACCCTCCCGATCTTCGGGTCGACAGCGGCGGCGGATCGCGATGTGTTCTGGAAAATTGATCGGGTACTTAGGTTTTTTCCGTCGGGGGGTCTTTATAGGCGAAGGCGCAATGTCAGAGGAGGGGCCAGGTGGCCTCACACCATGGTGGCGCGGGCCAGGTGCTGGCCGCGCCACCCCTGTGTGTGGGCCCCTGGTGGCCCCCTCCTATTCTCCTTCGGATCTCTGGAAGCTTCCGGGTAAAATAAGACTTCATGAACTTGTTTCGTCCAATTCTGAGAATATTTCCTGTGTATCACTTCTGAAACACAAAAACAGCAGAAAACAGGGAACTGGCACTGTGGCAACTCGTTAATAGGTTAGTTCCGGAAAATGCATAAAAGTGCCACGAAGTGTAACGAAAAAATAGACAAATGGTGTAAAAACAAGCATGGAGCATCAAACATTATAGATACGTTGGAGACGTATCACATAGGCCAAACTACACTCAAACCATGGCTGATGCACCAACATCTAGGGCCGCCGCCCGAAGCTAAGTCAACCTGCCTCTGGTGAGACATGTTGACCAAGCCAACAATGTCGCCGCACTGGCAACACAAGGATGTCACCGAAGCCATGCAAACAACATAGCTCCCCCAAAAAGTGACACCCTACACGGATTCGAATGTCCTCGGCTCAGAGTATAGCAACTGCTCAAGGCCGCTACCCCGACATCGACCAATCAGATGACAAGAGAAGCACATGCCAACATCCAAGCCGGGTCTCCCAGAAGGTCACAACGTTGCCACAGTGGTACTCCGTCCGAGACCCACCACATGGGCTTAGATGGGGCCCCAAGACTAGCGCCTCCAAGGATTAAAAATGATTCTAGTGCGCCGCACTGACACACGCGGTGCAAGGCTTTTGCACGGAACTTTATTATGCCACCCAAGGACGGCGAAAGCATGGCTTCCCGTCGTCGACATCCACCCACACCACCAGGAGACTTGACCCCCGGAGAGTTTTCGCGAGTTAGGTTGCAACTGAGATATTTAAATCACATGTGAATTGTAACTGAAAAATTGTGCAAGCGATATAGAAATATTCTCACGATGATTTTTCGCTAATTTTTTTACATGATATAAAATTAGGGATTTCTATTTTCGTGCCCTCGAGTCCTTAGTTGTACTCAGTTTTCCCCAGCTCCTTAGTTTTTCCTCAGTTTTGTCCAAGCCCTTGGCTGAAACCGTCACCAGTGCTGGAACGGTCGGTTGCCCGACGGTTGAACACCTTTGACCGTTAACTGCTGACTAGTTGGGCCACGTAGAGCCCGCAAAGACACGTCAGAGCATCCATCTTTGTTTGACCGTAAGCATCGCCGTATCCCTGACCAAAACGCGGACGAGTGGGGCTTCGGTATATCGAATGACAAGTGGGGCCATGACGCTGATACAAGGTGCAATACACGGGTAGGATTAGATTTTTAAACGGAGCTCTACAGCGATGGCACGGAGGAGGTGGCCTGCGGGGTGCCGAGATGAGATCGACGTCCACAAAGAACTGCATGAGGCGAGACCAGACACATTAGATAGATATGAACTAGACGCGTTTAACTATGCAAAGAAGAGAATAATGGTCGAGGACATCGACGACGACCTCAACACTTTGACTGACGGTGTCGGACACGAACGCGAGCAATGTAGAGAAAACTAGTGTCTCTCCTTTCTGGCGTGTATAGATAGGTGCTAGGGGAGTGTGGTGAAGAAGGGAAAGACCTCGCGATGGTCTGTGGCGTCCAGCATAGCGGGGCGACATGGCCGTGCCCACAGCGGCGTGCATGTTCGGCATTGGTATCAGCATGTACGTTCGTTATTGGCCTCGGCGGTATCACTGGTGTGTCAGTGATCGAATGAGGGGACGGGATTGAGGGTGCATCCCGACGGTGACCTAGCAGTGGCGGCGAGCATGCATAGCCGTTCTGACCATGCCGATATCGGCATCGACATCGTTTGGAGGCTGTGGTGCTCGAATCATGGTGGAAATTGCGATTCCCTATTATTTTTACATGCATAATATATAGAAAATAGCTAGATCTATAAATCGATGCATATGAAGCTACATATATATTCTTGGTCATAATCCCCTTAGATGCATGGCTTCACGTCGTCGTCGCTTTCATCGTCAGTATCTTCGTCGTCCGTGTAGTAGTACTTCCTGCACGTTGTTCCGTCGAACACCTTCACTGTGAGCACATAATCGCCTTCATATTTGAAGTGTAGGAAGCAGCCAAAATCCACACCGTGCGCGATGGCGAAATTCTCCCAGCCCTTGTCGAGGTACATCCGGCTTTGTCCGTCAAATAGGACCTCCACGGTCCAGAGACGAGGACTGCAGTCAGCTGCTCGCAGATACACCTTTGCGGGCTCCTGGCCATCAAGATAGTCCGCAAACTTTTGTGGGAGTGCCTGCAAAGAGATCGAGCGCCAATCGTTTGAAATTAAAGGTTTTTTAGAACATGCACATAATTAATCACATGCATCATATATGTGGGAACGCGTACGTACCTTCTTGGCCAAAGGGTCTTCATAGATGGTGATGAAGAACTCCTCTATGATCAATGGCAGTGTTGACAGTGGTGGTGGTAATGATGATGATCCACCACCCAGGCCGCCCCTTCCCCTTCTCCTTCCCCTTCCCCTTCCTCTTCCGGTCAGCGTCCGAGACGTGGAAGCCATGACAATGAATCAAGTGTATGTGAACGAAGAAGAGAGAGGCAGAAATGAAGAAGAGAGAGGCAGAACCTATTGACATGAGGGATGGCCGTTGTGGGGGTTTATAAGGGAGAGATGACCGTTGTGGGGTTTACACCATAAATTAAGGTAGAGATGACCGTTGTGGGGTTTACACAATAAATTAAGGAGGAGATGACCGTTGTGGGGGTGGTTTATATCTCAACAAAAAAGTAATGCCTAAAAGACATGGAAATTCGTGATAGTTTATCATTTTACCGTGAAAAGTAATGCGTAAAAGAAATGGAAATTCGTGATAGTTCATAATTTTACCGTGAAAAGTAATGCATAAAAGAAATGGAAATTCGTGATAGTTTATCATTTTACCGTGAAAAGTAATGCGTAAAAGAAATGGAAATTCGTGATAGTTCATCATTTTACCGTGAAAAGTAATGCGTAAAAGAAATGGAAATTCGTGATAGTTTATCATTTCAACGTGAAAAGTAATGCCTACAAGAAATAGAAATTCGTGATAGTTCATCATTTTACCGTGAAAAGTAATGCCTACAAGAAGTGGAAATTCGTGATAGTTTATCATGTTGAATCCGGTGGCCAACTCGTTATTTAGCATACATAGAGGGGTAGTAGTTTGCCACCGACAGATAGAGAGAGGGTGGCACGATCCTGCCCGTTAGATCATAGGATCGATGGTAGGTGGGCACGATCCGTGTGACAACAGCTCGACCAATCAGACCAAGTTTGGGCTTCTGTGAGAAGGGAGAGGGTAAAACTGAGTAGTATCAAAGATACAAGGGCAAGTAAATAGTAAACAGGCTAAGGAATTCAAATAAGAGATTTAGAAAAAGAAAAACACATGTTTTGCACAATGAAACCCAGGTTGGCCTACCTCAAAGTATTAGCAATTCAAATATACATGAGTGTAAAAATTATGGCCTCATTCAGACAAACTATGTTTTGGGTATAGATGTTTTGAGAAGGGGTTTGAGTGGAAAGCCATGAACCTTCATAGCTACTAGTGATTTCAGAAGTGGCCATTTGTGTAAAAACTTAATTTATATATGATTGTTATGATTTTATTTTGCGCATGAGTTGGAGGCACTATGATTTTATTTTTTGAATTTTTTTGCGCATGAAATGACTCAATTAGATGGCTTAATCCCATCTGTTGACTCTCTATTGACCAGCCACTTGAGGGTAAAACTGAGTATATTGCACTAGCCAGTATTAGTACTCGAGGGGAAAACTGAGTACAGATATTTTTCCAGTGTAAGACTCGAGGGTAGAACTGAGTACACGTAACGGTGCTGACGTGCAGTCCCACGGACGCGTGTCGCGGTGAGCAGCGGTTAGCCGCGCGGTGCGCGTGTTGAGACCAAACATCAACTGCTGAGACGAACCGTCACTTTGCCAGTACAGAGCCCCTCTCTCCCTCCCTCTGCACACAGTCATAACTCACGCACGCAACCACGCCTCTCACGTCCCATCACCTTCTCAAAAAAACCCAGCCGCCCTACGCGCCCTCCCCTGCCGGAGATGGAGAAGAAGAATGCGTCGGCGGCCGTCGCCCCCGAGCCCGTCGCATCCGAGCCCGTCGCCGCCGAGCCCGTCGCATCCGAGGCCGTCGCCGCCGAGCCCGTCGCCTCCGAGGGCGGCGCATCCAGGCGCGGCGCCTCCGTGAACTGGGCCTCTCTCAGGGCTGACGGACCACTTCACAAGATCGGCGCCTGCTTACTGGCGAACGAGGAGTACGTGGACACCTACTCTGCTTTGAGGCGAGTTTGTACTAATTGGCGCTCAGATTTACCTGAGCCCGACATGCACCTGCACGAATGGATCATGGTAGAGCACGCCCTTCCACGCGCCGCTGAGTTCTCCTTTCTCCACCTCCGCACATCCCGCTACGTCACCATCGATCTAACGGAAGTTCATGCAAGGTTTAAATTCCTCCATATCTATAGAGTTAATCCTTTTATTTTCAATCGTAAACATCTTAGTGCTGAATGTTATCTTCATCAATCCCATATATTTTAGATACTACTTCGTCATCTTTTGCCATGGCGTCATCGTGCTTGCCCAAAAGAACCAGCCGCACAAGATACGGCTTCTGAACCCACTCACAAAGACATCGAACACTATATTTCAGGCGCAGATACCATCTGTTATTCTGGAGTCAGTCACTGTAATGAAGTCTCCGACTATGCTCTTCGTTTCCACATATTACCCGGCGGAAATTGCTTGGGTCGATGAGAGCACTCCAACTAAGGGTATAGATGAAGTTTGGGGAGAAGGAAGATTTTCGATCGAGCACCATTCTATGCGTTGCAGTACCACGTTCAATGGTGAATTCTATGCACTAGCTGTGAACAATTTTGAGTTCGGAACATTAGTGTGCACCAACAATGTCCAGTTGGAGCAGGGCGCGAGCAATGTCAACATGGAGACACTATTTTCATTTCCAGAACTTGGAAATGACAAGTTCTACCTTGTGAAGTCGGATGGTGATCTGCTGCTTGTGTTGTTGGGCGGTCGTTTGGAGAAAGGTCAAACAGTGGTGTACCGTGTGGACACTGAGAGCCGCTCTCTCCATGCCATCAGTAACATTGGCAGTCGTGCCTTCTTCGTCCATCATGTCTGGTGTATCTCCGTCGACACCAAAGTGCACCCGACACTTCGACCTGGCTGCATCTACTACGCGGATTTAGGTTATATCAGAGAGTACTTTGATGATATGAACGCCTGGGATGAGTGGCCACTACGTGTGGATAGATTAGGAAAGTACGGTCTAAAAGATGAACAAAGGCCATACCGTTTGGAGGATGTATTGGCTGCACACTGCAGACGGAAGGAGTTCAATGAATATTTCTTTCGGACCAGAAAATGGAGCGACGAATATATATATGATGAATGAAGAACAGATTCATTCATCCTGGGTATCCTAATCTTCATGTTGGGCATATATTGCGTCTTGTATTATTTTCAGCTTAGTTTGTCGTGAACATTAACATCGTTATTGGCTGCTTTTGGCTGATGTATGCAGTTTATGTATTATACTTAGTTTTCTAGATTTATTACGCTGCTGTGAATTTATCCTATACTAGCTTCTAGATTTCCTACTAGATTTGTTACCATATTGGGCAAAAAACGAGGGCCAAAAGGCAACAATCATTGAAGAAAGACAGAAATAGAAGCTTCTCTAGATTTGATACTAATTTGGTGAAAAGAGAGAGAACTGTTACACAGAGAGAGGGGGGAAAAAGGCGCTCTGAAAAGTCAATGCCAATTTGGCCCGAGAGAGACAGAACCAAGCTCTCACGTACAACCAAACGCGGTCTCGTCCTGTCCCACGCGGTCCCTTTCTATCAGCCCCACGTGACGCGGCCCCACACGACGCGGCTCCACACGTCAGCACGGAAACGGTCAACTTAACGGGAATCCTCCCGTCCGAGCTCCTTCTGAGGGTTTCAGACAACGGCTTGGGGAAAACTGAGGAAAAACTAACGAGCTGGGGAAAACTGAGTACAACTAACGACCTGAGGGCACGAAAATAGAAATCCCATAAAATTATGGGTTGGCAGAATTAGCCACATCCATACTACGAACGTTCCCCTACATATATGTACGTATGGGTTGTTGCAACTGCTACTCCGTACATAATGTAATGCGGCGATACGTACGCGCCGTTAGAGAGGATGGTCGTTGATTTGTTGGTGGTTCGTGCCAAGTTGTTGACAGAAGAATTGGAAAGCCTTCGCTTTCCCGTCGATCGTCTCTATTTTCCCCCAAACAGACCAGACAAGCTAGATATACGCCTCTTGATTTGTTGGGTTGTTGGAGCTTTTTTTCACGGGGCAATTTACTTGACCTCTACACCTGGTGCTGGAGGAGGGGTACGTGGCCCGTTCAACGGTAAATCCGAGAGAGAAAAAAAGTCCATCTCCATGCCGCGTGTACAGTCGCACACTCGATCGACCGAACTGCTAGGTAGCCTCCAAATTCGAATTTCCTATCTGGAGCACATTGCAACGCGAAATGTTTGTCAGGAGCGCTAGGAGGATTTAAAATTTGTTGCTTGCACGGACGGCCATTCAGAGCGCACACGTAGGGAGGTGTATCGATCCCAAGCGCGCATCCGCTGCGCGGCGAAAGCGATCGACGGAGTGGCCCGCGATCGGCCGCCGTGCGTACGTGTCTCCGTCGCGTTCGACCGATGCCGACCGTGCGGCTGCGTGGTTCTGTCCCCAGTTGGGTTTGGCTCGGGCTCAAGCTTCCGCCTGTCAGTGTCGACCTTGAAGACCAGGAGCCACTACAACACAAAAGTTAATATGGGGCACTTCAAAGTTTCTCTAAAGTTAAATAAAGTGCCCCTGAAAATATATAGAGGCACTTTGAAATGTGCCTCCTTTACTCATGCCTCTAAAAGTTTTTGGAGCATTTTTATTAAAATGCCTCTATTTAAATCTAAACTAGGGCATTTTGATTGAGTGCCCCAAATTCCTATTAGGGCTCGTTTGGCACCCATCATTTCATTTCATTTGGTAGAAATGAAATGAAATGACACAATGATATCATTTCATTTTGAAAAATCCACAGAAATGACAGGGTACCCAATAGGTATTAAGGTTAGGCATGAGATGAAAACCCATGGAATTCCAAATGAATTCCATGACCAATTCCGTGGCAGCCAAACAAGTAATTATTAGAATCATAAATGAATTCTTTGGTTCTAGCCCTAAATGATGGGAGCCAAACGAGCCTTTAAGGGCATTTTAAGTGAAGTGCCCCAAATTGATTTGAGGAGCTCAATAAAATGTTGTTGAACCGTGTAATATTTTTTTTAATTTAAAGCCCTTTTTTCTTTTCTTTATTTTAAGCATTTTAAGCCTTTTTCTGGGATTGGGTAAATATTCGCCCCAAGTTTTGGCGCTCTGCCTCCTCCCAACCGCTCGAGGATCCTCTAGATGGGCTCCCCGCTGACAAGCGGGCCTGTCGTGGCTTCGCTTCAATTTCACTAAAGGATAGATTGGTGGGCTCGCGGTGCCACAGGCCCATTAACAAGCGTGCGCTTCCGACTGTTTGACCAAACGCCATGTGAGCTGGCACGCGCTCCGCGCCGCGTGGGAATTGTTAGGATTTAATTAATTATTGTAATTAATTAGATAAATCTATCCTTGTAACCATATATGGGCAACCCCCATATTACGGAACTGACATATCGTTCCTGGAGCGTCGCCTCCAGGAACCGCCTTGCGAACCGTCGCATCCTTCGGATGCGTCCGTTCCCCTGTATATAAGTGTTCAATCATCAATGAAACATATAGTTCGATTCATTCTCTTGTTATCTCTACTCTCAATTACAACAGGAATCATTAGATGGCACACGCAGGTGGGAATCGCTACTAGCACACGCAATAGAACGGGAGAACGTATTTAAGCCCGTATATCCTCCACTAAATTGTCGAGGTGGGACTAAAAATAACATCGCGCTGTGCACTGCAATTCCTTTCGCGCGTAGACTGAAACGAAACAGAGCCGCGCGTTTCTCGGCGTGTTAGTGTTTGTTCTATAGCTTAGCTGTGCACAGCGCGATGTTATGTAATATGCTGCCAAGGGCTAGTCCTGGTAGTCTCATTTTTTTTGTTCTATAGCTTAGCTGTGCCTGACTGTTTTACTATTATGTCTTAGCTCTTTTCTACTCGCTAGCAGTCTGTATTGTCCTTAAGCCGGTAGCTAGTTTCATGGATGGGTGACACTGTACGTTGTCGGATAAGGCAGGGTACCACATAAGTTTTGAACCAGATACGTCTAAGAAGCTTGCGGCTATTAATGGAACAAAAATACAACTGCTAATTACTAAGGGTATCTCTAGCAGTCTGATGTACTTGGATCAGGATCATCCGAATCTGTTAAAAAATGACCACGACTGAAGAGCGAGGCTCCCGCGACTCCCCTAGGGTTCCTCCCCCCCGCCGCCGCCGCTCCGGCTCCGCCGGCCTCCCCTCCCTCTCATAGCCCCCGCGTCGCCTAGCCCTAGGCGACACGGGGGGGCGATGTCCACCGCCGGCCGCGACTCCTTCCCTCGTTCTCGTCCTCCCGCCGCCGCCAGAGGACCCGTCGGGCGAAGCCTTGGCGGTGATGGCGGCGGCGAGGCTCACCCTCGCGCGGCGGCAGCGCCTCTCCCCGGCGGCGGCGCAATGACGTGTGGCCGGCCGTGGCTTGGCGGCGTGGTGCTGCGAAGCTCGGCGGCGTGCACGGCTTAGCGACGTCTGTCGAGGTGCGGCTTCCCGCGGCGGCGGTGGTGGCGCTCCTCCTGTGGCCGCGAGTTCCGGCCTCGCCTGCCTGGGCTTGCTCGCCACAGCAGGCCGCGCGTGGCGCCTGGCCGGCTGCTGGGCGTCGTGGCGGCACCGGCTTACTGCCAGGTGACGGCGGCGGCTGGATCCCCTCTGTCCACTTGATATTCCACCTTATTTGCGTCATATATTGGTTATATTCATGCTTTTTGATGATTATTAGGAATAATTCACATATTCTCCAATTTATCGGATTAACCTGGGAAAATCAGAAAACATCCTTTTCAATGTTTTTAACTTTCAGAGACCCAAACGGAGTCCAAATTACCTGAAATTTTGCGGGAGCCATTTTTTTAGGCACCTTCGTGGGGGAAAATCAAGCTTCTCTATGCTCAATACTCTACTCTTGGAGTCTCAACCTAGTGAAGCATCAACATGGCATGTAATTTCAGGCAAGAACAAGGGCTCCACCCTAGTCTCGCCAATAATTTGAGCCGCCCATGTCGGCCATGATCCCAGCCCAACCCAACTAATCTAGCCGTGTCTAGGGCCCGCTCAGCAAAGGCGGGTGGTGCAGCCAGCCCGCCCGCCCCAACCTCATACCGAACGCACCACACCGCACGGCAGCTAGTTCCTAGCTTCAGATTTTTTCAATGGTGGCAGGTGCCTAGTGAATGGATATACACTTTTTTGGACAAGGGATCTTGATGAGCCTATACAAGGATGGTACCACATTGAGGAGATGATCACATTGAATTCCAAATGGGGTGGGAATATTTTGCAGAAGTGGCATGCATTGAGGGTGGATCTCTCCTTCTGACGAATGTTGAAGCAAGGAACGCATCAATCCGTCTGGACTTTGTCAAAATAAGGAACCCATGAAGATACTTACGCTGATTGATGTTGCTACCTAGCTTGTTACTGATGATGTTGTTACTCCTTTGTTCCCGTTGCTCCTTAGTTGATGTTGCCACTTAATTAGTTGCTATTGCCACTTAATTAGTTGTTGTTAATCCTTAATTAATTGCTGTTGATCCTTAGTTGTTGATGATAAATAGTTGCTGATGATGATGTTACGCCTTGTTGTTGTTGCTCCATAGCTTGTTCCAGATTCAGTTAAGTATTGTACAAGAACTATATTAGTATGTTTAATATCATATTAGTTTGATGTAATATATGCATACAAACATTTGAGGCACATCTGAAAGTGCCCCAAAAGTAGCCATCTTTTGGGGCACATCTGAAAATGCCCCAATAGTAGCCATCTTTTGGGGCACTTCTTCAAAATGCCCTAAGAACCTTCTAATTAGAGACACTTTGACCAAAATGCCTCAAATTATGCATAAATTAGGAACAGTTATATAAAAGTGCTTCTAATTAGAACTTTTTGGGGCACTTTGAAAAGTGCCCCTACCTAAAGTGCTCCTAAATACATACCGTGTACTAGTGAGCTCGGTCGTGCTGACCCCATCAGTGTCCTCTTCAGTCTTCACTCAGCTCGTCTTCCCCGTCGTCACCTCCTTCTAGATCAGCAAGCTTGCTGTTGCCATCTTGCTCGGCGAATTCTATGCAATCCTGAAGCGCAAGTCTTCTGACATCATGGTAAGTCCAGCGGTTCTTGACTGGCAAATCATCGCAAATCCTTCACAGCTGCAGGAGGTCACCTGACGGCGTGAGGGCCAGGTACAGCTGAGCAACGCCATATCTGGGTCCTCCTGTATGCCGCCTTTTGCGGCGCAGGGCGTCGCACCGCCTGCTGAAACGAGTGAAGTGGGCCGGCCCACACGTCTGCCTTTCTTCTTCTTCGCTGTTATCTTCTTCTTCTTTCTTTCTTCTTCTTCCTCTGTTCTGTTCTTCCTATCGTTGACCTCGCCGGAGCCCGAGCTCTACCTCGCCGGAACCCTAAGAGCTCGACCCCGCCGGAACCCTAAGCCTGCACCCACCTCCCCTAAGACTTCCTTCCTCGCCTCCGCCGGCGACGTCGCGGCCAAGCCGCGTCGTCCCCGTCTCCGGCGAGGCTCCGGCCGGCCGACCATCCCTCGAAACCCCCCGACCTCGCCGGAACCCTAAGCCCCACCCCCAACCCTAAGACCCGCACCCCCTTCCCTAAGATCTCTTCCTCCCCTCCGCCGGCGACATCGCGGCCAGCCGCGACGTCCCCGTCTCCGGCGAGGTCTTTGCCTCACCTCCGACGGGGCGCCGCGGCCAGCCGCGTCGTCCCCGTCGTCGGTGAGGTCTGCTCGCTCCGTCGCCTTCCTCTTCCTCTCGCTGTGCTGGTTCATGGGCTCGGCCCGCCACCACACGAACGCCTAGACAGGGCACGCGGTGCGACGATACGCGCCGCAGAAGGCGGAGCATAGGATTTCGCCCATATCTTGAGACTTGACCTATGACCGTGGGCACGGACGGCGACGGCCCACTGAGATCCAAAGTACAGACGGAACCCCTGTGATGTAGAATGTAGAACAAGCCGTCCTTCTCGTTATAAAGAACATCGCTGATGATGTGGTTGCAGCGTATACCGTCGGGGAGCAATGTCCATCTCTTGTCGCCCGGCCTGGCGAACGAGAGCGTGTACTGCGGGTCGTGCACGATCAGGACGGTGCATGCGGCCACCTCGGCGGCGGCGGAGATGGCGACCCGGACATAATGTGAATGTCGTGCCCAGATGTCGCCGACCCTCGTGTCTCCGTCGAAGAAGACATGCTTGCCGTCATTGTCGTAGAAGTCGCCGGCGATCGTGTTAAGCGGCGGGAGCGCGGCCTGGACGCCGGTCATAGGGTTAAAGAGGTACGGGTTACCGACCTCGTCCACGGCGAACACCCAGCCGTTGCACGAGAAGACGAAGCCCTGCTTCTCGTGTGGAGGACCCGGGAAGGGGACGCGGAACTTGGCGACTTGGCGTCGGTGGAAGGGCAGTAGAGAATGGCGTCGTTGGGACTTGGGACCGCACTCGTCGCACGCGTAGAGCAGGCAGGACGCTTGCTTCAGCGCGGGGAGGCGGAAGGTGCTGCAGGCGTCGCGCCAGGACGTGCAGACGGCGCCGGAGCGGATGAGGTTGGGTACATCCAGCGCGGTCATGATGATGAGCAGGAGGTCCTCTGGCAGGCCAGACCAACCGGCGGCGGCTGCATGTGGCGGAGCCATTGGCCTTTGTTGCGCGTAGGACTTGGTCGCCCTCACTACTGCGTCGACGGCGGCGGAGGACGGTACCCCTTCCATTGTTTTTACTGGCTAGAGGACGCACGCCATGTATGTGCATATAGACAGATCACGAGAAACAGTGAAACTCCGAGTCAAACACCAGCTAGCAGGCCCGTGCCCGGTGTTATCCGACGCTGACTCAAATACTCCCTCTATACCCTCTACTCTAGATTTGGTCAAAGTAAAAAAAGTAAAAGTTTATCTAGCTAAGCATAACAATAAATATATCAACATCTATAATATAAAATACATAAAATATAAAAATATATTTTATGATAATTCTAATAATATTTAATTTATATTATAATTTATGATACTAGTTTTTTGTATGCTTAGTCAAAGTTATAAAGTTTGACTTTGACTAAACCTAGAATGCAGGGTAATTCCTCATGAAGGGAGTAACACATCTCTCTCACCCCCTCTATACCGCCCTCGTTCCCATCAAAATCTATGGCCAATAGGCACTTTCCCTCTCCTCTCTGGCGACGGCCAGCCAACGACGAGTAGGACGAGGGACCCTTACCTGTACAACCGTACTAGTAGTTTAGGGTAGCTTTGCTTTGTTATAGTTTGTGGTTGGCGCTATGCAGGTGGTTTGCACTGATTCGCCTGGTTTCACAGGAAAAGTCTGTGATATTTTGATGATGTTCCTCTTCTTCGCGTTGTTCCCTATGGCTGGACTCGAAGGTGGAGAGGGGTGACTCCGTTGGCATCTCCCTCTTCAATAAGGCGCTAGCCCTTGTTCGTGGTGGCAACCTAGGTTGGAGCAGAGACATAGTGGGTGCCTTCGTCTTCTTCGTCTGCGTGGTGCAAACAAGGAAGAAGTGCATGCTGGTGTTGCTATCAAAGATTTTGTAAGGCTGCGGGGAAGATCGTTGATGAGTTGGAGATCTCCACATGGTGGCCTTGGCTTGCCACCTTGACCTTTGGCCAAAGAGACAACATCTCCAAGCGCCATGGATGACGTTTATTCAATCACCGAATTGGGAGGGGGGGGGGGGGGATCTTGCGTGGTTCTCGTCGGTGCTCATCGTGCTTGCCGCTCCCAGTTGTCTCATCCCCGGAGGCAGCGAGAGCGGCTTGCGATGGAGTTCCGGTTCTGGTGGTGGAGGGAAAGGACCCGATTGCTTTTCATGTCAAATTCGTAGGTTCTTTTTTGTAAAATTTTAGGGTTGCTTCGTACTTCCAGTTTCCTTTCTTTGATGGTATTATGGTACCCTATGTAAATTGTACCCCCCCTAAAATTAATATGATGCAGCTAGGCCCTTTGGGGCCATTCCCTTGTTAAAAAATGTAGAGTAAATAATAACCTCACACAAAAATGTTTTAGATGTGCATTTTTATAAACTTGCAAGCTGTGGTAGCGTGGTACGCAAACGTGATTATCGGGTGCAAGATTGGACCGTTTAGTCTAAATTTGTTAGTTGGCTATCACGTTGGATATGTTGGACCCCGTTTAGTATGTGACAAGGGGATGACTCGTTTAGCGTCTAACCGACATGATGCTTTTAGCGGTGAACATGGAACAATTGTGGTCCATTTGATGTAGTTTTAGACGATTAAGATCTTTTGAATCACCCAATTCCAGGTCTTTCTATATTGGTATAGGTTTGTCAAGTTTTTTAGCATCCATGTGTTGAATTTGCTATATTGGCTTAAACCATGGCCTCTAGCAACGGTGACACCCGTGGGTGTCATGATCTTGTTGGAGGCGTCGTCGTGGAGTTGAGATTCTATAACTTTTGCGGTTTTTTTTTGCTCTGGAGGCAAACCTCAGATCCTCGGGGTGATGCGATGGAGGCATTGTTTGCGTCTTCTTTCTCCTTGGGGGCATCGCCTCAAATCAGACTTCATCTTGGGGATCAAAGAAGGATGGCACTGAGGTTATTGGTCGGGGGCGTTACGTGCAGTTTATCAACATATTTCTCTTACGAAGCTCGTTATCAAATTCAAAACTATCTACATTGACGTGTGTGACCGACTATTGGTATGTGGTCAGATCTGCCGATGATGGTGCCTAATGTAGTCTACATGTTTCATGGCAATGTTGGTGCACTCCGGTTAGCTAATAAATGATTAATTTCTATTTTAAAAAGTAATAAATTAAAATAGGGCAAGTTGCCCGTTTTGTTCAAAAGAATACACCAATTAGGGGAAAAAATAATGAAGACGACATGGGGAATGGTCGCTTCGGTCTTTGTTTTTTGAGAATGGTTTTCCTTTTCTTCAACACAGAGCTCCAGCTTGGTGAAGAGTGTTGGTCCGCTCCTGAGGGTTTGGCAGCGAAGCCACCATGGAGTTCGGATCGGGGCCTTCCACCACCCGGCTGCTAGCCCCAGGCGACCAGGGCGGACCAGACCTCATCAGCGCCCTTCCCGACGACCTTCTCCTGCTCGTCCTCGCCCGCCTCCCCTGCGCCGGCGCCGCCGCGCGCACCGGCGTCCTCTCCCGCCGATGGCGCGGCCTCTGGGCACGCCTCCGCCGGATCGTCCTCCGCGAAGTCCCCTTCCACTCCCTCGAGCCGGCGCTCGCCCGCATCCCTCGTCCCCCGCCGACGGTCTCCCTCCTCAAAATCTGCCTCCAGGAGCCGCGCGGGAGCGTCCCCATGGAGCAGCTGCCGGCCGAGATGGCCCGCCTCAACTCGCTGCTCCGCGCCGCCGCGCGGCTCGACCCGGAGGAGTTCTTCCTGGACTATCCCTTGGGCCTAGGCCTCGACCTGCCTTCCTTCCACCGCACCACCTCCATCGTGCTGGACCTATGTAGTCCTGATCCTTCTTTCGTGGCTTATCCCTTCATCGGCCTCCTGCCACCGGGCACTGAATTCCCCGCACTCGAGACGCTATCCATGTCCCGCTGCTCCTTCTACTCCGATGCCTTGCTCTCCCGCTGCCCCCGATTGCGCACGCTCCGACTCACTGATGTGCATTTCAATGGGGATGACCTGAGGGTCAACTCACCGTTGCTGCAGGAGCTTGTCGTGGCCGCGACATGGACACACAATGTCAACATCATTGCCCCCGTGCTAACACAATTGACCATATCCTTTAACAGCTGCCAAGAGGTCAACATTTCCATCTTTGCACCAATGGTTGAGAAGGTTTCATGGCAGTGCGGTTTCTCCACAAGTTCTAGTGCGTTTGGTCTTTGGCAGCTCGGGAAACTGAGCCTACAGGCGGCAGAGAGACAAGGACAGCCCACTTCTCTGCACATTCATGCCTGCACCGTCTGTCCCCTCTCCTGCTAATTTGCTGCAAATTTCGAGGAAACTAAACTTTGTGAATGATATATCTTCTTTTTTCAGAGCTCGTCTTCTTATCACCGTCAAGTGGCCAGCTTTACGCCGGAGATAGAGAAGCGGTTGATTGCTGCCTTCTCTGTTTTGGAGATACATCTCAAGACTAAGGGGCATGTTTATGGAGCATTTGTGTCCCATGTCCTTGAGACTAATCAAATTCGTTGTGCTATACAGAGGCTCAAGGTCGACGTACAGAGATCGGTGGTAATTCTCTGCTCTGATAGTATATCTCAGTAACACAATGTGTAGTAATTCAGTAATGAACATGCACTCGTTTGGTTTTAGATGGAAGAAGAAGAGGAAGGATGCCCGCTAGATTGTTCATGTGAGCCCAAGGACTGGAAATCCCAAGCTGTCACTTTGACTGCTCTGGAAGAAGTGGAAATCAGCGGCTTCGGTGGAAAGGATCATGACTTTGATTTGCTGAAAGTGATACTCAGGTCTGCACCTATGCTGAAAAGTATGACTATGAAGCTGTCACAGGAGGCCTCGGCAAGTAACGGAGGATACACAAAAGTATACAACATCTTCAAGGCGTATCCTTCCGTGCAATGCTATGTTTATCTTAGCTCTGGTGAGTATATGTTTGGCATGCATGATTAGCACCAGGACTGATTACCATGCTCGTAAGTGAAACTGAGATATAATTGTCAATCCTTGTAGATTTGTCGAAACCTAATGTCATGCTTTCATTTGAATGTTATGGCTTTAATTGTTAATTCTTTTAAGACTTGTGGAAATGTGGTGTTGACATGCCAATTATAGAGTTTGGAGCATGTATCCCATTTATTAGCTAGTTAAACATGATATAGAGTGAGTGATAAGAAAAACATGATGTTTGCGCAGGTTTCCTTACCTTAGTTGCCATTTTGCTTTTTTTTTGTTGTAATCTTCTCTATTGAGCATGCTCATTGTTCTGCATCTGTGTTCAAGTTTCTAGGTTAGCTGAAGTTGCCTCATCTAAATTCATTGTACTATGTGATAATTCTCTAGAAGCTGAAGTTCGAGCCTGCCTGGAAGGCTTGGAATTAGCACTCCAACACAGCCATCTGCCAATACTCATTGATACAGACTGTATTCAGCTAGTGTCTGCTGTCCAGGACCATCAGCCTGACAGATCGCCCCTTATGCATGTAGTCTGGGAGATTAAAAGGCTTTCTAGTCTA
This sequence comes from Dactylis glomerata, assembly GCA_007115705.1. NCBI lineage: Eukaryota > Viridiplantae > Streptophyta > Magnoliopsida > Poales > Poaceae > Dactylis > Dactylis glomerata. The sequence continues at coordinate 231,475 of QXEO01001877.1, read as the reverse complement.
GATTGTGTTTGCAAATTTGTAGAAGTAGAACGCTCGCAGATTAGAGTTAGTCACTGTCTTGCAAATCTCGCGAGAGCAGACCACCAAACTGATGTATGGCTTGGTTCTGGTCCTGAAATCATGTTTCAGGAACTGGAACGGGAGTGTCTTGTAACCCTTTCTGAGTAATGAAATCCCCTTTTACCCGCAAAAAAAATTTCATTGTACTATTTTTTTCTGCTGTCAGCATATATTGTGTTTTATTTGCGTGTCACAAAAATATCTACACATGTATAACAACTCCACAATTGCATGTTATGATACTGACCGGAGCTGGTTTAATTTGTCTCCGCTGCAGGGTTAATGCATGGCAGGGACAATTGCCCATCAACATGATTCTCATCCTTACATATTCGGATTCATGGTGGGTATCGACAAAAACCATCCTTTTCACATGCTGACCAATTCCATTACCTGTTATCTGTACTTTGCTCTGTTGCTTCAACTCACCATCAGGTGTGTTCTTTTGCTTTCTCTAGTGTAGCTATATATAGGACGCTCTTAGTTAGATCTTGAATAGTTTCTCTGCTATTCAGTTATTGAAGTTAATGCACTCAACCAGGTGACCATGTCAATCATGCACTATAAGCAAGTTATTCTGTTAATCCTGTGGTTTTAATTTATGGTATTTCTGTTGCTTCATTTTGTTGACACACGGCATTGTTTTACTGGAACTAAATTGAGCAGCAGTGAATAGAACTCAGGAGATGATCTTTATGGGGGCGAGGTAGCACACAATTTATTTTCTATATGCTTAGAGCTTACATCACCAGTTTCCATTTTGTATAGATAATATGTTAGCACCATTAGCTATTATGTAATTAATTATTTGTTTTAAATCCTGCGTTTTGAACTATACAAGATTCAGCTTCCATTCTAATTTCAGCATTTATTTTTGAACAGAGTGGATGCATGCCTCTTACTGCAAGGTTGATCATGGATGACTGTCAACGATGCCAAGAATCATATCGAAAGCTTTGGCTCCTTTTTTTTGTCTAATGCCGTCATCTAAAGAACTTCTAATTTTCTGATGTTTGTATGATGTATTAGTGACTGCTGGACTGATGATATTCTGAACCGCCAACTTGTAGTTAAAATGCTTCTCGTACTATAAGTCCAGAATAAGATCAGCACTTGTAAGTCCCGATGGTCTAAATTGTAGAATGCATCTGCTATTTGATGCTTGCGATCTGCTACTCTTTCCCCTGTTTGATCTGTGTTGCCCATGGTGTTCCCTCTCTTTGCTCTGTTTTTCAGTTCTGAATGGCATGTTTTGGAACTGAATTTCGGTGAAAAATTGCACAGTTTTCAGTCAACTGTTGGGCAGAATTCAAACGATACTTTTTCTCATTTGATGGTCAACTTTGAGAGCTAAATCATCATGTTCTTTGCATCATCACTAATTCACTATGTAGACGAGGAGTGCATAACATGTAACTACAAGAATTAAATACAACAGGATGTAAGTGAGTACAAGATAACTTGTGGCCTAATTCTTGTCCTCTGATGTCTATTATCATAATATTTATGAAACACTAAAAACTCATATTTGGCAGGAGGAAACCTTATAAGGTACAGAAAGTCCAACCTCATGTCTTGCAAGACGAAATGTGAATACTGTGAAAATAAGGCCTGATCCTTAGACATGCCCTATAATCTCATGTTGTAATTTATAAAGTTTGACTTTGACTAAACCTATAATGTAGGGTAATTTCTCACGGAGGCAGTAACACATCTCTCTCACCCCCTCTCTACCGCCCTCGTTCCCATCAAAATCTAGGGCCAATAGACACTTTCCCTCTCCTCTCTGGCGACGATCGGCCGACGACGAGTAGGATGAAGGACCCTTGCCTGTACAGCCGTACCAGTAGTTTAGGGTAGCTTGCTTTGGTATAGTTTGTGGTTGGCGTTATCCAGGTGGTTTGCACTGCTTCGCCTGGTTTCACGGGCCGAGTCCGCAACATTTCGGTGATGTTCCTCTTCTTCACGTTGTTCCTATGGCTGGACTCAGAGGCGGACAAGGGCGGCATCGTTGGCATCTCCCTCTTCAATAAGGCCCTAGCCCTTGTTCGTGGCGACAACCTAGGTTGGAGCAGAGACAGTGGGTGCCTTCCTCTTCTTCGTCCGCGTGGTGCAAACAAGGAAGAAGTGCATGCTGGTGTTGCTGTCAAAGATTTCGTGAAGCTACGGGGAAGATCGTTGCTGAGTTGGAGATCTCCACATGGTGGCCTTGTCTTGCCACCTTGACCTTTGGCCAAAGAGGCAGCCTCTCCAAGCGCCATGGATGATGTTTATTCAATCGCCGGATTGGGGGCCCTTCGCGTGGTTCTCGTCGGCGTTCATCATGTTTGCCGCTCCAAGTGGCCTTGTCCCTGGAGGCAGCGAGAGTGGCTTGCGATGGAGTTCCGGTTTTGGTGGTGGAGGGGAAGGACCCGATTGCTTTTCATGTCAAATTTCTAGGTCTTTTTTATAAATTTTTAGTTTTCCTTTCTTCGATGGTACCTATTAAACTGTACCCCCCAAAGTTAATACGACGCAACTAGGCCCTTGGGGGCCATTCCCTTGTTAAAAAATGTAGAGTAAATAATACCCTCACACAAAAATGTTTTAGATGTGCATTTTTATACACAAACTTGCAAATTGTGGTAGCGTGGTACGCAAACATGATTATCGAGTGCAAGATTGGACCATTTATGTAGTCTAAATTTGTTAGTTGGCTATCACGTTGGATATGTTGGACCTTGTTTACCATGTGACAAGGGGATGACTCGTGTGTCTAACCGACATAGTGTTTTAGCAGTGAATATGGAACAATTATGGTCCGTTGGATAAAGTTTTAGATGATTAAGATCTTTTGGATCACCCCATCCAAGGTCTTTCTATATTGGTATAGGTTTGTCAACTTTTTTAGCATCCAAGTGTTGGATTTGCTATATGGGCTTAGCCCATGGCCTCTAGCAACGGTGACACCCGTGGTGTCATGATCTTGTTGGAGGCGTCGTCGTGGAGTTGAGTTTCTATAACTTACGCGGTTTTTTTTGCTCTGTAGGCAAACCCCAGATCCTCGGGGTGATGCGATGGAGGCATTGTCCGTGTCTTCTTTCTCCTTGGGGGCATCGTCTCGAAGCGAACTTCAGCTTGGGGACCGGAGAAGGATGGCACCGAGGTTGTTGGCCGAGGGCGCTACATGCAGTTTAGCAACATATTTCTCTTGCGAAGCTCGTTATCAAATTCAGAACTATCTATATTGACGTGTGTGGCCGTTGTTGGCACGTGGTCAGATGGGCCGGTGGTGGTGCCTAATGTAGTTTACATGTTCCATGGCAATGTTGGTGTTTTTTGGCCGTTTCGCTAATAAACGTCAATTTCTATTTTCTACAACATATATATCCTTTTTCTACAACTCAACGAGTATTCCTTTCTTCCAAAAACATCGCCTTAGAGCCTATGTCAGTGTATTATTTCAGCTTTTATAGAATCTATTTATGTGTCATTTATGTTCTTCATTATAGTAAATATGCGTCATGCATAGAAAATTATTCTTTATATGTACCTCAACTGGTCGTGTACACTCGGTAAGTTAAAGTAGTATTTATTTATCAATAACATTGGCACCATTTTGATATTATACACTTAAAAAGAACACATTAATCAGTTAAATTTAAAATCAGCGATGAAGAAGTAAATGTAAAAGCACCAAGACTGTGACCACTTTGTATAGTTTCCCTAGTATAATTGCGGTCAGGCCCTTTTCGGTTTACATGTTTGAAAAACAAAAGAATGTTAACATGCATATGAATTGGGTTAGCTGAACAAAGCATGCTGGTTATGAAAACAACAGGAATAAAAAAGACATGTCCGGTCCGCATGAAGCTGGTATGGTTTGGTCTGGGTTGGTTCACATTTCAGAGAAAGCTTTTCTCCATCAAAATGTCCTAAATATTTTTCAATATAATTCCAAAGCAGCATCACCTGACATAGTGGCACAAAGTCCATTTACATTGTTTCAGCTTTGGTGCTATCAACGGGAACTGAATCCTTAGCTACATGTCTAGCTATCAAAATAAGACCAACCGTTTCAATACCTCTATTTTTTTTAATCTAGTCAGCACTCGCCTAGTTTCCTCTAGTTTACAGAATTATTACCTTCAAGACAACACTGAATTACATGCATGGTTCATGGTTGTGCTGGAGAATGGCATCTCCGCACGACCTAGTTGAAGGGCTGGGCGATATCTTTGTATATAGATTGATGTCCATTGCCGCCATGGCCAGATGTTGAGGCTATAATTTTGCCATTGAGTATGTCAACTCACCAAAACCAGTTTGAATATTCGGACCGACCTATCTTCCTTTTCAGAGATATGTTTCAGGAACACCGGCTAACCTAATCATTCAGCAGCCTTCAGTCGGTAGCACATTACACATAGAGCATGCATGTCCCGCGCGGTCGCGTGTGCTAGGGAGTCATCAAGAACGATCGTGAGTTTGTGACGGATAAGCTAGTGGCTACTTTGCAGATTGCGACTTTGCAAAACTCTTCAACATGGCACGGCCGGTGCCACGGAGGCCGGTAAGGGCACGCCGTCCGCCATCCTCAAATAAGAGTCCTCAAGTAAGAGCAGCGCAGCAGTAACACATGTACAACCGCAGATCTTGTACATCTCGAGCTGCTTGTCGTGCTCATCGTCAATTCGTCATCCGCCATGAGGGCGATCTCCATCTCCAATCCTTCTCGGTCTCAGACCGGCGGCGGGTGCACCGAAGCAAACGTTCCACCGCGGCCTTGTCGTCCTCCGCCAATTTCTGGTAATTTGACGGCTTGACGTCGCCGAGCTCAAACTGGATGCCATCTTGGGTGGCTGCCGGCGGGAGGCAGACATCGTCATCTCTACGGCCGCGACGCCGCCTGCTTCTCGGCCTTGTTCATTGTCGCCCTGCTGATGCCTGTCTCGCTTGGAGAACTAATTAATCGATCATTTCTTGATGCGACGAGCTGATCGGGACGGCCGTACACATATATAGAAACGTGGTGCTCTAGCTAGCCTGTTTTGATTCGATCTGGACTCTACTTGTTGGACGTGCAACGTATGCTGCTGGGAGTACGATGTCCAGTGGAGACGGAGGAAAACAAGGAAGTAGCCATTGGGCTTGTCCTAGGAGAACACAGGCGAAACCTAGGCAAACGACAGACGAAACCCAGGAGAACGACGGACGAACGGATGCTTAGCGATCCTGCGGTTTAGTACCGCCTCGACTAACTACAGAAAAGTTGGAGTGCGGGCTAGGCAAGGCGTGGACAAAAGCGTATTTTCGGTGGATTGAAAGCGTATTTGCGACTGCCACCATACCTGTAGCAATATTATTAGTAGAGATTAAAACAGGGCAAGTTGCCTGTTTTGTTCAAAACAAAACACCAATTGGGAAAATAATGAAGACGACATGGGGACTAGTCGCTTCTGTCTTTGTTTTTTTGAGAATGGTCTTCCTTTTCTTCAACAGAGAGCTCCTGCTTGGTGAGACTGAAGAGTGTTGGTCCGCTCCTGAGGGGAATGGTAGGGTTTGGCAGCGAGAATTTTTGACACATGAGACCACATGCGCGAGTGAAATGCTAGAAAAGACCACCTGCGAAAATTTTTGTCAAAAAAGACCCCCTGCGAGTGGCGGCACCCCTGGCCAGGCGACACGTGGCACGTGCCGCCTGGGCCAGTGCCGGCAGGCCCCTGCCGCCGTTGCCGTTGCCGGCACGCCATGCCGCCATCACCGTTGCCGGCACCCTGGCACGCCAGCCTTCAAATTATGATAAATTAATTCATTTTATCAACTACACCACGTCACCTTGCCGGCAACGAGGATGGCGGCAGGGCCCACCCGGCCGAACGGAGACTACGTGCCGGCAACGGCAACGGCGGCAGGGACCTGCCGGCACTGGCCCAGGCGGCACGTGCCACGTGTCGCCTGGCCAGGGGTGCCGCCACTTGTAGGGGGTCTTTTTTAACAAAAAAAAATTCGCAGGTGCTCTTTTCTAGTATTTTCCTCGCGCAGGTGGTCTCATGTGTCAAAAATTCTGGCAGCGAAGCCACCATGGAGTTCGGATCGGGGCCTTCCACCACCCGACTGCTAGCCCTAGGCGACCAGGGCAAACAAGACCTCATCAGCGCCCTCCCCGACGACCTTCTCCTGCTCGTCCTCGCCCGCCTCCCCTGCGCCGGCGCCGCCGCGCGCACCGGCGTCCTCTCCCGCCGATGGCGCGGCCTCTGGGCACGCCTCCGCCGGATCGTCCTCCGCGAAGTCCCCTTCCACTCCGCCGAGCCGGCGCTCGCCCGCATCCCTCGCCCCCCGCCGACGGTCTCCCTCCTCAAAATCTGCCTCCCGAAGCCGCGCGCGTGCGTCCCCCCGGAGCACCTGGCGGCAGAGAGAGCCCGCCTCAACTCGCTGCTCCGCGCCGCCGCGCGGCTCGACCCGGAGGAGTTCTTCCTGGCCTCTCCCTTGGGCCTAGGCCCCCACCTGCCTTCCTTCCACCGCACCACCTCCATCGTGCTAGACCTTTGCAGTCCAGTTCTTCCTTGCGGGGCTTACCCCCCCCATCGGCCTCCTGCCAGCGGGCTCTGAATTCCCCGCACTCGAGACGCTGTCCATGTCCGGCTGCTTCTTCAACGACTCCGATGACTTGCTCTCCCGCTGCCCCCGGTTGCGCACGCTCCGACTCACTGATGTGTATTTCCAGATGGAGGACATGAGGGTCAACTCACCATTACTGCAGGAGCTTGTCGTGGCCACGACATGGGCACACCATGTCAACATCGTTGCCCCTGTGCTAACACAATTGACTGTATCCTTTAACAGCTACCAAGAGGCCAGCATTTCCATCTTTGCACCAATGGTTGAGAAGGTCTCATGGCACAGCGGTTTCTCCACGAGCTCTAGTGCCTTTGGTCTTTGGCAGCTCGGGAAACTGAGCCTACAGGTGGCAGAGAGACAAGGACAGCCCCCTTCGCTGCAAATTCATGCCAGCACCGTCTGTCCCCTCTCCTGCTAATTTGCTGCAAGTTTTGAGGAAACTAAATTTTGTGAATGACATATCTTCTTTCTTCAGAGCTCGTCTCCTTATCACCGTAAAGTTGCCAGCTTTACACAGGAGATAGAGGAGCGATTGATCGCTGCCTTCTCTGTCTTGGAGATACATCTCAAGACTAAGGGGCATGTTTATGGAGCATTTGTGTCCCATGTCCTTGAGACTAATGAAATTCGTTGTGCCATACAGAGGCTCAAGGTCGACGTACAGAGATCGGTGGTAATTCTCTGCTCTGATAGTATATCTCTCAGTAACACAATGTGTAGTAATTCAGTAATTAACATGCACTCTTTTGGTTTTAGATGGAAGAAGAAGAGGAAGGATGCCCGCTAGATTGTTCATGTGAGCCCAAGGACTGGAAATCCCAAACTTTTGCTTTGACTGCTCTAGAAGAAGTGGAAATCAGCGGCTTCGGTGGAAAGGATCATGACTTTGATTTCCTGAAAGTGATACTCAGGTCTGCACCTATGCTGAAAAGTATGACTATGAAGCTGTCACAGGAGGCCTCGGCAAGTAACGACGGATGCACAAAAATATACAACATATTCAAGGCATATTCTTCCGTGCAATGCTATGTTTATCTTAGCTCTGGTGAGTATATGTTCGGCATGCATGATTATCATCAGGACTGATTAGCATGCTCCTAAGTGAAACAAAGATATAATTGTTAATCCTTGTAGATTTGTCGAAACCTAATGTCATGCTTTCATTTGAATGTTATGTCTTTAATTGTTAATTCTTTTAAGACTTGTGGAAATGTGGTGTGGACATGCCAATTATAGAGTTTGGAGCATGTATCCTATTTATTAGCTAGTTAAACATGATATAGAGTGAGTGATAAGAAAAAAACATGATTTTTGCGCAGGGTTCCTTACCTTAGTTGCCATTTTGCTTTTTTGCAATCTTCTCTATTAAGCATGCCCTTTTGTTCTGCATCTGTATTCAAGTTTCTAGGTTAGCTGAAGTTGTCTCATCTAAATTCATTGTACTATTTCTTTCTGCTGTCAGCATATATTGCGCTTTATTTGTGAGTCACAAAAATATCTACACATGTATAACAACTCCACAACTGCATGTTGTGATACTGACCGGAGCTGGTTTAAATTTGCCTCCGATGCAGGGTTAATGCATGGCAGCGACAATTGCCCATCAACATGATTCTGATCCTTTGCATATTCGGATTCATTGCCATCAACATGATTCTGATCCTTGCATATTCAAATTCATGGTGGGTATCGACAAAGACCATTCTTTTCACATGCTGACCAATTTCATTATCTGTTATCTGTACTTTGCTCCGTTGCTTCAACTCATCATCTGGCGTATTCTTTTGCTTTGTCTAGTGTAGCTATATATATGACGCTCTTAGTTAGATCTTGAATGGTTTCTCTGCGATTCAGTTATTTAAGTTAATGCACTCAACTCATGTGACCATGTCAGTCATGCACTATAAGCAAGTTATTCTGTTAATCATGTGGTTAATTTGGGGTATTTGTGTTGCTTCATTTTGTTGACACACGGCATTGTTTTACTGGAACTAAATTGAGCAGCAGTGAATAGAACTCAGGAGATGATCTTTATGGGGGCGAGGTAGCACAAAATTTATTTTCAATATGCTTACAGCTTACATCACCAGTTTCCATTTTGTACAAACAGTATAAAAATATTACCAGAGTTGTGTAACCTCCGTAAACGTAGTAGGTGCTCTAAAAAGAACAACTCTCAGATATTTTTTTATATGGAAATTAGCAAGATTGATATTTTTTTCATGTGAGAATAGCTTGTATAGATAATATGTTAGCACCATTAGCATTATGTATTGTTTTAAGTCCTGCCTTTTGAACCATACAAAGATTCAGCTTCCATTCTAATTTCAGCATTTATTTTTGAACAGAGTGGATGCATGCCTCTTTTACTGCAAGGTTGATCATGGATGACTGTCAATGATGCCAAGAATCATATCGACAACTTTGGCTCCTTTTTTGTCTAATGCCGTCATCTAAAGAACTTCTAATTTTCTGATGTTTGTATAATGTATTAGTGACTGCTGGACTGATGCTATTCTGGACCGCAAACTCGTAGTTTAAATGATTCTTGTGCTATAAGTCCAGAATAACATCAGCACTTGTAAAGTCCCGATGGTCTAGATTGTAGAATGCATCTGCTATTTGATGCTTGCGATCTGCTCCCTTTTTCCCTGCATGATCTGTTTTGACCATAGTTTTGCCTCTCTTTGCTATGTTTTCAGGTCTGAACGGCATGTTTTGGTACTGAAGTTCAGTGAAATTTTAGTGAAAATTTGCACAGTTTCAGTCAACTTTTGGGCAGAATTCAAATGACATTTTTTCTCATGCGATGGTCAACTTTGAGAGCTAAAGCATTTTGTTCTTTTGCGTCATCACTATGTAGATGTGGACTGCATAACATGTAACTACAAGAGTCAAATACAACAGGATGTAAGTCAGTACAAGATGACGTGTGGCCTAATTCTTGTCCTCTGATGTCTATATTATCATAATATTTTTGAAACAGTAAAAACTAATATTTGGCAGGAGGAAATCTTGTGAGGTACATAAATTCCAACCTCAAGTCTTGCAAGACGAAACGTGAATTTCAGCGCAATGTTATAAGAGCAATTACAGCGACTTGATTAGTCGTAACGTTGCAGAACTTGTGAACAGAATCCATGCCGAGGCAAGATAGTGCTGCCACAGCTTGTGACAATGAACATGCTTGTGATTACCTGCAAAGGTAAGAGGCTGAGTGGCGCAAGGTAATTCCTGAATGGTTGCTATGCCAGTCAGTCGTTGATACATATTGTGCCCAGACCAATCTATGTCTAGTCGTTTCAGTTTTCAGTTCTTTTTGTTACTGTCCCCTTCATATTTCAACGCCCAGTGTTTCTCGGCCAGAAGTAGACAAAAGCAGCAGAGTATGTTCAGTTCGGATGCTCACTTGAGCTAAGTTAACCCTGTGATTACCCCACTGCACCGATATTACACAAAGGAGATGGACCTGTATTTTGCAAAGGGCCACGAGTTTCAGTGTTTCGCCATGACTGCCTTGAACAAAACTGAAGCCTTATTCCTTCTGAAGAACACCTTTCTGATACTCATCATTCAGCTTGTCGCAGTAGATGGAATACAGACTATGGTGCCTATATACTGATCTTTTGTATGGATGGAACTTGATGTACAGATGCTAGTTGAGAGCAAGATGTGTTCGGTTCATATGGATACATGCTGTCGCTATCGAGAGTAATGATCTGTCGGCCTCCTTACCTGACAGGACCCCCTGACCCCGCGTCGCTCCCGCTTGGGGCGGCTCGGGGGAACCCTAGCCGCCGCCGCCGGGCTCCTCCCCTTCCCGAGCTACCCTTCGCCGCCGCTGCCGCAGGCCGACGACGCGGTGGCGGTGGGCGCCCTCGCCGCCGAAGGCTTCGGGGGGAGGGGGGTTCTCGCCGTGGAGGCGCATGGTCGGGACGCCGTCGGTCGGGGCGGTGCAGCGTCGAGGCATGCTGGGGCGGCGGCCCCAGGGCGAGGTCGCCGGCGAGCCTGCCTCGACCGTGCTCCTCGTGGTGGCTGGGGCTGGATCCGCCGCGGATCTGGCTCCGGGAGAGCCGCGCCGCCGTCTTCTCTTGGTGTGGATGCAGGGGCTGGTGGCGGTAGGGCGGCGGGGCGGGCGTGTCGGTTTCTCCGGCGACCAGTTGCGTCGTCGGTGCGGGTCTGCCCGGGCTCGTTCTGGGCGGGAGGCCGCTGGGACGGGGAGGCTGCTTCCCTGCGTGGTCTCTGCCGGCGTAGCTCGCGGCTTGGCTACGGCCTGGCCATCCCCCTGCTCGCGTTTGTGGGCGCTCGGCGGTTCTCGGACCACCGTGGTCCCCGGTAGCTGGAGTGGCGACTCCAGACGGTGGCGCCGGTTGGCGGACGTCTGCTTCTTTGGCTGCAAGGGCGGCGACGAAGCGGGCGGCGATGAAGTGGTGCACGGTGGCCAGTCCGATGTGCTGGCCGAAGGTCTCTCGAAGCTGATCTGGGTGAAAACCTGTTCTTGGCCGATGGCCGAGCCGGCGATGGTGGTGCTTCGGGCTCCATCCCCTTCTTGAAGGCGTCGTCGAGGTGAAGCTCCATACCTTCTGCCTTCTCCGGGGGAAACCCTTGATCTGTTGATCGGATGATGGCGGCGCTCCAGCGTCGTTTCCCTCTCGGGGGCATCATTCTTGGAGATGTGCATCGGCTGGAGGGACCAGTGGTTGGTTTTCGGTGGCGGGTGGAGGTTTCCGTGCGGATGGCTTGCGTGGCAACGATGGTGGTGATCAGCGATGGTGTGATTGCGGTAGGATCTTGTTAGTCGGCTTCTCTTCCGGCATGTTCGACTCGTCTTCCTCCTTGACTTCCCTTCATATGAAGTCGGAGCTGCAGCCTGGGGGCGTGTGGCGACGATGACAAGCGATGGGCGGTCTCGGCGTGAGGACTTTCGTCGACGCTGGTCCTGCACATCTTCTTCCCGGAGCTCGTCTTCAGTATCGGAGCTGCCACTCTTCTTCACGATGGGTCGACTGTTTGGCATAGGCCGGCGTGAGCTGGTAGTCAGGTTGGCCGGGTGCGCCTTGGGGGTCTTGTGTGGCCTTGGGCATGGGTTGTGTTGTGGGGGGGGGGGGGGGGTCTTCTGGCCCATTTGTATCGGTTTTCACTCGGTTTCCACCTTAAAAACCGGACACCTTCTTCTTAATGAATTGATTGGGGCAATGCTTATTTACCCCCGTTTCAAAAAAATGATCTGTCGGCCTTCATATAGATGTTGGGGGCAAGGCAAGCCCAAGGAAAGTCTAGGTTGGCGCTCCATGATACATGCTTTGATCACGAATTTTTGACACATAAGACCACCTGCGCGAGTGAAATGCTAGAAAAGACCACATGCCGAAAAATTTGTCAAAAAAGACCCCCTACGGGTGGCGGCACGTCTGGCCAGGCGACACGTGGCACGTGCCGCCTGGGCCGACGCCGGCATGGGGGTGCCGCCACAGCCAACGCCGGCATGTCTGCTGCCGTCGACGGCCATTCGAAGAGGTGGGTCCTGCCGCCACTGCCAAATCCGGCAGGCATGCGCCACGTCACCCTGCCGGCAACGGCTAAGGCGGCATGCCCCACCGCCGTCACCTGCCAGCCTACGTGCCGGACTTGGGGATGGCGGCACCCCCATGCTGGCGTTGGCCCAGGCGGCACGTGCCACGTGTCGCCGTCACCCGCAGGGGGTCCTTTTTGACAAAAAATTTGGTAGGTGATCTTTTCTAGCATTTCACTCGCACAGGTGGTCTTATGTGTCAAAAATTCGCTTCAGCCGCCAAAAAACATTTTTCAAAAAAAAAAAATCAACATGCAATGTCATTGCATAACACGGCCGAATCACATAGTAACAAATCTTGGTTCACACGCAGACTCTTGCCATAATACCTCGCCGGCACCGGCATCTCCAGCGTTGCGTTCCGGTCCGGTGGGATCCCCGACGACTGGGTTATTGGCCTCCCTCGCCGGCGAGGACGACGCATCGACGAGGAGTTAGCCCCAGTGACACTGCTGGCTGCCCAGAGCAAGTGGTGGTTGACATTTGGCAAGAGGTGCCCCAACGCTGTGATCTCTTGTGGGTGTTGCAAATGCCTCACTCATGGGCACCGTGTTGGAGATGTTATAGCGACGCTGGTAGCGACATTGTTGTGCAACACTGAGCACACGAACACTACGTGCACCATCATGGATCCTATTTCGAGCGCATTATTGGCTATCATGGATCCTATTACGAGCATTATTGGCTCCTCGACCCACACTCCACTCCGCGCCTCCTCCTGCTCCTATTGTTCGACACTGTCCTGCTCGTCTCGCCTTCTCCCCCTAGCTACCCACTGCGTCGGCCATGAGTCACCTCGTCATTCTGCAAAAGATGCATGTACCTGCCTCCAACTTTGGCCAGACGGTCACGATGCGAGTGAGATATCTGTATCACTGCAACTGCTTAATGCACTAGAGGCCCAGGCGGTCATGGAATTGTTGAACAACGACACTGATCAGTGATGGGATCCATGTCATACACAAGTATAGACGATGCTTTGCCAACAGTAGAACCCACCAGTGTCCTTCCCTTCTTGCACGCATGTACACTTCAATCCTGAACAGTGAAAATCCTGAACAATCAAAGCGAGCAATGACGGGGATGACGAATGGCAGCAAAAGACACGGATAAATTACAGAGATTCCTCCCTATCTAGCTAGCTAGATTCTTTGTATCAAGATCGGGAGGAGGAGAACACCTCGGCTGTGCTGACAAAGTTTTTGCCGAGGTTAGTGGAACTATCTCAGGTCATCATGAGACGTCCAATGGCGAGCCAGGGCACCCAGCAAGTTCATCCGATTCGAGATCCAACGGCTGGGCTCCGACATCCGATTCAGGTTCCACACTTGCTCAGGGTTCAGTTGTATGTTTTGTATTTCGGTGTCTTTCAGAACGGCAACTTCACAAGTTCTTCACCTTTCAATCTTCAATTTACCTTCAACTGGCACCGAAAGCGCACAGCTAAACAGAAGCTAGGAGACTTGCCTTTTCTTTATCTCCACCAATGATCAGACGCAACCCATAGAGACTCGCTCAATCCAGTCCATCGAAAAGATAAGCAGAGCCCTGAAAGGGTAATCACCTGGGAAGTGTCTAATCTGACTGATTGATGACAACATCTTGTCAACACTGCACTAAAACGACCAGAAAGCACACCAACCCCTCCTGATTACTGAAATTCTCAGCCGCCAGTAGCCATCGTGTCAGAGTTACTGTTAGTATCAGGTGCTATCTGCCAGTTTCAATGCAGTTATCAGATCAGAGATGAGGCCCACGAACAAGGCGATACTGAATTACTGCGGCTGTCACCAGACAGACTAATCCAGATTCCAGAGAGGTGGAGCTGATGAGCATAGATGAAAAAGGCTTCAACTTAGCATGGGGATCTGGAGGCGAAACTAGTCGTATAAGTGCAGAGAATCCAGTTTCTGGATACCATAGTCATTCGAGTATCAAGTATCAACTGACACTTTGCACCGAGGTCAGTGACACATGGCCATTGGGGCGTGGAAATTTGGGAGTATCAGACCCCACCTGGACAAAGGACAACAGCTCTCATCACCACAACCCGTCCGATATAAAGTACCCAGCATTGGTTCCATCTATCTCCCTGCATCCTACACCAGAATAGACAAGCACACATCACATTCAGAGATAATCAGCACCATGTGGGCTACCAAGCATACCTTGCATGCACTTCCATGGCTCCTCCTCTTTGCACAGCAGGCTGCAGCCAGCGGCGGCTGCGACTGCACTACTGCTACCGACGGGGCGGACAAGCAGGGCGCGATGAAGCTGAAGCTGGTCGCCATCGCGTCCATCCTGACCGCGGGGGCGGCTGGTGTGCTGGTGCCGGTGCTTGGCCGCTCAATGGCTGCGCTGCGCCCTGACGGTGACGTCTTCTTCGCAGTCAAGGCGTTTGCGGCTGGCGTCATCCTCGCCACCGGCATGGTGCACATTCTGCCAGCAGCATTCGACAGCCTCACGTCCCCATGCCTCCACAGAGGAGGGGCGGGTAGGAATGACTTCCCATTCGTGGGTCTTGTTGCGATGTGTGCTGCAATGGCAACAATGGTGATAGACTCACTGGCTGCTGGATACTACCGGCGGTCTCACGTCAGTAAGGCACAGCCTGTTGACAGCATCGACATACCTGAGCATGCCGGAGACGAGGAAGGGAGGACCAATCATGTGCATGGGCATACGCAGGGCCATTCACATGGTGAGGTGGTGATCATCAGTTCACCAGAGGAGGCTTCAATAGCTGACACAATCAGGCACAGGGTGGTGTCTCAGGTAAGAGCAGCCACTCAGAGCTCGTAGGAATCCCTGACCTTGGCAGCAGTAATTGTTGCTTTGTTCCATAACTTCATGTGTCCCAGAAAAGTAGTGAATCTGAAATTGATGGGAGCATGAAAGAAGTAATTTTCAAAAGAATCAAGCAATATATCAACTTTTCATGAACACGCAGATAATAAGATCAAGTAGTAGTAGCACATAATGTTCCAAAATATCTCACTTCAACAAAATGATATCAACAATGAGCAAAAGCAAACAAATAGTTCCAAGATAATAGTTTCAGGGCGAAACCAAAAGGCATAGTGGCATGTTAAAGAATTCTCCAAAAATCTGTTTTGCATCTCTTTAGAGACCTTTCCATAACACATAAACAAACAGGGGGGGTGATGAGATCAATACCTAGATAGGCCTGGCATTATGTGCTTTACTTCTTTAGGGAAAACTTTTCCTCTTCAAACTAAGAATTGAGTTCCTCCAAACCATGTTCTCTAAGTAGGTAGATATTTTGAAGAACCAATGAGTCCCTCTTTAAATAACCAAGTTTATCATCATGCAGGTTTTGGAGCTGGGAATCTTGGTGCATTCAGTGATCATTGGGGTATCCTTAGGAACATCTGTGAGGCCGTCCACCATCAGGCCTCTGGTCGGTGCCCTTAGCTTCCATCAGTTCTTTGAAGGCATAGGCTTGGGTGGTTGCATTGTACAGGTACCTGCTTGTACTAAAACTAATATACTAGGTATCTGATAAGGATCTAACTTCCTTTTTCTGTTACATTCTTAGACTAAGATACCAGGAAGCTACAACTTACTCAAAAGACAATTACAAACCAGCATATCAGAATATTTATGACTCACAGAAGGGGAGGAAAACAAGCGATAAAGTCTTAAAGATAACATGGAGTTAGAATAAAATGGTTAACTGATATTAACTTACACATTCCAGGCATGAAACAATATGGATGAATTTCTTCCCAAAAAATCAACACAGTATATCCGACAGCTATTGACCATTAAGCTTTTTCAGGAAGAGAGCACAAAGTAAGAAATGTGGTCAGCAGATAGATTCTTATAAGGACTAAGGACGTACTGCTTTTCCATAAGATAAAGCAAGAAATATTTTCATGAAAGCAAATAAATGATTGCAGACAATAAAGAACCAATTGTCTAGTGCTGCAGAAACAAAGGCTAACATCTTTGATCTTCACTGCAGGCTAATTTCAAGGTAAGGGCAACCATCATCATGGCAACGTTTTTCTCCCTGACTGCACCTGTGGGCATTGTGTTAGGGATTGTGATTTCATCTAGCTATAATGTGCATAGCTCTACTGCCTTCATTATTGAGGGAGTCTTCAACTCAGCATCAGCAGGGATTTTGATCTACATGTCGCTAGTTGACCTTCTAGCAACAGATTTCAATAACCCAAAGCTACAGACAAACACAAAGCTTCAGCTCATGACATATCTTGCACTTTTCCTAGGTGCAGGGATGATGTCCATGCTTGCCATATGGGCATAGATCTCCATACGTCCACTAGTATTACAATGTCCTGCTAAAGTTGAAGTATCCAGTGTATTTCTCTATTTTATCAAAATAATAATCCATTGGTGCAGAATTGATTATTCATTCATGAATTTTCTATTTCCCAAAACAAGACACACTTGGATATTCTCTTTGTACGTCAGTGTATGAGACTGTATGAACGTCAGTCTTAAATCCTAAGTCATGTAAGTGATTAGCCATACAGCAGGTTTTGAATTTTATATTAAGACCAGCCATGTCCTGTCTGTCACGCAATTTATAAATCTGCAGGCATGGTTTAACCATCAACCAGAAAACAGAACAGGCTACTTTTTTTAGATCGTTAGTAAACAAACCTTTCAAGAAACTTGACATAAGAGATGGAAGGATTCAGCACAGTAAATTTTCAATAAAATTGAAGTCTACATGATTTATACGAGTTGCACATGCTCTTCTGAGAAAAAGCACATGTAACACACAAGACTGAAGTGCTACTGGAGCTATTGATCCATGACACTATAATCATGTACTGGGCTAAAGCTTCAGATAAGATTCAAGTCCTTCATGAAGTCAACGACAACATATCAAGAGCCTATTCTGTTTCGCGACAAAGAAAACTATCATCTGATGTCAAACAAAAATCTATTCATCAGCCACCACTGATTGTTAACAGATACTTCTTATTCAAATAACTAACAACAATTTGACTCAAAAGTAGTTATTCCCAACCAAGTCTAAGATATTAGTATATGGCATACAAAGGAAACAACTTGATTAAGATAAATCTGCGAAAGTTTCGCAAAAAAATCTGCTTGAAGTATGTGCCAAAGAATAACAGACATAATCAGTAAAAGTAGATTCTCAACTGTGATCACAAGAGTGGTCTTTCTCAACATCATAAAAACTTAACAAGTTGCAAACAATATCTACTGATAACTGGTACATAAGATTCTTCTTAAAATACCTCCAGTTCTCAAAAATTTCAGCGACTACATCCATCAAACAAAAAGGGCGTGCTTAATCTCACATAAGCACATAACACAACTGATTCTGGATAGCATGCGTATCACTATCATGCAGATAAAACCCAAGCTTAGTTGTGATACTGCCTAGTGCCTACTCCACCTTCCCCTTCCCATTGGAGTCGTCACTCACTTGCGAGGAAGTTGGCTGGTTAATGCTGGCTTTAGCATTCGCCAGAAAGGTTGGATCAGGCTGCGGCTCTTGATGGGGAGTCTCCTTCATCGCCATGTATATGTAATATCCGATCACGAGGTTGACCGAGACGACAGCAAGGAATCCACTCGCCAAGGTTTGCGTCGAGGGTGAAAGCTGACCAACACCTGACCAATGAGTAAAACGTTATTTCCATATGAATGCATGTGTTTCAGACTTTCAGTTCTGTGTAAAATATGAAGTACACCATAATGTAGAAGGGACAGCAATCATACCTGGAAAGATCTGGTGGTTGAACCCATACACGATTGCAACTGGGATCATCCACATCAGCATTGACGTGACAGCGAACTTTGTGATCACCGTCGACATTGCTTTCTCCTGACGGGAACGCTGATACAATACAATTCAAGATAAAAATGAACTATGAGTTCAACATACAGGATACAGCAACATCTAACTGTTGGGAAAGATGACCCAGTAAGCTACTTATGGTTTATGCGCTTGTGAGAGCGATCAATGAACGGAATACCTAGTGTCAGGTTACAGCCTTAAACCACAGAAAGCATTATGCTTCTCCTGCCTATCCTAGGTTAAATTGTTGTTTGGTCGATTTGCAGAATTTGCCCAAGAACTGCACCCTACCCTTGGTTCCCAAAAAAGAAAAGTTTGCCTTGCTATGCTACTGATCGTGCCCGATGCTAAATTGTCACTGTGGAATAAACCAAACAACATCGGCGGTAGAATATAGCTGCCAAGTCATCTAATCGATGACCTAATTTCATCAATCTAGAAGTAATTCCATCTCGGCGGTAGAAGCAGGGAGCTCGTCGGGCTCGCCAAGTTAAACTGCAGCAGAAGATGACGAGACTTACTTGACTGCGGGGAGGCTTTGGCGAGGTCGACGGAGACACGGCCTGCCTTCGCACCAGGGTAGGAAGGGTCAGGGGAGAAGGCGATCTGAGTAGCAGGGACAAGGGAGAAGAAGCCAGAGAGGAAGACGATCTGACAAGAGGAGATGCGACCACGGACTCTCCTGGTTCTAATGGGCTGGAGCCCATGGGCTGCGGGCCGGGCCGTCGCGGTTTCACATGGGCCGGGCACGGGCCCGCTCCGCCGCTGACAACTAGTCCGAGTGGAAGGGCCGAGACGCCGCCGAAAGAACCAATGCTCCTCCGCGCCGGCCTCCCCCACCTCCGCCGCCGCGCGGCGGCGCTGCCCCGCTCGCTCGCGCCGCGCCGCCTCTCCTCCGAGCCGCCGCCGCCGGGCGCCGAGTGGACGGACACGGTGGACTACCTGGACGAGACGGGGGAGGTCCTCTCGTCCGCGCCGGGGGCGCGCCCCGCCGTGCCGGGCGCCGACCCCACCATCCTCTCCGGCTCCTCCGCGCACCCGCTCCCGCGCCCCGCCGCGGCGGCACGCCTCGCCGCGCTCGCGCTCCGCCTCCGCTCGGGGCCCACCCTCTCCGCCGCGCTCTCCGCGCTCCCCTCCCCGCCGGACCCCGCCCTCCTCCTCCTCGCCGCCAGCTCCCTCCCCGCCTCCGACCCCGTCCCGCTCCTCTCCCTCGTCGCCTGGGCCCGCCACCAGCCCTGGTTCGTCCCCTCCGACGACCTCTCCTCCCTCGTCGCCGCGCGTCTCCCGCCACCCACCCACTCCTCCGACCTCCTCTCGCTCTTCGACGACGCCCTCGCGCACCCAGCAGACCCAGCATCCTTCCCCAAGACCCTCAACGCCGTCGTCTCCGCGCTCGCCACCCACGGCCTCCTCGAGCCCGCGTTCTACTGCTTCAAGCGCCTCCGCGACGCCGGCTTCCGGGGCCTCGGGACGCCCACCTACAACGCCCTCCTCTCGCTGCTGCTCACCAGGGGGCTTGCCTTCAAGGCATTCGAGGTGCTCGACGAAATGTCCGTGTGTGGCTGCCCGCTCGACAAGGGCACTTACGAGCTTGCGGTGCCGGCCCTGGCACGCGCCGGCAGGATCGACGCCTCACGGAAGCTGTTTGATGAAATGAGGCAGAGGGACGGGGTCGGGCCTGCGTCGCCGGCAGTGTACAGCACGATGGTGGACGTGCTGGCCAAGTCAGGGAGGCTCGACGCGGCGATGGGGATGTACAGGGAGATGGTGGCCGTGGGGCACAGGGTGAGCACGGCAGTGAGCACCGCAATGGTGGAGGGGCTCGTGAAGGCCGGGAAGCTCGATGCCGGGATGGAGCTTTGGGAGGAGATGAGGCGAGGAGGGCTCCGCCCAAGCTTTGGGCTGTACACCATGGTGGTCGAGGCGAATGCGCGGTCAGGGAGGCTGGACGTGGCTGCCAAGTTGTTTGGCGATATGGAGAAGTCCGGCTTCTTCCCGACACCTGCCACATATGCTTGTCTGGTCGAAATGCATGCTTCGGCGGGGCAGGTGGATATAGCAATGAGGATGTACCACTCCATGGCAAATGCAGGGACAAGGCCGGGGCTGAGCACATTTACAGCATTGCTGACGATGCTGGCGAACAAGCGGCTGCTGGATTTGGCCGCAAAAGTGTTGCTTGAGATGAAGGCATCAGGGTTCCCAATCGAGGTGACTGCGAGTGACCTGTTGATGATTTATATCAAGGATGGGTCGACGGAGCTCGCACTCAAGTGGCTGCGTTTCATGGGCTCTGCCGGGATACGGACCAACAATTTCATCATAAGGCAGCTCTTCGAGTCTTGCATGAAGATGGGACTGTATGACTCGGCACGTCCACTGCTCGAGACATATGTTGGTGCAGCGGCGAAGGTGGACATGATACTCTATACTTCCATCCTCGCGCACTTGGTGCGGTGCCAGGATGAGGACAGTGAAAGGGCAATCATGAACATCCTGAGCGCGAGCAGACACAAGGCGCATGACTTCATGTGCGGGTTGTTCACTGGGCCTGAGCAGCGGAAGAAGCCCGTGCTCTCCTTCGTCCGTGAATTCTTTCAGTGCATCGACTACGACAATGAGGAGAGCGCAGCAAGGTACTTTGTGAACGTGCTACTCAACTACCTGGTGCTCATGGGGCAGATGAACCGTGCACGATGCGTCTGGAAGGTCGCCTACGAGAACAAGCTGTTTCCCAAGGCCATCGTTTTCGACCAGCACATCGCCTGGTCCCTGGACATCCGGAACCTGTCTGTGGGAGCAGCGCTCATCGCGACAGTGCACACGCTCCACCGATTCAGGAAGCGGATGCTCTACTACGGGGTCGTGCCGCGTCGCATCAAGCTGGTGACAGGCCCGACACTCAAGATGGTGGTGGCCCAGGTGCTGGCATCACTGGAGTCGCCATTTGAGGTAAGTAAGGTTGTCCTGCGGGCGCCCGGTGACTCGGTGCTCGAGTGGTTCAAGAAGCCGATTGTGCAGCAGTTCCTGCTCAACGAGATACCATCTAAGTCTGACGTTCTGATGCACAAGCTCAACGTTATGTTCCCAAGCTCGGCTCCAGAGGTCCGGTCTCTGTCCCTCCCTAGGTCCCTTGGCATGCCACGGTGATGGTGCGAATCTCTATACGCATAACCGTAGCATATTGTATACTGTAGCTTTTTGCCAAGCATGAGAATGCTCGATCTTCTCTCTGTATTTGTACTTGTACAATAATGGAAAATGCAAATGGTGTATGGTTCCATAAATTTTGAAGAAAGAAGAGATAATGCAAATGGTTCCTATTGTGAAGTGGGAAGAACTCACACATATTTGTGTCATGTTATTAAGGAATTTCATCTTATTTTTATGAAGAACAGATGTTACATACTGCATTGTTATCTCCAATTCTCACCGTCTCATAGAATCCATTTCTCATACTTATTACATAATATACGCAAGGTACAACACTAAAGTAAGGCTGATTGAGCACAGTCATGTCATTTTTGCTGCATTTATCGGCACCAGCAGGATCAGGTGTTATTGTTGCTGGTTTTGGTACTGATCTCGCAGGTAAATGAACGCTACAGAGTGGAGGCCAGCGACCTGAAGGTGTTGCCGACGTCGATGACGAAGCGATACCTGACATCGCCCTTGGCCAGGCGCTCCATGGCCGCGTTCACCTCTCCCGCGCCGATCACCTCGACGTCCGCAGTCACACCATTCTCGGCGGCAAAGTCAAGCATCTCCTGCATCTCCCTGATGCTCGCCATGCAGCTCCCGGTCAGGCTCTTGCCGCCTGTTGGATCACAGTACAGATCGTCACAAAGATCAGACTAGTAATATCACCAGATTTTCGGGTGAGTGAGGTCGAAGAATGGGACTTACCGCCGATGAGAGCGAAGGCAGAGACGTGCAGGGGCTTGTCTGGGATGCCGAGCAAGATCATCTTGCCGTGGGGCTTGAGGAGCGCGAGGTAGGGGTGCACGGCCGCGCCGGCGCACGCAGTGCTGAGGATGCCGTGCATGGTGCCCGCGGCGGCCTTCATCTCGGCTGCGTCGGTGCTGAGCACGAACGCGTCGGCGCCGAGCCTCTCCAGCGCCTCCTCCCGCTTCCCCGGCGACGTGCTGATCACGGTCACCTTCGCCGCCCCGAACGCCCTGGCGAACCTCACGGCCACGTGCCCCAGCCCGCCGAGGCCCACCACGCCGACGTGCTTGCCCGGCACGTCCAGCCCGTGGCGCCGCATGGGAGCGTACACGGTGGCGCCCGCGCAGAGCAGCGGCGCGCCGGCGGCAAGCGGGAGCGCGTCGGGGAAGTGGACGACAAAGCGCGCGTTGGCGACGACCAGGTCGGAGTAGCCGCCGCGCGTGACGGTGCCGTCCCGGTCGTGGGAGTTGTAGGTGAGGACGATCCTGGAGCAGTAGTTCTCGGCGCCGTCCTCGCAGCTCTCGCAGGAACGGCAGGTGTTCACCATGCACCCGACGCCCACCCTGTCTCCGGCGGCGAACCCCGCCACGTTCTTGCCCACCTCCGTCACCACCCCGGCGATCTCGTGCCTGCGTTGTCCACATGGCAACCATTGATAAGAACTAGCAGTCTAGAACAACAGTGATCAGCCCAGCAATCTCAAATTTTACCCGGGGACGACAGGGTAGTTGGCGTTCCTCCACTCGTTCTTGATGGTGTGCAGGTCGGAGTGGCAGATCCCGCAGTAGAGCACCTTGATAGCAACATCGTCGTCTCCAGTATTCCTGCAGAAGAATGAAAATGAGCAAATTCAGATAATTCAGAAAATACCAGATCGAGTGGAGTGGATACTGGAACACAGAGTATTTCCTCTGTTGCACTGCACCTGCCATCTTGTTGTAGAACTGCAACTGCTGTACCAGAGATGCAGGGTTCAGAATTTCAGACTAAGAACTCCCACTGGGAAACTACTACCATCATAGATTTTTTGGGTCTAAACAAATGGTTTATGAATAGTATCTTTCTTTCCTTGAACATAGCCCGTGAAATGTAAATGGAACTTCACACAAACATTTCAGCTAGTCTCAAATCACGTGCAACTGCATTTTTTACTACATTTTCTTTACACAAACATTTCAGTTAGTCGCAAATCACGTGCAACTGCATTTTCTTTTACTATTAACTTGTTTGTCTGATCTGTAAAACCCCTAGGAGATTAAATGTGAGTGTGTGCATTCAAATCAATCCAACAGCTTTCCACATGTCCTGCCTCCCCCAAAGGCTTTGTACCACTATTGTTGCTGAAAGACGACACATTTGTCACGAGAACACCAACATAATGACCTGGCAGGCATAAATGCGGAAAAATCTGTAAAAGCCCTATCAACAGACAGAATCCGATCTGTGGTAACATGATAAATCTACCATTTTGCTTCTGCGCGCTCATCTTCATTCCTCTCCTTTAAACCCAGCCATGTGAAGGCAGCAGGTCCTACACTACAGGATGAACAACTCGACTATCCAAGAGGCGTAGGTAGCAATGCCGTTACTGCCAGCTAGAGAAAGAGGAGGCCCAGACTGAAAACAATCATACTGGGCTGAGACATACCCGCGTTCTGCAACCATAAGGGTCAGGCAAGTGGCGCGCACCATAAATTCCTTGTAGGAACGGCAATAATTCACCTTCGATAACTCTCAAGGAAGGAAGGATGGGTGCGTGCGGATCTGGGACTGCATGAGTGTATGGAGTGCGCACAATTTTAGCTGTGGGTGAAGGTGGATGGGTAAAGGTAAATCTGATTTGAGAGGCCTTGCATGTGAATGACTTGTGACCTTCAGGTATTTTACTGCACTGAATTTTTCAGACTTGGCTATTTGATTTTTCAGAACAGGAGGGTTCCAAGTTCCACCTGGAGTGAATTTTCAGGTTTGGGCTGTCGATTGTTTCCAAGAACAGGAGTACTGCGTTAAGGGGGTTCAGGCAGCTAGCTGAAGTGGGTTTTCAGATTTTTAGGCTCAACGTACTACAGCTGCTCGAATTTTTCTTCAGAGTTAATAAGATCATGTCGTGCGCTAACATTCGGGAATCCCAGAAGCTCAATGTCAGAGATAATGTGCAGTTACCATTTTCCTAGCACGCACGAATTTTCACCGCGTACGACCTGATGAAGTGATGATGCATGAATGCATCCCGTCACCGTGCTTGGCTACTTGCTGAGCTGCTGACCCAACACTGCACAGTGCACACCAAGTCCAGGCCGAGCTAACGGCGCCACGGTTGAGACCAGCACAAGGGGAGGAATCCGGAGAGGAACTCAAAGATTCAGGCAACTACAATTGCAGAGGACAAAATCCAGGAGGCAGACGGCAGGAGGAGTGTGCGTGCGTACCTTCGGGAGATGTGGATGGACGAGAGGTGGCCGGACGCGTCGTGCGCCGCGAGCCCCATAGCCTTCCTCGTGTGCTGCTCCGCCACCGCCGCCGTCGCCGTCGCAGTGGGCGCCATTGTGGAGTCAGGAAGCTTCTTCCGCGAGCAAGGCCGGCGATGGTGAGCTGGGGAGGAAGCGACAAGCGACAGTGCGGTTGAGCAGTGGCGCTGTGGGCGGTTGAGCTGTACCCCTGTGTGATCCGGCTCTGCCCGTTTTATTCCAACGTTTTTTTTTTAATGGAGGCAAAAGCTTTACCCAATCTATTAATTAAGAAGAAGAGAACTGTCTAGTTAATTAATAGAAAACCGGGCGAAGACCATTACAACAAACCACGAAAAGAATAATCCCAAAGCCGCTACTCCCTGAAAAACTAGGAAGATCAACCCACTCTGCTAACCCGCACATCTGCAAACTCTCGATTCATTGCAACGTTTTGCACTTTGCAGGCGGGGCGAGACCGCAAGACCCTTGACTCCTTGAGGCGTTGACGTCTAGTTGCACGACGCAGGGGCAGGGCGAGCCGAGTTAAGCTCTCGCATGGAGCGGCGTCACTCAAACTGTCCTAGGTGCCAGTGGATACACAAGCATCTTAGCGCAAGGATCTTCTATCTACTTCATTATGTGAATCTTTGTATAATTTAAGTGGTACTAGAAAGCAACGGCTCAGATTAGCTAGGCATAATAAGCAATTAAAAAGATGATCATATATATACCACTTAAAAAGAACAACCAGGAGAATATGGTAAAGCACGAATTTTAAAATGAAGTGAGTTCAAGGTTTCAGAAAAAGCTAAGATTTTTTTTATGTTTTCCATATCGGCATCACACCGCAATTCTTCTTGTTACAGTAGAAGTCTATCCCCAAATTGTACTTTACTTCAAGAACTACCACTAAACCTACTCACACAAACCCAAACCTGGAGGGAGATGAAAACGTCAAAGCAATGTTTGCACAATCACAGTAACTAAGTCTCAGGCCTCAGCACTTCCAAGCCTTGGTCTACTTCATTTCTACTACCCTGCGCTCACTAGCTTCTAGATCTTTTGCTGCACTTTGGGGTTCTTGAGGGTGGAAGCTTCAGATGGATTATGTGTGCTCAGTCGAAGGCTCTCTGAAAGATCACCGACTTGCCGACACCAGCCTCCTCGATGGTCTCGGTCACATCATCAAGCAGCTTGGGGGGGAACCCGACCTGCAGCGTGTAGTCACTGCCTTCTCCAGGCCTTGTTGCGTCAATGAATGCTCGCACATCACCAATCGTCTGGCTTGTGTTGAAGCGGGCAACCAGGCGGCTGCCATCAGCAAACCTGATCTGTAGAGAGGTTGATGGCAAAGAATCATCCACTGTGACTGTCTTGGTCTTGGTGGTGGCAGTTGCTGTACAAGAAGTAGCATCTGAAGAAGTAGCATCCGAAGGAACACAAATTTCAGAAGGTGTTGCGAGAGTTCTGCAACCTGCTTGAAATGGAGCAGGGCGCCTGACTGGCTCCTGTATGGACGCATTGATTAAGATTGTCAACAAATACATTTAAGGAACATATACTGCAGAAAATTCTTGATGCTCTACGGAAATGAAAAATAATCCAGAAATGAAAAATAGTCAGCAAAAGCAGATGTAACAGCAGCAATATATGAAGGAAGAAAAGAACAAATGCGTAAAATATAGTTGAACAGATTCATGATGGAATAAGCAGCATACAAAATAAATGTAACAAGAAACAAAAGTTTCGACAAAGTATACCATATTGAGCTATTTGTTGAATTTTTTCGCTCTTTCTGTAGAATCAAGAGTTTCGACAAAATATACCATATTGAGCTTAGAAAGAGGGTTAAACATCTGATGAGAAATTACCTGCCGCATGCCGGGGTCTGTCAGGATGTTCTGGATTTCAAGATCCTGCATAGCTTTGCCCTGCAAAAAGGGGAGAAAGGCCAAGCTTAATAACATTGCTCATCCTCAAGCAATTGATAAACATGAAGCACACCACCGCAGTAG